>CM035841.1:358610210-359277293 GCA_020510985.1 Pholidichthys leucotaenia | reverse complement strand
TGTTTTTGTTGGGTCTGTACCCAGAAAAGCATAATTTTAATAAAAGTGAAAGAACATTCATAGACCTCAGTTTGCTTAATGCCAAAAAATGTATTGCACTATTATGGAAAAAGACTCATAGACCAGATGTGACTCAGTGGTTAAGACAGATGTTAACAAACCTTCCATTAGAAAGAATAACATATATACTAAAATCAAAGGAAATTGTGTTTGAGAATATATGGAGACCTTTTATTGATTATGTAAAAAATTTAAACATAACTCTTGAAGAAGAAGGTGAATGATGTGTGTGGACCTTGTAAATTCCAAACTGGTGAACATAATATGTATACTTATGTATTGGATTGTCTAGACTAAACAGAGGAGCATTGTTGAAGACTTGATTTTGTTGGTGGTTGTTGGTGTTTTTAGTGCATTTTTTTTTTTTGTAGTACTTTAGTGTTAGTGTTTGATTGTTTGTATCATGTTTGTTAAAAAAAAAAAAAAAGGTTCAATAAAGATATTGTGGAAAAAAAAAAAAAATCTCTGATTAGACTTTTTCTTTTTTAAGGGGGCCACCAAGTCTAGAGCCTGATGTAGAGAAGCTGAAACACTATCCACCATGTTATCAATTACAGAAGGAGCAAGCTGTCTATAGCTTATTTCCGTTGTGTTGACACATGGCATAGAGGAAACAATCTGCATAAATTTGGAAACAGCATCATCTGAGAGGCATCTACTGTGATAATATTTTTCTTTAGGAGCCAAATAGTCAGAAATAGTAAAATCAAAGGTTAACAGACAATGGTCTGACAGTACAGGGTTATGAGGAGACACTACCAGATTTTCTATTTCTATGCCATATGTCAGAACAAGGTCCAATGTATGGTGGAGGTAATGAGTAGAATTTCCTACTTTCTGAGAAAACCCAATCGAGTCTAATATTGAATTAAAAGCCACATTAAGGCAGTCACTATCTACATCCACATGTATATTAAAGTCCCCTACTATAATTATTCTATCAGATTTCAGCACTAAATCAGCTAAGAAATCAGGAAATTCGGATAAAAATTCTGAATAGGTTGATGGGGGACGATAAACTATGGCAAATAAAATTGGGTTTAACCTGGAATTGCTAAAGTGCCCAATACTGAGGACCAGGCCCTCAAAGGAATTATAACATGTTTTTTGCTTTACATTAACTAGTAATTTGGAATGGTAAATTGCTGCTACTCCTCCTCCACGACCAGAACTTCTGGGATTTTGACAGTTTAAATAACCAGAGGGAGTTGATTCATTTAAACCAACATAATCCTCTTGTCCTAACCAAGTCTCTGTAAGGGAAATTAAATCAATCTGATGATCAATTAACAGATCATGGACTAACAGAGACTTGGGAGTTAGAGACCTAATATTTAATAAACCACATTTAATTTTTAAATTATGAGGAGGAACAGAGGCCAAATCATTCAATTTAGAGGCTTTATGTTTAATTTGAGTTTTACCAATATTTTGCTTTATCACTTTGGGATGCTTATACATTATATTTTTATTTACTTTGGAGGGAGCAGACAACGATTCTCTGATGGGGAAGACAGGGGCTAAGCTGAGGGGTGGCGGATGAAGAGGAGCTGCAGAGAGGCGTGTAAGACTGCGACTCTGCTTCCTGGTCCCAACTCTGAGTAGTCATGGTTTTGGAAATTTGGATAAAAAAGATGCCAGATTGTTAGATAAATGAGAAGCACCATCCAAAGTGGGATGAATGCTGTCTCGTCTCATAAGACCAGGTTTTCCCCAAAAAGAGCTCCAATTGTCAATGTAGCCCACGTCATTTTTAGGACACCACACAGACAGCCAGCGGTTCAAGGATGACGAGCGACTAAACATGTCATCACTGGTCAGATTGGGGAGGGGCCCAGAGAATACTACAGTGGCAGACATCGTTTTTGCAAAGTCACACACCGATTCTACATTAAGTTTCGTGACTTCCGACTGCCGGAGACGGATGTCATTAATGCCGGCGTGAATAACAATTGTGGAATATTTACAGTTACTTTTAGCCAGCATTTTCAAATTTGACTCGATGTCGCCTGCTCTGGCCCCAGGAATGCATGTGACTATGGCCGCTGGAGTCTCTAGGTTCACGTTTCTGACTACAGAGTCGCCAATGATCAGAGTTTTTTCCTCAGCGGGTGTGTCGCTGAGCGGGGAAAAACGATTAGAAACGTGAACAGGTTGGTGGTGAACCGGGGCTTTGCGACTAGGCTTCCTTCTCACCGTCACCCACCCAGTCTCCTCGCTGCAGAGGAGAGCCGGGGAACCGGTGACAGGGGGACCTAAGCTAGCTAGCTCCGCTGCAGCTAAGGGGCGTCCGTCGAGATTAACTGGCGCAGACGGTGTTTCAATGCAGCGGAGCCGGGATTCCAAATCAGACAACCTCGCCTCGAGCGCCTCAAAAAGACAACATTTATTACATTTACCGTTATCACTAAAAGAGGCAGAGGTGTAGCTAAACATCTGACAGAGAGAGCACACCAGAGGAGGAGAGGAAAGAGAGCTAGTAGCCATAGCTAGTGGCTCGAGAGCTGGAGAGCAAACCACACAGGCAGACAGCAAAACAGGAAGTGACGATACGTTACCACAAGGAAGTGACGATCTTCCAATCGGCGGCACAGTCGGCGGCATGCGCCCCGTCGGGTGTCGCCCCCCCCCCCCCACCTGTCCAAGGTACTGGAGGTATATCACAGTTTGGGGGCTGCCTTCAGTAAGTCACGGGCGCTGTCCCCCCCCCCCACCACCACCACCGCCCCTATGACTGCGCTATCAATCTCCGGGCTGGTGCCCCGCTTCTGTCGAGCCGTTTATACAGCCTGTCTGCTCCGGAACAGGAGGCGATGGACATCTATATCAAAGAATCGCTCAGCTCTGGGATCATCCGCCCATCTTCGTCAGTGGTGGGGGCAGGATTTTTCTTTGTGGGCAAAAAGGATGGCTCCCCGCGCCCATGCATTGACTTCAGGGGTCTCAATGATATCATGATAAAAAACAAGTACACATTGCCCCTCATGAACTTGGCCTTTGACTCTCTCCAGGGGGCCTTTTGGTTCACCAAGTTGGATCTCCGGAGCGCGTACCACCTCGTACGGATCAAGGAAGGTGACGAATGGAAGATGGGCTTCCAGACCCCAAGCGGCCATTTTGAATATCTGGTGATGCCATTTGGGTTGACCAACGCTCCGGCCGTCTTCCAGCGTCTCATCAACGACGTCCTCCGGGATTTCCTGGGCACCTTCGTTTTCGTGTACCTTGATGACATTCTCATCTTCTCCCGGTCCCTGGAGAAACATCAGATACACCTGAGGCAGGTCCTTCAGTGGCTCCTGGAGAATCAGCTGTATGTCAAGGCCGAGAAGTGCGAGTTCCATGTCAGGGAGACATCCTTTTTGGGGTTTGTGGTCTCGCACAATCAGGTGCTCCCCGACCCAGCCAAGGTCAAGGCGGTGGTGGACTGGCCCACCCCCTCGTCCAGGAAGCAACTGCAGGGACTTCTGGGGTTTGCTAACTTTTATCGTCATTTTGTGCCCAAGTTTGGGATTATTGCTCGCCCGCTGACCAGTCTCACATCCCCCAAGATCCCCTTCTGCTGGACCAAGGAGGCTGCTGCGGCGTTCAAGAGACTCAAGGAAGAGTTTGCCTCGTCCCGTGTCCTGAAGCAGGTGGACCCAAGTATCCAGTGCCTGGTGGAGGTGGACGCTTTGGACTCTGGGGTGGGGGCAGTGCTCTCCCAATGCTCTCTGGTAGACGGTGTGATTCAGCCCTGCGCCTTTGTCTCTCGCCGCCTGCAGCCCACTGAGAGGAACTACAGCATCGGTGACAGGGAATTGCTGGCGGTTAAGCTCGCCTTGGAGGAGTGGCGGCATTGGTTGGAGGGTGCTGCTCAGCCGTTTGTCATGTGGACCAACCATAAAAACCTGGAATATCTGAGGACGGCAAAGCGATTGAATTCTCGTCAGGCCCGCTGGTCCCTCTTCTTTGGTCGTTTCAATTTCTCTACCGCCCCGGAAGCAAGAATCTGAAGCCAGACGCCCTCTCCAGGCAGTTCTCGGCGGAGACATCCGAGGATCCGGTGGAGACCATCCTCCCTCCGTCCTGCGTTGTGGGCACCCTCGTGTGGGAGATCCGGGATAAGGTGATGAAGGCACAGGAGGCAGAGCCCTATCCGGGAGGTGGCCCTCCGGGGCGATTGTTCGTTCCCACGCCAGTCCGGGACAAAGTCAAGTCCAGTGGGCCCATGCCTTGAAATTGGCATGCCATCCTCTCTCACACCGTCACACTTCTTCAAAGGGCGTTCTGGTGGCCGGGGCTGAGGAGGGACGGGAACAACTACATCCGGGCCTGCGCTCAGTGTGCCACCGGGAAGTCTTCCTCTCCTCCTCCGGCCGGACTGTTCCATCCCTTGCCGGTTCCTACCCGCCCGTGGTCGCACATCGCCTTGGACTTCGTGACAGGCCTTCCTCCATCCAACCAGTTCACCACGATCCTGACCATCATTGATCGCTTCTCCAAGCCAGACCTGCTGGTGCAGCATGTGGTACACCTCCACGGAATTCCCACAGACGTAGTCTCGGATCGGGGCCCCCAGTTTGTGTCCCAGGTTTGGAGGGCGTTCTGCAAGGCGTTGGGGTCGACGGCGAGCCTGTCATTGGGTTACCATCCCCAAAGTAATGGGCAGTGCGAACGGGTGAATCAGGAGTTGGAGGCTGCCCTTCGCTGGGTCATTTCGTCCAGTTCCTCTTCTTGGAGCAGCTTGTTGCCTTGGATCGAATACGCCCACAACTCCACGGTGTCCTCGGTGACTGGGATGTCTCCCTTCAGGGCGTCGTTGGGGTACGACCCACCGCTGTTCCCTGAGGAGGAAAAGGAGGTGGCAGTGCCTTCTGTCCAAGTCCATGTCAGGCGCTGCCGCCGGCTCTGGACCATCACCCGCAGGGCCCTCCTCAGGACCACGGAGCGCAACATTAGGATGGCCAACCGCCACAGGAGACCGGCACCCGAGTACAAGGTGGGTCAGCAGGTTTGGCTCTCCACTCATAACATTAATGTACCGGCTGAGAAACGCAAATTGATTAAGCGTTTCATTGGGCCTTTTCCCATTGTCCGCTTAATTAACCCTGTGTCTGTGCGCTTAGCTCTCCCCTCTTCCATGCGCATCTGTTCTACCTTTCATGTTTCCCAGGTGAAGCCCTTCGCTACCGATCCCCTCTGCCCACCCCCTGCGGTACCCCCCCCCTCCGAGGATGATTGATGACCACCTGGCGTGGGGGGTTACTGCCATCTTGGATGTCTGCCGGCGGGGTCGGGGCTTACAATATTTGGTGGATTGGGAAGGATTCGGCCCCGAGCACAGGTCCTGGATTCGCCCAGCGTTGATTCTTGATAAGCAGCTTATCCGCGACTTCCATCAGGCACATCCAGGTAGGATAGGACAGGTGCCTGGAGGTACCTTTAGAGGGGGGAGTACTGTCATGGCAGCCGCGGGGCCCTCATCAGTCCCAGCTGCGTGCACACCTGTCATCAATTCCCGGCGGACTATAAGAGCCAGATCTGCCAGTGACTCAGCACGGAGCCATCTGTCAGCATCACAGAGACTCATCCCGCGTTCGCAGCCACAGCCTGACGCTACGCCTGACCAAGCTCTTCACGCCACGCCACATAAGCTACCTTCACTCTTACCTTGCTAAGCTGTTCTCCCCTGTGCACAGGTGGATCCTCCAGGCGGCGGATCAACCCTTCCCGCCGGCGGCTCAGCTCCTCCCCAGCACCGGAGTCATCCCTCCGCCTCACGACGCCAAGCAGCACACTCCCCTCCTGGCAGTCGCTCGCAGAGCAAGCAGAGGCTCAGCATCGCTACCTGCAAGTAAGCAGCAGTCACTATCACATTCCCTGCTGCGGTGCAGTATTAATCCTTCTGCTTTGTCTCCCTAGGGTTGCCAGGCAGCAGCGAGACCTGCTCAGCTCCAGCACGCATTCAGCACAGCACACAATTGTACATACATGCACTCATACATCACACTTGGGTGAAATAAAAGGTTAATTATACTTCTCGAGTCTGTCTTCTGTCCCTTGGGTCCTACCATCATGTCAGGCAGTGGCTTTGGGTACAGAAAACATGACGAACTGCAACAATAGGTGAACAGGTACACACACAGACCCAAGATTAAATGGGATGATACAGAAGACAATGACAAGGGGCTCAGGGGAACACAGAGGGCAAGTGGTACAAATAATAACCATAAGAAATCATAGAAAACACAATAATATGAACATAAAGCTATGGCAATCCCTTTGTATGAGGAATGCAAAGAGATGGGTTTTAACAAGTTACATTTACTCAATGTACTGAAATAGTTTTTTTTTTAAGAATTTATATGTCTTTATATTGCAAGATAATTTTTAGTCATGTACTTGAGCACACTTTTGAGGAAAAGCAGTGTAGGTTTTTTTTTTTTACTATTGATTTGATTGTACTCTAATAACTTTTTGTCACCTAAAATGACTGCACCTTTGGTCATTTTAGTAAATGCATATTTTTTTTTTCCACAATATCTTTATTGAACCTTTTTTTTTTTTTTTTTAACAAACATGATACAAACAATCAAACACTAACACTAAAGTACTACAAAAAAAAAAAAATGCACTAAAAACACCAACAACCACCAACAAAATCAAGTCTTCAACAATGCTCCTCTGTTTAGTCTAGACAATCCAATACATAAGTATACATATTATGTTCACCAGTTTGGAATTTACAAGGTCCACACACATCATTCACCTTCTTCTTCAAGAGTTATGTTTAAATTTTTTACATAATCAATAAAAGGTCTCCATATATTCTCAAACACAATTTCCTTTGATTTTAGTATATATGTTATTCTTTCTAATGGAAGGTTTGTTAACATCTGTCTTAACCACTGAGTCACATCTGGTCTATGAGTCTTTTTCCATAATAGTGCAATACATTTTTTGGCATTAAGCAAACTGAGGTCTATGAATGTTCTTTCACTTTTATTAAAATTATGCTTTTCTGGGTACAGACCCAACAAAAACAGTTTAGGATTCAATATGATTTGTTTTGAGATTATTTTTTCAATTGTTACCCTCACCTCTTCCCAAAACATTCTTATTAATCTACATTCCCATAAACAATGAAATAGGGTTCCTTTACTTTCCATGCATTTTGTGCATGTATCTGGTATATTTTTGTTATATCTATTTAACTCCTCCGGTGTAACATACATCCGCATTAACCATTTGAAATGTATCAATTTAAGGCGTGCATTTATTGATTTGGTTTGAGCTTCTGTACAAGCCAATTCCCATTGTTCCTCTGAAATTTCAATTTGCAGATCTTCTTTCCAGTAGTTTAATCTTTTCAGTGAATTTTCACTTGAAGATAGTGTCAATGAGTTATAAAACTCTGAAATAATACCCTTTCTTTTACTATCTTTCATCATCATTTTTTCCAAGGATGAATAAATAGGTCGAGTGAGAGCTTTATTTTGATTTGATCGAATAAAGTTTCTAAGTTGAAGATATTTAAAAAAATGTGTTCTATTGAGATTAAATTTGATCCTCAGCTCTTCAAAAGACATTATGTTGTCTGCACATGGCAAATATAAATCCTGAATCTTTTGTATCCCTTTTAAATTCCATACTTTAAATACAGCGTCCGCTCTCCCTGGTTTAAAATATTGATTACCCCATATTGGACTAAATTGTGACAATAACTGTGGTTCTTTTAAATAGTTTTTAGCTTCACACCATATTTTGATCATATGCTTTACAAATGGATTTTTAACTTGTTTTTGTAATTTTTTTGCCGAATCTGAGTATATGAATATGGGAAGAGGTAAAGGTAAATTGTATGATTCCATTTCAATCCAGTGAGGGAGATCATTTGATGAAAAATAATATGTCATAGACCTCAGTTGTGCCGACCAATAATACAACATAAAATTTGGACATTTCAGACCTCCACGATCAAATGGTAAATATAATAAAGACAAACGTAATCTAGCCCTCCTGTTGTTCCATATAAATTCCACTAACTTTTTTTTTATTCTTGAGAATAGATCTAAAGGTGGTGATAAGGGAATGTATTGAAATAAATAAAGTATTTTAGGTAAAATATTACTTTTAAGTATATTGATTCTCCCGATCATCGACATTGGTAGTGACATCCATCTCTGAGTTAACTCATTGATATCTGACATTAAGGCTTCATAGTTGACACTGGCGACTGATTCTAGCTTAGGCATAATTTGGATTCCTAAATATTTAAACTGATTTACAACATTGAATTGATTTACCTCAGGGGCTGTGTAATTTCTCTGGGTCTCATTTAGCATTAATATTGAAGATTTAGTTTTATTTATTTTATATCCTGATATTTCCCCAAAATTCTTTATTAAATTCAACAAGGTTGGAATTGATTTTTTTAGATTCGACATAAACAAAATTATGTCATCGGCGTACAGGGAGATTTTATGTTCTGTTGGTCCAACTTTAATTCCATATATTTGTGAATGTAAACGTATCGCTATCGCTAAAGGTTCAATTGCCATAGTAAACAGTAAAGGTGAAAGTGGACAGCCTTGTCGACATCCTCTATTGATTTTTATTGGTTTTGAAATATTGTTATTTGTTAGGATTTCTGCTGTAGCATTATTGTATATTATTTGAACCCATTTTATGAAATTATTTCCAAGTCCAAACCTTTGTAGGACTTCAAAAAGAAAGGGCCATTCAACTCTATCAAAGGCCTTTTCGGCGTCCAATGATAGGAGAGCTGTATCCGGTGCTTCTTTATTAAAATAAATAATATTAAATAGTCTTCTTACATTATGGAAGCCTTGTCTACCCTTTATAAAGCCATTCTGATCTCGATTAATAATATTTGGTAAAATTTCTTGTATTCGTCTTGCTAAAATTTTACAGATTATCTTAAGGTCGGCGTTTAATAGGCTTATTGGTCTCATATTTTCACATTTATTAGAGGGCTTACCTGGTTTTGGCAGCAGTATAATTAAGGCATTATTTATGTATGATGGTAAATTATTATTTTGAAATGCTTCTAAAACCATTTCCAAAAAAGGTTTTATTAATTTATTCTTAAATTTTTTATAAAGGTCAACTGGAAGACCATCTGGTCCTGCACTTTTTCCTGATTTCATATTATCAATGGCTAGCCCAACTTCTTCTTGACTAATTTTAGAATCCAATATCTCCCTGTTTTCATTTGGAATACACGGTATAGATAGTTCGTTCAAAAACCCATTTAGTTTTGTTAAATCAGGTTCATTTTTGGTATCATATAATTTTTCATAGTAATCTCTAAAGGCTCTATTAATTTCTAAAGGATCTATAACTACCTGTCCCTTACTTATAATACTGGTAATTGGTGTTTTAATTTCCAATTGTTTAATCTGCCATGCTAATAATTTTCCCGATTTTTCACCTTGTTCATAAAAAGATTGTTTCAATCTTAGAAGACTCGAGGCAGCTCTATTCGCTGATTTTTTGTCGTATTCAGCTCTCAAAATCAGTAATTCATTCTCCAACCTTGGGTCACTTCCTGCATACACTTTTTCCTGAAGATTTTTTATTTTATGTTCCAATTTAGCTCTCTCCTCTCGAGTCTTCTTAGATTTTGATCCTGTATAACTAATAATATGTCCCCTAATAAAAGCTTTGAAAGCCTCCCACTTTACACATGCTGATGTTTGTGTAGTATTGATGTCAAAGAACTCGTCTATCTGTTTTTCTATATACTTGACAAATTCCTCATCCTGAAGCCATTTATGCTGAAATTGCCATCTACCTGATTCCTTTGTCAATTTTTTATCTACATATATTAGACAACAGGGTGCATGATCAGAGATCACGATGTTATCATAAAAGCAGTTTTGAATCTTGGACCTTAATTCTGTGGAAATCAAAAAATAATCAATACGTGAGAATGTCTTGTAGGTACTGGAATAACAAGAATAGGCTTTAACTTGTGGTTTCATTTCTCTCCATATATCTAACAATCTCAATTCTTTCATAAAATGATTAATAGTCATCCTACATCCAATGTGCGTACAGTCCAGTCCTGTTGATCTATCCACACCTGGATTCAATGTACAATTAAAATCCCCTGCTATTATATGTTGCCCTGTAAGTGATGATAAGATGAGAAATAAATTAGCAAAAAACTTCTGATCATCTATATTGGGACCATATAAGTTCACAAGATTTATATTTTCTAATAGCAAAGAACCTTGAATGATTACATATCTTCCAAATTTGTCTCCAATTACATTTTTCACTTGAAAAGGAACTGATTTATGTATGAGAGTCATAACTCCCCTGGCTCGGGATGAAAATGAAGAGGTGAATACACTTCCCTGCCATCTACTCCTAATTCTTTTAACATCCTCCTCTATCAGATGAGTTTCTTGTAAAAACACAATTCTTGAACCCATGTCCTTTATTTTATTCATAACTTGTTTAAGTTTTTTTAAATTTTGTAGACCTCTGCAATTCCATGAAGTTAAATTAAGGTTAACACTTTGGTCCATGATCAATAGAGAGTTTGGGATTACCTTGCAGTGTAAACATGCTCATACAGAGAAGCAAAAACATGAGTGGTTGAACATTCATCCTACAAACTACACACAAACAAATTTCCCCTTCCCACACTTGTGGCAAACCCCCCAAAATCAAAAGAAAAATTCTGTCTCCCGATATAGCCATCGACTGTTCCACACCCACGGGGAACAGCCTAAGCCACTCCTTCTTCATCCTCCCAATCACCCTAACTCTACTGCTTTTAATGACGTAACATTAACTCTCCTCTGTAGTTTTCCAACTTAACTCCAAAATTTTTAACAACTTTGTACATCATAGTTTTGTTTTTTTTTTGTTTGTTTTGTTTTTGTTTTGTTTTTTTAATATATAATACAATCTATATTTTGTAAACTTACTATTTACTTCAAGTCAGTCAGATGCCTGTGCAAATGCTTAATTATTCTACCTTATATTTTGTTCATGCTTAGCTCCCACCAGTCTCTTCTTCTTCTTTGATCTTCTTGATGAAGTAAATGCATATTTTGATTTCATCAAGATCGGTGTTGATGTCACTGTTCGTCTACAAATTTATGAGAGAAACACTGCAAATCTGTGACTGAAAAGTTGCAAATTTATGTGAAAAAAGAAACAATTCTTCTTCTTCTTTTTTCAGCTGCTCCCTTTAGGGGTCGCCACAGCCAATCATCTGCCTACATCTCACCCTGTCCCCCACACCTTCCTCTATAACACCAACCTTCTCCATGTCTTCCTTCACTACATTCATGACTCTTCTCCATGGTCTTCCTCTTTTCCTGCCTGGCAGCTCCATCTTCAACATCCTTTGTCCAATATACCCACTATCCCTCCTCTGCATATGTTCAAACCATCTCAGCCTTGCCTCTCTTACTTTGTCTCTAAACCGCTTGACCTGAACTGTTCTTCTAATATACTCATTTCTAATCCTGTCCCTCCTAATCACTCCCAATGAAAATCTTAGCATCTTCAACTCTGCCATCTCCAGCTCCACCTCCTGTCTTTTTGTCAGCGCCGCTGTCTCCAAACCATACATCATAGCAGGTCTCACTACCATCTTGTAAATCTTCCCTTTCACTCTTGCTGTTACCCTTCTGTTACAAATCACCTCTGACACTTGTCTCCACCTACTCCACCCTGCCTGCACTCTCTTCCTCACCTCTCTTGTGTCATGATTCCTCGTGCGCCATAACGCAGCGCATGAGGGAGGGAATGAAAAAACTCAAGTGCTGGAGTAGAATGTGCCATTTATTAACTTAAACCACAATGAAATAACCAGTCCAGTTGACCACAAAAATACAGAGAGTTGTAATGATGAATTAACAGCCACCAGACATACAGGGAAGCCACCCTGATGTTCCACAGCCTGGAGAGATGCCTAGTGCCGACATCCCCTGGGCACACAGAGAAAGGCAAATGCACTTACGGATGGAACGATCCGAGGCTGTCCGTGTCGTCTGGTGAATGGGGAAGTAAGGCAGAGTCAGACGCTAACACCAAGGAATCGTCCGTCTTGAAATTGAAAGTTGCAATAGACTTACACAATGGTCCTCTCCGGCATACAACTAGGAACATACCGGTCGCTATGGAGGGTGAGAATATGTATGGGCACATAATCATACCATGTAGGATAACTAAATAGACGGTTATGCTGTTTCATCCCACCTAGCAACAATGCTCTGCACTGTGTGTGTTTATATATTTACATATTTATTCCATCTAGCTACAATGCTCAGCACTGTGTTTTTATATATCTACATATTATTCCATCTAGCTACATTGCTCCGCACTGTGTGTGTTTATATACTTGCATATTTATTCCACCTAGCTGCAATGCTCCGTACTGTGGGTGTTTATATATTTACATATTTATTCCATCTAGCTACAATGCTCTGCACTGTGTGTTCATATATTCATATATTTATTCCATCCAGCTACAATGCTCTGCACTGTGTGTCTGTGTGTGTGTGTGTATATATATATTTTATAGTAATATGTACATATGTATATTAGCTGCTCTTGCTTGCTTGTTTTTTTTCTTGCCTTCTGATTGTTGCTCTGAGTGCTGCTATCCCTGTGCTGTTGCAATCCTGGAATTTCCCTGTTGTGGGACTAATAAAGGCTTATCTTATCTAATCTTATCTTAAATGTCAGGCTGAATACAGGAAGATAGTAATACAACATTCATGGAGGAACATGCTGCCACGAATGAGTAGTAGTAGATTAGTTTATTTGACAGGGACAGTGCAATAAACATAGACAATTAATCAAAGACAATCAATCTGATGTGTTGCACATAGAGTGTATAGCTATTAGCTAATTTGCAACTCTTGTCCCTGGATGGGCTTTAGAAAAAAGAATCAAGATAAAAAATATACACAATAACCACATACATCAATGCAGAAAAATTATAAATACACAATTATAAATATTATAAATATTATAAATACACAAATATAACAGCCTGACTCACATTTAACATAAATATTATAAATATTATAAATACACAAATATAACAGCCTGACTCACATTTAACACATATAACATAACTCACATTTGCCTATTTCAGGCCTTCCTCCCTCCGTCACTCACTATAAACAAACACATTTATTCCTTCCCTTCATTCACTCTCACTTTGCAGACAAATAATTCATACATGAGTACATTCTTGTTTATTTTTCAGCCAGTTTTTAACATTTTTAGTGAATGTTTTAAAGTCCGTTATTATTTTAATTTCATTTGGCATTGTGTTCCAGATGTGACTGCCCTTTATAGAGAAAGCTGTTTGTCCAAATGTGGTTCTGCGGTGGAATATTTTACAGTTATTGTTAACAGAACTCCTGGTGGCTCTGCTGCTGTCCTGTCTTTGGACGAAACCAGCAAGTGGCTCGGGTGCTGATTTATGGAAACATTTGAACGTTAATTTCAGAAGACAGAGGTCAATGAAGCTCTCAAAACTCAATAGGTTGTATTTTTTAAAACATTACAGTGATGCCACCTAATGGGCTTTTTGTCCAAGATTTTTAGGGTTTGATTATATAATGAACCTATATGTCTTATTGTGGAAGGGGCTGCTTGAGCCCAGACTGTCAAACAGTATGATATATGAGAAAAAACCATAGAATGCATATACAGTGCAGCTGCTTCGTAAGGTATGTAATATCTAATTAATTTAAAGCAGTTCAGATTTTTTTTTACTGTTTTTGAAATTTTCTTTATATGAAGATTAAATTTGAGTTGAGGATCTAGTACAATGCCAAGGTATTTGAATTCTGTAGCTAAACTGATGTCACGATCATGTATATTAACTTTAAAATGTTGCAGGTTACATTTTTTGATTGAAAAGCACATTGAGACTGTTTTCTGAAGGTTCAGCAATAGATGGTTCTTGAGGAGCCACTCTTGGACATCAACCATACTTGTAGACAGTACATCTGCAGCCTGTGCTGGAGTCTTGGCAGCTGTGTAAATAACTGCATCATCTGCATAAAGTTGGCATGTTGCAGCTGAGCAGTGTAACGGCAAGTCATTAATAAAAATGCTGAAAAGTAAAGGACCAAGAATGGACCCTTGTGGGATACCCATGCGGTTGTTTAAAAATGAGGATTTATCCTGGTGAACTTTTACACACTGTTCTCTATTCTGGAGATAAGATGCAAACCATTCTAATGTATTTGGGGAGAAGTTAAAAGATACCATTTTGGATAAAAGCAAACTGTGGTTTACAGTATCGAAAGCCTTTTTGAGATCTAGAAAAACAGCTCCTACCACATTACCCCTGTCCAAGGACTGTTTGACGTTTTCAATAAGGCAACAATTTGCTGTTTCTGTTGAGTATCCTGGTCTAAAACCAAATTGATGTGGATGAAGAAGTTGACTGTCTTGTAAGTAGTCTATCAGCTGTGTAGCTACAACTTTTTCAAGAACCTTAGATAGGACTGGTAAGATAGAGATTGGGCGGTAATTGCATATATCGTCTTTACTGCCTGATTTATGAACTGGTATGACGACAGCTTTTTTCCAGCCAGATGGAAATGTACTAGACCTAATGGAGAGATTAATGAGATGAGTCAGTGGTTTGATTAATATTTTGCTGTGCATTTTGAGAAAGGAGGTGCTCATATTGTAGATATCATTAGTTTTTGAGTTTGACAGTGTTTTAACAATACCAGCAATTAACTTCTCATTTACCTCATCGATGTGAAAAGTATCTGTTGGAAGTATGGAATTTGTGTTGTTGAGCACATTTGGCAGCACAAAAATTTTTGTTAAGTCTTCCACAGAGCCCACAAAGTGTGAATTAAATTCATTTGCCAAAGTAGCGGGTGAATGCTCTGACAATCTCTTCCCACAACCGCAGCACACAGCTGATGGCACTTGACAGGAGGAAGGGGCGTGCCTGAGCTGTCAGGGAGCGAAGGCCAAAAGCTCCCTGAAGCGTCTGGTGGAAAATAGGGCAAAATAACCATAAGTCAGAACTGGGTTTGACACCATCAAACCCAGGTTCATGACATCTTGTGCATTTGCCATTGCTTTGGATGGTTGACTCCAGGTATTTACACTCATCTACTTTCACTACTGCTACTCCTTCCATCTTCACCGTTGCACCTGCCTCCCTCTCATTCACACTCATGTATTCTGTCGTGCTTCTACTGACTTTCATTCCTCTTCTATCCAGAGCATACCTCCACCTCTCTAGGTTCTCTTCCACCTGCTCCCTACTCTCACTACAGATCACAATGTCATCTGCAAACATCATGGTCCATAGAGACTCCTGCTTGACCTTGTCTGTCAGCCTGTCTATCACCATGGCAAACAAGAAGAGGCTCAGAGCCTATCCTTGATGTAATCCCACCCCCACCATGAATCCATCATTCACTCCTACAGCACACCTCACCACCATCTCGCTGTCCTCATACATGTCCTGCACCACCCTCACATACTTCTCTGCCACTCCTGACTTCCTCACACAGTACCACACTTCCTCTCTTGGCACCCTATCATATGCTTTCTCTAGATCTACAAAGACAATACAACTCCTTCTGGCCTTCTCTGTACTTCTCCATCAGCACTTTTAAAGCAAACATTGCATCTTGCACTGATTGTCACCTCTCCTCTTAACCTGGCTTCAACAACTCTTTCCCATTTCTTCATAATGTGGCTGATCAACTTTATAACTCTGTAGTTACTGCAGCTCTGAGCATCACCCTTGTTCTTGAAAATTGGTACAAAATCTTCTACCTGCGTCTGGGTTGCGGGGGGATTAGCATCCAGAGCTGTATTAGCATCCTCAAGAAAAGCAATGCGAGATTCCACATCTCCCAGCCGGGTAGCTAACTCCGTTAGCTTGGTGTCCACCGCCCTCATTGACGCCTCAATAGAGTTGAGTTTGGCGTCTTGCCTCTCCGATATTTCCTTCAACAGTTCAAAGATCTTAGAGATGTCCTCCGCCATTTGGTCTTTGGCAACACCTGCACCTGTTGAAGGTGGCGGAGAGGGAGGAGGGCTCGATGTGGTATCACCAGCTCTAGCCAGATTTTCCTTGCTAGCACCGGCTTTGGGGCGAAGATTAATTTTCTGCTGTTGCGTTGGCATACTAATCCTGTTCTCCACAAATCCAGTCTCGATGTAAAGTGTATTAATAATAGTAATTTCAGCTGAGGAAACAAGAGAAAAACGCCCTTGTAGAAGAAAAAAATAAGGCTGTCTGCACTGCGGTGCTCCTCACCTAAGCAGCCATCTTCACTGCCCACGTCTCTCAGCTCTGAACGCCTGTCAAAAAGCATTTGACAGGGTTGAGTGGCAGTATCTCTTTGCAACTCTAGAGACTTTTGGTTTTGGTTCAAAGTTTCTTTCTTGGATTAAATTACTATATAATGAACCTAGAGCTTCAGTGATATCAAATTGAGTTACATCACAGTCTTTTAGACTTTATAGGGGTACGCGCCAGGGCTCCCCTTTAAGTCCCTTGCTTTTTGCTTTGGCATTAGAACCATTAGCTGTTGCTATCCGCAAAGACGGCAATTTTCCAGGTATTCAGGTCCATGGCAGTACCCATAAGATAATGTTGTATGCTGATGATGCATTGGTACTGATTACACAACCTCAAAAATCAATTCCAGCTCTTCTTAAAATTATTAACCAATTTTCACGTTTGTCTGGTTATAGAGTTAACTGGATAAAATCAGAAATTCTCCCTCTAACATCTTATTGCCCTAAAACACTGTTTACATTTGGTCAAAATATAGGCTTCTCTTGGCCAAAATTAGGAATTAAATATCTTGGCATCCTGTTTCCTCACATTTTATCAGATCTGATTCAGATTAATTTTGAACCCTTGCTTGAAAAATTTAAAATAGACATAGAAAGGTGGTCACCTCTTTTTTTGTCTCTCTGGGGCAAGGTCAATGTTATTAAGATGATTTGTGCACCCCGATTTAATTACCTTCTGCAATCTCTTCCTCTTAGGATCCCAGTTGGTTATTTTCGACAATTTGATAGGTTGTGCAATAAGTTTTTATGGAATGGTAAGCGCCCTAGATTAAAGTTGAAAAGATTGCAGAAGTCTATAGATTCAGGAGGTTTGGGGGTCCCAAATTTGGTTTTATATCATTACGCTTTTAGTCTTAGACATTTGATTCATTGGGCTCTCCCCCCTGAGAGAGCTCCCCCTTGGTTTTATTTGGAGAATTATTTGAGCAGCCCTCTTCCCTTAGTACATCTAATCACAATTAAACTGTCTTCTGAATTTCAGTCGCATCCTATTATATCCTTTTTACAATACGTTTGGAAGAGAGTTGCTTCTATACTAGAGTTTAGCTCTCATCTTCATTCTATGGCTTCTATTTGGCTTAACCCAAGTCTCCATATTGGAAAATCCCCATTTATGTGGAAAATCTGGGTGAAAAAGGACATCTTGATGTTAAAAGATCTATATGAAGGGGGAGCTCTCAAATCATTTGATGTTCTACGGGCACAGTATGGACTACCACAGAATCAGTTTTGGAAATATTTACAACTTCGACATCTGCTGTGTCAAGTCTTTGGATCTACAACTACCCCTCCTCCTGATGTAGATTGGCTCATCCAGGCTTTGAGTTCCTGTGGCAAAAGATCTAAGGCCTCAAATTTCTATTTAATGCTCCTTAAGAGCTCAAATAAAGATTCTACATTCCTTAAACACGTATGGGAAAAAGATCTGAATTCACAATTTACTGATGTTGAATGGGCAAATATTTTAAAGAATGGGAAGAAAGTGTCTAGGGAATTGAAAACCAGACTTGTTCAATTTAAAATTTTGAATCGATTTTACTGGACACCTCGTAAAATGTTGAGAGCGAATCTCATTCACTCTTCAAGCTGCTGGAGATGTCTACAGGGGGAGGGGACATTAATCCATATGATCTGGAGTTGTCCGGTAATACAGGACGTTTGGTTGCAGATCCATAGACATATTATGACAATTGTTAAGCAAGAAGTGCCATTTACTCAGAGACTTTTTGTCCTTGGGGATCCATCAATGATTCAAGACCCAATCTCTGATGCCGAGTGGATCCAGACTGCTTTGATGCTGGGCCGAAAGTTGATCACTTTTTACTGGAAATCTTCCTCTGCCCCACCCGTAGCTCAATGGCTCAGGGAGTTGGGCAAGCTTGCTGCACTAGAACGCCTTTCATTATAAGCTTCTGGACAGGATGGACAGCTTCTATAATAAGTGGGGATCCTATCTTACCTTTATAGGTGTAGTAGATTAAGCTAATCATTTTAAGAGTATTAGGGTGGAAATGGAATGTTTTATCCTCTCACTGGGTATACTTGTTTTTTTTTTGTTTGTTTGTTTTTTGTGTTTGTTTGTTTCTGTTTTATTTTCTAAATTGAAAACCCAATAAAATTCAAATTACAAGAAAATTGGTACAAAAAATATTATCAGTAAACAGTGACAAATTTGTGGGGGGAAGTAATGTCTTAATTGTCACTTAGTCACTACCAGAAATCAACGGAGCTGCTCATCCGTAAGCTGCCCGTCCAGCGCCTGGTGAGGGAGATCGCTCAGGACTTCAAGACCCACCTGCGCTTCCTGAGCTTCGCCGTCATGGCTCTGCAGGAGACCAGAGAGGCCTACCTGGTGGGTCTCTTCTTCGCCAAGAGGGTCACCATCATGCCCAAAGACTTTCAGCTGGCCAGCCGCATCCGCGGAGAGAGAACTTAGACTTTCTGCTGCACATTCACCAACCATAATGCTCTGCACTGTGTGTCTATATATATATTTATAGTAATATGTACATATGTTTACTTGATGTTCTTGTTTTTTTTTCTTGCCTTCTGATTATTGCTCTGAGTGTTGCTATCCTTGTGCTGTTGCAATCCTGGAATTTCCCCATTGTGGGACTAATAAAGGCTTATCTTATCTTAATTGTACTAGAAAAATGTCACAAATCTATGACAAAAAAAAAGAAATTTATGAGAGAAAAAAATTGCAGTTTTACAAATGAAACTTTTGAAATGTAAGTGTTAAAAATTACAGATTTATGTGATGAAAAAGCATTCAGATTTATGAAGAAAAGATTGTACATTCATGAAAAATATCCTAAATGCATTAGAAAAATCTTACAAATTTATAAAAAGAGTCACAATCTTTTTTAAAAATCCAAATTGGGGATTATAATTACTGAGTTAAGTAGCCTTTTTATTTTAGACTTTCTCACTCTTACTCAAACCTCAGCAATAACAAGTTAATGTTTTGTTGGGTTTTTTTAAAAATAATTTTTGGCTACTTCTGTTCATACAGAGGTAGGACTTTTCCCCTCTTAAAATAGCAGCAGTGAGATCTATAAGGATGCTGCAATAAAAAGAAAACAGGGTGCAGCTTGTGTATAAATTAAACATCTCAGTTTTTCAGGCAAAAACAGACGGATTAAACTTTGACTAAATATAGCCCACAGAATGATAAAGATGAGCCCTAACAAGTGTTCACGCTTCACCTTTCTTCCTGCCCAGGGTGCTTGTCTGTGAATGAATCTGTCTTGATTCCTTGGGTGTGCCACCTGTCAGTGCGTCACCACTCCGCTGACCAATCCTGGCGCACTGACTCTGCGCGCACCCTTGGAGACCCCGCGGTGCTCCTCGCGACGCAGCAGTGTTTGCCGGCCGCGGGAAGTGGCGAGCCCGGTCCGCTCGGTGCCGTTATCGTGTCAAACGAGGCTGGGTCGGACTGCTGTGCCAAACGTGGACTCCTGATAAGTTTAACCGGATTGTCATTCTCGCACCTTCTGGCTTTGACCGCGCGCACCAGTGAATGATATGAGGTAGGTGGTTGAAGGGGCAAAGTTTTGGGAAAAATCATTTGCTGTTTTTTTTTTTTTTTTAAATTTCTTATTTTTGCCACATTGTCTCTCTCGCAGCGGTGCATTTAAAGTTTCTGTGAATGAATAAATGGCACGCGCGTTGGTGCTCGTTTACGATGCGCTTTAAAAAAAAAAAAAAAGAAAAGGCAAGTTTGGCAAACAAACGCGGCTGGTTCTCGGACTCAGCATCCTTGCCAAACCCTTGGACTGCCTTTATTATAGTGCTCAAGTTCAAAAAGACTGCGAGGCTTCTGACGCTGTATGTCTTTATATCCTTAATTAAATCAGGAGATATAATTTGTTCTTCAATCTAAAAAAAAAAAAAAAAAATAACATCTACACAAAGCACACTATTCTGTGCGTTGTGGCGTGTGTAATTATTATTTCTGTCATTACCGGGGGCTTCAAATTGTTGCAGCACTGCTGAAGGGGAAGGAAATTAATGCTGTCCTTACATGGGAAGTGGAAGGCTTTCATTAATTGGACAAACTATTTATGATGTCCATAGATGGCTATGTGAAGGAATGTTCCCTCTCAGTGACCTGGGGGTACTTTGACATTGTGCTGGATAATGAGTAGGAGCAGAGCTAATGGCATCTGTGCCATAGTGCAAATATTTTCCTTTTAGTCCTTTGCAGCAGTTATTCATCGCAGAAGAGCGTATGCCAGTAGCTGCATCACGCAGCACTCACGGTGTCTGTAAACCTCAGTAGTTTTAACATTTCGATGTGTTGCATGTATCAGCACAGCCTGCATGTTTGTAGGTTTTGGGTTTTTTTTTTTTTTTTTTTTGCATCAATGCATCACAACAGAGGAAGTCACTGTCAGGGAACAGTGCAGTCAGGTTTGGTGTCATGGTGAATGTACAGTGTGTTACTGAAGGGCAGGAATGTGTTTAGATGACTTTCCATTGCAGGGATGCAGTGGAGGACATTCGCAAAAGAGAGGAAGAGACAGTGGGGTGGACACAGATGGAGCTTCCATGGCGTGACGTACTATTTGTGCCCTGGTCAATATTGTTTGACTAATGTTTTTTCAGGCTTTCTTCCCTTGATCGATGCTTTTGTTGTGCACTGTGCAACTATTGTATTGATCATGGTTATGACTTTCCCAAATGGGCTGTGGGCGGAGGGTGGCAGCACACTGACAGAGGTTTAGATGGCTCAGAAAAGGATAGATATGTCTTTGTGTTTGTTTTTTTATTTTTAATCTTCCGCTGTACCTGTTGTTGTGCGTGGGTGGTGCCTTGGCAGATTTCACAGATGCTGAGGCTTTCACTTCATTAGATCTGAGCATGTGGATGTGTATACACACTGCACACAAAAGTGATGTAGGACAAGATTAATCTGTCATTGGTAAGTCAGAGTGGGGATGACGTGTGGGGTTTTGGTCGTTTTAAAGTGCACACTGACAATTAAAGTCAAGTGTGCAAGGAATAATTTGACATTTTGGGTTCTTCTTTCTGGAAGTCAGGTGAATGGATCAGTGTTTCCGTCATACCTACATTGTAATGCAGCCAGCAGCTCATTAGCCGAGCTTAGCATAAAGACTGGGAATGAGCGAGAGTAACAATAAAGTAAAAATCCACTCAAAAACCAAAAAGCCTGCCTCTGGAAATGCAAAGCTTACAGCGATAAGAAGATGCCAGGAAATCATTTCCGCCTGCCACATAAATCCCAGACATACCCCCCCTTCCAGTTTTTTTTTTATTTAAATGTGACACACATCTTTGACAAACACCGACACGGGCACAAAGAAGGCTGAGTGGAAATTTCAGAGCAACCAAATGAGAGTAGAGGATATTAGGCAAAATGAATAATGTATGGCCCGGACAAAAACACGAGGATAACACTGTAGCCCTAAGGCAGCAGTGTGCTGGTACCACCGGGCTACATTTAGAGCAGTCGGTAGGAGACAGCGATGGGTATTTTACAGGAGTCAGCTGGCCAAACAAACAGGCTAACTCCCCCATCAGGTTTGATTAGGGCTCGTCTTGATGTTAAAGCCTGTTTAATCCACTTTCACAGCCACGCAGATCACAACAGAGCAAAGCACTGCATCTATCTTTGGACGGCACATGCGCGGAAACTTTCTTCCCCCCCCCCCCCCCCCCCGTCTCAGTTCAGTGATTAAAACAATATCTCAAATTCACCATAGATGGCCTTTAAATGTCTGACTTCAAGAGGCAGTTTTTTATGTGCTTTGTGTCTTGACAACAGTGTGAGGAGGGGGGGAAAGGTGTTTTCACCTTTAGATAGAAGGCTGTCAATCAGTGTCTCCTCAGTTGTCATGTCCATGAACAGCAGAGTCTGTGCAGCAGTGCAGTCCAGTTCTCCCATCTCCACCTTTCTCCTGCAGTGAGTAGATGTGCTGCCGGAGGGTGTGATTACGGTAAAGCCTTATGAGATGACTGCTATGCCTCTTTGTCTTTGTCTCCTCTCTCTCTGGGCAGCTACTGTTGTTGTCCCCAGTTCAGAGCGCCTGCTTTACTTCAGAGACGCAGTGCCGGGAAGACGCTGACATTCTTCAGAGGCCTAATAGGCAACTTAGCTGGGTGTTAACTTAACACGTAGGAAAAAAAAGTGGGTTGACCATTATTATATGGGCACCCAAAACAAATAGAATGTTATTTGCCTTCTCATGGTTATATTACTTCCAGTTGATACAGTGGACACTTTTATAGCTACTGCAACGTGTGTTAAACTGAGACTCATCACTCACTGACCTTTAGTGGTTTTTATAACCTTAGCCGGGGCTGGCGTTTGGAAGGGGCCTGATAGTGTGCTCACTTAAAGGCTGTTTAGACCTCTGCTGCGTGTTTACCTTCGGATATTGTGCATGCTAGGCACACAGCGAAGCAGGCACAAGTCAAGATAATGTAAGAGAGTTGCAGTTCAAAAGTCAGCTAATAGACAGGAAATGAAGAGTGATTTATTGAGTTACAGTTTATAGAGTGCATATCAGGTCATGTTTTTTTAAGGTGTGCAAACAGTTGTGCTTTCACAGGTGTATCTGTCCGTTGTGGCTGCTTGTGTTGCTGTGAGAATCAGTCCAAAAACGCTGCTGCAGACAGCAATATTCCCGTGCAATTTTCAAGTGTCTTCTAAGCTTTGGTGCATTCCGCTTGTCTTTGTGTTTTTCTTTGTTCCTTTGTGGCTCGCCCTCTCTGTCTTACTAAGTCATGTGTCGCTGCCTCTCTCACTCATTTTTGTCCCGCTCTCTTGACCTCATTTGAGGGAATTCATATTGTTGCCTAATGTATGACTGAATCGTTGTTTGCCTTCTATCGGTTCTTATCAAATAAGTCAGCAGCTAGTTATCCTCCATCATTGTCAGTAGAGGAGGTCCAGAGGGAGGGATTCAAGGTTAATGAGAGCCGTACTGCATGCATCAAAAGTGAGAAAAGTCGACGGAGAACAGAGGAGAATTAAGGAGCACAGGTGAAAGCATATCCTGTGAGTGAGAATGAAGGAGCAAAGGAGTGAATCTGCGTAAATTGACTGGTACATTAAAGGAAGAATTATGACCATTTTGTTATCCAAACTCAGTATTCAGCCTCATGGTTCCTTTTTTAGTTAATATAATCATTGATGACTTATTCATCATTCTTACACTCGTCACACAGGGGTGGAGATCCTTGAGAGATTCCTAAGCGATGACCAAATGTCCAGATCTCTAAACGATCTTCCAGTGATTTGCCAGTGATCACCAAGATCTCTCAATGATCTCTTCAGGATCTTCAGTGATCTCCATAGTTTTCAGAGTTTTGACTCATTCCAAAGTAATTTCTCAGCCAAAGGGAAGTAATCTGTCAATGATCTCATCGATTTCCCAATGATCTCTGGGCAATCTTTCAATAAATTCTGTTGGTCTTCATCAAACGCTCAATGATCTCTCAGCCATCTCTACCTTCAGGGTGGAAAACATGGACATTCATTGAAATATCACTGGGGAGATTGATGAGATCGTTGAGCACTCCTTGAGAGCTCATTGAGAGTTTCTTGAGAGATTGCTTTCCTTTGGTGACTGTTGAGAGGGTGTTTTGGTCTGAGTCAAAACAATCTCTCAACTGTGGCGACCATGAAGATCACTGGAAGATCACTGAGAGACCTTGACAGTCGCTGAGAGATCATTGAAAGATCACTGAGAGGTCTGGGGCCTCATGTATAAATGGTGCACACGCACAAAAACATGGCATACAGCGATTTTCACGCACACAGTGGGATGTATAAAAACAAATGTGACGCAAGCTGGAAAGTTTCCACCTGCCGGGAGAAGTTGCGGCTGTCCACATAATTCTGTTTGGCTCTATCAGGCAGATCCACCAAACTACACAACAGCTGAAACTCACAGAATATGTTAAAATGATGCTTCCACTTCAGTTAAAATGATTTGTTTATGAATTAGTCTGTCAAAAACATGAATATTAATATGTGATTTATCTCTAAAACTTGTCTTATTGAGCGCAGTGAAAACCCGATGAATAATAACAATTTTCACTCAGATAACCTGCCTCACTCACTGTGCCACAAGCAGCACCACTGTTAACTGGATCCCATTTCTGTAAATGTGACATCCATCCATCTTCTACCGCTTAATCTGTTTCAGGTCGCGGGGGGGCTGGAGCCTATCCCAGCATCTTTGGGCAAGAGGCAGGGTACACCCTGGACAGATCGCCGGTCCATCACAGGGCCAACACAGAGAAACAGACAATCATTCACTCTCACAGGCATACCTAAGGACAATTTAGAATCCCCATTTTGATGCCAATTAACCTAACTTGCATGTTTTTGGCATGTGGGAGGAAACTGGAGAAATCCCAGAGTAAACCCACGCAGACACGAGGAGAACATGCAAACTCCACACAGATCACTGTTGGTCAGGGGCTGGGATCGAACCCAGGATCCCCCGGCCATAAAATTTACCAGAGACTATACAGTTGACTCATGAGGCAACATGCACAAATCCATCTCTCTTGAGAGGAATTCTGGTCACAAAATGCACTTTTCAATTCATTGATCCCTGGCTCCAGTGCAATATGTGCTGTGAGGCAGAGGACGGGCTGATCTCTGCGGTGAACCCTGGTAGCTGCAGTGGAGATATTTACGTACATGCAGCTATCTTTGAGTGAGGCGATGTTTCCATGGCCTAAAAATATCTCAGTTTGAAGTTTAAAAACCGTGGAAAAAAGGGCTTTTATATTGTGCAGCTCCGTGTGCTCTGCATGGTTATCGTGTGTAATTTGAATTCTGACACTGACAGATTTGGTTTGTAACTAATATAAATTCAGCTGTAAGATTGGAGCAGTATTCAGTGGTGTTTTACTTTATTTATTTAGTTCACTTACTAATATCATGTCTGCCTGTCTGTCCCTCGTGTGTGGATTGTCAAGGGCTTTCTCTCACAGCATTTTTTTTTTTCATGTGTCAGCACCGGCTCCCCCCAGTCATCCCAGCAACACTGTCAGTGAGCAGTAATCTGCCTATTGACGTTAACTTTAATGCCAGATGATTTTATTTTATTTATTGGTTTATTTCAGTCTGAGAAGGCTGCATTAACTGTCATTGTCACATGGTCCACTCGGTAAGCTTACCTTTATTGTTGATTCCAGAGAGTCAGAACAAAATAAAATATTTTTTTCTGATCTCCACCTCCATTATCAACACCTCAGTAGATACACTCCATGAAGTTATTAGGTTTTTTTTAAGTTGCACTTTCCTGCAGCATTGACGACCCTAGTTTGACAGATGAGTGAGAGAACGGGCGTTTTTAGTCATTAACATAGTCATCAGTGGGAAGAACTGAGGCGGAATAAAAAGATGGTGCACATGCGCTAGTTTTCACAGTGAAGTGGGATGTATAAAGAAAAGTAGCAGAGAGTTTGGCGTACGAACAGTTTTATACGTCTGAAACTTTTTGTGCACACGTACCTTTCAGATTTTGTGAGTATGCCATCTTTCAATATAAAAGCGGCGCAGTCCTTTATACATGAGACCCCTGATCATTTTTCATTTTTCAATGATATCTCTGTGACCCCTATGTAAATGGGGTAGACGAGCACTAGAAACCTCTCAAATAAACAGGTGCATCTCAATAAATTAGAATGTCATCAAAAAGTTGATTTATTTCAGTAATTCAGTTCAAAAAATGAAACTTGTATTGTATAGATTCATTACACACAGAATGATATATTTTGAGCATTTCTTTTAATTTTGATAATTATGGCTTATGTAATGAAAACTCCTGTGTCTGTGTGGGTTTACTCCGGGATTTCTCCGGTTTCCTCCCACATGCCAAAAACATGCAAGTTAGGTTAATTGGCATCAAAACTGGGGATTCTAAATTGTCCTTAGGTATGACTTTGAGAGTGAATGGTTGTCTGTCTCTCTGTGTTGGCCCTGCGATGGACTGGCGATCTGTCCAGGGTGTACCCTGCCTCTCGCCCAAAGATGCTGGGATAGGCTCCAGCCCCCCCGCGACCCGAAAAGGATTAAGCGGAAGAAGATGAATGAATGAAGATGAATAATGAAAACCCCAAATTCATTTTTCAAAAAAATTTGAATATTACATAAGATCAATTAAAAAAACATGATTTTAATAGAAATGTTGGCCGACTGAAAAGTATGTCCATGTACACACTCAGTACTTGGTCAGGGCTCCTTTTGCATGAATTACTGCATCAAAATGACGCAGCGTGGAGGCGATCAGCCCGTGTTACTGCTGAGGTGTTATGGATGCCCAGGTTGCTTTGAAAGCGGCCTTCACTTCCTCTGCATTGTTGGGTCTGGTGTCTTTCATCTTCCTCTTGACAATACACCATAGATTATCTATGGGGTTTAGTTCAGGAGAGTTTGCTAGTCAATGAAGCACAGTAATACCATGGTCGTTAAACCAGGTGTTGGTACTTTTGGCAGTGTGGGCAGGCGCCAAGTCCTGCTGAAAAATGAATCCAGCCTCTCCATAAAGCTTGTCAGCAGAGGGAAGCATGAAGTGCTCTAAAATTTTCTGGTAGATGGCTGCACTGACTTTGGACTAAATACAGTCATGAAAAAATTTGGACACCCCTTTAAATATTCAGTTCTTTATTAAAAAATGTTGACATATCTTTGTCTAACCTTGTTTTTGTTTTTATTTGCATTCTTTAACATTTATTTTAGCCATTTTAAATGGGAATGAATGTGGGGGTGTCCTAAAAAAAAGATGGGGGGTGTCGTAATTTATCCTCACTATTTGTTTAGAATTACATTTTACAGAAAATTTGAAAAAAGTCTTTAATTCATTTGTAATTGTTTAATTGTATTTCATGAATCTCCCAGTGTTTTTAACATTGATAGTCAATATCCATATGTCCACATATGTTAAAAAAACCCACAGGCTTATACAGGGTGTCCTAATTTTTTCACATGCCTGTAAAACACATTGGACCAACACTAGCAGATGACATGGCTCCCCAAACCAGGTGCCAAATCCTGTCATTTGGAAATCAAGGTCTCAGAGTCTGGAGGAAGAGTGGAGAGGCACAGAATCCAAGTTGCTTGAGGTCCAGCGTGAAGTTTCCACAGTCAGTGATAATTTAAGGAGCCATGCCATCTGCTGGTGTTTGTCCACTGTGTTTTATCAAGTCCAAAGTCAGCGCAGTCGTCTACTAGGACGTTTTGGAGCACTTCATGCTTCCCTCTGCTGACAAGCTTTATGGAGATGCTGATTTCACTTTCCAGCAGGACTTAGCACTTGTCCACACTGCCAAAAGTACCAAAACCTGGTTTAATGACCATGGTATCACTGTGCTTGACTGACCAGCAAACTCTCCTGACTCAAAGCCCATAGAGTAGGGGTCACCAACTAAAACTACAAAAGGTCCGATAAGTCGGTCCTCCTCCTCAGCTGAGGTCTGAACTAGGTGTGGGAATCTTTTGGCACCTCATGATTCGATTATGATACAGAACTCCGACTTGATTCTAAAACTATTCTCAATGCATTGTGATGCATTTTTTTTTTTTAAATTTTTTCTATTCAGGATTTTTCCCTCTCATTCAGAAACAAGCCACCAGCTCTGGCTGCTTGAGAAAGGTATACAGTGCATCCGGAAAGTATTCACATCGCTTCACTTTTTCCACATTTTGTTATGTTACAGTCTCAATCCAAAAGGTATTAACCCTCTAACTGTCCACATTGCATGGACGGGTTGCGCACCCCCAGTGGAACAGCGCAGCAACTGCACCTGTCAACTTATTGACGTCCCCCGGCTGTACTGAGAATTTGTACTGATCTGTATTGATCTGACAGTTCAGAAGGTGGCAGACACACGCCGGAGGAGTCATGGCTGACATGGAATACAGCAAAGAAGAAGAAATCCTCATTATTATTCTTCCTTTTGCCGCTTTGAGCTCACAACACCAATTTGGCAATTCTGACTGAAACTGCATCAAACGGGAAAAATTGCCGCATAATGCAAACGAAATTCACGTGGGATAATCATAAAAGTTTGTAGATGTGGTAGAGGGTGTAAATGACCGACCAAACGCGAAACAACGACCACGATGGGCGAAAAGCTGAGCTCACAGCACCAAGATGGCGGCGCCCACTTCGTCATGGATTCTCACAGGAAAAATGCATGAAACAGGAGAAAATGGCCGCGTAATACAAATGAAATTCATGTGGAATAATCGTAAGAGTTTGTAGATGTGGTAGAGAGTGTAAATGACCGAGAAAATGCAAAACAACGACCACAATGGACGAAAATGGACCGGTCACGTGAGCGAGCGAGCCCCCCCCCCCACCACCACCACCACCACAACAGGTAAGAGATGAATACATGGTTTTGTTTTGTTTTTTTACATTTTATTGATTTTCTGGTTCATATACTTTGAAGATTAGATAAAAACATACCCCTGTAGACAAAACGGTGTAAAAAACCCCCAAAATGAACCATTCTTTGTGTAAATGTGTCCAAAGTCCACTTTTGACTGAGTTATGTAATTTATATAGCTGCCGTGACATTATGCAAATTAGATGCGTAAATTTATTCCTATCTGAAACTTTGGATCATATATTTGGATCATCATCCACAAATGGAAAAACTTTGGAACCACCGGCACTCTTCCTAGAGCTGGCCGGCCGTCTAAACTGAGTGATCGGGGGAGAAGGGCCTTAGTTAGGGAGGTGACCAAGAACTCGATGGTCACTCTGTCAGAGCTCCACCGTTTCTCTGTGAAGAGAGGAGAACCTTCCAGAAGGACAACCATCTCTGCAGCAATCCACCAATCAGGCCTGTATGGTAGAGTGGCAAGGCGGAAGCCACTCCTTAGTAAAAGGCACATGGCAGCCTGCCTGGAGTTTGCCAAAAGGCACCTGAAGGACTCTCAGACCATGAGAAACAAAATTCTCTGGTCTGATGAGGCAAAGATTGAACTCTTTGGCGTGAATGCCAGGCGTCATGTTTGGAGGAAACCAGGCACCATTCATAACCACCCCAATGTTGGTAGCAGCATCATGCTGTGGGGATCTTTTTCAGTGGCAGGAACTGGAAGACTAGTCAGGATAGAGGGAAAAATGAATGCAGCAATGTACAGAGACATCCTGGATGAAAACCTGCTCCAGAGTGCTCTTGACCTCAGACTGGGGCGACGGTTCATTTTTCGGCAGGACAATGACTCCAAGCACACAGCCAAGATATCAAAGGAGTGGCTTCAGGACAACTCTGTGAATGTCCTTGAGTGGTCCAGTCAGAGCCCAGACTTGAATCCAATTGAACATCTCTGGAGAGATCTGAAAATAGCTGTGCACCAACGCTTCCCATCCAACCTGATGGAGCTTGAGAGGTACTGCAAAGAGGAATGGGTGAAACTGCCCAAAGATAGGTGTGCCAAGCTTGTGGCATCATATTCAAAAAGACTTGAGGCTGTAATTGCTGCCAAAGGTGCATCAACAAAGTATTGCGCAAAGGCTGTGAATACTTATGTACATGTGATTTCTTAGTTTTTTAAATTTTTAATAAATTTGCAAAAATCTCAAAAAAAACTTTTTTCACATTGTCATTATGGGGTATTGTGTGTAGAATTTTTAGGAAAAAAGTGAATTTAATACTTTTTGAAATAAGGCTGTAACATGACAAAATGTGGAAAAAGTGAAGCGCTGTGAATACTTTCCGGATGCACTGTAGATATATTGATTTATTTTTGTTTGCAGTGAATTGACTGTAAACACAGTCAGCATTGAATAACTGAATTTTATAAACTCTAATTAAAGGAAAATACATATGCATTCTGCATAAGCAACAGCAAATTTATAGTAAACATAGTCAACATAAAAACTTTGAATAAATGAAATTCTTAAACTCTGATCAAAAGAAAAGACATGAGCATTTTGCATAAGCAACAGCAAATTGACAGTAAAGTTGACAGTCAACAAAAAAATTGAAAAACAGTAATTGTGTTTAGTGATGTGGTGTTGGCGTTATCGGGTTAATCGCCCATTAACACTTTGCCCCTGTTAACAGCGACAAATTTTGTGATTGTGGTTTAACGGCAGTTAACGGCAGAAAACGCAGCCAGTACTTTTTGGCCTAGCAGCTCTCTGTACCAAAGCCGCTTTGACCACAGACACTGTGCTTGCCATGCAGACATTGCAAAGTCAAACAAGCTGGATTACAGCCATGGATATCCCCACAGTGCTGTCGTGTTTAAATTTACAACATTATCTGTCGGAGCTCTCACCTGGATAATTGTTACAGCCTCCTCCAAAACTTCTCCTGGATGTGTGGTTGTTCTTCTTCTTTGGAAGCTGGCTGGCTGGCTAGTAGCTACATGCTAGGTTGTAGCTGACCTCCAGCAGCTGACATGGACAGAATTTCACCTGTTTTCATCCTCATAGCTTTGGGTCCAACTGTTGGAAAGTGCCAATCTAAAAAAAAAAATCTCAAGCTGTGTTCGTAATGTCCATTCACTCCCCTGCTGTTTTTGCAGCATGGTGGGGTGTCATCACGAGCGAGATAGTTGTTGGTTTATGTTTGCAGTTTTTCTGCTAAAAGGGAAATTGTGTCTGTTGTGACACACGAGGTCCATGGTTTTGTGTTGATCTGCTTAGAAGTTGTGTATGTTTGCTATGGGAGAAAGAGCAAGCTCCATTTGTGGCTGCTGGCTGGTTGGATGCTTAGTTGTGTTACAGTGATGTTAATGAGCCCTGACATTCTGTTTGCACATGCAGTCTACTTTTGAGAATTTTCTGGAGAGTATTCTGGATAGTTTTTATCATGTTGGATATGTTGAGCGCTTTAATAAACCTGCAGGTGAAGACAGCAAGCATATTTGTCCACTCCCATGTGACATGGTTACTGACCCAGTGAGCAGACTCGGACACCAGAGTAAATATAATTATCTAATTATCTTGATTAACAACAATATGTTGTATGTGAGTGTGTGGGTGTGTGTTCTTGCTGCTGCTGGGGGAGAGCAGAATGCCGTTCAACCTGGCAACCCTAGGGACAAGCAGAGGCAGGATAGTTAGTGGCCGCACAGATGATAATGTGCTGGTTAATCTGAAGCTTACTGATTGCTGAGCTGTTGCGATGCTCAGGTTAGCTCGGCAGCTAAGACCAGGAGGACAGTGTCCACAGAGCCAGCTGCGGCGTGTAGATGGTGGAAGTGTGTTCAGTGAGGGTGTGAGATAGAAAAGGTGAGGGAAGGCTGAGGCTTACTTGTGTGGTGGAGGTTTTCCTTCCAAACGCAGGTGGCCTGAAGGTAGGCAGCTGGGATGAAATCAGGCTGAGGCTAAGGTCTCTGGAATCAAAGATGAAGGCGTGCGTGGTCTTCATGGAGTAAGGCAGACGACTCTGCACGGATCCCAGGGCAGCGTGGATTATATAGCCCCAACCGTGATGAGAAACAGGTGTGTGTGCAGCTGGAGAGAATAATCAGCCAGAGCAGACCATCACACCGTGTTCATAACAGTATGACAAGCTTGAAAAATTACCGACTTAAGGTGCACAGTATCTGTATGGGGAAAAACACGCGATTAACACGTTATTAATTAATTCCATGGAAAATTATCTTTTAAATTGACAAACATCATATGTGTAACTTGTGGCAAAATTTGATCAGGATCAAAAGATAATTTCGCTCTTGTCATTCATTTCAATGGAGAATTTTTTCAATTTAAGGTCCCATATATGATAAATATATAAGAAGCGTTATGCAGACAGTGGGAATATCTACAGGTCAATGTTTTTGGTTAGCTCAGTATCAAGGGTTAAATTGGCAACAAATTTGGTCAGTTAGTGATAAATGTTTTTGTTGATAACAAGGAAAAGGAAGATTCTTATACAATTTTGCATCGTATATACCCTGTTAAAGATTTATTTTAAAGGTTTGGACTCGAAATAGATGATTGCTGTGTTGGGGTTTTTTTTGGACTGTAGAGAGAGTCGATCTCTCATCTGTTTGTTAATTCTATTTACATAAAGATGTTTTGGACAGAGGTTGAACATTTTATTTTGCAGAGGACTGGACAAAGAATTCTGTTTAAAGAGATATCATTTCTGGATTTGAACAAAAATCTATGGACAAGGACTTTGTTTATTTCATACAATTGTTATTGCTTAAAGGAAAGTTTCACATACACAAGAAGAAGTGGACAGACTCCAGAATGAAACCAAACTTGGAACATTTTTATTTTGAACTGAAACAATATAGCACAACTATTAGCAGCATAAAAAATAAGAAAGCTATTAAGATGTTTGGTGTTCTTGAGAAATTTAGTATTTTGAACATAAATATTGTATTTTAATTTTATTTTTGTATTGCAACCATGGCTTGAAACTATTTCTGAATGTAAAAGTATTACTATTCCCCTGGCAGTAATTGTTTTGTTGTAAAAATTGTGTGTGCGTTCTAATAAAATTTAAAAGAAGGTCCCATATACAGAAGTAGAGGGGGCATGACTAAGGCTCTCTATTGTGGGGAGCTGAGAGAGCTGTCACACAGACAGCAAAGCAAGCCCAAATAAGCAACTACATGTTGAAAAACAAGCCCAAAAACCCACAACTGACGAGATTTGCAAGCGACTTTAGAGAAAAACAAGCCCAAAGTTGCTTATAATAAGCGGACTTGGCAACACTGGTGACAGCTTGGTCCTTGCAAAGTATTTGGAATGACCCATGAATTTACTTCCAACATCTTTTATTAAAACAAATGGAAGAGAAATCTGACACATGGACAAATTTATCTCAAAATGTGCTTTTAAGAACTGTCATCCTTTCATGGACATTTTTTCAGAAGACCACAGCTGTATCCAGACAGGCCTATATCATTTAACTTTTTTTCACACATTATTTTATTCAGCTCATGTTTTAGCTGTTTTTAGCGCTATATTAATTTTTAAACAAAAAAAAATATGAAGGGAATTCTTTGTTCAATTAAAAAAAAACATGTAATATAGAATTTTATAATACAGGAGAACACTAAATGTGCTTGTTGACTCCAAATAAATACTGTAGGTCTAAAATTCTAAAATCTACAACCAAAGTCCTAAAAATGTTTTTCGGGAGAACACAAACTAAATTGTATTGCATTTTTTAAAAAAAACGATTAATGTCCTGGCTGTTGGCCTTGTGTGTGTGTGTGTGTGTGTGTGTGTGTGTGTGTGTGGGAGAGCACCTGCAGTGAACCGAGTTTTGCAACTCGCTGCATATACTCTGAAGTGGTTGGGAGCCGCAGAGTCCAGTGGCGTTCATGGGTCAGCGAAGAGGGGAGTCTGCAGTGGGAGAACGCCCAAGGGATCGTGCCATAATCTGTCCGGGCGGGGTGCCAATACAGCAGTTCAGTTCCGCCTTTTTCTGCTTTTTTCCCCATCAAAACAAAATGGTCTGCCTTTTTTCCCAAATGGTATCAAAAGGCTTTGTGGTCCGGACAGAGAACTCTCGAGGTCTGGATCCAGACCGGAGTCCGCCAGTTGGTGACCCCTGTTATAGAGAATCTATGGGGATTGTAAAGAGGAAGATGAGAGACACCAGACCTAACAATGCAGATGAGCTGAAGACCACTATCAAAACAACCTGGGCCTCTATAACATCTCAGCAGTGCCACAGGCTGATGGCCTCCATGCCACACTGCACTGATGTAATAATTCATGCTAAATGAGCCCTGACCAAGTATTGACTGTGTACATGGACATACTTTTCAGTCAGCCAACATTACTATTAAAAATCCATTTTTTAAAAAAATTTGATTTTATGTAATATTCTAATTTTTGGAGAAACTAAATTTGGGGTTTTCATTAGCTGCAAGTCATAACCATCAATATTAAAAGAAATAAACACTTGAAGTATATCACTCTGTGTGTAATGAATCTCTATAATACGAGTTTCACTTTTTGAGTTGAATTACTGAAATAAATCAACTTTTCGATTATATTTTAATTTATTGAGATGCACATGTATATAACTTTTTGGTTACTCAACAAACTGTCAATGATCCCTCAGTGATCTCTACTGGTCTCTCAGTGATCTCTCAAGGATATTTCAAAGATCTCTATAGATCATCATGAAAATCGTACAACTATTTCCCAAACATTTACACAGAAATGGCTTTTTTCAGGCTTCAGGACACTGAATGTCAGCTGGCAGCCCGTGGGCCAGATCCAGTCCACCAGAGCTTTCCTACCTGTCATGATCGCTCGTTTCACGAGCGTAATTAGGACACCAAACATGCTCTGAGTTTGCTCATTTATTAGCATAAACACAGACACAAACACAAGATGCAAATACTAAATAATAAAGTGCATGGCAAGAATAACAAGAACGTGAACATAAACGCTGGAGGAGAGTGGGGCTCTACGTCCAGGGGGACATGGAGCCAGAAACGCCAGGCCAGGGGTGGAATCCAGCCGGAGCTCGTCCGGAGGCTGTGAGGCTCACGGCTGGAAAAAGGGACAAATGTACCTGGACGGAGCACACCAACTCTCCTCGACAGCGGAGCCCCAGCACACTCAGAATTCCCACTGAGGACGGGCATAGCAAGTAGAGGGGCACGACAAACCCCAAAGGGTTTGCTGTGCCCTTATTTACAAAATTTACAAACATAATCATTGAAGACAGGTGTAGATACATGAGTGGACAAAATAACAAAATGGCAAACAGGTGTGCAGCTCCGGCCAGTTTGACAGCCGGAAGCTGCACAGCGCTGTCAAAGTAAGACACAAACCGGAAATTTTAATGATACAAGCACAACAGAAATCTAAAGTGAGAACATAACTAAAAATAGACAAAGAAACAACAGAAAAGGACTAAACTAAACTAGAGACAGGGCACGGCACCCCCGTTCCCCCGGATCATGTCACTACCAGCCCCCAGAATATTATTGAATTCAGGAATAGTTTTATTGCAAACGAGGCGCACAGGCAGAGTCGGCAGTCATTTGCGGGCCGTGTCCCCCCAGATGAGTTACTGTGCCCCCCCCCCCCCACGCAAGAAAAAGCCCTAGACTAAGCCTTTGGTGTCAAACTTTTTATTAATTAATTGATAATGTATATTTATGAACAATCAGATCTGAGAGTAAGTGAATGCATCACAATGGAGCTCAGAGTAGGAAGCCAGCGGAGCCAGCCCCCTGCCAGCAGCTCCTCTCAAATGTAATCCACACCTTTAATTTATGATGCCAACCTTGGCTTTTTTTTTTTTTTTTTTTTTTTTGTTACTTATTTGTACCCGTAGGTAGATTTGGTTTGCAGTCTGGTGACAAGCCACCGGCTGCTGGTCGCTGCGTGCGCGAGCGCCCTAAACCTACATGTTTTTTTGGTGTGCGGGAGGAAACCGGAGAAATCCCGGAGTAAACCCGCGCAACACGGGGAGAACATGCAAACTCCACACAGCTCACTGTTGGTCGGGGGCTGGGATCGAACCCACGATCTCATGATCCCCGCGGTCCCCCGGCCGAGGGTAAAACTGTGCTGCCACAGTGCTAAACCACTGCGCCACCGTGCAGCCTTTGGCTTTTATGATTATTGTGCAAAATGTTGAATATTTTTGGATCTGTCTGAACTACTATCTTTGGAGGTTTTGAGCAAGGAGTGGGGCTATAAAATTATTATGCTGTAACATAATAGTACAGCAGAAGCGACAGCATCTTTGGTCATTTTAATGAATTTTATTGAATTAAACATAGTTTTATTCATAACACAGGGTTACAAAAATAATTTCTTTGTAAGTTGTCTGTGTTTTTTCAACTGATTTAAGACAATTTTTCACCACTGAATCCGAAAAGGACATCTGTTTCTCTCGATCAGGTGCTAAGTAAAAACTTACTTACTTACTTAGTACTTACTTAGTACTGTGCATGTACTTACCTTTATATAAAGGTAAGTACATGTAAATTGAATGTTACGTCATCGTTGTTCAAAATTCAGAGAATTTCAAGACATAAAAAAGAATTTTGCGTCATATAAAGTGAAAATACCCATACATGTAAACAAAAACGTATAAAACAACATGTGGCCATAATTCAAAAAGTCAAAAAGTTGACCTTATTGAGCAAAACCAATGTGATTTTTGGATTCAGCACATCAAAATTGTCCAAAATCAGCTAAAAAAAAACTTAGACAATAAATTTGGTGTTGACCAGTGTAATTTTATTCAAAATCAGAGGTAAAGACATTGTTCAGAATGAAAGCACCAAGGTTCTGTGCCTTGGTGCCTGTGGCATGGTAGGATGGGCAGCTGTAAAAAAAAAGTGGCACTCCGACCTCTACTGTCCCGGGATAGTTATTACAATACCTTTTTTCACTATGGCATTGACAGAAATGGTGAGTTAAATTTGTGTTTATTTCAAAAACGAAGTGTTATTTCGAAATTCTAGAAAATTAAAAGTCGAGAAAATATGGTCATACAATGATACAAGCCTTTAGTTCAACTTAATTTTGACTGGGTGAGCTAAAACAGAGAGGTGGACAGACAGACAGACGGGCAGATACACAGCCACAAACAGACGCACTAACCGATTACTGTATGCCTCCATTTCACCGAGGCATAACTATGTGAAAAGGTCACAGTTTTACCATAAACGTTTCAGGAAAAAAAAACATAATAAAGTCATTATAAAGTAGATGTAAAATTAGAAGTATAAACCCACAGATCGATGAGAAAAAAGTATTAAATATACAAGAAACATAGCTGAAAGTTTTGAGAAAATCAAATTTACGAGAATGAAGTGTCAAATGTATGATAGTCCTAACTTTACAAGGGCAAAAACACAAATAGTGAAGAAAAAAGTTTAAAATTTAGTTGAAAAAAACTTTCAGATTTGCGAGGGAAAAGTGGTAAATTTACAGGAAAACTGTTATTAAAAATTTAGGAGAAAAAAAACTCTCAAACTGTCAAGATAAAGTCACATCTCAAGTAACATCTTAAGTAGACACTTTTTCTCTTAAGTTTTTTGAGTCACTACTACTTTCATACTGAATTAATTAAGGCAACGCTACTTTTACCGTGCTACAGTTTCTGACTACTCTACCCAGCTCCGACTGTATAATTTAAGTGTCTGTGTGGGTAAATGAGTATGAGCAACGAGGTTAATTTCTGAGAGAAATAAAATCCCCTTGGTCAGACTGTTCATGAGTGGTTTTCCTGTCCTGACATTTTCACAACAGTTAACTGTACAGGTAATATGAGTCTGTTAATACTGACAAAGACTAAAAAAAATAACAACTTTGGAAGGAAAATTAATATATCAAATGATAATATATTACTTAGGAAACAGTATTTATTTTATTTTATTTTATTTTATGAGCGCATCTGGCCCTCACAGTATCTGCCGAGAAAAATTCTGGCCGTTGGTCAAATACAGTGGATGGCCCCTGCTTTAGGAGATCATTGAGAGGTCGGCTCAATTTTTGATCTCTCAATGGTCACCCAACGATCTGTCTGTGTACAGGAGCCCTTAGGTAATTTATGTTTGCACAGTACTGACTCCATTAAAACTTGCTGTGAATTAACCTACTGTATATGGATGTGTGCTACATATATCAGTTGAAAGTTTAGTCCTAATAAACTTTGTGGTGTGCCTCTCAGTTTAATTTTGTATTTGGATCTGCGGTTGCAGTTTCAAGTGTTAATAAGATAGCAATTATGCTCTATTGATACATTAGCGTTGGTTTCAGTTTCATAATTGTCTACAGCTAATTATCCAGTACAACAGCACTTCAGAAATCAGTGTCTAGATACTTTATAATATGGGTGAACCACTATGAAACTCCAAGAAATTAAGAAAAGTAAAAGAAATAACACTGAAATACTTATTATTACTACTGCAGAAAAAAAGCAAATGCAACAAAACAAAGCCAAGGGAAAAGTCGCACAGTGAAATCAGGACATCGTGCACATTCTTCTTTTTAGGTAAACATTTTTTAAGTTTAGAAAGTGGAGTTTTCTCTCAAGGTGGCCCAGTCTCATTTTCCTCACATGCCTAATTACATTCTTCCGACAATACAGCAATCAGTGTCCCATTTCATGGAAAAGATGTAGTTTTCTGTACAAAAAGGTAAATGTTCTAAATAAACTAAAATGCCTACCTATCAGCCACATTGTCTCACACTCTGAAGGAAACCACTTCTCGAGATCTGGACAACACTATAGACTATACAGTTTGCAGTTAGAAAAAATGATCGCAAAGCAGCAATGATTTGCTAGTGGGATATGTCATTATATTTTTCAAACTGAGGCCTATATTGCATTGTCTCCCATCTGAGCTGACTGGTTTTAGTGGTAGGCAACTATGGCAGTTGCATCAGACTATTTTTGTTCTTGATGCCATTTTGTATTGGGTCTTATGTTTGTTGGGGTTGAGTGACAGGATAAAGGTATACAATACCAATTATCGTTGTCTTGACCTCACCTGCCCCCCTCAGAGAACTCGAGCTCGTGCTGTGACAATCAAACAGGACTTTTTCTAATGCAAACCATGTGTATCATATATGTAATTATCGCTGACTACATTCCTTTGAGGAAAAATCCCTGTTTTGTGCATGCACTTTCAGTGTCATAGCTACTGGATCGATGAACTAAGCAATCAAGATATTTTCTCCATAGACAAATAAAAACATCTGCTGTGAAACCACATATGAAGGCAGCTAATTAAAGATTTCTCCTGACCCACTTCCAGTTATTGGGGGAGGCTGAAACTGCACATGTACTGTATACATGTCTCTATAGGTCACATAGTAATTTGTAGCTCTGAACTTCTCAAAGTTCCTCTTTTACAGGTGCTAAGATGGTGTACGGTGTGATAATGGAGCCAGTTAAAAGCAGAGTGGTCATCAGTATCCTGTACATGAGAGGCCACACGCCATGGGAGATGTTCAGTTAGATGAAAAAGACTTGTGGAAGGATACCCCATTGTATGACATAGTCAAGCACTGGCATTGACAGTTCAAGTGAGGTTGGACAATGATGGAAACAACACCCATTCCTGTGCCCATTCATGAAAACACCATCCGGCAAATGGAGGCCACCATTTTGGAGGATCACTGTATAATCATTCCCCAGCTAGCTAAAGATCAGATATCCAGATTAGTGTCTGTGGAAAAAAAAAATCATTCCTGACCATTTGCATATGGGGAAGTTGTCTCCACAATGGATTCTCTGGTTACTTAACTTACTTATCCTCTTCATCCCAGGTGGGACATAAGGCCGCAACAAGCAATCCCCACTTTGCCCTGTCCTTTGCAACATGTTGAGCTTGTCCCCAGGTGTATCCCATCTCCTGTAGTTCAGCTTGGACTATTCTTCTCCAGGTGGTTTGTGGTCTGCCTGGCTTTCTTTTCCCTGGTGGTGTCCAGTTTAGAGCAACTTTTGGTATTCGGTTATTTGACATTCTTAGCACGTGCCCTAGCCATCTGAATCACCGTTGTTTGAGCTCTATAGAAGTTCTTTTAGTATTACATCTTTTCCAAAGTTCTTCATTTGAAATTTTGTTGGGCCAGTAGATTCTCAAGCTCTTGCGGAGACAGGTGCTGCGGAAAGCCTCTATTTTTGCGTATCACTCTGTATGATTTGCCAGCATTCCGATCCATATAACAGAACAGATTTAACATTGCTGTTAAATAAGCGGAGCTTGGTTTTTGTGCTGTACTTATTTGACTTCCAGATGGGCGGAAGTTTGGTGAATGTTGCTCTTATTTTTGCTTGTCTTGCTGTGATATCCTTTTTAGTGCCATTGTCTGCGCTGACAATACTTCCTAGGTAGGTGAAATCATCTACATTTTCTATGGGCATGTTGCTGATGGTGATAGGATATTGTATATCTGCATTTATGATCATTGTTTTAGTTTTTGCTACATTTACATTTCAACCTGTACTTTGTGCATATTCATTCAAAATAGTTGTTTTTTCTTGTAGTTGGTGCCTAGTTGTTGAGATTTCAACTAGGTCGTCAGCGAAATCAAGGTCTTCAAGCTGACTGAATAGTGTCCACTGGATACCATTTCTTTTTGATGTCGTTTTCCTCTGTATCCAGTCAATAACCATCAGGATAAGTATGGGTGACAATATGCAACCTTGTCTCACACCAGACCTTACTTTAAATGACTCAGAAATGGTGTTTCCCATGATGACGCTACATTCAAAGCTAGTATAAAAGATCTTTATGAGTGAAGCTGTCTTTGATGGAATGGCATATGCCATTAGTATCTTCCACAAGGTGTCTCTGTGGATGCTATCAAAGGCTTTTCGCAAATCTATAAAATTGATGAAAAGAGGCATATTCCACTCAATGCTTTGTTCAATGATATTTCTTAATGCAAAGATTTGGTCAATACAACCTCTTCCTTTCCTAAAACCAGCTTGTTCTTCTTTTAGCTTTTTGTTTATTGCTTCATCAATCCTTCCCAGAGTTTTCTTATAGGACACTTTACTTGGAACAGAGAGGAGGTTGGTTGCTCTCTAGTTATCACAGGATTGTAAGTCTCCCTTTTTTGGTAGTTTTACTATGAGTCTTTTACTCCAGTCAGCTGGGAGACTTTCTTCATCCCATATTCTTTTGAAGAGATTATGTTATGACCCGAGTGCCGATCTCGTCCGCACTCGGGCCGTACATCATCTCTGCCGGCTTTGACAGCAGTGGATTACCTTCTGGCTCCCCGGGCTCTTATTGTGACAGCGCTCGGTGGGGCTTCCTGCTGTCAAAGCCGATCAGCTGTTCTGCATTAGGGCTCGTTAACTGCCGGCTTTTTATGGCAGGCGCTGGCGGCAGCCTGATGCAGCAGTATCATCTAACATTACCTGGTGCCAGACGTTGAGCAAGGAGTTCTCGTCTCAGACGTCACCTTTCCTTGTTTCTGATCAAGACCGTAAGTAGCTGGGTTTAGCCTTACGGTCCTATGACTCTTATATAGTGTGTTTTTGCCCACAGCGGCTCATTGTGTTTGTATTCGTGTCTTGTGTTTGTATTAATTAAACATCAATGCAAAACTCACTGGTGACTTTTGGCGTCTTATGGTGGCTCGCGAGGGCCACCGCTTGACAGTATACTGCTGCCAGATGTCTAAACGGAAACGCCACACCGAGACGCCGTTCCCGGTGAGTTTTTGCATTGGACTTTGCTCTTTCCTGTCTGGGTACTGCGTGCTGACAGTATGCCGTCGCGGAGGGTCCACGCTCGGAGCCAGAGCAACGAGCTGGTGGACGTCCTTGAATACGTCGATGAAACCCTCATCACCGCCTCCCTCCTCAACTTCCACAGCGACGTGCGCTGGTACCTGGACTGTGCTGAGGACGTACTGATTCATCTCCCCCGCTTCGCCAACCACCCCGAAGTCAGCGCGAGGAGCGATGACATCGCTGCGCAGCGCGAGATACTCCGTGGGCTGGAGGGAAACCCTGGCAGGAAGCCAAAGGGGAGGCATCCTCGCTCCTCACGTCCGGATCCCATTCCTGTCTCCATTCCGGTCCAGGAGTTTGCACCGCCCAGGGTTGATCCCCGCCGGAGAGTGTCGTCATTTGGGAATCCCCCGGAGAAGCTACAACTCACAGCTGCTTCCAACCGGAACCAAGTGGCGGCAGCTCGTTCCGCTGTTCACCCCACACAAGTAATTAAGCATGTGACGGCGGCAGTCAGACTGGTGGAGAGGAACCCCGAGTTGAGTGACTTCCCTGAGTACACCGACCTGCTCACCTCTGTTTCTGCACAGGAGCGGCGATTCCCGGACCTCACCTTTGCCTCACCCCCTGCAAGAAACCGTCGTCACACCCGCTTTAAGCCTCAGCATGAACCCCGTCCGGATCCAGTTCCAGGTTGCCGCAAGGGCTTCACCTCTCACTCAGCTGTCACTCGTCTGGAGGGAATCCCCGCAGTCTCTCTCCCCGGGTCATCTTCTCCTGCTGTCCCGTCAGCGCTCCGTGCCCGGTTTGTCTCGGCTGTCGCCCCCTCCTCCTCGACGCCTTCCTTGGCTGCTGTGTGTGCTCAGAGTCCTGTTTCAGCGAGCCTCGTCCCAGATACATCGCGAGCGGCTCCCCCTCGTCCTCCCAGGGGCCCTCTGTCACCATCCGGCGGGGAAAGGGAGGAGCAACGTCCGCTACAGCAGGCACCATCCTCCCTCCGGGAGACAGGCAAGTTCAAGTTCACTCATCTCCTCATTATTGTGGTTTGCCTTGTCTGACTCCTGGGGGTGGAGTTCGGGGTTCGCAGCTCCCCGAGCTCCTACTACCTGCTGTAGCTTGTATTATTAAACCCGCTTCCTCTGTGCTTCCCTCCGCTGAGCAGTCCACGACGCCAGACCAACGTCGCCGGATGAGGAGGGGGCCTGCGGTTCTGGAGAGCGTGGTTCCGGTCCCGCAGCCACGTCATGGGCGGAGGAGGAGAGCGGGCTGCAGCGTGGAGCCTGCGCCGACGAAGAAACGTCCCCGGGTCTCCACAGACGAGTGGTCTGGTCCAGCGGGTCGAGGGTCCCCTGCCCCCACGCCATGCGAGTCTTCAGCGTGGACGTCATCGTCAGAGGAACCTCAGGCTGCCGAGACCATCATGCCGGCTGCGGAGCCCGACGTAGCTGAGTGGGAGCCTGTGGACGAACTTCTTCTCCCTGAACCTGGATTGACGAAGTCCTGGACGGCGACAGAACCCGAGTGCAGGCAAGTGCTCTCTCTTGTGTCTCTTTCCCCTGTCCTAGAGCACTTTTGCCTGCCTCTCGGGGAGGCGAGTCAGGGGCAGCCGTCTGCTGCGCCCAAGCTTGTCTCGCTGGGCTCTGTCGCCGCCGGTGATGCTGATCCCGGTTCTTCTCTGTTCTCTGAGCCTTGTTGCAGAGTCGCCGGCACGGAGCCAGTCGTGGTCGCTGTATTGGAGGTTCCAGGTTCGGGGGCGGAGGTCATCAGCGGTGCTACACCGACCCTGTCGGGGTCCTTCGTGGGTGCTGCTCTGGCCCAATCAGGGTCCATCGCGGGAGCTGCTTTGGCCCGATAGGGGTCCAACGTGGGTGCGCCCGAGGCCCAATCGGGGTCCATCGCAGGTGCTGTTCTGGCCCAATCAGGGTCCGACGTGGGTGCAGCTGGGACCCAATCGGGGTCCAGCGGAGGTGCAGCGCTGGTGTGGTCCGAGGACGGTGGAGGAGCTGCAGACCCTTCGCTGCCTGACTTGGTATGGGCTCATCTTCGCCATTATTCCCCTCTTCGGAGTCATCACCCCTGCTCATCATCGCCGGGGCCGTTGGGGTCCTTCTTCGCTTGCTCCGGCCACCCCATGCTTTTTTCCCGCCAGGGAGGCCGCCGCAGGCTGTTTTCCCCCGGTTCTGGTGGCTGAAGGACGCGGGTCGGCCACCCGAGGAACTGCTTCGCCGGTTCGGCGCCTTGGGTCGGCCACCCTACCTTTTGTATGTACTACTGGCCGACCTGGTTCGGCCACCGGAGGAGTGGACTTTCCGGGCCTGGGACTGGGGTAGGCCGCCCGGTCATGTTCCGCCTCCCATGACCACTTGTTGGCCGTTGGACGCAGGGAGACCGCCAGAACTGTTCCCGTGGCATATGGTCCCCGCTGGTCGTTATCGTCATGAACTGCTGGAGGTAGAGGTCATTCGTGGTGTTGTTTGGGTCCTGTAATTGTTCTGGGTTTTTTTTGGGGGGGGGGGGGGTTTGGTGTCCTGTGCTTTGTTTCTTGTAATTGCCATTTGTGTATTTTGGGAGTTTGTGATCTGTGTTCTGCAGTTGCCTCATTTGTCCTGTTATCATCATGTTTTGTGCTTTAGGGAGTGTTATATTTTTCTGTTATTCGTGCCTGTGTGATTATGTCATGTATTTTTGGGGGCTTTGTTCTTTTTCCCCGTGATTGTCTCTGTGCTTTTGGTTTTTGGTTCCCGTATTAATTCTCTCCCGCCGGACCTGCCCCTGTCCACCCACCCTGGGGGGTGGGGTGGGGGGGCGGTGTCAATGGGCGTTCAGGAGCGCGCCCTTGGAGGGGAGGTACTGTTATGACCCTAGCACCGATCTCGTCCGCACTCGGGCCGTACATCATCTCTGCCGGCTTTGACAGCAGTGGATTACCTTCTGGCTCCCCGGGCTCTTATTGTGACAGCGCTCAGTGGGGCTTCCTGCTGTCAAAGCCGATCAGCTGTTCTGCATTAGGGCTCGTTAACTGCCGGCTTTCTATGGCAGGTGCTGGCGGCAGCCTGATGCAGCAGTATCGTCTAACATTACCTGGTGCCAGACGTTGAGTGAGGAGTTCTCGTCTCAGACGTCACCTTTCCTTGTTACTGATCAAGACCGTAAGTAGCTGGGTTTAGCCTTACGGTCCTATGACTCTTGTATAGTGTGTTTTTGCCCACAGCGGCTCATTGTATTTGTATTCGTGTCTTGTGTTTGTATTAATTAAACATCAATGCAAAACTCACTGGCGACTTTTGGCGTCTTATGGTGGCTCGCGAGGGCCACCGCTTGACAGATTATGCAAAACCCTTGATGATAATGTGATATCTGCTTTTAGCATCTCAGCATGGATGGTATTGATGCCAGCTGCTTTTCTGTTCTTTAGGGATATGAGGGCTTTCTGGGTCTCTTCCATGGTGGGTGGACTGGTATCAATTTCCGGATCATCGGGTACTGGTGTTGGAGATGCCACTTCTGGTGGATCTTGGCAGTTTAATACCTCTCTAAAGTGTTCTACTGATCTATCTGCTTGTTCTTTCTCTTGTACTAGAAGCTTTCCCAACTTACCTTTTATATTTGCAGTCTGAACGTAAGAGGTACCACGCAGTTGTTTTGTGATTTTATATACGACACTCATCTTCCCACGGGTGGCTGCACTTTCTGCTTCTTCAACCATATTTTCTATATAGTCCCGTCTATCTTTCGTAACATTTCTTTTGATTTCTTTGTCTTTTACTTTATAGGTGTTTTGGAGTTGCTCAAATAATTTTGGGGACTTCGTATTGAGCATCTTTTGCTTGATTGTCTTCCTTTCCTTGATTTTATTCCATGTTTCTTCAGAGAGCCAATCTTTGTTTTTCTTTGTCTGGTATCCCAGTGTGTTTTCAGCAGTTTTAATATAGATGTTGTGGAGAAAGGAGGCAGGCGAGGCAATGAGCTGGATGACACAGAAACTTTATTCCATCTCCAACATGAAGTACAGCAAACAGCTATCCCGGGTCTCTGTGCTTTCCACTTTTATATCTTTATTTCCATGCATCAAGACCCAGAACTTCTGACCGTAAGACATTGTTATTTGAACAATGTGTGGCACATTAACATGACATTACGCCGGGGCCGCTCCCACACCCTTCTTCTGCTTAGCGGCTTCAGCAGCTCTCACTCTCCCCGGGGGCGCATAGACCCAACAGTCCCGTCTGATACCCCCCCCCCCCGGTGACACCTCCTCCTTTGGTCCATTGTTCCCCCTTCCCCCTGCCCTCTCTGGGTGGAGAAACCCCCACACCATGGCCCTGCAATGTCTTGTTGTTCCACTGGTCTTGGATGGTATTTTCTTCACTCTGTAGTTGTTCAAGAGCAGGGGTGCCCAACCTGGGGCTCCTGGAGCATTCAGGTTTCTGTGGGAAATATTCTAATTTCACTTCTTAATTGGTCCAAAGATTTGCAAATAATTTGTCATTATTGTGCATGTGTTCTGTAGGCACCCTTGCACCCATGCACAACAACCGCAAATTATTTACCAATCTTTGGACCAATTAAGAAGTGAAATGAGAACATTTCCCACAGAAACCTGAACGTTCCAGGAACCCCAGGTTGGGCACGCCTGTTCTAGAGCATTAAATCTGTTCTTCAGTTCTAGTACAAATGCTTTCTGTGTCAATGGTGCTTTAAGGTGTGGGATATCAAGCCGTTTCCTTCCTTGTGCTTGTTTAGATCTTTTTCTTAGTTTGAGCTTAAGAGTGGCTTGCAACAAGTAATGGTCACTGTTGGCGTCAGCTCCTCTCAAAACTCTAACATCTTGCAGAGATCTTCGCCATTTCCTATTGATAATTATGTGGTCTATTTGATTTGTTGTTTTTCCATTTGGTGATTTCCATGTCAGCTTATGGATGTTTTTATGTGGAAAGATGGTACCTCCTATTACACAGTTGTTGTTTAGGCAGAAATCTATCAGGTATTCACCATTTTCATTTCTTATTCCACAGCCGTGCTTCCCCATAACTTGCTTTGTGTTGGCATTTTCCATTCCAACTTTAGCATTCATGTCACCCATTATAATGACCATGTCATGCTGTGGTGTTTTTGAAAAGATAGTTTGTAGTTGCACATAGAATTCCTCTTTGGAATTTTCTTCAGAGTCATTGGTTGGGGCATAACCTTGTATGATGGTGAGTTTACAAAATTTTGAGTTGAATCTAGCTGTTATTATTCAATTGCTTATTGGCTCCCATTGTAATAAGGTCTTAGTTGCTTCTTTGCTGATAATGATATCAACCCATTTGTTGTGATTAACTTCCTGTCCTGAGTAGAGAATAGTATGGCCACTAGGGCTGGGAACGATCCCTAATTTCCAGAATCGATTCGATTCCGATTTTTGAGATTCTGAATCGATTCGATTCGATCCCGATTCGATCCGATCCCAATTTAATCTGGGGAATTACCATTTTAATAGCCATTTTACTTCCCATGAAACAAAAATCTTCAAGACCTAATGCTGCAAATTGTACCAAGAATCTTCTAACTTTGTTAATACATAAATTATCACATATAGAACTGACCCAAAATCAGTTACAATAATGCACTTTTTATTATTTAACTTATCATTTCATAAAGTGCTCACAGGTGCTTTCTTTAGTGCAAAGGGTGTGTCGTGTCAAGTTCACCACCCAGAGTAAGTAAACAAATTCAATGCATGAACCATACATTCATAATCTCATTGTATTTCAGTCCCTCCAGGATTTTGTCAGCTGTTTTTGTGATTGTTGTGGCCCAAAAAGCCTGGATTTGTGGGAGCTTTTCCAAAAAGTTATGGCACTTTTAGAGTTTTTTTGCACTCAAAGTTGTGTGAGGAAGTACAAATTTTAAAGCAGCTGCTTTTTCCATAGTTTACAGTGATGCTATTCTACGTAACACCACAAGAAAAGTACAGGATTGCCAAAAATTTCTTGTTAAACAGTGATTTATTTAGAATTAAATGCTCAGTAAAATTGTAAAAAAAAAAAAGACCAATATTGTGTTCTTGCTGAGAACTTTAAAAAAAGAAATAAAAGAATTTGTCATTACAACAACTAAATTGCATTGAATGCATGTTAGTGTGGAGAAAGTGATGGCAGCACCTCCTTGAATCTTGAAGGTCTTCTTCTGTGCTGAAATCCACATGAAGCAGGGATGCTCCTCCACTGATGACCTCTGACCTTCAGAAGGTCTCAGTGAGGATGAAGCTTCCAGTCTTCACACATCTGAAGGCAGATAAAAAGAATAGATTTCACAGTAAAATTAACATTCATATTTTTAGATCACCACACCACAGTAGGGTTTAATAATTTAGGGTTTTTTTTTATATTTTAACTACAAATTAACTTTCAATGTTGGAAAAGGGTTTCAGTTCATTTCCTGAGAAGGTTTGTTCATTTCAATTTAGTTCTACTGAGTAAAAATAGCTTGTTGTACTGCAGCCTTTATTAATTTTATTGTGATTTATTCTCTTCACATTGCTTAAGTGGCAGAAGTCCATAATCTCATAAAATATACCTTAATTCTGCATTTATTCACAGCGCTTAACCAACAGTTCTCTCTGTGTCCATAGTTTGTAAAAGAAACCATCATCGTGCTGGATAAATTGTTAATTGACGACACAAACGTTAAAAGAAACAAATAATATACTTGCAGTCTCAGCAGCTCCAAGTCTCTGCTTCACGGGTTTTAGTCTCCGCGCATTTTCCCTTTATCAGTCGTCAACTTTATGTTCCAACACAGCGCTGCATGGGGTAAAAGTCCGTTTATCCCCGCTTTATGAAAAATATTAAGAAGCTGTTGAGGACAGTCTTTACGGTGACTTTTGCTGCTAAATTAAGAGACGCACGTTATTATCTCCGCGTCATGTAAACACAAAAGACGTGTGCCCGCGCCGCAGGGAACACAGAAGTTTTATTTATGAAAAATATTCAGAAGCTGTTGAGGACAATCTTTACGGTGACTTTTGTTGCTAAATTAAGAGACGCATGTTATTATCTCCGCTCGTGTAAACACGAAAGAGCACACGCGGCAGGAAACTCTTGCCGGATGAGAACCGTTTTAACACCACAGAAGAAGAACTAGCATATCCGTTAGCTTGCTAGCTCCGTTAGCGCATTGGTTGTTTATTGGTCTCGGCTGTTGTTCCTGGCTCACTGACCCGGTTTCGACCCGATTATACTCAGCAGACGTTCACAAACGTAAAAATATTATATTAAAACATATTAATATTAAAAGATCGATCCGCGGATTTTGTGGATCGATATCGGCTCAGTCAAACATGTATCGATCCATATCGATATATTAATCTTTTGAACCCACCCCTAATGGCCACTGTTCAATTCCATTTTTCTGCTACCTGTCCATCGACATCCACTAATACCCAGAATGCCTATTCCATAACGTTGCATTTCCTTGGGATTCCCTGGTTGCTGACACCTTTCCAGAAGCAGGAATGAGTTACGTGCTCTCAGGGTCTCTTGGCCATGTGTCAAGAAAACCAGGAGGACTTCTTCAACAGACTAATCATGCAGAATAAAGCATGGGCCCATCAATATTGTCCAGAGACCAAAGACCAGTAAAGTATGGAAGCATTATGACTTACACTTCTGAAGAAAGCACATGTCCAACCCTCAGCAAGCAACGTCATGCTCAGTCTTTTGGGACCAGCACAGAGTTTTAATGATGAAGTTCCTGACAAAGGGTACCACAATTACCAGGACTTACTGCACTTCACTTCAGTAGAAATTGTAGAATGCCATCAAAACTGAGAGGCGTGGCATGCTGACTAAAGGTGTCCACCTCCTGAAAGACAGTGCCCTGGTTCACAACTTGTATGTTGCCCAGATGGAAGCACGGTCCTGTGGTCATGAAATCCTTCCTTATCCCTTTACTCTCCCGAGCTTGTACCATCTGACTTCCACCTCTTTCCAACCATGAAGTCATTTTTGAAGGGCAAGCACTTCCAACACGATGAAACACTGATTTCTGAGGTCAAGTCGAGGCCTCTGATGCAACCTGCAGACTTCTACAGGTGAGGTCTCCACAGCTGCATAAAGTGATGGGAGAGGTGTGTGACCCTTGTTGATGTCTATGTAGAGAAAGACTAATAACTATGCCAAGTTTGGTTCCTCTCAGTCCTTGGGAAATGAGTCAGGGGAAATCTTTAATGAACAGCCCTTGTATGAAGCAGGAATTTGCACACCTAAGGTAAAATAAATTAATTCAAAGTGTCACCTATACTCCATAAAGGTTATCTATAATCAGCACTTGCTTTCTGTGACAGATGTTAAGAAATATCTTTTGTTTTTGTAGGTGAAAACAAAAGACTCTTGCATGTGCGTTTCAGTAAGCAATTATTGTTCTCAGGTGCATATGTATGTTTCTTTAACAGTGCTCTTTCATTATCAGAGTCGATAGCAGATGAATCCAATTTTGCTAATGTCCCAACATGGACCTCCTTATTTCAAACTAAATAGAAAATGTTTGAAGTCTAATCAACATAAAAGTTATATTAGATTCTTCTCCCTGATTTTGTTCATCTTAATCAGTCTGTCAGATTTTATCAGTCAGTAAGTGTTTGGCACATCACAACTGAAAACTGCCTTCTCCACCTTTTTTTTTTAGCTTCCTCTGATTGTTTTATGCCTGTCTCCCTCACATACTTTCATATTACAGCTCATCAAGTTCAAATGAACTGAGTCAAATCATATGCCAGACACAGAGCTTGAATGCATAACCCGACTAAATCACGTTTCTTGGATTTGTAAAGGTTAATCTCCATGTCAGAGGTAGTGTGAGGTGAAGAACTTTCTTCAAAAGATCGTATCATCTTTGCAACTTTCTTGCTTCTTAGTTTCACACTTTTTCCCATTAAGTGACAGTATTACAAAGAAGAGTGAAATTTTGTACTGTTTGTGCAAGCGATATAAATAAAAACTGTGGAACTGTGACAAAGTCAAACTTTAAGAAACTGAATCAGTCGCATGCTTTAAGCTGCGCTGTTTGTTTGTTTACATGCAGGAACGTACAGTAAAATACTCATTATTTCATTTAACAACACAGCTAAAATGGTAAGTGATCATTTTCAAAAGATGTGACCCTCTAAAGATAATTTTTAAACCGACCATGGAGTTTTCAATTTTGAACGTGCGCTTGTTCAAAAGGTTTTACTGTTGCTGCCAACCTGTTCGCTACGCTGAGTAGCTGCCAGCTGTTTTTCCACAACTTCCCCCAAATCTCTGTGCAAAAGAAGAACAATTCTTGCAATCTGTGCTCTGCTTGATGTCTGATGTGTAATACATTTTGAGAGTAATCCTGACATTGCTTCATTTTTTTTTAAGTTTTGAATTTGTGATAGAAGTTGTGTGTGTGTGTGTGCGCTTGTGTTTTAAACACATTCTGGGTGTTCTGTCTTTTCAATGCAGATACATATCTTTGCCTTCAGGTGGCTGGCTTGTTCAAATTCAGCCAAAAACTAGAAGTGCACTCAGAGATGCAGACCTGCACGTCTCCTCTACACTCTCTAGCAATAGCTCTGGACAGCTATTCCGTCCATTCCTCATGTGTCAGCAGATGTGGGCATGCATCAGTATGTAAGGATATGCATGAGTGACATACTGTATACGCAAAGGGCATTCCAGACATGTGATCTTGTGACCTTGACGTAAACCACAGCCACCGGTCAAAAGGTCAACCTGTGCGCCAAGTGTGATGATGACGACCATAGACCAAAACTGATTCTGTGCTTTTGTGACCCTGTGACCCGGACCGCTGACGTTTTGACCACAAAAATGTAGCCACAGGTGCTGGTTCCAAGGCCAGCCTTTACACAAAGTTTGGTGACCCTGACTTCACTGGTTTTTGAGTTGGAGTGCAGCGTCAGACGGACAGAAAGGACCACCTTAGACTAGCCACACATGGGACAATTTTATTCTTCAATTTTGAATTGATTTGCTCCCCACAGCAATCGGGGTTTGTGGCTTGATTCAAACCTGGTCGCAGTGATTATTTGCCAGTAAAGTCATGGTGTAAATATGATTATTTTACTGCTCCTGGTCTAGTCAGAGCCCCCACGATCTTGAATCATAAATATCAAGCATGTTTGAAATTTATGTTTCCTATTGCTGACAGAATACTCACACAGCCAATGAGAGCAAGCCAACTCAGACCCCAACTGGATGCTATGTGCTCACCTGAAGCTCACATCTGTACTGTCTTTCAGCCAGGATTTCACCCATATTCTTTTTGGTTTTCACTGCAGAACAGAATGACAGCTAGCTGACGACATTGATTGTCCCCCATATTTGATTATATTTTGGTGTTATGTTTGAATATCACATGATCACAGTTGATCACGCAAGATTCTGTGAGATCTTGTGGCAGTGGAATGGTTGTGTAAAATCTCTCATAGAAACAACAGGTGTGGTTTGCCCATCTCAATGAACCATTTAGTGTGTGTGTGTGTTTGGAGGATTATAATGCTAAAGACCAGTTTAAACTGTCCTGATGTCTGTGGTCTCCCACATTTTAAAAATTGGTTATGATCTGAAAATGGTCAGTCTTACTGTAGTTGTTTTGTTTATGAAGGTTTTGTACTTGTACACTGAATAATACCATCAGGACTTTAAGCAGATGTTGCTGTAATGGTGTGGGGATTAAATATTGATCTTTAAAGTTACAATTGGGATGTAGTCAGCTGTTTACATAGCTGGTTTTCATGACCCCAGTCCAACTGATTCCCAAGTTTGTTTGCTTTAAGCACTCTTATTACAACGATGCTTAAAGGTTGCCTCTGGTCTAACTTTACATCTCTGTTGGTGTTATTAGTACCCGGAGCTCCCACCTAACATTAAAGCTGGGATGACATTTTCAAAAAATAACAACTCCGCTTGAGGTTTTGATAGCTTAGGTTTTTCCCCAAAACAAAGGAAAATGTAAGATATTCTTGAGAGTAAGCTTGATCTGTTACCTTTTTTTTTGGTGGGGGGGGGGGCTTCCTCATTCCTCAGTTTGACTGACATTTAAGAAAGAAACAGACTTGTAGAACTTGTAACAGGCTGGGGTAAGATGTGGAGCGAACCTTCTGGTCAAACTGTAGTGAAAAATGAATTCAAGCCAAGAAGACCTTCAGCCTCCAGGCATTTGACATTTACATGTCTAATGCGACTAAAGTTAAATGGATGTATTTTTTTTAGTGCAGTTTGCTATCTTGTCTCTGAAATCCTACAGAAACATTTGGTTCAGTGTTGTATTACTTTTCCACTGCATGGTGGGATACTTCATTGGACAGTTTGAAAGCAGAGAGCAGAATTAGACAAGAAGGACACAGATGTCCATTTATTTTTCCATTCAGTTTTCAAGTGTTTGTACCAAGAGACAAGAAGCGCTCTGCAAAATAAGCATTTTAACCTTTTCAAGTTAAAAAGAGTGCCACAACCTCTGATTTGCTTATAAAAAGTGGTAATTTGTAACAGTGGTAACACCATGTAAAAGTGGTAACACCATCATCCCAGGCATTCTTCATCAGAAACTCCTCCAGCTCAAGGTGCCCCCCTCCACCTGCCAGTGGATCTCCAGCTTTCTGACTGACAGGTGGCAACAGGTGAAGCTAGGGAGATTTACATCCAGCTCCCGAAAAATTAGTACTGGCGCCCCCCAAGGATGTGTCCTTTCCCCACTGCTCTTCTCCCTCTACTCCAACGACTGCACCTCAGAGGACCCTTCGGTGAAGCTCCTGAAGTTTGCGGACGACACCACAGTCATCGGTTTGATCCGGGATGATGATGAGTCTGCATACAGGCGGGAGGTGGAGCAGCTGATCCTCTGGTGCAGCCAGAACCATCTTGAACTTAACCCAGCCAAAACGGTGGAGATGACTGTGGATTTCAGGCGACACCCCCCTTCATTCCCCCCACTCACCATCCTCAACAGCACAGTGTCCACTGTGGACTCCTTCAAGTTTCTGGGTACCACAATCTCCCGGAACCTGAAGTGGTCCTCCCATATTGACACTGTCCGGAAAAAGGCCCAGCAGAGGTTGTTTTTTCTGCGTCAGCTCAATAAGTTTGATTTGCCTCAGGAGCTGCTGGTTGTCTTCTACACCGCCATCATCCAATCTGTCCTCTGCTTTTCCATCACTGTCTGGTTTGGATCTGCCACTAAACAGGACAAGACCAGACTGCAGCGGATCATTAAGTCTGCGGAGAGGATCATTGGTACCGACCTACCCTCCATTGAGAACTTATATCGGTCCATAACCAGGAAACGGGCGGGAAACATCTGTGCTGACCCATCACACCCCGGCCACAAACTGTTTGAACTTCTATCTTCTGGTCGTCGTTACAGATCACTGAAGGTCAAAACCACCCGTCACAGGAACAGTTTCTTTCCTCAAGCCATCACTCTGATGAACTCCTAACATTCACCTAGTCCTACCTGTTTGCTGTACTCATGACTTTTCATCCATTATTACATTGCACATAACTCTCACACTGCTTTTTACTTCATTCACATTATATCACTGAATCTGAGTCCACATTGAAATACTGTGTGATTGTATATTTTTTCATATATTTCTGCAAAGTGTGGTTAGTCCGAGTAAATAACTGCATATATTCCTGTATATATTTTCATCCTTTTATAGAAACGTGGACAGACTGTAATTTACTGTACATACTCTGGTTGTCATTGAATCCTTATTTAAATCCTTCACCTGAACAACGAGAGCAAGTTTTTAGCCAAAGTCAAATTCCTTGTATGTGTTGTGCATACTTGGCCAATAAAGCTGATTCTGATTCTGATTCTGATTCTGATTCTAATTTAAAAAAAAATCATTAATAGGTTTAGCTTTATTTAGACAAAATGGCTCATCTCTGGATGACCAAAGCACTTTACAGATCCTGCTTTCCATCCGTTCATGGCGGCGGAGCTTGCCATGCAAGGTGCTGGCCTGACCCACCAGGAGCAACTGGGGGTTCAGTGTCTTGCTCAAGGACGCTTCCACATGCAGACTACAGACAGAGCGGGAATCGAACCCCTGACCTTCCGATCAGTAGTTGGCCACACTACACCTGCGCCACAGTTATATTCAGTAGCACAAATTTTATTGTACGTACTTGGTATACCATTTATATTTTAATACCTATATACTCATGGAGATATTTTATACCCCATAGATTTCTATCAAATTAACTCACACAGAGACCGTGGTCTTAATCATTAATTATGTATTTACAGGACAAAAAATGGGCAGTTTTCATTGAAAAAAATCTACTCAAAAGAAATAAATCTTTCAGTCTTCCCTTTCAATAAATAAAATATTAAACTGCCATTCAAATAAATAAATCTTTGAAAAGGTAAAAAAGTAAAAAAGCCATCATCATGTCAGCAAAATTACCCCAAATCATCCCCTCTTGTTAACCCGCTACCCTCCATCCTCATAAAGACCGCAGTAGTGGGTGGAGCAGTTTTTAGCACAGTGGCAGCACAGTAAGAAGGTCACAGGATCGATCCCAGCCCCCGACCAACAGTGCTCTGTGTGGAGTTTGCATGTTCTCCCCGTGTCTGCGTGGGTTTACTCCAGTTTCCTCCCACAGGCCAAAAACATGCAAGTTAGGTTAATTGGAGACTCTGAAGTGGCCCTGTGTGTGAATGGTGAAGGGATGGCGCCGTACTGTGGCTGCCTCATCCGTCTAGGTGGTTGCCCTGAATTTCCCCTCTGGGGATCAATAAAGTACACAAAAAGAAAAATCTTGGAAATGTGAGGAAAAAAGCTGCAAATTTTATAGAATTTTTTTTTTTTTTGCAAATTTATGAGTATACTGCTGTAAATTTGTGTTGGGGAAAAGTAAGAAGTTTATCACAAAATTTTGCAAATTTATAGGACAGAAGTATGACATTGACTACAAAAGTAATACAGTTGCTTGGAAAAAGTTGCAAATTTATTAAAAGAAAAAGTTATAACTTTCCAAGAAAAATGTTAAAATCTACAAGAAAAAACACACTAATTGGTGAGAAAATTGGACATTTATGTGAGGAAAAAGTCAAAAAATTGTTCTACAAAATTGGCTAATTTTTCAGGTTCAGGTCACATGGAATTGTTTGGATGTCAAAATATAGTTATTGGACATTAAAGCACATTTGGCTAGTAACTGGTGTCTGGAGGAAAATTAAAATTTATAAAACCTTAAAAAAAAAAAAGCTCTGAAAAATGACGATACAGGGGGCAAAGGGGCAGTCCTAGAGCTTCACCTGACATTAATCTGTGCACGTCTCTGAAGTAGTGCGTGTTGCTGTGTTGCTACACTGCTATTGCTGTATTATTTCATAAGAATATGTAACTGTCCAGGATGCAAGAGAAAAGAATGACTGAATATGTAAAAACAACAAGACAGACAGATATTAATCTAAAATGCTGGATGAACAGATACGGGTGTCAAATGATGGAAAACCTGCCTTGTCTCTGCATCCATAGCTAACTGGTAATGAACTGGATAGACATGCGTTTGTGTGTTTCACTGTGAGGAAGTCCTCCAGTTTCTACTGCATCTGCAAATGAGGACAGCTGTGTGCAAAATCAGACGGGCCTCTTGTGCTGCTGTTTTGAGTGTTGCATGTAAATCAGTCCTATTAAATCTTATCATAAGCAGCCCTAAGTGTTCCAATGAGTTAGGATATAAGGAAAAAGTATTTTTCGACTCAAAGTTGTATATTTTTAATGTGTTGCTTTGTGACATTTTTAACTGTAATGTAACTTTTTTAATTAAATGAAGCAAAATTTAACAAGTTTAAAGTTGCTGCAGTATGTGGTTTAATATTTGTATTGTACAAAAGTAATGTACCGCTCACATTGTACACCGTCTCCTAAGTATGATAGAGGCCAAAGTGTCACAGAATAAAATAATACTGTCTCACACTGTGAATAATATATCGTGATTGTCTCAGTCAAGACAGGCTCATAAATAAATTGTACTGTGTTTAATGTTTCCCACACGATAAGATTACATTTGTTTCTATGGTGACATAGGTGCATGTGCACATCTGTGAGTGTATGTTCAATCACATGCATGCACAAATTAAGAGCAGCCTAGGGGTACCCGGCGGCTTAGCGTTGTGGTATGCATACCATAAGAGCATGGTGGCCATCTGGAGTGATCCCTGTTGGAGTCCCACCAGAGCAAACTTTCCTGCATGTCCACTTTCACTACTCCTGTCCAAATAAGGGCAAAAAGCTCAAAAACAAATGTAAAAAAAAAAAAAGTAATCTAATAATCCTAACAATTTTATGCTTTGTGACAGCACGTGGTGAAGCGATTTTCAGATAATATGTGACTGTGGAAGAACACCTCTGTCTAGCACAAATGTATACATACACCCACCTCTGGCACTCTTCTGTTGGGGAAAATGATGGTCTTTAGTTTGCAGTGTTTCAGTTTGCAGGCAGACTAAAAACAACTCCTAGATTATGCTGCATTAGACGAAAGGGAGGCAGCTTCACAACGACAAAGCTGAATAACTCCACACAGTGGAACGTTGCCACATCTGGACTGGACCAGTCCATCCATCCATCCATCTTAACTATTTAATCCTTTCAGGTCACGGGGGGCTGCAGCCTATCCCAGCATCTTTGGGCGGGAGGCAGGGTACACCCTGGGCAGATCACAGTCCATCACAGGGCCAACACAGAGAGAGAAACAACCATTCACTCTCACATTCATATCTAAGGTCATTTTATCCCCAGCTGATGCCAGTTAACCTAACATGCAGCAAAAACCCACACACACATAGGGAGAACATGCAAACGCCACACAGATAGAACCCCACCTGGCAAGCTTGGATTTGAACCTCGGACCTTCTTGCCGTGAGGTGACAGTGCTAACCTCTGCTCCACCGAGCTGCCTTGATCAGTCCCAGGAAATGGGAAATACCAGAACTAAATAACTAGGGGTGATGGCAGTTTCAAAAATGTGAGTAGATTGTCAAATAAAGATTGTAAAGTTAATGATTCCTTGCATTATTCACTTACTTCAAATTAAAAATAAATGCAAAATTATCCAGCCATGGACAAAATTGTTGGTACCCCTCTGTTAATGAAAGAAAAACCCACAATGATCACAGAAATAACTTGAATCTGACAAAGGTGGTAATAAATAAAAATTCTATGAAAATTAACCAATGAAAATCAGACAATGCTTTTGAATTGTGGTTCAACAGAATTACTTTAAAAAACAAACTCATGAAACAGGCCTGGACAAAAATGATTGTACCCCTAGAAAAGATTGAAAATAATGGGACCATAGGGACATGTTCAACCAAGATGTGTCCTCTAATTCAGTGGTCTCCAACCCCCGGGCTGCACACCGGTACTGGTCCGTGGGTCATTTGGTACCGGGCCGCACAGAAAAAATAAAATAACTTACATTACGTCCGTTTTATTTATTATCTGAGTCTGAATGATGTTTTATTTTGAAAAATTACCGGATTCTCTCCATTACATCCATCTATGGCTCACTCTTGACGCACGTCAAGACGTTTGTCTCAGTGACGTGATACGTTACCGCTAAAACTGAAGGCCATTGATAGACGGCAGACATTACGAGATCTGCTGCAGAGATTTCTCTCAGAAAAAAAGTCACCACTGGCAGCACATTTCAGTGACGAGGAATGAGTCGCAAAACTCGCTTACTTGTGCAATATATTCAGCCTGCTCAATGAACTCAATCTGTCACTTCAGGGGAAAATGACAACTGTCTTCAAGTTGGCAGGTAAAGTAGCTGCATTTAAAGCCAAATTGGGATTTGTGGGGACGGCGCGTGAATGGAGGTATATTTGACATGTTTCAAACATTAGCGGGGATTTTGGAAGAGACTGAGCCCGAGCCTTCATTCTCCCAGCTGGTGCACGATCACCTGTCTTTGCTTTTAAAAGAGTTTGAGCGCTACTTCCCAATGACAAAAAATACACGAACTGCCAAAGAATGGATGCGCGACCCATTTCTCAACAAACCAGGTGAATCCAACATGTCTGTGCAAGAAGAAGGTCAACTGCTGGAGATCGCAAATGACGGCGGCCTTAAAAGTATGTTCGAGACAACAGCTCTGCTGGTGTTCTGGATTAAAGTCATGGCTGAGTACCCTGAGATCGCCACAACAGCACTGAAAACCCTGTTGACATTTCCAACATCCTATCTGTGTGAAGCGGGGTTTTCTGCAGTGACAGCAACCAAAACAAAATTACGAAGTAGACTGGACATAAGCAACACACTTCGGGTGTCATTGTCTCCCATTACCCCTAGATGGGAACAAGCTCAGGGCTCCCACTGATTCAGCATTGTGGTGTGGTGGTATATTTGTGTTTGTGGTGTATCTTATTTTGAAGGCATGTTTAAACGTTACCATAGCGACCAGAGAGCGTTGTGGGCAGAGAGGATGTTACTCATATTATGTTGTTGTTGTTGTGATGTTAAGAGGACGCTGCTAATAAAGTTGCAAACGAGTATCATATTTAGAAAATACCACAGTTTTTATGCTGGTCGTATCATGTTCTTTTGTTGTATTTATCCGCCACACCTTAAAGGCCGGTCCTTGAAAATATTGTCTGACATTAAACCGGTCCGTGGTGCAAAAAAGGTTGGGGACCACTGCTCTAATTAATATCATAGGTGTCTACAAACTTGTAATCAGTCAGTCGGCCTATTTAAAGGGTGACAAGTAGTCACTGTGCTGTTTGGTGACATGATGTGTATCACACTAAACATGGACCAGAGGAAGCAAAGGAGAGAGTTGTCTCAGGAGATTAGAAAGAAAATTATAGACAAGCATGTTAAAGGTGAAGGCTATAAGACCATCTCCAAGCAGCTTGATGTTCCTGTGACTACAGTTGCACATATTATTCAGAAATTTAAGATCCACGGGACTGTAGCCAACCTCCCTGGACGTGGCCGCAGGAGGAGACGGATAATACAAATGGTAACAAAAGAGTCCAGAACAACCTCTAAACACATTCATGGTGAATTCTAAGGTCAAGGTACATCAGTGTCAGATCGCACCATCCGTCGTTGTTTGAGCCAAAGTGGACTTCATGAGAGACGACCAAGGAGGACACCACCGTTGAAAACAAATCATAAAAAAGCCAGACTGGAATTTGCCAAACTGCATGTTGACAAGCCACAAAGCTTCTGGGAAAATGTCCTATGGACAGATGAGACAAAACTGGAACTTTTTGGCAAGGCACATCAGCTCTATGTTCACAGATGCAAAAATGAAGCATACCAAGAAAAGAACACTGTCCCTACTGTGAAACATGGAGGAGGTTCTGTTATGTTCTGGGGCTGCTTTGCTGCATCTGGCACAGGGTGTCTTGAATCTGTGCAGGGTACAATGAAATCTTAAAAACTATCAAGGTATTCTAGAGAGAAATGTGCTGCCCAGTGTCAGACAGCTTGGTCTCAGTCGCAGGTCATGGGTCTTGCAACAGGATAATGACCCAAAACACAGAGCTAAAAACACCCAAGAATGGCTAAGAGCGAAACATTGGACTATTCTAAAGTGGCCTTCTATGAGCCCTGATCTAAATCCTATTGAACATCTGTGGAAGGAGCTGAATCATGCCATCTGGAGAAGGCACCCTTCAAACCTGAGACAACTGGAGCAGTTTGCTCATGAGGAGTGGGCCAAAATACCTGCTGAGAGGTGCAGGAGTCTCATTGAAAGTTACAGAAATCGTTTGATTGCAGTGATTGCCTCAAAAGGTTGTGCAACAAAATATTAAGTTAAGGGTAGCATCATTTTTGTCCAGGCCTGTTTCATGAGTTTGTTTTTTAAAATTACTCTGTTGAACCACAATTCAAAATTGTCTGATTTTCATTGGTTAATTTTCATAGAATTTTTATTTATTACTGTGGGCTATATTAATCATATATTCCATAACCTACATATGTTGAAGCATGTGAGAATGTTTGGTGATTACATATGTAAAGCGACTTCACACCTCAGAAAGGACAAAGACTCTCAACCGCCAGTGAAGAACAAAGACGTTCCCAGACACTGCGGTGGAGACCGGAAGAGCTACCCTCACCCCCCCAGGGCGAAGAGAGGAAGTACCAAGACAATGGGGGGGATTAAGATAATGAGGGATGTCAGCCTTTGATATGCATGTCTTTTGTTATGTGCAAGTATAAAGTCAGAGAGCCGGAGGTATTTGGTCTCTTTTTCCTTCTGCTGCTTCTGCACTTAGATGAGACTTGTTAGAAGAGCTGATAATAAACTTTGGTTTATATATCATACCGCCTCGTTCTTTCAAGCTCTTCTCCACTGGTGACCCCTGACGCGAGTATGGACCTGAGGCGTTCCCCCGCGATCGACTCATCTGTGGCGACCCAGGCAGACGCCAGCGCCCACGCAGACAGGGGAACAGATGGACGACTTTCCCCCCCGGCAGAAGGGATTGAGAGGGCTCAACCGAGCACCAGCGCCGCTGAGAGAGCCGAAGCAAGGCACTCTCACCCTGCGGACACATCAGTGACGGTCTACACGAATGCCGTCGCTGTCAAGCTGCCGGACTTCTGGCAGGAAGACCCCGCCTCGTGGTTTCAACAAGCTGAAGCCCAGTTTACACTGGCGGGCATCACGGCTGACGATACGAAATTCTATCACATCGTCTCCAAACTCGACGCCGCCACTTCGAGGTGTGTGCGGAGCATGATCCGGCGGCCGCCGGCCCAAGACAAATATGAAACACTGAAAGCAACCATCGTGGCAAATTACATCCCCTCAGCTGAAGAGAGAGCCGAGAAGATCCTGGCGGTCTACGGCCACAGAGGGTGCAAACCTAAAGCCCTCATGGAAGACTTGCTCCTCGTCGTCGGCCTCCGTCAGTCTATGATGACCATGGAAGAGAATCCTAAACGTCTACTCTGCTGGAACAGCACCGCCTGTGGCTGAACAGGCCGATGCGCACCAGTGTTCTACCTTCCAGCGTTGGGCGTTGGTAGGATTCAAGCCTGGGCAGGAAGATATGGAGGACAAGATGTTACCCATGCAGCATGTCCCCCCTCTCCACGTCACTGATGAATCCAAAGGAACAGCAGGGCTGCTATAGTTTGGCACCAGCGCCGTTGCAGGAGCTGCCAGAACGATGTTGAGAACAACAGAGAACTGCCTTAGGGGCTCCGACTCCGGATTTTTCCTCAGGGTTGACTCCCGAAGCCTTTCCCGTGACCGGGTGTGCCGCAAGGCAGCGGAGGTTTGAAATCAGGGTTTACCTTCCCCTAGATGGGCTACCTTCCCAGGTTGACGAGCCACCATCTACCCGAAGCATCTGGTTTTAAGGCGCCAGAGATCCGCCCTCGCCCCTTCTCCTATTAGTAAAAGCAGTTCCGCCGGGCTTAGAGACCAAACCACACGGGCAGGCTAGGAGTTGGACTTGGTTGTCAGAGGCTTTTCGAGACGCACGCCGTAAGGAGCATTTTATGAGCACTGGGAGCTTAACCCCAGTGCCGCTCCTGGCTATGACAACCTTGGAACCGGAGGACTTGCTGCAGCTTAAAGAAGAGGACAATGACAACTTCCTCTTCCAATTCATATTCCTCAGCACGCTGCCGCCACACATGAGAGGGACGCTCGCCAACATGAGATGCAGCACCCAGCAAGACTTCCGCGTGCTCGCCAACGAAGCTCAACGGCTCGTCAACGCCTGCAAGGAGCAGACACCCACAGCAGCATCCGCAAACCTCAACGCTGATGCCCAGAACCACGAAGAGCCGCAACCCACTGAGCAGATCCAGCCCACGGTGACAGCGACACGGCCAAAACGTAACAGACGGAGTGACGTCTGTTATTATCACCACCGCTTCGCCGAGAAGGCCCGCAAATGCGTTCCCCCCTGCAAATTTACGATTTCGGGAAACGCCAAAAGCCGAGAGCCGTTAACAGCAGCGGTTCTCGGCGAGAAGAGTAAGCTGTTATATGTGACGGATGGACACACCGGCAAGCAGTTCCTTATTGACACAGGAGCTCAACTGAGTTTTGTCATGCCCTCCCAAGCAGATCGAGCCATGGGCACCCGGGGCAACGGAGCGGTGGCAGCCAACGGTTCCAGCATTGACACTTCCGGCGAAAAGAGCCTGCACCTCCACATCCACGGCCGCAACTACAGATGGACATTTGTTGTAGCGGCGGTGAGTTTTAACTTGTTGGGTGCAGATTTTTTGTGTGCACATGGGTTATTAGTGGATCTAGCGAATAGACGCTTGGTTAATGCACTGTCCTTTGCTTCTATTCCCTGCTCAGCCCGAGTTTCTCCACCACCTGTGCAGGCTAGCGTCACCACGGCAGGAGGTAAGTTTGAGCAACTCCTCACCCAATTTCCAGCACTCACAATTCCCAAATTCTCAGCCACTGTGGCTAAACACGGGGTTAAACACTTTATTCCCACAACGGGCCCACCCGTATTTGCCAAAGCTCGCCGCTTAGACGCGGCCAAGCTCACCATAGCTCGGGACGAGTTTACTACCCTTGAAAAATTAGGCATTGTTAGACGCTCGAAGAGCCCTTGGGCCTCACCACTTCACATGGTTCCGAAACCCGACGGTTCTTGGAGACCGTGCGGGGATTACCGCAGATTAAACAATGCGACAGCGCATGACCGCTACCCAATTCCTCACATTCAGGATTTTTCACTGCATCTGGCGGGTGCGCGCATTTTTTCAAAAATAGACCTGGTCCGCGGTTATCATCAAGTCCCAGTTCGAGCAGAGGACATTCCTAAAACAGCTGTAATAACCCCTTTCGGCCTTTTTGAATTTCTGCGAATGCCTTTCGGCCTCAAAGGCGCTGCTCAAACTTTTCAGCGGATGATGGACGCGGTATTACGCGACCTTCCTTTTGTTTTCGTCTACCTCGACGACATGCTGGTAGCCAGCTCGTCTGAGGAAGAACACGAGCAGCACCTCACTACAGTTTTTCAGAGACTAGAAGAGCACGGGTTAATAATCAATCCAGCCAAATGCAAATTCGGCGTGTCACAAATTGATTTTTTAGGACACAAAGTCTCTCCGAAAGGGGCAGTTCCACTTCCAGACAAAGTTCACGCGATAAAAAGTTTCCCACGGCCACGAACGGTCAAATCGCTGCAAGAATTTTTAGGAATGGTTAATTTTTACAACCGTTTCCTCCCCCACGCAGCTCAGCTCATGCAGCCCCTATATGACGCACTCAGAAAAAAGAAAGCTTCCAACGCGGTCGAATGGACCCCGGAGCGCGAACGCGCCTTCGCGGAAGTAAAGAGCGCTCTAGCTAATGCCACATTGTTAGTTCACCCCAATCCCTCGGCCCGCATTGCACTAACCACAGATGCTTCGGACCTAGCTATAGGGGCAGTTGTAGAACAACATGTCAGCGGGATCTGGCAACCTTTAGCATTCTTCAGCAAATCGCTAAACCAAACTGAGCGTAAGTACAGCACTTTTGACAGGGAGCTGCTAGCGCTTCATTTATCCATCCGCCACTTCCAGTTCTGGTTAGAAGGGCGGAGTTTCACGGCTTTTGTAGACCACAAACCGCTCACCTTTGCTATGGCTAAAATTTCAGAACCATGGTCAGGCAGGCAACAAAGACAGCTGGCTGCGATTTCAGAGTTCACCACAGACATTCGACATGTGGCAGGCAAACTTAACGTGGTAGCAGACTGCCTCACTCGCGCTGTGACATCACCAGAGCGCAAGGAAACAGATTATACTGCCTCAGCCGCAGAACTTTTCACTAACGCGGACACATACGCAGCACCTATCCATGCAGGGATAGATTATGCAGCCATGGCAGAGGAACAAAGCAGTGACGCGGACGTGCGCGCACTCCTGTCTGGACCAACAGGGTTAAGGCTGGAGGAAAAGGGTTTACGCGACGGCGTGCCCCCCCTAATATGCGATATTTCAACCGGCCGACCTCGCCCGTTAGTCCCAGCCACATGGCGCCGCCGTATTTTCGACTCAATTCACTCCCTCGCGCACCCAGATGTGCGCGCCTCGGTTAAAATGGTCGCCGAAAAGTTTGTGTGGCCGGGCCTGCGCAAAAACGTAAAAGAATGGGCAAAAACTTGCATTTCTTGTCAGCGCGCCAAAATACACAAACACACAAAAGCCCCTCTGGAGCCTTTTCCAATCCCTGCTAGAAGGTCCGACCACGTTCATGTCGACCTCGTGGGGCCACTACCTTCCTCCCAAGGTTTCACACACCTGTTAACAATGATAGACCGCACCACGCGCTGGCCAGAGGCAGTACCTCTAGCGTCAACTACAGCGGAGGAAGTCGCTCGCGTTTTTTTGACAAACTGGGTGGCACGTTTCAGCGTCCCATCGGACATCACGTCCGAAAGGGGGCCTCAATTTGTCTCGGAGCTTTGGTCAGCCATGTCCAGCAGCTTAGGGGCAACAATTCATCGCACCACTGCTTATCACCCTCAGGCTAATGGGTTATGCGAGCGTTTTCACAGGTCTTTAAAAGCCGCCCTCAGAGCCTCACTAACGGATACAAATTGGGTAAATAAACTTCCCTGGGTTTTATTGGGGTTGCGTGCTGCGCCTAAAGAGGATCTAGACGCCTCTCCAGCAGAATTAGTTTTTGCACAACCTCTCAGGCTCCCAGGTGAATTTTTACCAGAGAACCCAGAACCAGGGCATCTTCCAGTCCCGAGGTTTTTAGGCAGCAACGGACCGAACTCTCTCCCCGGTCCGGCTCATCACTCCTTTCCACGGGTTTTTGTCCCACAAACTTTAAAGAACGCTGAATTCGTTTTTGTTAGACATGAAGCTTTAAAACCAACTTTCCGCCCACCATACGATGGGCCATTCAGAGTGCTGGAACCTGGTGATAAACACTTTGTGCTTGATTTTGGGGATAGAAAAGAAACAGTCAGCATTGACAGACTTAAACCTGCCTTCTTGTTGAAAGACGAGCCTGCACTGTTGGCGAGAGCACCTCGGCGGGGTAGACCCCCCAAGAGAAAAGACTCAGCCCCCCTGCAGGGAACAATTAATCACTCTCCTTCCCACGCTGCAGATTCCTTACAAGAAGGTCCCAGCAGGACGCCTAAACGAACCCACAGCAGTTTTGGGAGAAGATTAAAACCCAGACGGCACAGGGACTGATGCAAACCACTCCACAGTTGTTCACTAATTGTGCTGTAACAGTTTAGGACTGACTTATGATTTTACTATGCTGTTATGATTACCACTGAACTCTCTTAGGAGCATGGCTGCTGGAAAGTTTCTTCTGTGGCAAGAGGTGTAACAGTTAGTATGTCATAGTAATTATCTTAAACTGTGAATTTTTCTATTGTCCTTTCTTAGTCGTTTGGGGGGGGCTGTGGGCTATATTAATCATATATTCCATAACCTACATATGTTGAAGCATGTGAGAATGTTTGGTGATTACATATGTAAAGCGACTTCACACCTCAGAAAGGACAAAGACTCTCAACCACCAGTGAAGAACAAAGACGTTCCCAGACACTGCGGTGGAGAACGGAGGAGCTACCCTCACCCCCCCAGGGCGAAGAGAGGAAGTACCAAGACAATGGGGGGATTAAGATAATGAGGGATGTCAGCCTTTGATATGCATGTCTTTTGTTATGTGCAAGTATAAAGTCAGAGAGCCGGAGATATTCGGTCTCTTTTTCCTTCTGCTGCTTCTGCACTTAGATGAGACTTGTTAGAAGAGCTGATAATAAACTTTGGTTTATATATCATACCGCCTCGTTCTTCCAAGCTCTTCTACAATTACCACTTTTGTCAGATTCAAGTTATTTCTGTGACCATTGTGGGTTTTTCTTTCATTAACAGGGGGGTACCAACAATTTTGTCCACGTGTGTATGTATGATGGTTGGTGATATACCTGCGAAACAGACACGTTAAATGCAGCAACATAGGAAAGATGTGACAGATTCAGCAGCAATTTGTTACCCAGAAATAATGAAAAACAAGAATTAAATTTTGCATGTAGTCCAGGGAATGCAAGTTTTTTTTTCCCCCCATTCTTGTAGTTTCGCTGCTCTGTGTTCTTTGTTACTGCAGCAGTATAAACCTATAACGCCTCCCTGGGGATTACTTCCACTTAACAAAGTGATAATCTTGAGCTCATCGCAGGAATGTGTGTGACTTGGCATGGCATGAAAGCTTTGTTGAAGAGGTGCAGTGGCATGAATCACTGGACGAGGCTTCAAGATCAGTCATCTGTTCTCCTTCGCCCCTTATCAGCTGTGGAAAACCCGTAGGCATTAACCCACGTTGGGTACAAACCTTATCAAACATTTTTTATGAAAGAAATGTAATAGTTTGTAGCCTTCAGACCCATTTCAAATCAGTGTTGAAATAGTTAAGCAGACTCGGATGTATCACAGAAACCGAGGGATGTGTGGGGAGGACATTTACTTTAGTGGTGCTGGCCAGAAGCAAGAAAAGATAGATGAAATTGCCTCGCACTTCTGTGTGCAAATGTTTTTTGGCAGAGTAATGTTGGTAGAGGGAAAAAAATGGAAATTATTTATTGGCTTGGTACCCTCTGTGTTTCTTTGAAATGTAATCACTGACCAGACTGACTATTTATTGCACACATCCAGACAACAGGCTGGAGTTGCAGAAGCTTATTATTTGCTAATATTTAGTCAGCTGAAAATGTGGTCTAAACTTGAAAACACATTAGTTGATTTATCAGTTCGATTTATGTGTCTGGATTTCTGGCATGGGCTCAGACAAAAGTGGCACACAGGGAAGATTAAGGACACTATGGTCTTCTGATGTCATGCATAAGCGAGGCTGGCAGAAGCACAAAGGAAGGCGCCATCTTAGTTTTAGTTTGGGGAATATTAGTGTTCCAAACAAACTCGCTTCATTGATGAAAGAGCACAGATGATGCTGTGTTCATATAGATTAGGGACACATAACACACATTTGGTATAGCCCTTTCGGAAGGAGATTGTGTCTCAACTCTCAAATATTTATTCTTCTATAGATTAACTGTTCTCACATTCAAATATATCACTCATACGTATATGTGTTTTGGAATGATATGCACCCTACTGTCCAAAAACCTTCAAAACCCTGTAGTAACTTACAGACTGACTATGTTATTTATGTTGGTTGACACACATGAGAGCTGGGGACATCATCTTTAGATTGCAACTAATGCTTTCAGCAAACATGATAGAAATAGGACTTCTCAGCTGTGTTCGGCTGAATGCAAATATTTACTGCATGGCACCAAAGGAGAACTGCATAAGCAGAGCTGCTATTTTTGAAATAGTAGGTGTTAGACCTGTCTTTGCACGAGTAAAATAGAAGCAAAATGCAAATTCATACTTTCTAATATATGTTCTAATCAGGATCCTTGTTTTTCAGCCAGGCGGTCCTTGAAAGAATGTTCAGGGGTCCTCATTAAATTGTCTAATTTCACATCTTACTTGATCCAAAAAAACTGCAAATAATTTGCCATTGTAATATGTGGGTACCTGTTGTGGCTGTTCCATGTCAGTAGGTGGCAGTATGAATGCAATAAAGGGCACCGTCTTCTTCTTCCTCTTCGTCATGTGTTTTACGGAGGTTAATCACCTTGTTAAGACATATTAGAGGTTGCAGTGGTGAGAAGAAAAACAGTGATGGATAAATATTTGAATAGGAAAGAGTCAGACTCTCAACTGGACCCTGTACCGATGGAGCTGTTGCCATGGTCGCGCACACCAAAGGCTTCATTAGCAGAGTGAGAGAGCAACAGCCAGATGCTGTTGTTATGCACTGCTTTGTGCATTGCGAGGTGCTGGTCGCCAAGACTTTGTCGGCAGACCTAGCTCCTGTGTTGGATGATGTCATGCGAATGACAAGACCTCTGAAAAGCCACATATTTGCATCTTTACGTATGTGAGGTTCCATACTGAGAACTGATGGTTGTCTGGTGGCAAAGTGCACAAGCACCAAGAGAAACTATAAGGGGTTTTAACTGGTAAGATGTGTAATCTGCTTGTAAGTGATGAGTGGTGTGCAAGGTTGACATACCTGGCAGATACAGTGGTGTGAAAAAGTGTTTGCCCCCTTCCTGATTTCTCATGTTTTTGTATGTTTGTCACACTTAAGTGTTTCAGATCATCAAACAAATTTAAATATTAGACAAAGATAACACAAGTAATGTTATGATTGCCCTTTGCAGGACAAAGATGAGGCGCCAGAAGCCAGCAGTGAGTTTTGTTATTTTATTACAAAAAGTACAAAATAATGTGCCTCAAGGGCCAAAACACATATACTATAACACATGACCTTGAAGGGTCGAACTAACTGAACAAATACAGAGAATCAAAAGTCACTTACGTGTAATACAGCGAGGGCGAAACCTAACGCTGGAAGGAGACTGGAGTCGGGCGTGGGGACTCCAGCCTGAGTGGGTGTGAGATTGCAGTGAGGAATGAATCTCCACTGCGATCTTAAATAGTGCAAAAACAAACCACAACAGGTGAGACAGATAATGAGGAATTAAGTGCCCGCAGCTGTGACAGCCTGCGAGCAGCCTGACAGGTGAAAGTGCTGCCGCGGCACTATCAAAATAAAAGCACAAAGTAATTCCCATAATAAACAGGACTAAATAGCAGACAGAAAAAGGAAAATAATAAGTGACTCGAGCGCGAGGCAGATCCGCGCTTGGGATCACTACAGTGCCCCCACTTTAAGAGATGGATTCCCAGGCATCCCAATGTAACATCTAGGAAAAAAGATCCCCCCCCCGCCAAACAGGAAAACTATCAAAACCAGCCTTGGGAGGGCAGGGGGGGGGGGGAATCCAGGCCTGGAGGGAGCGACACTGGAATGAAAAAATAACCTCAACATGCTAAACAGCAAGATACTGTACTTAGACATTTGCTGGGGAGAAAGAACTCTCAAAGTACCTCAACACAAAACATATCAAAACAGAAGTCAGAAGCTTAAGTACAAATGAGAAAATACTTCACAGCAAGATACCAGGACATATGCCGAACACCAAAATATTCACAAACTACAAATGAGAATCCCTATTTTTCTTCTCGTTTCTTTTCCTTTAGAAATGTCCAAGCAAAAATTTACAAATGAACTAGAACACAAAAATATATCAAATTACAAAAATACAGGTTCAAAATGAGAATTTCTTTTTTTTTTCTTGTTTCTTTTCATTGGAAATGTCAATGTGAAAATCTATTCATGAACCCTAACGCCAATACAGCAAAATTCCCAAACTTCAAATTCAAATGGGAATAGCTTCTCTCCAAAAAAATTTAAACCAGAAAAGAGATCTGGACTAGGATACTGGATAATACTTGCCTACAAAGTAGAGAACACTAAGAATCAAGTATTATCAGTCACATGAATGAATTGTTCTGGTGGCCTCCCAGAGTCTCAGCTCCACCCAACCGTGACAAGGAAAAGGTCGGGCGGCCTACCAGATCTCCAGAACCAACAAATCCCGCAAAAGGGTCTCTCAGGTACCCCCCCCCCCCGCCGCACCGCTGGGCCAGCGGACCAAGGAACCCCGCTCACCTCCCCCAGAAGGCAGAAGAGGAGATGGGTAACCCCCACGGATCCCTGGCAGGGAATGAACCACGAAGGAACCAGCAGCTTGTAGGCGACCCACAGCAGCCTTCAGCCCCAGCGCAGCACCCTCGATGGCCTTGACTTGAGGCGGAGCAGCACCCTCGGTGACCTCGGCTTGAGGCGGAGCAGCACCCTCGGTGACCTCGGCTTGAGGCGGAGCAGCATCCACGGTGGCCTTGGCTTGAGGCGGAGCAGCACCCACGGCGGCCTCGGCTTAAGGAGCTGGACCCACGGAGACCTCTATTGTCTCAGGAAGTTCCTCGGTGACCCTGAGAAAAGGCTCAGAAACAAGGGGCACAGGAACAAGGTCAGGGTCACCGGCAGCAGTGGAACCCGGCGAAGTGAGCTCAGATGCTGCTGCACCCGGCTCTCCACCCCCCCCCCCCCCCAAGAGTCAGACAAAATCTCTCCAATACAGAAATAATGAAAGCTCAAGGAGAGTACTTGCCTGAGCTCAAGTTCCACCGCTGTCCAGGACTCTGTCGATCTGGATGGCGATTCAATTGGCCCGGCCTCCTGGAGGTCCAACTCCAACTCTGCTGTGGTGGCCCCAACAGCAGGCATGATGGTCTCTGCAGTCTCTGGACCCCCCAGCGCTGCAGCCCACGCGGATGGCTCGCTCTGCGTGTTGACCGGAGATCCAATCCCAGTTGGAACAGAACTCTGTTCAGTGGAGACCCGGGGACGCTTTGTTGTCGGCTCAGACTCCAACTGGCAGACTGACCTCCTCCTCTGTCCATATCATGGCTGCGGGGATGGAACCAGGTTCATCAGGACTGTAGGCCCCTCCTCCATCCGGCGGTTTAGTCCTGGCACCGGCGGGCACTCGGCGAATATAGGAGGAGACACAGAGGAAGCAGGTTGTATATTTATGGCTGCAGCAGGTGGTGAGAGCTCAGGAGACTGCATGACATGGGCGTCACCCCCAAGAATCAGACAAGGTAATTCATCAGTTAGAGATAGAGACTGAAAAATCACTTGCCTGTCTTCCTGGGGTACGGTGTTCACTGCTGCAGCAGGCTCTATTCCTCCCTCTCCCGTTCCAGAGATGCAGGTGGGCCCCTCAGGAAGACGAGGAGGAGCCACTCCTGGCAGATCAGCGACAAAGGCAGCCGGAGAAGAAGTCACTGGGCTCACAGCAGCTGGAGGAAACTCCGTAGCGGAGGGAGGAGCAGCTGAGGCAGTCCGGGGTAGGGGAGCTGGCAAAACAGCTGACAACAAAGACCCGGAGGCTGAAGCTACTGACATACCTCTCTGCCGTGGTGAGGGAAAAACAGCTGGCTGGGAGACAGGGGAGTCTTTCTGGCGGCCCATAGCTGGACCCAAAAGGGAACCTCGTGGTGAATTGGCCCGGTCATTATACTCCCTCCGCTTCGGAACAGCCATGTCCCGGGGAGGAGATGAGTACTGCGCAGGGCGGCGACATCTTCTGGCTGGAGGCGAGGTTAAATTCAAGTTAGGGAAATGCCGCTGCTGGGCTGAAACTGTGGCCAGCAGCTTGGCGAACTCAGGATAATTGTTTAACCCGGGATGTGCCTCCACAACCCTAACTGCAGCTGCCACACTCTTCAGAACCTTGCCCGGGTCAACGGAAGAGAGAGCTTCAGCCGTCCGGTCCCTGATGAAATCAGCTGCCCAAAGTTCATCTTCACTGGGACCCCTGGCTGCCCTCCTCCTCCACTGAGCTGGAAGATGACTCTTCGGCGATGGAACCACAGGAGCTGGAGCCGTAGCAGGAACCTCCTCACGAGCCGAGGAATGGGAGTTCTTCCCCGTTGGCCCCCTCTTAGGCTTCCTGGAGGATCTCTGGTCCAGCTGACGGTTCCTCTGTTGGAGCACCAAAAGCTCAGCCATCTTCTCCCTGCCCTCAGCGTGCTCAGCAAGGCGAGGATGATGTTTAGCAGCTGCCTCCGCGAGGCCCAGGTACCATAGTGCGTCTTGCGGGGAACAATTGCGAGCTATGGCCAGGAGGTCATCTATCTCCATTAGAGCCTGGACGAGCTCAAAACCCAGGATACCATGTGGTGAAAGATGGCATAACCTCCCCCTGAAAAAGAAACGCTGGCACCCGGTGAAGGGAAAAAAATTCTGAGCCAAAAAGAAAACTCACTGAGGCAGTCACCTCGTTTTGGCTGTGATCTACTGTTATGATTGCCCTTTGCAGGACAAAGATGAGGCACCAGAAGCCAGCAGTGAGTTTTGTTATTTTATTACAAAAAGTACAAAATAATGCACCTCGAGGGGCAAAACACATATACTATAACACACGACCTTGAAGGGTCAAAATAACTGAACGAATACAGAGAATCAAAAGTCACTTGCGTGTAATACAGCGGAGGGCGAAGCCTAACGCTGGAAGGAGACTGGAGTCGGGCGTGGGGACTCCAGCCTGAGTGGGTGTGAGATTGCAGCGAGGAATGAATCTCCACTGCGATCTTAAATAGTGCAAAAACAAACCACAACAGGTGAGACAGATAATGAGGAATTAAGTGCCCGCAGCTGTGACAGCCTGCGAGCAGCCTGACAGGTGAAAGTGCTGCCGCGGCACTATCAAAATAAAAGCACAAAGTAATTCCCATAATAAACAGGACTAAATAGCAGACAGAAAAAGGAAAATAATAAGTGACTCGAGCGCGAGGCAGACCTGCGCTCGGGATCACTACAAGTAAACACAAAATGCAGTTTTTAAATAAAGGTGTTTATTATTAAGGGTAAAAAAAAAATCCAAACCTACATGGCCCTGTGTGAAAAAGTGATTGCCCCCCCCCCACTTGTTAAAACATAAATTATCTGTGGTTTATCACATCTTTGGAAAGCTGAGTTCAATTTCTCCAGCCACACCCAGTCCTGGTTATTGCCACACCTGTTCTCAATCAAGAAATTACTTAAATAGGACCTGCCTGACAAAGTGAAGTAGATCAAAAGATCCTCAAAAGCTAGGCATTCAATAGAAATTCAGGAACAAATGAAAAAGTAATTGAGATCTATCAGTCTGGAAAAGGTTATAAAGCCATCTCTAAAGCATTGGGGCTCCAGAGAACCACAGTGAGAGCCATTATCCACAAATGGCAGAAGCATGAATCAGTGGTGAACCTTCCCAGAAGTTGCCAGCCGACCAAAATTACCCCAAGAGCGCAGCGGCGACTCATCCAAGAGGTCACAAAAGACCCCACAACAACATCCAAACAACTGCACGCCTCCCTTGCCTCAGTTAAGGTCAGTGTTCATGACTCCACCATAAGAAAGAGACAAAAATGGCCTGTATGGCAGAGATCCAAGATGAAAACCACTGCTGAGCAAAAAGAACATAAAGGCTCGTCTCAGTTTTGCCAGAAAACATCTTGATGATCCCTAAGACTTTTAGGAAAATACTCTGTGGACTGACGAGACAAAAGTTGAACTTTTTGGAAGGTGTGTGTCCCATTACATCCAGTGTAAAAGTAACACAGCATTTCAGAAAAGGAACATCATGCCAACAGTAAAATATGGTGGTGATAGTGTGACGGTCTGGGGCTGTTTTGCTGCTTCAGGACCTGGAAGACTTGCTGTGGTAAATGGAACCATGAATTCTACTGTCTACCAAAAAATCCTGAAGGAGAATGTCCAGCCATCTGTTCATGACCTCAAGCTGAAGCGCACTTGAGTTCTGCAGCAGGACAATGATCCAAAACACGCCAGCAAGTCCACCTCTCAATGGCCTAAGAAAAACAAAATGAAGACTTTGGAGTGGCCTAGTCAAAGTCCCGACCTGAATCCGATTGAGATACTGTGGCATGACCTTAAAAAGGCGGTTCATGCTCGAAAACCCTCCAGTGTGGCTGAATTACAACAATTCTGTAAAGATAAGTGGGCCAAAATTCTTCCACAGTGCTGTAAAAGACTCATTGTCAGTTATTGCAAACGCTTGATTGCAGTTGTTGCTGCTAAGGGTGGCCCAACCAATTATTCGGTTTAGGTGGCAGTCACTTTTTCACACACAGCCATGTAAGTTTGTATTTTTTCCCCTTAATAATAAACACCTTCATTTCAAATCTGCATTTTGTGTTTACTTGTGTTATCTTTGTCTAATATTTAAATTTTTTTTGATGATCTGAAACATTTAAGTGTGACAAACATACAAAAAAGATGAGAAATAAGGAATTCAATTCAATTCAATTCAACTTTATTTATATAGCGCCATTTCACAACAACAGTCATCTCATAGCACTATCAACTGAAGGGGGGACCCCCACAGTTGCAGAAAGACCCCAGCAATCAGGCGATCCCCTGTGAGCAAGCACTTGGCGACGGTGGAGAGGAAAAACTCCCTTTTAACAGGAAGAAACCTCCAGCAGAACCAGGCTTAGGGAGGGGCAGTCATCTGCTGCGACTGGCTGGGGGGTGAGGGGATAGAGAAGAAGAAAAGAACAGACATGTAGAGAGCAAACAGCACGATGGGGACTCAATTTATGGGAGAGAACAAACAAATGTTAATGACCAGCAAAAAAAAAAAAATATTTCATAGAGAGTGAGGAAAGGAGTGAGGCCCAGTGCATTACTGGAGGTCCCCCGGCTGACTAAACCTATTAGCAGCATAACTAAGGGAGGGTTCAGAAACACATGATCCCTCCCTAATTGTAGGCTATATCAAAAAGGTAGGTTTTAGCCCTATTCTTAAAAACAGAGATCGAGTCTGACTCCCGAATCCAGATTGGCAGCTGATTCCACAGGAGAGGAGCTTGATAACTGAAGGCTCTGCTTCCCATTGTACTTTTGGAGATTCTAGGTATTACAAGTAATCCTGCATTTTGGGAGCGTAGTGCTCTGTTAGGATGATACGGTAGTATCAGATCTTTTAAATAAAAAGGAGCCTGATTGTTTAAAGCTTTGTAAGTAAGAAGAAGGATTTTAAACTTAATTCTAAACTCTATGGGAAGCCAATGAAGGGAGGCCAGAACCGGAGAGATATGATCTCTCTTTCTAGTACCTGTTAAAACTCTTGCTGCAGCATTTTGGATCAGCTGAAGACTTTTTAAAGATGTTTTAGGACAGCCTGATAATAAAGAATTACAATAATCTAATCTCGAGCTAACAAAAGCGTGGATCAGCTTCTCAGCATCACTCTGAGACAAGATGCTCCTAATCTTGGCAATATTACGCAAATGATAGAAGGCAGTCTTAGAAACAAATTTAATATGTGAATTGAAGGACAAATCCTGATCAAAAATAACTCCAAGGTTCCTCACAGAGCTATTAAGAGAAAGAGTAACTGCATCCAAACTGAAAGTTTGATTTGGAAAGGAATTTCTAAGGTTTTTTGGACCAACAAGAATGACTTCAGTCTTATCTGAATTTAATAGCAGGAAATTACAAGTCATCCAAGCTTTGATTTCCTTAAGACAGGCTTCTAACTTGGCTAATTGATTAGTATCATCTGGCTTCATTGACAGGTATAATTGTGTGTCATCTGCATAACAATGAAAATGTATACAGTGCTTTCTAATAATGTTGCCTAACGGAAGCATATATAAACTAAAAAGAGTAGGGCCTAGCACAGATCCCTGTGGAACTCCATGACTAAGCTTTGAGCTGAAAGAAAACTCATCATTTACATGAACAAACTGGAACCTATCAGATAAATAAGATCTAAACCACTGCAACGAAGTTCCATTAAGTCCAACATAGTGTTCCAATCTATCAAGTAGAATATTATGATCAATAGTATCAAAAGCTGCACTAAGATCTAAAAGGACAAGTACAGAAACTAGTCCATTATCAGATGCAATGAGGAGGTCGTTAGTGACCTTCGCTAAGGCTGTTTCAGTACTATGATGGATTCTAAACCCAGATTGAAACTCTTCAAGTAAACCATTTCCCTGCAGGTGGTCAAATAATTGCGTAGCAACAACTCTTTCTAAGATTTTTGAAATGAAAGGGAGATTAGAGATTGGTCTATAGTTAGCTAAAGCTCCTGGATCTAGCGTTGGCCTTTTGAGTAAGGGTTTAATTACAGCTGTTTTAAAAGCCTGCGGTACATGGCCTAAAGTTAATGAAGAATTGATTATATGAAGAATAAAGCTACCAATAAGTGGGAAGACTTCTTTAAATAACCTGGTAGGAATAGGGTCTAAAAGACAAGTTGAAGGTTTGGATGAGGAAAGTATTTTGTCTAACTCACAAAGGTCGATTGGAGTAAACTCATCAAGACAGACATCAATAGAAGGAGTTGTAATAGTTACAGTATTTAAGTTAACTGTGGGAAGAATCTGATTGATTTTTATCTCTGATGGATGAAATTTTATTATTGAAAAAGTTCATAAAGTCCTGACTAGTAAGCTCTAAGGGGATGCTAGGATTGACAGAGTCCTGACTCTTTGTCAACCTGGCTACGGTACTGAAAAGAAACCTGGGATTATTCTTGTTCTCTTCTATTAATGCAGAGTAATAACTCGTTCTAGCTTTTCTAAGAGATTTTTTATAAATTAAAAGATGATTTCTCCAAGCTAAATAGATTTCATCTAAATTAGTAGAGCGCCATTTTCTTTCTAATTGACGAGTCTTCTGTTTTAAGCTACGAGTTTCTGTGTAGGAAGGGGGCAGACACTTTTTCACACCACTGTATTTCAGCATTTGAATGAATTGAATACATGACTGCAAGGCAAAGATGAAAACCTGCTCACTGCACAGAAGAAAAGTGGATTCCATTCAAAGGTATACCTCTGGCAAAAACATCTAGGAAGTGCCAACCTTTACATGTTCCTGCCAGGATGTCAGCTTTGTATTCATCTAAACAGACAAGTTTTACAGTGAGTGAGTATAAAGTAATTATGACACTAAATTGTCATTACATATTCTGTAATAAGCTACAGTGTGTCATTTTGTAACATTTTTGGTTGGTGGGGTTCCCCAAGATTTTTTTTTTTTTTTTTTTAAATTTTAGTAAAAAGGGTTCCTTGGTTCAAAAAAGGTTGAAAAACACTGTCTGCTGACAATGAATGGATTTAACCACTGATAAGAGGTGGACTCACTATCCATATAGGCTACCAGAGTAGCTGCTGTATCTTTGGTTCTGTAGATTCAAGACGCCAGAAAACAACAGACATGACAGAAGGAGAAGCAATTTTTGATGCACTAAAAACTGTGGGAGGAAGTCCAGATGGGGGGGGGGGGGGAGCAAAAAGATTTGGGAGCCCAGGAAACAAATGGATTAAAAAAAATCCAAGAAATATGAGGAAAGACTTCAACAAAAGACTAAACAGTCTGGGGACAGTTTATCATTATATATGCATGTAGTCTGTTACCCAAAGCCAATATGGTAACTGTAAAGAAACTGAAAATGTGCCTGGTTCATCTATAAAACTCTTGATTTTATGACTGCAAGACACAACCATTTTATTAATAGGATTGTATGTTTTTTTTAACCAACCAAAGCTTCTTCCATCACATCAGTTTATAAAATCATTTAAATATTAACCTCCTGTAAAGAGATTCATGTTTTTGGCTCCTTGCATTTGTTCATTTGCTTGTTCACATGTCTGAGTGTGTGTGTGTGTGTGTGTGTGTGTGTGTGTGTTAACAGCATAACTCCATTAATTATTGCTGGATTTTTAAGATCTTTTCAGAAGATGTTGGAAATGGAGCAAGGACCATTGGACTAGATTTTAGGGGTCATCTGGATCGTCATCTTGATCTGGTAGTTTTTATGATTTTATTTAGTGGAGTTTACAGGATCTTTGTTGCAGAGCGCTTGCAAATTCCTTGAATTCTTTGGAAATGTATATCAATTTTGATCACAAAATACAAATAATTAAAAAAAGAGGTAGGTGACTAGAAAGCCAGTTTTTGTTTTTCTGTTTCGCTTTTCATGAACCCATATAAAGCATGTTTTTACCTTTAAGGAAGTAATACTGATAAGAGTGAGCACTCTCACCTAGGGCTGTGCGATATGACAAAAATTTCATATCACGATATAAGTCATCTTATATCACAATCACGATATACATTTTCTGTAAATTCTACAGCAGGGGTGTCCAATCATGTGCCATGGAGGGCCAAGACCCTGCAGGCTTTACCTCCAACCAGTGCCCTCAACAGCAGATTCCACTGAATTTCTTCCCACTGATTGCTGATCAGTGAAAACACCTGCTGAAGAGACTGGGTAGAAGAGAAAACCTGCAGGGTCTTGGCCCTCCATGATAGATGCTTTTATATTGGCATCCGATATACTGTATATATCATCCTGTCGCACAGCCCGACTCTCACCTATCTCTGCTCAGTCCACACTGCTGCAGCAGGAGTGTCAACAAGTCCTCCAACTAACACTTAAGACCTGCTGGAGGACGGTGTCATTGTTGTAGTGAGCGCTTATTTTTTTTTAAAGAAAGAACTCAACTTATTGTGAGCTCTGCCTACAGCTGTTGCTACCGTCACCAAGGTGGTTATGTTTTCACCACTCTGTGTGTGTGTGTGTGTGTGTGTGTGTGTGTGTGTGTGTGTGTGTGTGTGTGTGTGTGTGTGTGTGTGTGTGTGTGTGTGAGACCAGCATAACTCAAACAGATAAAATTTAGAAGAGTGCAGCTAAATGCTTGAAGTGCAATACAGCACCAAGCTTGTAAAATATATCGCCGCCCTTTACTCCTCCAGCTACACTGTACGTATTTCATTATAAAGGCTCCGTGCTGTCCGTGACCCCAAGTATTATCCTGAAGTTTTCCCTCAGGCTCTACCGTTTTGTTCTTCCCTGGTGTCCATGTTTATTTAACCACTCATTTTTATCCAGATAAGTCTCACTAAACCTCTTTAAATTAATCTCATTAAGCCTCATTTTCATCTGAGGCACAGTGGAGCGTTTAGAGTTTGTAGTCATCTGCCTCCTTCTCCTTAAGCTTCTGTCATTAACATCAGTCACATCCTGTCTAATCCTCAGCTGGTGAGAACCACCCGGGGAGAGGGGATAACCCTGTGACCCCTTTGTTGTCTGTTTGTCATTTGTACACTGGATATCAGGATCTGAGAAAATGTGATAAGTTAACAATGATCGACCGCTCTTTGGGAAACGAGCAAAACGGAGTCTGACTCATTTCTCCGGCTTGGCAATGACCCCTTTTGTTGCATCTCAAGTTTGAGCACTGCGCTTTACTTTTCATACATCATAATCAGGATGTGGCAGAGGTTATTTACATTGTTCACCGTCCAGTGTTTGGGCTTCTTCTTAATTCCGTGGTTCATTTCCAAGAACTATCCAGTGCTTATGAGAGGGAAAGTTAATCACATTACTGCCAGATCTATGTGTTTTAATTGCTAGTGGCTCGATGCAGCTGGGATTTAGTCCACTTGGCCCGTGTTGCGAGTGCTTTGTCAGTGCGCGGTAACGTTAACAAGGCGAGAACAGTGAGGCTGTGCAGACATCTGAAATTCCTCCACTCATATGTTTTGACTGTTTTCAGTCTTTGCAGCGCCAGGTGTCTAAATCAAGATTTATTTGTCTCTCCGCTGAATGTGTCCAAGAGTAGCTGAAGGGTGAAATGAGAAATCTGTCAGAATGCTTAAAAACTGTTAGGTTCTTATCAGGTTATTTAATCGGAACGAACTGCGTAGACAGATGTGTCAGATGCGTCTGTTTACCAGCTAATTCTTCATGTGTGATGAGCATCCCTTCGACTTTAGGAGGATGTGCTGATTTAAGCAGTTTCACAATTTAATGCCTCCTGTAGAAACACGACTTACACAACAACATACTTGTTTGTTTACAGCATGTTAGACCATCTTTTTGGCTCTCCTGCAACTTTGCAGGCTGAATTTTAATGCACATGTGAGGCCAGTAATATTACTCCAACAACCTGGGAATCTCGTTTTTTTTATGAGGATAAAAGAATGAGCATGGAGCGGAGAAGCTCCCCCAAGGTTGGAGTCCCTTTTCTTTGCTTTGCAAAACAAATTTGAAAACATCACCTTTGCCAGAGCATAAACATTTCCAGCTGAGTTGTGTGAGTTTGTTGTCATTACCTCCCTGCCATTTCGGTTGCAAAAATTTAATACCTCAAAAGAAATAATTGTTATGTTTCTACCACAGTACAAGTGTTTCATTTGTTGTTCCATAAATAATAAAAACACAAATACAAAAGCAAACCTAAATCATACCTTGTTGTTACTAATTCGTAGTTCTGAACGTGCATCTAGGGGGCTGCTGTTTAATAAATCTCCTGTCCAGTTATTAGTTATTTACTTTTGTTGCGGCTGCTTCCATCTTTGGAGATGTGGATGTCGGAGAGAAAATCAATTTCTTCATAGCGGTGCAGTTCAGTAAAAGAGAAAAGGGGAATTAAATGAGAAATCCTTTATCTCTTTATATCCTGGAATAACATTTTTGAGCTTCAACACCCAGTAAACAGACTTGAAACATGGCCTTTATTTGCTAGTTAATTCACACACACACTAATATTGGGCAGTCGCCATCCCTCACTACAATTAAGAGTTGTGCCGTTACAGTTGTTCAAGTGCGTTTGCATTCAGTACGGCCATCAGTCAGCAGAAGTGACAGGGCGTGGCCCAACACTTGTCTAAACAGCAAGGTCATTCGATCTCTGCTTTTGCGTCATCCATCAGGATGGCGTATGCAGATTGGCTGTTGTACATCTATCAGACCTCTTGACATCAGTGGCTCCTGCTCTTGAGTCCTGTCTGAATATTTTAAATGTGATGTCACTGGAGTTAAAGGGTGGAAACAACCTGCTGATTTGTAACAATTATGTTAGGCTGGATAAGGAGGTAGAAAAAAAAGTGTTTCTGCAGTGTTTCATTTATATCACCTTTTCTTAATTTGGTAATTCACACATGCCATTCTTTTGGGACCTGGCAAAATAAACAGGAAGGGTGGAATGGGGAAAGTAAAGAGAATGGATGATATAACATTTGTGAACTTGAACAACACTCTTCCTAAAATAGAAAGTGGAAAAGCAAGACTAATCTGTGACGCTTGGCTGAATTCGCAGCCTTGAGGTGATCCGTGGACACGGGAGATTAGGAGGTCCGTGGACTCTTATGTATGATCCCTTAAAAGTCCTCATATTATTCTGAACTGGAGAAAAAAAGTCTGAGATGTAGGAAATAAGCGGTCCCAAAGTGCTTCATCAGTAAAGCCAGCAGTATGTCTCTTAATGGAATTTGCATGTCGAACACGTTTTGCAATTGCAGAGTTCTCGCTGTATTAATCCCAAGATGGGAAAAATATTTTTGATGTGGTCTTATCAAAAATTGATGTTGTCCTCGCTAACATCAAAGATACCACATATTCATGAGAATTTCCCTTTTTTTAAAGTTATACACTACTCACAAAAATTTAGGGATATTTGGCTTTCTGGTGAAATTTATGGAAAATGTAAAAAGTTCATGCTACAGTGATATAATATCATGAAAGTAGGGCATTTAAGTAGAAGCATGCAGTGGTGATTTCCTCATCTCAAACAGTTTATTGAAACAAAAGCCAACAACAGTGGTGGGTATACCACAACAAAAAATGTCAGTGTCTCAATAACTTGTCATGTGTCCTTCAGCATCAATTACAGCTTGACAACGATGTCTCATGCTGTTCACAAGTCAACTTATTGTCTGCTGAGGCATGGCATTCCACTCTTCTTGAAGGGCGGCCCTCAGGTCATTGAGGTTGTGGGGTGCAGGGTTATGAGCCTCTACATGGCGACTCAGCTGATCCCATAGGTTTTCTATGGGATTCAGGTCTGGAGAAAATGCAGGCCACTACATCTGAGGTACTTCAGCCTCCAGCAGCCGTTCCCTAATGATGCAACCTCAATGAGCTGAAGTATTGTCGACCATGAAGATGAAATTAGGCCTGTGTTGTTCATGCAGGGACACAATGACTGGATTAATGATGTTATTCAGGTAGTATTGGCTTGTCACTGTACCATTCACAAGGTGTAGGGCAGTTCTGTATTAACTAGACACACCTGCCCAGACTATGACAACAGTGACTGATGCATAGCCCTCTCCTCGACGTCTCCAACATCGTTGGCGGCCATCATTTCTGCTCAGCGTGAATCGACTTTCATCAGAGAACAGCACTTAGGCACACTGGTCCCTTGTCCAGCTTAAAAGCTCCCTAGCCCATGCAAATGATGACGCTTGTGCCTGATGGTGTGGTCAGGTACCCTTGCAGGTTGTGTAGCATGCAGACCACACTGATGTAAATGGTTTTTAATGGTCTGATGTGACACTTGGGTGCCTCTCACCTCCCTTAAATGCACCTGCAGTTGAGTGGCATTCATCATCCGGTTTCACAGGGCACTGTTCACAATGAAGTGGTCATCGGCGTGCGATGTGGGCAAAGGATGTCCACTTCTATCCCTTTCTATGACTCTTCCAGTCTCTCTGTATCTCTGTTGTAGCTTGCTGATGACACTCTGACACTCTAAGCTCAGCAACCACTTTCCTCTGAGAACATCCTGTTTGAATCCTCACGATGGAGAGGTACTGTTGATCAATTGTTAGGTATTGTCTTGTCTCATGATGTCAAAATGTGAACAGCATGATGAAGAGGACTGTTTAAATACCAATTCTAATTGAACCAGAAAATTTATTGGTCGATTCATGGATCAAGAACCTGTTGTGATTTTTGCCGTTAAGAACCTTGTTAGAGAACAGCAAGTTATGCAAAAAGTACTGAAACATTGAACAGTTGCACATGTGCATTCAAAAGGTTACAGAAGGTCAAATTAAGTTCACCTGTAAAGGTTATAGTGCATTTTAGGTGCATCCCGAAATTTCACCGAAAACCGAATATCCCTAACTTTTTGTGAGTAGTGTACTTTATCTTAATGTTGAACATATGGTGAGGGTGAGTTTCCACAAGGACTCAAGTGACTGACCTGAATGAAAAGAAAATGGAAAATTCATTTAGCCACAGTCAGCCAGAGCACTGTATCACATTTATAATGAATGATTATGAGTGTTGAAGGTTTTTTTTAGGTTTTGGATTCCTTAAGAAGTCAATATCTGCATGTGCTTTTTCCTGAAAAAAGAAACTCGTGTTTAAACCAATGCTGTTTTTAAATTCCTCTACATGGGTGTCTGAATGTTTTTTAATAGCTGAAGAGATGTCATGGTTGGTGTTGGACGTGTGTGTAAATCCATTTCACTCCATCACTGGTTCACTGTTTGCTTACACTGGGCATAATGAATCATTCATTCACTGCTGTTACTTGCAGCCCACAGTCACTCAGAGCAGAATTAACTCTGATCCAGCAGAGCAGAGCAGCAACAAAGAAGTGAAGGAGCCCAGCCAGTCTCTATTTGTTTCACTCTTAATGGCAAACTGTTTGATTCTGTTTGTGTGTAGAGTTAATAAGAGTGTTACGCTGCTCTCCATAATGCATTTTGTTTTGCATTTTCATAATTCTATTGTCTTATTATTCCCCAACTGTCATGGATGGCCCTCACGAGCCATCAATAAGACGCCACATATCAACTGGTGAGTTTGCACAGTTTATTAAAGGAAAGGATAAACGATAAAGTAATGAGCCACGGGGGGCTAAAACACACTATAACTAACACAGGCTATGACAAGGAGGAAACAGATCACAATGGAATACACTTACAATAATAGATGAAGGGTTGTTAACGTCTGACCAGGGAAGCTCGGCGAGGAACGCTTGACGATGTCAGACGAGGGGTTGTCCGACGAGGGGTTGTCCGACGAGACTGCAGCGACGCTCAGCCCTTAGCTGATCCCTTAGATAGGGCTCAGGATGGGTCAGCTGATGGCAATCGCTAATGCAGCTCAGCAGTCAGAGAGCTCCGCTCTGACAGCCGGAAGCCCCTCCGAGCGCTGTCACAATAAGAGCTCGGAGAGCCATTGGGGACACACACACCAGCTGGGAGGAAAATACTGCATGACCCGAGCGTGGACGAAATCGGCGCTCGAACCACGACAGTACCCCCCCCCCCCGAGGTGGCGAACTCCGGGCACCATATGACACCCAAGCCCCCACCCCACCCACCCACCCAGGGTGGGAGGATGGGGGAAAGGCCTGGAGGGTGAGAACCAGAAAAGACAAAAAAAAAACAAAACACCAAGGCGAGGACCCGGACCGAAGAGTGACATGGGAAAACACAGGGAACAAACGAAGCAATTACAGAGCATGGTAAAAAGAAAAACACAATACTCCATAAAGCACAGATGGTACATAGACAGGACAAAAAAATGCAAATAACGGGGAGGCCTACAACCAAAATACACAGGCCCATGAGACACAAAGTGGCAGATACAAACCATCCCTCAGACAGGGGAGGGGAGAGAAAAAAAAACCACGCTAAACAGCGAAGAATACAAAGATCAAAAATAGGACAAATGACATCACTCCAGAGTGATCTTTATATTTAGAGGAAATAAGGAACATACGGAAATGACGGCAGGCAGAGTCCAATGATACACAAACAGTTCTGGTGGTCTCCCTGCGTCCAATGTCCAGATAGCTGATAAGGGGAAAAGGGAGCGTTCGGGCGGCCTACCCCAGTCCCAGGCCCGGAGAAACAGGATCTCTGGCGGCCGGACCAGGTCGCCAAGCGGCTGACCCAGAACACCAAACGGGGTGAGGCAGTCCTCCAGGCGGCCGACCCGCATCGCTCAGCCACCAGGACCGCAGGGGAGAAAACGACAACGGCTTCCCTGTAGAGGGGGATAGCGAGGGAGAGCCGAGCCGAAAATGAGGAACCCCAACGGCACCCGGTGGAGAAGGCTTGGAGGAAGGATGAGGGACAATGGGATGAGGGACCAGTCCGGCGTCGCTCAGCGGAGGACCTGCAGCTCCACCTCCGAATGTCACCAGAATAGGCGCTGTCCTCCTGTTGGACCCCAGGTGAGCCCGCGCTGCACCCACGATGGACCCTGACTGGGTCGCGGCTGCACCCACGATGGACCCCGATCGGATCACAGCTGCACCCACGATGGACCCCGACTGGGTCGCGGCTGCACCCACGATGGACCCCGACTGGGTTGGAACAGCAACATGGACGACCTCCAACTCCGAGCCCGGAACCTCCAGCACAGCAACCGGGGTTAACTCTGCATCGATGACCCTGGGAGAAGGCTCAGGAGAAGAAAAAGAACCAGGATCAGGATCACCGGTAGCGACAGAGCCCAGCGAGACGAGCTCGGATGCAGCAGGTGGCTCCCCCTGGCTCGTCCCCCCGAGAGACAGGCAAAAATGCTCTAGAACAGATAATAGCAAGGAAAAATAGAGTACTTGCCTGCACTCGAGTTCTTTTTTTTTCCACAATATCTTTATTGAACCTTTTTTTTTTTTTAACAAACATGATACAAACAATCAAACACTAACACTAAAGTACTACAAAAAAAAAAAAAAAAAAAAAGGATGCACTAAAAACACCAACAACCACCAGCAAAATCAAATCTTCAACAATGCTCCTCTGTTTAGTCTAGACAATCCAATACATAAGTATATATATTATGTTCACCAATTTGGAATTTACAAGGTCCACACACATCATTCACCTTCTTCTTCAAAAGTTATGTTTAAATTTTTTACATAATCAATAAAAGGTCTCCATATATTCTCAAACACAATTTCCTTTGATTTCAGTATATATGTTATTCTTTCTAATGGAAGGTTTGTTACCATCTGTCTTAACCACTGAGTCACATCTGGTCTATGAGTCTTTTTCCATAATAGTGCAATACATTTTTTGGCATTAAGCAAACTGAGGTCTATGAATGTTCTTTCACTTTTATTAAAATTATGCTTTTCTGGGTACAGACCCAACAAAAACAATTTAGGATTCAATATGATTTGTTTTGAGATTATTTTTTCAATTGTTACCCTCACCTCTTCCCAAAACATTCTTATTAATCTACATTCCCATACACAATGAAATAGAGTTCCTTTACTTTCCATGCATTTTGTGCATGTATCTGGTATATTTTTGTTATATTTATTTAACTCCTCCGGTGTAACATACATCCGCATTAACCATTTGAAATGTATCAATTTAAGGCGTACATTTATTGATTTGGTTTGAGCTTCTGTACAAGCCAATTCCCATTGTTCCTCTGAAATTTCAGTTTGCAGATCTTCTTTCCAGTAGTTTAATCTTTTCAGTGAATTTTCACTTGAAGATAGTGTCAATGAGTTATAAAACTCTGAAATAATACCCTTTCTTTTACTATCTTTCATCATCATTTTTTCCAAGGATGAATAAACAGGTCGAGTGAGAGCTTTATTTTGATTTGATCGAATAAAGTTTCTAAGTTGAAGATATTTAAAAAAATGTGTTCTATTAAGATTAAATTTGATCCTCAGCTCTTCAAAAGACATTATGTTATCTGCACATGGCAAATATAAATCCTGAATCTTTTGTATCCCTTTTAAATTCCATACTTTAAATACAGCGTCCGCTCTCCCTGGTTTAAAATATTGATTACCCCATATTGGACTAAATTGTGACAGTAACTGTGGTTCTTTTAAATAGTTTTTAGCTTCACACCATATTTTGATCATATGCTTTACAAATGGATTTTTAACTTGTTTTTGTAATTTTTTTGCCGAATCTGAGTATATGAATATGGGAAGAGGTAAAGGTAAATTGTATGATTCCATTTCAGTCCAGTGAGGGAGATCATTTGATGAAAAATAATATGTCATAGACCTCAGTTGTGCCGACCAATAATACAACATAAAATTTGGACATTTCAGACCTCCACGATCAAATGGTAAATATAATAAAGACAGACGTAATCTAGCCCTCCTGTTGTTCCATATAAATTCCACTAACTTTTTTTTAATTCTTGAGAATAAATCTAAAGGTGGTGATAAGGGAATGTATTGAAATAAATAAAGTATTTTAGGTAAAATATTACTTTTAAGTATATTGATTCTCCCGATCATCGACATTGGTAGTGACATCCATCTCTGAGTTAACTCATTGATATCTGTCATTAAGGCTTCATAGTTGACACTGGCGACTGATTCTAGCTTAGGCACAATTTGGATTCCTAAATATTTAAACTGATTTACAACATTGAATTGATTTACCTCAGGGGCTGGGTAATTTCTCTGGGTCTCATTTAGCATTAATATTGAAGATTTAGTTTTATTTATTTTATATCCTGATATTTCCCCAAAATTCTTTATTAAATTCAACAAGGTTGGAATTGATTTTTTTAGATTCGACATAAACAAAATTATGTCATCGGCGTACAGGGAGATTTTATGTTCTGTTGGTCCAACTTTAATTCCATAAATTTGTGAATGTAAACGTATCGCTATCGCTAAAGGTTCAATTGCCATAGTAAACAGTAAAGGTGAAAGTGGACAGCCTTGTCGACATCCTCTATTGATTTTTATTGGTTTTGAAATATTGTTATTTGTTAGGATTTCTGCTGTAGCATTATTGTATATTATTTGAACCCATTTTATGAAATTATTTCCAAGTCCAAACCTTTGTAGGACTTCAAAAAGAAAGGGCCATTCAACTCTATCAAAGGCCTTTTCGGCGTCCAGTGATAGGAGAGCTGTATCCGGTGCTTCTTTATTAAAATAAATAATATTAAATAGTCTTCTTACATTATGGAAGCCTTGTCTTCCCTTTATAAAGCCATTCTGATCTCGATTAATAATATTTGGTAAAATTTCTTGTATTCGTCTTGCTAAAATTTTACAGATTATCTTAAGGTCGGCGTTTAATAGGCTTATTAGTCTCATATTTTCACATTTATTAGAGGGCTTACCTGGTTTTGGCAGCAGTATAATTAAGGCATTATTTATGTATGATGGTAAATTATTATTTTGAAATGCTTCTAAAACCATTTCCAAAAAAGGTTTTATTAATTTATTCTTAAATTTCTTATAAAGGTCAACTGGAAGACCATCTGGTCCTGCACTTTTTCCTGATTTCATATTATCAATGGCTAGCCCAACTTCTTCTTGACTAATTTTAGACTCCAGTATCTCCCTGTTTTCATTTGGAATACACGGTATAGATAGTTCGTTCAAAAACCCATTTAGTTTTGTTAAATCAAATTCATTTTTAGTATCATATAATTTTTCATAGTAATCTCTAAAGGCTCTGTTAATTTCTAAAGGATCTATAACTACCTGTCCGTTACTTATAATACTAGTAATTGGTGTTTTAATTTCTAATTGTTTAATCTGCCATGCCAATAATTTTCCTGATTTTTCACCTTGTTCATAAAAAGATTGTTTCAATCTTAGAAGACTCGAGGCAGCTCTATTCGCTGATTTTTTGTCGTATTCAGCTCTCAAAATCAGTAATTCATTCTCCAACCTTGGATCACTTCCTGCATACACTTTTTCCTGAAGACTTTTCATTTTATGTTCCAATTTAGCTCTCTCCTCTCGAGTCTTCTTAGATTTTGATCCTGTATAACTAATAATATGTCCCCTAATAAAAGCTTTGAAAGCTTCCCACTTTACACATGCTGATGTTTGTGTAGTATTGATGTCAAAGTACTCGTCTATCTGTTTTTCTATATACTTGACAAATTCCTCATCCTGAAGCCATTTATGCTGAAATTGCCATCTACCTGATTCCTTTGTCAATTTTTTATCTACATATATTAGACAACAGGGTGCATGATCAGAGATCACGATGTTATCATAAAAGCAGTTTTGAATCTTGGATCTTAATTCTGTGGAAATCAAAAAATAATCAATACGTGAGAATGTCTTGTAGGTACTGGAATAACAAGAATAGGCTTTAACTTGTGGTTTCATTTCTCTCCATATATCTAACAATCTCAATTCTTTCATAAAATGATTAATAGTCATCCTACATCCATTGTGCGTACAATCCAGTCCTGTTGATCTATCTATACCTGGATTCAATGTACAATTAAAATCCCCTGCTATTATATGTTGCCCTGTAAGTGATGATAAAATAAGAAATAAATTAGCAAAGAACTTTTGATCATCTATATTGGGACCATATAAGTTCACAAGATTTATATTTTCTAATAGCAAAGAACCTTGAATGATTACATATCTTCCAAGTTTGTCTCCAATTACATTTTTCACTTGAAAAGGGACTGATTTATGTATGAGAGTCATAACTCCCCTGGCCCGGGATGAAAATGATGAGGTGAATACACTTCCTTGCCATCTACTCCTAATTCTTTTTATATCCTCCTCTATTAGATGAGTTTCTTGTAAAAACACAATTTTTGAACCCATGTCTTGTTTAAGTTTTTTTAAATTTTGTAGACCTCTGCAATTCCATGAAGTTAAATTAAGATTAACACTTTGGTTTATGATCAATAGAGAGTTTGGGATTACCTTGCAGTGTAAACATGCTCATACAGAGAAGCAAAAACATGAGTGGTTGAACATTCATCCTACAAACTACACACAAACAAATTCCCCCTTCCCACACTTGTGGCGAACCCCCCAAAATCAAAAGAAAAATTCCGTCTCCCGATATAGCCATCGACCGCTCCACACCCACGGGGAACAGCCTAAGCCACTCCTTCTTCATCCTCCCAATCACCCTAACTCTACTGCTTTTAATGACGTAACATTAACTCTCCTCTGTAGTTTTCCAACTTAACTCCAAAATTTTTAACAACTTTGTACATCATAGTTTTTTTTTGTTTGTTTTGTTTTTGTTTTTTTTTTAATATATAATACAATCTATATTTTGTAAACTTGCTGTTTACTTCAAGTCAGTCAGATGCCTGTGCAAATGCTTAATTATTCTACCTTATATTTTGTTCATGCTTAGCTCCCACCAGTCTCTTCTTCTTCTTTGATCTTCTTGATGAACTCCTGCGCCTCCTCTGGGGTCTTGAAGATGTGGGTTCTGCCCTCATACGTGGTCAGCAGTCTCGCAGGATAGATTACACCATGACGAATCCCAAGGTTGCGCAGCTCCTTACGTATGGGATCAAACTGCTTCCTCAATTGTTGGATTCCTGTGGCCAAATCTGGGTAGAACCGCACCTGCTGATCCTGGTGTTTAATCTCTCCTTTAGCTCGTGCAGCGTTGAAGATCTTCATCCTGTCTCTGTTGCTAAGAAACTTCATAATTAAGGTCCTCGGCGGTCCCTTATCTCTCCGTGGGCCAATACGATGTGCTTTTTCCAGAACCACTGCTGATTGCAGCTCCGCGCTGCCCAGCACCTCCGGAATCCACTTTTCCAGAAAGGAACATACGTCCCGACCTTCTGATTCCTCTGGAAGACCCACCAGCCTCAAGTTATTCTGTCTCGACCGAGATTCCAAATCCAAAATATTATCTTCTAGACATTTATTTTTTTTTTCCAAAGTGCGCACCTTTAATTGAAGACGGGTGACGTCATCTTCAGCACTAGCGAGACGGAGCTCCATCTGCGCCGTTCGTTCTACACAGTCACCCAATTCCTTTCTTATTCCTTCCAACGCTGTCATAATCCCATCAAATCTAGAGGAAAAGTCCGCTCTCATTGAACTCATGGCAGCCATCAGCGCATCTGCGCCGCTCCCCGCAGATATCGCACCGTTGCCAGCCTCCTCCGCCATATATGGAGTTTTGTTTGCTGCGTCACAGACCTGAAAGTCCGTTAATTTGGACTGTTTCGGCGGCTCGCTTTTTCCTTTACCTAGTTTTCCAGCCTTAGGCTTCGCCGACATATCCTCGCCCAAACGCTGGGATACGTTCTGTCCCAAATGAGAGAGTTATTTGCCGATTTTTTTCTCCAGGAGCAGAGCAGAGTGAAACACGTCCGTCTTACGTGGCAGCCATAACCGGAAGTCTGCACTCGAGTTCTATCGCCGTCCAGGACTTCGACGATCCAGGTTCAGCAGGCAGAAGGATGTCTTCTGGCTCCCACTCAGCTACGGCGGGCCCCGCAGCTGGTGTGGTGTTCTCCACAGTCTGAGGACCCTCCAACGCTGATGTCCACGTCAACGACCCGCACGGCGTGGTGGCAGGGGATCCTTGACCTGCTGGATCGAACCGCTCATCGATGGAGACCTGGGGACGTTTTGTTGTCGGTGCAGGCTCCACACTGTAGTCTGCTCTCCTCCTCTGCCTGTGACGTGGCTGCAGGGCTGGAACCAGGCTCTCCAGGACCGCAGGCCCCCTCCCTGTCTGGCGACGTAGGCCTGGCATCGTGGAACGCTCAGCAGAGAGAGACATAGAGGCAGCAGGTTCAATGTTAGATGCTACAGCAGGTGGAGGAAGCTCGGGGGGCTGTGAACCTCGAACTCCACCCCCAGGAATCAAGCAAGTCAATTCACTCAATGAGGGAACAGAATGAAAAGACACTTGCCTGATCCGTAGGGGCCCGATAGAACCCGCTGCAGTGGACTTTGTTCCTCCCTGGATGGTGACGGAGGGCCCCCTGGGAGGACGAGGAGGAACTGCTCGCGATGGTCCAATAATGGGCTTCGCCAGAGCAGGACTCGTGGCACTCACAGCAGCCGGGGAAGATGTCGAGGAGGAGGGGACGACAGCCGAGGCGATCCGGGCACGAGGAGCTGATGGGACAGCAGGGAAAGATGACCCGGGGGGAGAGGCTGCGGGAATTCCCTCCTGACGAGATGCAGACGAAACAGCTGACTGGGAGGTGGAGTTCTTCCGGCGACCTGGAACAGGATCCGGACGGGGTTTTCGCTGAGGCTTACCGGTGGCAGAGTGATGACGGCTACCGGCTGAGGGCGAGGCGAAGGAGAGGTTAGAGAAACACCGCTCCTGCGCAGATACAGAGGCGAGCAGGTCGGCGAACTCTGGATAATCGCGCAGCTCAGGATTCCTCTCCACCAGCCTGACCGCTGCCATCACATGTTTAATTATCAGCGTAGGGTGAGCGGCGGAGTGAGCTGCAGTCACTCGGTCCCGGATGGAAGCAGCTGACAGCCATAACTTCTCCGGGGGAATCCCGACTGATGTTTCACTCCTTGGGGAATCACCCCTAAGCAGTGCGAACTCCTGGACTGGAGTGGGGGCCGGAGCAGGATCCCGAAGCGAGGAACGAGGTTGCCTTCTCTTCGGCTCCCTGCCGGAGTTTCCCTCCAGCCCACGGAGTCTCTTCCGGTGCGTAAAGATGTCTGCCCTCCTCGCCATGACTTCAGGGTGATTGGAGTAGCAAGAAAGGCGGTTAATAATTGCCTCAGCGAGGTCCAGGTGCCGGCGTACTTCGCTGGGAGTGTCGTAGAGGCCAGCAGTGAAGAGAGTTCCATCAACGTAGTCCAGGGCCTCCACCAGCTCGGAGCCCAGGCTCTGAGCGCGGCCCCTGAATGACGACATGACCTCCCAGCACACAGGTACCCAGACAGGATAAAACAAGTCCAATTCAGGCAAAACTCACGGCGACTGGTGTCTCAGTCTGGCTGCAGTCTACTGTCATGGATGGCCCTCACGAGCCATCAATAAGACGCCACATATCAACCGGTGAGTTTGCACAGTTTATTAAAGGAAAGGATAAATGATAAAGTAATGAGCCACGGGGGGCTAAAACACACTATAACTAACACAGGCTATGACAAGGAGGAAACAGATCACAGTGGAATACACTTACAACTAGAAAAGCACTCGGAGAGCGCAGACCTCCGCCAAGCGGCACAGTTCCCCCCATACAGTGTTTGTGTGTACGTTTTCAGATTCCCTGAGCATGAAAAGATATGACTAGCAATTGGATTCACAATGATTATTTGTTTATTTGACATGGACAGTGCAATAAACAGACAATTAATGAATGACAATCAATGTGATAGTGATAGGATTAGTGGTTCAGTAGTGTAAAACGGGGCTATAAGGGACGGCGGGTTGATAAGGGACACTTTTGTGGGAAATGTTTTAAATGTAATTCTGCTTTTTTTATTTTGAGCAGGACGCTGAGTTGTGTTGTTATTGTCAAATATCCATGAATCCTTCATCAAATCTAGGCGGAAGCAAAATTAAAAAAGCAGAATTACATTTAGAAAAGTGTCCCATATTACCCCGCCGTCCCTTATAGCCCCGTTTTACGGTTGTAAAAGCATTGCCTCCTTGGCGGAGGTAATAAACTGAAGTGTTGGTGTGTCCATCTCCTCCACTGACGGATGCAGATTGGTTAGACAGGTTGCCGTGGGTTTTATATTATATTGGGGTTGCGCTCTGCGGCAAAACAGAATTTAGAATTTTCCCCGGCAGAGAGGTCGTTTTTACGCAGCGCCTATAGCTGGGCGGGGAATTTGTGGCAAATAATCGGGCGGCGGACAGGTGGCCGTGTCAGGTTTTGCAGCGTGGCGCAAAAACACGCACGCTGGCGGGGCCAGGCCAGCAGCGTTTTCCGCGTGCTTTTGTGCCTAAAACGTTGAAGAACGCGGAGTTTGTGTTGGTCAGACACGACGACCAGTGCAATGTGCGCAGCGCCTATGGCTGGCGGGCCCAGGCCACCAGTGTTTTCCGCATGCTTTTGTGGCTAAAACGTTGAAGAAGGCGGAGTTTGTGTTGGTCAGACACGACGCCCAGCGCCGTCCATTGCGCCTGCGCACATGTTGAAAATGGCCATATGTCACAGTGTGGAAAAATGCTTTAAAAAATTCCTGTATGCAGACGGTGATGCGGATCATCCCCAAAATTTAATCAGTTCTTCCTTGTACCATTTCCAACAACGCCTGAAAGTTTCATGGAAATCCGTCCAAGACTTTTTGAGTTATCTTGCTAACCAACAGACAGACAGACAGACAGACAAACAGACAAACACACAAACCCTGGCAAAAACATAACCTCCTCCTGGCCTTTTCGGCCTGGCGGAGGTAATAATAGATGAAGGGTTGTTAACGTCTGACCAGTGAAGCTCGGCGAGGAACGCTTGACGATGTCAGACGAGGGGTTGTCCGACGAGACTGCAGCGACGCTTAGCCCTTAGCTGATCCCTTAAATAGGGCTCAGGATGTGTCAGCTGATGGCAATCGCTAATGCAGCTCAGCAGTCAGAGAGCTCCACTCTGACAGCCAGAAGCCCCTCCGAGCGCTGTCACAATAAGAGCTCGGAGAGCCATTGGGGACACACACACCAGCTGGGAGGAAAATACTGCATGACCCAAACGCGGACGAAATTGGCGCTCGAACCGTGACACCAACCCCCTGCTCATCTGTGCCAAAGGTATTTTCTGACTTTGAACAATATTTTTTTTTTTGGTTCTTGTGTGCCTGATAAAACATTTAGATGCTGTTTTAGTTTACTTTATTTTGTCTTGGGTTAAAATATGTCCTCCATCACCAGACTATATGTTTGAACAGCTGTTGCAATTGTATTTGCTGCTCATAGATATTGACTATGTAAAAAAAAGATGATCAGGGCAACTAGAAATGACATTCTTTGTAGTGACCATAAAGGTGCAGTTTCTTGGGTTGCAAACCAAAGTCTGGTTATACTGAATTTGATTAAAGGATACCCAACTTCTGACTTGATTTATTGCCGCAGTAAACTTCATCATATTAATATTTTCAGTCTTGACACAATGTTCCTTTATTAAATTATTGTCCTTTGTGGAGTAAAATAGCTAACCGGTTAGGGCAGAGCATGGCTTGGACATGTTTAGGTGTCTTAGGATCTCATCTGTGCTTTTTGCTGATGGTGCGGTTCTGGTGGTTTCATCAAACAATAACCTATAACTCCCATAAGGGGCAGTTTGGGGCTGAGTGTGGAAATGACTGTGAAGACAATTAGTACCTCCAAATTCAAGCCCATGGGATGCCTGGACTCAGCCCGAAAGCTAAAATAAGAAGTTCAGCTATTGTTGAGAGGTTCAGATATGAGCTACAGGTCCTCCACACTGAAACGAGCCTGCTAAGGTGGTTGGGGTATCTGACCAGGTCCATGATATCGCTTGTAAGCCTCCTGATGAGGCATGTCCCACCAGTATGAAACTTTTAAGTAGACCCAGGACACTCTAAAGTCATGGTCCCCAACCATGTGCCATGGTGGTCCAAGACCCTGCAGATTTTCTCTTTTACCCATTCTCTTCATCTGGTGTTTTCAATGATAAGCAATCATGGGAAGAACTTCCGTGAAATCACCTGTTGAAGACACTGGTTGGACGTAAAGCCTGGGTCTTGGGCCATCATGGCACATGGTTGTGTACCACTGCTTTAAAGAGGCTATGGGCCCTCTTATGGTGAGCTAATCAAAAGTTCACTGTCAAAAGTGCAAACCTCATTTGCAACTTCATGTCAAAGTCTAGTTTGCTATTAGGACGGCACAAAAAAAAAAAAAAAAGATTTTGCACCAGTGAAAGGCACCACTTAGAGTTTGTCCCAACTCCCTTAATTAGTCACGGGTGTTTTGAGCATAACATGAAATAAACCAATTAAAATGGCCCGTTGCCTCACCTTTAACAGGCAGGGCTGCATGCTATCTTTTGAATTGCAATAATAATGACATGTTTACCTAGTAGCAAAGATTGGTTTTACTCTAACTAACTAACTAACTAACTAACCTGCACTTATATAGCGCTTTTCTAGCCACAAAGACCACTCAAAGCGCTTTCATTAATACTAACCCTCTATTCTAAGGGCCTATAGGAAACAGATATCTAGGGACAATTTAGAACAGCCAATTAACCTAACATGCATGTTTTTGGCATGTGGGAGGAAACCGGAGAAATCCCGGAGTAAACCCACGCAACACGGGGAGAACATGCAAACTCCACACAGATCACTGTTGGTCGGGGGCTGGGATCGAACCCACGATCCCACGATCCCCACAATCCCCCGGCCAAGGGTAAACTGTGCTGCCGCAGCGCTAACCACTGCGCCACCGTGCAGCCCTAAGCAGCCCTAAGCTCTAAGAAAACGTATGTGCTCATGAACAAAGTGAAAATGTACAAGAACATCATTTATGGGCCTTCCACGCCAAAAACTAAAAATAACTATAAATATATTACTTTGAAAATAATTTTAAGTTGGTGCATAGCAGAGTCCACACTACAACAATAATTATAACCACAGTGGCAAGTGATATCTTTGGAATTACTTTAATCAGAATGATCTGATGAACAATGGCTGACTGTGTGCTCTCGGCTCCTTGGACCTTCTTCGGCTGTGTTGTGTGTGCTAACTTTTGGTCACTGGTTTTAGGTTGATAAAATCTATCTCAAAATCAGTTCAACATTATTCAGTATTTGGAGAATAAAAAAAGATTAGAAATCACTGTTATTGATTCCTTACCAGGATATTACCAATAACTTAAGAAAAGGTGTTTCTTTGAGTGTATTTTAATACTGGGATTTGAACTATATCCCATACTGAAAGGTTCACTTGGTGACTTTGTTAAAAAAAACAAAAAAAAACCAATCATCACAGGTCTGGCACATAACCTGTGTGACTCTTCTCATGCCACATTCCAGACACACCTTTCTAATGAACCTGTCTATTTAAGCGACTGAAGTTTCTAATCTCCCTGATCGCCGATTGATTGGTGCCACATTTCCCTGTATTGGAGCCTGCTGTTCAAACCCCACCACCACCCCTGCATCCACCCACAGGCTTCCACTGCTTTATGCATCTTAATCATAGAGAATGGTGCTGCAGCCTAGATGCCAAACTAGAAGTAATTTCAATGTAAGCTGACTGAAAGGACTACAATGAATTTACTGGAGTATTTTGGAAATTAAAATATACACTGCTCTAATGTCAAGTCAGCAGGTGTCATGGTTCGTATACTTTTTTTATGCTATTCTGGTTGTTTTTTAAACCTCAGTTCATGCTAGAGTATGACTTTTAATCTGGTGATTGCTTTAATGTGCTGCTCCTTTTTTAGGCTTTCTGCAAAGTTATGCATTTATTGTTCATCATAATTTCATTTGCTCTCTAAAACACTTTCACATAATAAATGCTACGCAAATACAACTCTGATCCCTCCTCCTTTATTGCTTATTTTCAGTATCATGCAGTGAAGATCCTTGGTCGGCATCTTACTGTTTATGACTTATTATTTGTGCAGCCTTCAAAGGTCAAGCTGAACAAATAACTTGTGAAAAGGCAAACAAATGACCAAAAGATGTCATTCCCATGATTTCTGAGGGTATGCCTTCATAACACTGATAAACATATGGTTGCCTCTGAAGTCACTGCTTGAAAACACAAACACTTTTTTTTGACATTGTGCGTGGTTAATTATGTCCATAACATAAATCACCCAGTGAGCCTCATTTATGTGTGAGAAAATACTTTGTCTTCATTGTTATGTTTGTTTTTGAGCGATATACCATACAGTGTGCTCGGATTTAATGAAGGGAGTCTGTTATTTGAAACCTTTTTTGTGTGATCAAGTGGTGACCTTTTTGCCTATTTTGTGTTTGCCTCCTTTTTTTGACAACAGTCCGCAGGAAGTGTTTAATGACTTTGAGTTTTCCAGCAAGATGAAGGTTAGAAATAGTTTTTGCCTGATGGAAGACTGTCTTTATTTAAAACTTAGAATATGCTGTTGTTGGTACTGGCGCTGAAACCATGCCGTTAAATTCCTTTGTGCATGAATAATTCTTTTTGCTCCTTTTGGGACAATTTAATAAAGCCCTTACTCACCAGCTGTCCTGGGCTAAATGGAACTGGAATGAAGCACAGTGTTTGGGAGTCGGTGTTCTCCCATTTCTGATGACCGATGGCAGGAGAGAGATGAAAGGCCTAATGTAAAAAGCCACGCTTCTGCTTCTCCTCCTACCCCTCCCCGCCTCTGCTACTTTTCTTCATTCCTCTCTACTCATCTGAGCTGCAGTGCATCTTTCCCTTGTCATCAAAGAATACATGGGGTCCTGTTCGTATACACCGCAAACTGACGAAAAAAAAAGAAAATGTAGGAACATATTCCACCACTTCCATCTTGTTTTTTAAGGTACATTGTTCTCTATGAGAGAAACAGCCCACACAATTCTGACTTTTTGTTTGTCAACACTTTGTGTTGTTTTTGACGATGGAGCCCTGGATGAAGGTTGGCTGAGATACTTCACTCTGTGCAACAAATATACATACAGTGGATATAAAAAGTTGACACACCCCTGCTCAAATACCAGGTTTTTGTGATGTAAAAAAAATGAGACCAAAATAAATCATTTCAAAACTTTTTCCACCATTAATATGACCTATAACCTGTACAACCCAATTGTAAAACAAACTGAAATCTTTAAAAAGGAAAAATGAAAAACTTTCAATAACCTATTTGTATAAATATGCACACCCTGTTATAACTGGGGATATGGCTGTGTTCAGAATTAGGCTGCATGTCCACCAAATGTGTTTTTTGTCACCGGACCGCCCTGAGCATTTTTTTTTCAGCATTTGTGCCCGGCACTCTGGGGGGAAAAAAAGTCTGTGCCCTGTATCCCAGCAACAGCTTGTCACTCTCAGCTCAGTACTTCTGCTTTTCCTATTGTCAGACTTTCTACTGATTTTTTTTAATAGCAGTCTTGAAATAACGATGGATAGGAAATGTTTTCTAGCAGCGCTGGATGTAAAATATGATGACACGGAAAGCAGGAGTCTGAGTACTGACTAGTACCGGCGTCCTATGTCCTGCCCATGCAGCAGCTCTGATTGGCTGCTTAAGGTCTGACATTGACAAGCTCAGCTGCAGTGTCTGAAAAGTTGAACTTCTTTCAACTTTGAGCGCCCTGAGCACTGCGACAAAAAACAGCCACTGCCAAGAGCATTTCAGTGCTGAGGGCGCTCAGCACTATAAACACTGGACCACATAGAGAATGAATGGAAAATAGTTGTCCAGAGTGGAAAAAACGTGTTTTGTGGACACGCAGCCTTAACCAATCGCATTCAAACTCATGTCAAATGGGAGTCAGCACACACCTGCCACCAATTAAAGTGCCTCTGATTAACCCCAAATAAAGTTTAGCAGCTCTAGTAGGCTTTTCCTGATGTTTTTTGTAGTCACATCTTACAGCACAAGCCATGGTCTGCAGAGAGCTCCCAAAGCATCAGAGGGATCTCATTGTTCAAAGGTATCATTCAGGAGAAGGGTAACCAAGAATTTCCAAGGCATTAAATATTACCATGCAACACGGTGAAGACAGTCATCATCAAGTGGAGAAAATATGGCACAACAGTGACATTACCAAGAACTGGACGTCCCTCCAAAACTGATGAAAAGACGAGGAAAAAAAACTGGTCAGGGAGGCTGCCAAGAGGCCGACAGCAACGCTGAAGGAGCTGCAGGAATTTCTTGCAAGTACTTGCTGTTTAGTACATGTGACAACAATTTCTCGCCTATGGTGGCAAGCCGTAAGCCTCATCTTATGAAGAAAAACATCCAAGCCATGCTACATTTTGCATAAACACATTTGAAATCTCCCAAACACATGTGAGAAAATGTGTTTTGGTCCGATGAAACTAAGGTTGAACTTTTTGGTCATAATTTTCAAGAGGTATATTTGGCGCAAACACAAACACTGCTCATCACCAAAAGAACACCATACCTACATACACTGAAACATGGTGGTGGCACCGTCATGCTTTGGGGCCGTTTTTCTTCAGCTGGAATTGGGACTTTAGTCAAGGTGGAAAGAATTATAAACGGTTCCAAATACCAGTTAGTGTTGGCACAAAACCTTCAAGCTTCTGTTAGAAAGCTGATGATGAAGAGGAATTTCATCTTTCATCATGACAATGACCCAAAGCACACAACCAAATCAACAAAAGAATGGCTTCACCAGAAGAAGATTAAGGTTTTGGAATGGCACAGCCAGAGTCCAGACCTGAATCCAATGGAACGTCTGTGGGGTGATCTGAAGAGGGCTGTGCACAGGAGATGCCCTCGCAATCTGACAAATTTGCAGCATTTTTGTGAAGAAGAGTGGCAAATATTGCCACATCAAGATGTGCTGTGCTGATAGACTCCTACCCAAAAAGACTGAGTGCTGTAATAAAAGCCAAAAGTGTTGCAACAAAGTATTAATTTAAGGGTGTGCATATTTATGCAACCAGGTTATTGTAAGTTTGTTTTTTGTTTTTTTGTTTTTTTTCTCTTAAAAGATTTCAGTTTGTTTTTCAATGGGTTGTACAGGTTATAGGTCACATTAATGGTGGAAAAAGTTTTGAAATGATTTATTTTGGTCTCATTTTTTTTACATCACAAAAACCTTGTATTTGAACAGGGGTGTGTCGACTTTTTCTATCCACTGTATATTTGTAAATCAAGTGCTACCTTTATTTAGCCATCAAAAGCAATATAGCTATAAATATTCAATGTAAAGTTTACATATAAATAGCCGAAATGACATTCACACCCTAGAACTGAGGTATTTTTGCCCATGTCGATTACTTTGATTTTTCCCCCCTCTCTTGATACTTTTTCCACTATGTGTGTTTAAGCACTGTCCCTTTATACAGTATATGAGGACTTAAAGGCATTCTAGATAGTTTTTTTTATTAAAACAAATTTTTTACGGGTCCAAAACTATCATAATATTTATATCTGAGCAGCTGGAGGATGAAACTGTGATGGCTGATAAGGATGTCACAGCCAGCAGCATAACTACAGGTACATCTCAAAAAATTAGAATATCATGAAAAAGTTCAATATTTTTTTGTCACTCAATTCAGAAACTGAAACCCATATATTATATAGATTCATTACACAGAGAGTGATACATTTCAAGTGTTTATTTATTTTCATTTTGATGATTATGGCTTACAGCCCATGAAAACCCCAAATTCAGTTTCTCAAAAATTTAGAATATTACATAAAATTAATTTTAAAAAATAGTTTTTTGATAGAAATGTTGGCCGACTGAAAAGTATGTCCATGTACACACTCAATACTTGGACGGGACTCCTTTTGGATTAATTACTGTATCAATGTGGCGTGGCATGGAGGTGATCAGCCTGTGGCACTGCTGAGGTGTTATGAAGGTCCAGGTTGCTTTGATAGTGACCTTCAGCTCATCTGCATTGTGGGGTCTGGTGTCTCTCATCTTCCTCTTGATAATAGACCGTAGATTCTCTATGGGGTTTAGGTCAGGAGAGTTTGCTGGCCAGTCAAACACAGTGATGCCACGGTCATTAAACCAGGTTTTGATACTTTTAGCAGTGTGTGTGTGTGGGGGGCTGCCAAGTCCTGCTGGAAAATGAAATCAGCTTCTCCGTACAGCTTGTCACCAGAGAGAAGCATAAAGTGCTCTAAAATTTCCTGGTAGACGACTGCGCTGACTTTGGTCTTGATAAATCACAGTGGACCAACACCAGCAGATGACATGGTTCCTCAAATCATCACTGACTGTGGAAACTTCACGCTAAACCTCAAGCAACTTAGATTCTGTGCCTCTCCACTCTTCCTCCAGACTCTGTGACTTTGATTTCCAAATGAAATGCAAAATTTACTTTTATCTGAACAGAGGTCATCTACTGGTGTTTTTCCACTGTGTTTTATCAAGACCAAAGTCAGCACAATCGTCTACCAGGAAATTTAAGAACACTTCATGCTTCCCTCTGTTGACAAGCTTTATGGAGAAGCTGATTTCATTTTCCAGCAGGACTTGGCACAACCCCACACTGCCAAAAGTATCAAAACCTGGTTTAATGACCATGGCATCACTGTGTTTGATTGGCCAGCAAACTCTCCTGACCTAAACCCCATGTAATGACTCTATATAATATCTGGGTTTCACTTTCTGAAATGAGTGACAAAAAAATATTGAACGTTTTCATGATATTCTAATTTTTTGAGATGTACCTGTAGGTTGATGTCACTTTTTGTACCCTCATACTAAGTTCATATCACAAAAAAAACAAAAAAACAAAAAAATCTCGGTTGATGTGCTATATCTGGCTCGTAAACAACAAAGAACTGAGTTTGTACAATAGTTTGCGCTGTATGTTGATGTCTGTCTCTACCAATCAGTTGGGGCAAGAGTAAGTGGGACACCCACTGGCCAGGAAGTTAGATTGTTGTCTCTATCACTTTTAAATAAATGCTTTATTAAATTTGGAATGAAATAATAGTGCTTTGTGACAGTTAATAACAGAAGATCAGTTGAAGCAATGTAGAGTTGCTTTTTAGTGTTAGCAATAGCTGCTTTAGCTTTTCATTATGAAACATTTCTATGTTTTATATCTCTTTCTACTGATAAATTATTTTTATACCCCTGTACACCTCCCTAAAAGAATAAACATGCATTTTTAAAAATCGCTGTAAAAACCCAAACCAAAGTAAACGTGATGTTGAGTTGAGGTCACATTGCCTAAGCCTAGGGTTTTTTTTTTTATATGTACATTGACTGGATATCACTTAGATGGAAAACTGGGCTGCATTTTGGTCATCTATTTTATTAATTTTTTGCCATAAATTTAAACTGCATATTTCATCTGAAAAATCAGCTCTTTCAGTGTGTTTTTCTCGGTTTGTCATGCCATTTGTCTTCATAGTTACATGCAGCTTTTTTATCTCCTTCCCCTTGATGCTTCACACCTCTGTGCCTCACGCCTCCTCTTATGCTGTCCGCTCACATTCAGAGTACCTCTAATTGAGTTTTTGGACGGCCGGCCCGATCTCAAAACGCTCCACGGGAGATAAAAGAAATGTTGCATTACAACATCAAAGGGTCGCCCTCACACCCTTCACCCCGTTCCACTTCCACACTCACCAAAACATGATGAGATCAAATGGACATCTAAGGTCACTGTAGCTCGGAAGGGTTAATAATGTGGAGACTGTGCATGGATTTTTAATTCACACTCTGGGCAGAATAACCATGAACCCATGTGAGCCGCATTCCTCCAATGATGATTCATGCACTTTGGACTGTGGGAGCAACCTGTTTATTTAGAGTACATAATATGAATATGTTTCACTGTAATGTGACTTTTTTTTTGGGGGGGGGGGTTACACATAGACATTTGGCTTAGTTGTGTGTTGTTATCTGACATAGTCTACTTCACTCGGACCAATAGGATGGGATCACAGCTGTTCTCAATAGTGTGAAATACTGAGACTTACTTGAAGTTGGAGGTAATTCACAGTGAAGAGGAACATTCCTGACATCATTTGCACGTTTTTCATCATTTCCAGGTGTCTTAATATAATATCATCTCTTATCTGTGGTATTTTGAATCTGCTGTTTTTCCTTCACATATTATAACCCACTGACCTTGACTGAGTGAAATAAGCTAGATAAGGACAGGAATACATGGTTTTCTGTGTGTTTGTTTCGCTCCAATTCATCGCAGGATATTCATTAATATACCCATGACTCATTTGCTGAGATAGCAAAAGGGTTTTTATTTGACCGGCAATTCCAACATTGAAGCGTTATCAACACAGCAGATATTTCAGTGCATTTCAGAAACTGTTTACAACATGGACAATCAATCATCATTTTATTTTAGTGTATTCAGCCCCTGCCTAAAGACGCCCAGCCCTGAAGCAAAGGTCAGATGAAATTGTAACTAACCTGTGGAGTATGGAAGTATATCCTCAGCACAAGTGATTATACTGTATGTGATTGTTAAATTTTTCATTTAAGATAAGCTTTTTTATGTATAACTCCCTTCTATGACTTTTTTTTTCCACAATATTTTTATTGAACCTTTTTTTTACAAACATGGCACAAACAGTCAGACACTAACACTAAAGTAATTTAAAAATTAAAAAAAACCACTAACAACAACAACAACAACAAAAAATGTACTAAAAGCAACAACAACCCTTAACAAAAACAAGTCAACAACAGTGCTCTTCTGTTTAGTCTAGGTAATATATTAAATAAGAATACATATTATACATTCACCAATTTGGAATTTGCAAGGTCCACACATATCATTCACCGTCTTCTTCAGAAGTTATGTTTAATTTCTTTACATAATCAATGAAAGGTCTCCATATATTCTCAAACACATTTTCCTTTAATTTCAGTATATATGTTATTCTTTCTAGTGGAAGGTTTGTTAACATCTGTCTTAACCACTGAGTCACATCTGGTCTATGAGTCTTTTTCCACAGTAGTGCAATACATTTTTTGGCATTAAGCAAACTGAGGTCTATGAATGCTCTTTCAGTCTTATTAAAGTTATGTTTTTCTGGATACAGACCCAACAAAAACAGTTTAGGGTTCAATGTGAATTGTTTTGAAATTATTTTTTCAATTGTTACCCTCACCTCTTCTCAAAACATTCTGATTTTTCTACATTCCCATAAACAGTGAAATAGGGTTCCTTTACTTTCCATACATTTTGTGCATGTATCTGGTATGTTTTTGTTATATCTATTTAATTCCACTGGTGTAACATACATCCGCATTAACCATTTAAAATGTATCAGTTTAAGACGTACATTTATTGATTTGGTTTGAGCTCCTGCACAAGCCATTTCCCATTTTTCCTCTGAAATTTCAATTTGCAAGTCTTCTTTCCAATAATTCAGTCTTTTCTGTGAGTTTTCACTTGAGAATAGTGTCAATGAGTTATAAAACTCTGAAATAATACCCTTTCTCTTACTATCTTTCGTCAAAATTTTTTCCAAAGATGAATAAGTAGGTCGAGTGAGAGCATTATTTTGATTTGATAGAATAAAATTTCTAAGCTGAAGATATTTAAAAAAAATGTGTTCTCTTAAGATTGAATTTAATCCTCAGTTCTTCAAAAGACATTATGTTATCTGAGTGTGACAAATATAAGTCTTGAATCTTTTGAATCCCTTTTAAATTCCATACTTTAAATACAGCATCCGCTCTCCCTGGTGTAAAATATTGATTACCCCATATTGGGCTAAATTGTGACCGTAAGTGTGGTTCTTTTAAATATTTTTTGGTTTCATACCATATTTTGATCATGTGTTTTACAATTGGATTTTTAACTTGTTTCTGTAATTTTTTAGCCGAGTCTGAATATATGAATAAGGGAAGAGGTAAAGGTAAATTGTATGATTCCATTTCAGTCCAGTGAGGGAGATCATTTGATGAAAAATAATATGTCATAGACCTCAGTTGTGCTGACCAGTAATACAACATAAAGTTTGGACATTTCAGACCTCCACGATCAAATGGTAAATATAGTAAGGACAACCGTAATCTAGCCTTCCTATTGTTCCATATAAATTCCACTAACTTTTTTTTAATTCTTGAGAATAGATCTGAAGGTGGTGGCAAAGGAATGTTTTGAAATAAATAAAGTATTTTGGGTAAGATATTACTTTTAAGTATATTAATTCTCCCGATCATCGACATTGGTAGTGACATCCATCTCTGAAGTAACTCATTAATATCTGTTATTAAGGCTTCATAGTTGGCACTGGCGACTGATTCTAGCTTAGGCAAAAGTTGAATTCCTAAATATTTAAACTGATTTACAACATTGAATTGATTTACCTCAGTAGTTGGGTGATTTCTCTGGTTCTCATTTAGCATTAATATTGAAGATTTTGTTTTATTTATTTTATATCCTGATATTTCCCCAAAGTTCTTTATTAAATTTAACAAGGTCGGAATTGATTTTTTAAAATTTGACATAAACAAAATTATGTCATCGGCATACAGGGAGATTTTATGTTCTGTTGATCCTACTTTAATTCCATATATTTGTGGATGTAGACGTACTGCCATCGCTAAAGGTTCAATTGCCATAGTAAACAGTAAGGGTGAAAGTGGACAGCCTTGTCGACATCCTCTATTGATTTTTATTGATTTTGAGATATTGCTGTTTGTTAGGATTTCTGCTGTAGCATTATCGTATATTATCTGGACCCATTTTATGAAATTATTTCCAAGTCCAAACCTTTGTAGGACTTCAAAAAGATAGGGCCATTCGACCCTATCAAAGGCTTTTTCAGCATCCAATGATAAGAGAGCTGTATCCGGTGCTTCTTTATTGGAATAAATAATATTAAATAGTCTTCTTACATTATGGAAGCCTTGTCTTCCCATTATAAAGCCATTCTGATCTCGGTTAATAATATTTGGTAATATTTCTTGTAGTCCTTTTGCTAAAATTTTACAGATTATCTTAAGATCAGCATTTAATAGACTTATTGGTCTCATGTTTTCACATTTATTAGGGGGTTTACCTGGTTTTGGAAACAGTATAATTAAGGCATTATTCATGTATGGTGGTAAATTACCATTTTGAAATGCTTCTAAAACCATTTCCAAAAGTGGTTTTATTAATTTATTCTTAAATTTTTTATAGAGGTCAACTGGAAGACCATCTGGTCCTGCTCTTTTTCCTGATTTCATATTATCAATGGCTTGCCCAACTTCTTCTTGACTAATTTTAGACTCCAGTATCTCCCTGTTTGCGTTTGGAATACACGGTATAGATAATCCACCCAAAAACCCATTTAGTTTTGTTAAGTCAGTTTCATTTTTGTATCATATAGTTTTTCATAATAATCTCTAAAGGCACTATTAATTTCTAAAGGATCTATAACTACCTGTCCGTTACTTATAATACTGGTAATTGGTGTTTTAAATACTAATTGTTTAATCTGCCATGCCAATAATTTTCCTGATTTTTCACCTTGTTCATAAAAAGTTTGCTTCAATCTTAGAAGACTCGAGGCAGCTCTAGTCGCTGATTTTTTGTCATATTCTGCTCTCAGAATCAGTAATTCGTTCTCTAACTGTGGGTTACTGCCTGCATACACTTTTTCTTGAAGAATTTTTATTTTACGTTCCAATTGGACTCTCTCCTCTTGAGTCTTCTTAGATTTTGAACCTGTATAACTAATAATATGCCCCCTAATAAAAGCTTTGAAAGCCTCCCACTTTATACATGCCGTTGTTTGTGTAGTATTAATATCAAAGAACTCATCTATCTGTTTTTCTATGTACTTAACAAATTCCTCATCCTGAAGCCATTTATGCTGAAAATGCCACCTACCTGGATCCTTTGTCAATTTCTTATCTACATATTGTCATGATGGCCGCTAGGCCGTCATCAGCATTATCAACATCAGCTGCGCTCACTTCAGCAGGTGGCAATCAGCGGGCTTTAAAAGCCCAACGCGCGGACTCCTCAGCACGGAGTCGTCTGTCACTCTTGCCATGCAACGCGCCAAGATCTCGACCACTCGTCAAGAAACCAACGCTTTGCCAAGCCAAGTCACGTAAGCCATCTCAGCATTCATCCTCTGCTAGTTCTATCCCCTGTGCACAGGTGGACCTCCCTGGCGGCGGACTACCCTCCTCAGCTGACGAGGCACCGTCTCCCACTCCTCGGAGCTCCTCCTCACCCCCGCAGCACCGGACACCTCGAGCACTACGTCACACGGACACCAAGAGCCAGCCAGCCTCTCATTGTGGCACCTGCAAGTAAGCACCTGCAGCATACTCGCCAAACATTGCTACTGTGCAGCAGTAACCTTGTGCTTGTATATTTCCAGGGTTGCCAGGTTACCACAAGACGGGCTCAGCTCCAGTGGCCAGACGAGCATACACACATCCACTCACACTCCACACTCACAAATCCACAATAAAAGATAATTGTCTGTAGTCACTCGTGTCAGCGTCTGTCTCTTGGGTCGTAAATCATGTCAGTACGACTCCGTCAAGATGACCCATCAGACAGCGCGCTGTCGCGCTGCTTAAACACACTCAGCGCACGAGTTGACATGATTTCCCACCAGCAGACAGTAATCTTAAACCAGTTGACTCAAATTAACAGCTGGCTGGATCGCCTGGAAGGACACCAGGCGTTCTCCCCGGCTAGCGGGGCGCCTTTTGCACCCGCAGCCGCTGCTACTAGCCAAACCAACTCACCTTCCACACATCGCCTAACTCTCGTGCCAACCCCCGCATGTTTTACTGGTAAACTGGGGGAGGCGCGAGGGTTTTTGCTACAGTGTGAGTCAGTGTTTCTCCGCGTCCCGGGGGACTTTGCCACTGATATGAACAAAATTGGGTACATCATCAACTTGCTGGGAGGCAGAGCCCTAGATTGGGCGAATACCATCATGGCCAAACCAAATTATTCATTGTTGACTTACCAGCAGTTCGTGGCAGAGTTCATGGAGGTGTTCGATCATGTTGACCGGGGCGCGGTGTTAACTGAACGGCTGCTTGGACTCCGGCAGGGCAGTAGATCTGCCGCCGATTATTCCGTTGACTTCCGGGTGTTAGCTGGTCAGGTTGGGTGGGGGGAGCCAGCGTCGTCGGCCTCCGTCGGTCTATGATGACCATGGAAGAGAATCCTAAACGTCTACTCTGCTGGAACAGCACCGCCTGTGGCTGAACAGGCCGATGCGCACTGGTGTTCTACCTTCCAGCGTTGGGCGTTGGTAGGATTCAAGCCTGGGCAGGAAAACATGGAGGACAAGATGTTACCCATGCAGCATGTCCCCCCTCTCCACGTCACTGATGAATCCAAAGGAACAGCAGGGCTGCTATAGTTTGGCACCAGCGCCGTCGCAGGAGCTGCCAGAACGATGTTGAGCACAACAGAGAACTGTCTTGGGGGCTCCGACTCCGGATTTTTCCTCAGGGTTGACTCCCGAGGCCTTTCCCGTGACCGGGTGTGCCGCAAGGCAGCGGCGGTTTGAAATCAGGGTTTACCTTCCCCCAGATGGGCTACCTTCCCAGGTTGACGAGCCACCATCTACCCGAAGCATCTGGTTTTAAGGCGCCAGAGATCCGCCCTCGCCCCTTCTCCTATTAGTAGAAGCAGTTCCGCCGGGCTTAGAGACTAAACCACACGGGCAGGCTAGGAGTTGGACTTAGTTGTCAGAGGCTTTTCGAGACGCACGCTGTAAGGAGCATTTTATGAGCACTAGGAGCTTAACCCCAGTGCCGCTCCTGGCTATGACAACCTTGGAACCAGGGGGGGAGCCAGCACTCTGTGGAATTTTCCTCCGCAGCCTTAACTCAGAGTTAAAAGATGAGCTAGCGGCAAAGGAGAAACCAGACAGACTTGGGGAATTAATCTCCCTCACCATCAGCTTAGATAGCAGACTAAGGGAGCGAGCAGCCGAACGGCGAACAGCTACCCGTGCGAGTAAGTCTCGCCCTCGCCCCGCTAGGTCCCCCCTCCTCGCTCTGCCCGCATCTGAAGAACTTCCGGAGCAGGAGGATATGGTTGTGGGGCAATCGGGTCTTACAGCGGCCGAAAGACAGCGCCGCAGGGAGCAGGGGTTGTGTTTCTACTGTGGGAATGGGGCACATGGAGTAGTGGATTGCCCGTTAAAAGGGGAGGTCCGCGGATCACGGTAGGGGGATTCGCGGACAAAAATCAGGAAAAACCCCTCACTAGTTGCCACATCCCCATTAGGCTCATTCATAAACACAAGGAACACACCACACTCGCCTTAGTTGACTCTGGAGCTGAGCAGAACTCCATCTCCAGAGACCTGGCAACCCTGATGGGCCTCAGCTGTCAGCCCCTACGCCCCCCTGTCCATCTGGTCACCCTGTCAAAAGCATCTCTGATGTCAGTCTCCCACCAGACGGCACCTGTGTTAGCGATAGTTTCTGGAAACCACAGGGAGGAAATACGGTTCCTGGTCTTGCCCATCGCCTCTTCACCTGTCATCTTGGGGTATCCCTCGCTCCGGCTGCATAACCCCACTTTTGACTGGCAAGTTGGGAGAATTACGGCTTGGAGCTCATTCTGTCTGAGCGCCTGTCTCCAGTCGGCTGCATGCGCTCCCTCGGTCCCGATGATGCCTCCCTCAACACCCCCTCCGGGCCTATCAAAGGTGCCTGACGTCTACCATGATCTGGGCCAGGTGTTTAGTAAGTCACGGGCGTTGTCCCTTCCCCCCCATCGCCCGTATGACTGCGCGATCAACCTCAAGGCTGGGTCCCCTCTCCCGGCGAGCCACCTGTACAGCCTGTCAGCTCCGGAATGCGAGGCCATGGATACGTACATCAAGGAATCTCTGGCCTCCGGTATCATCCGTCCATCCTCCTCGGCCGTCGGGGCGGGGTTTTTCTTCGTTGGGTAGAAGGACAGGTCACTGCGCCCCTGCATCTATTTCCGGGGTCTCAACGACATCACAATTAAAGACAAATACACTCTCCCCTTGATGAACACTGCCTTCGATTCCCTCCAGGGGGCGTCCTGGTTTACCAAACTAGATCTACGGAACGCCTACCACCTGGTGCGCATTCGAGAAGGTGATGAATGGAAGACTGCCTTCCGGACCCCAAGCGGCCACTTTGAATATTTATTGATGCCGTTTGGGTTAACCAACGCTCCGGCGGTGTTCCAGCGCCTAATAAATGACGTTCTCCGGGACTTTTTGAACTCCTTTGTCTTTGTTTACCTTGATGATATCTTCATCTTCTCGCGCACACTGGAGGAGCATCAGGTGCATGTACGGCGGGTCCTGCAGCGTCTCCTGGAGAATCAGTTGTTCGTCAAGACGGAGAAATGTGAATTCCACACGGATCACACCTCTTTCCTGGGGTTTATCATTGCCCGTAACCAGGTGCTCCCCGATCCGGACAAGGTCAAGGCGGTGGTGGACTGGCCCACGCCCACATCTAGGAAACAGCTACAGGGGTTTTTGGGGTTCGCCAATTTTTATCGGCGTTTCGTGCCAAATTTTGGGAACATCGCCAGACCCTTGACTGCACTCACATCCCCGAAGGTCCCTTTCCATTGGAGTGAGGAGGCTGCCATGGCATTTGGGAGGCTGAAGGGAGAGTTTGCTTCGGCCCGTGTGTTGACCCAGGTGGACCCGGAGCTTCAATGCTTGGTGGAGGTGGACGCATCAGATTCGGGGGTGGGGGCGGTACTCTCTCAGCGCTCCCCGACAGACGGGAAGATCCGCCCCTGCGCTTATTTCTCTCATCGCCTGACACCTGCTGAGAGGAACTACAGCATCGGCGACAGGGAGCTACTGGCTGTCAAACTCGCTCTGGAGGAGTGGAGACACTGGCTGGAGTGGGCTGCCCAGCCGTTTGTCGTCTGGACTGATCACCGCAATCTTGAATACCTTAGGACTGCCAAGCGGTTGAATGCACGTCAGGCCCGCTGGTCACTCTTCTTCGGTCGCTTTAATTTCACAATCACCTACCGGCCAGGAAGCAAGAATGGTAAGCCTGACGCCCTTTCCAGGCAGTTTGACGCACCCTCCTCTGACGAACAGGAGGAGACTATCCTGCCGTCTGCTTGTGTGGTGGGTGCGTTGACCTGGGGCATCTGCGATAAGGTCAGAAGAGCACAGGAGATGGAGCCCGATCCGGGTGGGGGGCCCCCGGGTCGTCTATTTGTCCCTCGCCCTGTTAGGGGCCAAGTGATAGAGTGGGGTCACGCGTCCAAACTGGCGTGCCATCCGGGTGTGAGTCGGACCATTGACCTCCTCCAGAGAACCTTTTGGTGGCCAGGACTGCGGAAGGACGTTAACAACTATGTCCGGGCCTGCGTTCAGTGCACCACTGGGAAGACGTCATCATCGGCCCCGGCGGGCTTTCTACACCCTTTGCCCGTCCCTTCCCGCCCCTGGTCCCATGTAGCTATGGACTTCGTGACCCGTCTGCCCCCCTCCGGGCACTTCACAACTATTTTGACCATCGTGGACTGCTTTTCTAAAGCTGCTCATTTTGTGCCCCTCCGGGGGTTGCCATCAGCACGGGAGACGGTGGACCTTCTCGTCCTTCATGTGGTTCGTCCTCACGGGATCCCCGCTGACATTGTCTCCGATCGAGGGCCACAATTCGTCTCGCAAGTTTGGAAGGCATTCTGTATGGCATTAGGGGCCACAGCCAGTCTCTCCTCTGGATACCACCCGCAGAGTAATGGCCAGTGCGAGCGAGCCAATCAGGAGCTGGAGGCTGCGCTGCGCTGCGTCATCTCCTCCTGCTCTTCTTCTTGGAGCATGTATCTCCCGTGGATCGAGTACGCTCATAACACCACGGTGTCCTCGTCCACGGGGATGTCCCCCTTCAAGGCATCATTGGGGTACGATCCACCCTTGTTCCCTGAGGAGGAGGGAGAGGTGGCGGTCCCGTCTGTTCAGGCTCACACCAGACGCTGTTGGCGGGTTTGGTCCATTGCCTGCAGAGCCCTTCTGAGAACCACGGAACGGAACATTGAGGTGGCCAACCGTCACAGGAGGCCCGCCCCGGATTACAAGGTGGGTGACAAGGTATGGTTGTCCACGAAAAACATCAGTGTGCCTGCCGAGAAGCGTAAGCTGACCAAGCGCTTCATCGGTTCTTTTGTCATTGCCCGCTTTGTCAACCCTGTGTCTGTGCGTCTCGTTCCCCCCCCCCCCCCCACATGCGCATCTGCCTCACTTTCCACGTCTCCCAGGTCAAGCCCTACGTTGCCGACCCGCTGTGCCCGCCCCCCGCGGCTCCTGTTCCCCCGAGGATGATCGATGGCCATCCGGCCTGGGGGGTGACAGCAATTCTGGACGTCCGCAGGAGGGGTCGGGGCCTTCAGTATTTGGTGGACTGGGAGGGGTTCGGCCCTGAGCATCGCTCCTGGATACGCTCTGCGTTGATCCTCGATAAGCAGTTGATCTGCGATTTCCATCGGGCGCATCCAGGTAGGATTGGGCAGGTGCCTGGAGGCACCTCTAGAGGGGGAGTACTGTCATGATGGCCGCTAGGCCGTCATCAGCATTATCAACATCAGCTGCGCTCACTTCAGCAGGTGGCAATCAGCGGGCTTTAAAAGCCCAACGCGCGGACTCCTCAGCACGGAGTCGTCTGTCACTCTTGCCACGCAACGCGCCAAGATCTCGACCACTCGTCAAGAAACCAACGCTTTGCCAAGCCAAGTCACGTAAGCCATCTCAGCATTCATCCTCTGCTAGTTCTATCCCCTGTGCACAGGTGGACCTCCCTGGCGGCGGACTACCCTCCTCAGCTGACGAGGCACCGTCTCCCACTCCTCGGAGCTCCTCCTCACCCCCGCAGCACCGGACACCTCGAGCACTATGTCACACGGACACCAAGAGCCAGCCAGCCTCTCATTGTGGCACCTGCAAGTAAGCACCTGCAGCATACTCGCCAAACATTGCTACTGTGCAGCAGTAACCCTGTGCTTGTATATTTCCAGGGTTGCCAGGTTACCACAAGACGGGCTCAGCTCCAGTGGCCAGACGAGCATACACACATCCACTCACACTCCACACTCACAAATCCACAATAAAAGATAATTGTCTGTAGTCACTCGTGTCAGCGTCTGTCTCTTGGGTCGTAAATCATGTCACATATATTAGACAGCAGGGTGCATGATCAGAGATCACAATGTTATCATAGAAACAGTTTTGAATCTTGGACCTTAATTCTGTAGAGATTAAAAAGTAGTCAATACGTGAGAATGTCTTATAGGTATTAGAATAACAAGAATAGGCTTTGACTTGTGGTTTCATTTCTCTCCATATATCTAGCAATCTCAATTCTTTCATAAAATGATTAATGGTCATCCTGCATCCATTGTGCGTACAGTCCAGTCCTGTTGATCTATCTATACTGGGCTTCAATGTACAATTAAAATCCCCTGCTATTATATGTTGCCCTGTAAGTGATGATAAAGTGAGGAATAAGTTAACAAAGAAGTTTTGATCATCAATATTGGGGCCGTATAAGTTCACCAGATTTATATTTTCTAATAACAAAGATCCTTGGATGATTAGATATCTTCCAAATTTGTCTCCAATTACATTTTTCACTTGAAATGGGACTGTTTTGTGTATGAGAGTTATAACTCCCCTGGCTCGGGATGAAAATGATGAGGTGAACACGTTACCTTGCCATCTTCTCCTAATTCTTTTTACATCCTCCTCTATTAGATGAGTTTCTTGTAAAAATACAATTTTTGAATCTATGTCTTTTATTTTATTCATAACTTGTTTAAGTTTTTTAAGATTTTGTAGACCTCTGCAATTCCATGAAGTTAAATTAAGATTAACGCTTTGATCTATGATCAGTAAAGAGTTTGAGATTACCTTGCAATATGAACATACTCTTACAGAGAAGCAGAAACATGGCTGATAGAACATTCATCCTACAAACTAAACAAAAACAAATTCCCTTTCCCCACATTTGTGGTAATCCCCCCAAAATCAAAAAAATTCCATCTCCCGTTATAGCTAGTGACTGTTCCACACCTGCAAGGATCAGTCAAACCACTCTCTCTTTCTCCTCTCAATCACCCTGACTCTACTACTATTCTTATAACATTAACACTCTTCTGTAGTTTTTTCAGCATGACTTCAAAGTTTTATAGCAACGTTGTACATCATAGCTTTTTTTTTTTTTAAATACAGTCTGTATTTTGTAGACTTGTTATATGTTTCAGATCAATCAGATGTCTGTACATATACTTAAATGTTCTACCTGTGTCATGTTCATGCTTAGCTCCCGCCAGTCTCCTTTTGGATCTGCTTAATGAGCTCCTGCGCCTCATGAGGGGTCTTGAAGGTGTGGGTTCTCCCCTTATATGTGACCAGCAGTCTTGCTGGATGAATCACTCCGTGACGAATCCCGAGGTTGCGCAGCCCTTTGCGGGCGGGGTCGAACTGCCTCCTTAATTGTTGTATTCCTGTGGCAAAGTCTGGGTAGAACCGCACCTGTTGATCCTGATATTTAATTTCCCCTTTAGCTCGTTCCGCATTGGTGACTGTCATCTTGTCTCTGTAGTTGAGGAACTTCATAATCAGCGTCCTCGGTGGTGTCTTATTATCTCTCGGTGGGGCGATTCGGTGAGCGCTCTCTAAAACGACCGATGACTGCAGGTCCGCGTTGTTCAGCACTTCTGGAATCCACTTTTCCAAAAAGGAACATGAGTCTCGTCCCTCCGCTCCCTCCGGGAGGCCCACCAGCCTCAAATTATTCCGTCGCGAACGGGATTCCAAGTCTGGGACGTTATCTTCCAGACATTTCCATTTTAATTCCAATGTTTGCACCTTTAATTGTAGGCTGGTGACGTCATCTTCAGCGCTTGAAATTTGGAGCTCCGCCTGCAATACTCGTTCCATACAGTCACTTATTTCCTTTCTCATTCCTTCTATCGCTGCTATAATCCCATCAAATTTAGACGAAAACTCTGCTCTCATAGAGTTGATGGCAGTGAGCACTGCGTTAGTCCCCTCCCCAGCCATTCTCGCTCCGCCGCTGGCTCCATCCTCCGCCATAGCCTCTGAAGTTTTTTGTGCTTCGCCTCGAGCGTGGAAGTCTGTTAGCTTGGGTTGTTTTGTCGAATTGCTTTTTCCGCCACCTAATTTCCCAGCCTTGGTCTTTACCATATCCGCGCCTAAGCGCTGGGATGGGTTTTTGTTCCGATTAAGAGAGTTTAAGCAAACTTTTTATTTTTAGGAGCAGAGCAGTGTGAAACACGTCTTCCTACGTGGCCGCCATAACCGGAAGTCCATGGTAGAATTTTAACTTGCACTTGTAGATGTAGTGATGAACATGAGTCTCGTCCCTCCGCTCCCTCCGGGAGGCCCACCAGCCTCAAATTATTCCGTCGCGAGCGGGATTCCAAGTCTAGGACGTTATCTTCCAGACGTTTACATTTTAATTCCAGTGTTTGCAGTTTAATTTGCAGGCTGGTGACGTCTTCCTCAGCGCTTGATATTCGGAGCTCCGCCTGCAATACTCGCTCCAAACAGTCGTTTATTTCTTTCCTCATACCGTCTATCGCTGCTATAATCCCATCAAATTTAGACGAAAACTCTGTTCTCATGGAGGTGATGGCAGCGAGCACTACTCTTGTCCCCTCCCCAGCAGTTCCCGCTCCGCCGCTGGCTCCATCCTCCGCCATTGTCTCTGGAGTTTTCCCTTCCTCGCCTTGAGCATGGAAGTCCGTTAGCTTGGATTGTTTTGTCGAGTTGCCTTTTCCTCCACCTAATTTTCCAACCTTGGTCTTTACCATATCCACGCCAAGATGCTGGGATGGGTTTTTGTTCCAATTGAGAGAGTTTTAGTAAAATTTTTAGTTTTACAAGCAGAGCAGTGTGAAACACGTCTTCCTACGTGGCCGCCATAACCGGAAGTCCCCTTCTATGACTTTTACTAAGGTATTAAATATAGCCACCAGTTATACGATACTTCATTTTGTCCAAAAAATGAATGATGACAGAATGCTATGTCGACCGAGATCATGATTATTAGCAGAAACTTCAACAAACTGAAATTGAGATCAAAATTTTGTTGTACAGCCACAGAACAGGTACTGTATCATGTGTGTCATGAGTGATGATGGCAGATTCAGTGCAGATATCAACAAAAAAGAGGACATTGTCAACAATCAAGAAATTGTTAGCATCAACACATATACAACTGAGCAGAAGATGCAGCACCTTTTTTGTTACGTCTGGTCCACCTTGTTTTATGGTGCACACACATGGACCACCGCCAGTCATTTGAGGGAAACACAGGGAGCATTTGAATTATGGACATACAGCAGGATGTTGAGAGTGTCGTGGAACGACAAAGTCACCACCCAGCTAGCATGCCCATTAGGGCCCCACCCCCCACCATAGGTTAAAACTGGGCTGTCTTATGGGTCCCATGTGGGTTTGTCCATGGGTTCCACGTTTGCTCATCTGTGTTTGCGCACATGGACTTTACTTGTGGCACAGGTGAACGGGTAATCTACTTACCTGATTTAAACCCATCTGGGCCCCACATGGCAGATTTCAGGAACACTGGTGCTATAGGTGAAGTCCATGTGGGCGAACACAGAGGGGGCCAACATGGAACCCACAGACAAGCCCAAATGGGACCCATAAGACAACCAAGATGTGATGGGGCTCACATGGGCATGCAGGCTGGGCAACCAAGCTGTCCTCTTAAAATTAACCAATTAACTTTACATCAGTAGAGACCAGGAGGCTACAATACTTCAGGTATGTCTTCCAACAAGGATAATTGCAGGACATTATCCTGAATGGCTAAAGAGGAAGAGGAAGGTCCTCTACATCTTAGATGACAAACATCAGGCAGTGGACTGGTGCACAGCTGACATGGCTATAGCATGACTGCGTTCAACCCTCTTCATACAGGTGTTAATTGATGATGATGATGCCCATCTAGGCTTCATACTGTTTTCCAGGACTTGTATGAATTTGGTATTTCCTGAGTTCATAACTGGAAGTGTCACCTCAAACCACATTTTGAAATTGTAAGTACAATACCAAACATCACTATTCAAGATGGCTGCACCCATGAGCCACACAAACTGTGTGATATGTACTATTTATGAAGACGTGTTTTATATCTCTCATAGTTCTCTGAACATATTGCAACAGTGTTTTTATACACAAAGTGCTGTGTTCTGTGTTGTTTTCAGTTTTTATTCCTAAAGGTACGTTAAAAAACAAAGCAGTCACTTGTGAAGTGAATGTAAACACACAAATAAATGAATTTGCATCCGGGCAAGTTGGTCGATAGCTTATCAGCCTTGAGATTCCGCTGGTACCAGAATGAAAGTATCAACACTGGAGAGTAAACTAGTTTGAAAATGAGATTGCCACTCACCTGCAGACAGGTGGACCAGAGCTCTGCAGCCGTTTGTAGTTCATCTACCCATTACGCCTGCTACTTACCTGTATATGCTAATGAGGGCTAGCAGTGTAAGGAACTAGGACTGGCGATCTGTCCAGGGTGTACCCTGCCTCTTGCCCAAAGATACTGGGATAGACTCCACCACACCCCCCCCCCAAAAAAAATAGAAGATGAATGAATGAATGAATCTTACACAAAAATAGTACCTGGTGTTCACTGAATTTCTGAGGTTTATTTTGTCTAAAAAGTCCTAATAACATCTACTGTGCAGTGCTGTATAAATGAAGAATACAGTCTAAATGGACTCTGTAGTGCTAATAATATTAGAGTCTACTGTGTATATTTGCTTTTGGTTGTCCTTATAAAAGCAATAACATGCCGCTACAAACATCGAGGAAGTTAAATTCTGGTATAAATTTAACGTAACTGGATTTGTCTCAGAGATGAGGGAAAATATCTTTTGACAGCATTAATACCTTTGATTTAGTTGTCGTCTAGACTGAGGATTTGAGACGTTCATGCGTAGCAGGTTCCTTTCAAATTTCGGTGGTGGATTGTCACACATGTTTATATTTAGATCACAGACTGCGGCTCTTAACTACCCAGCATTCAGACCCTTATTTTTTGGAAGGTCACAGAGACCCGTCCTGTGCCATCAGTGCTTATTTATCTGAGAACAAAGATTCAATGAATCTTAAATCAGTCTCAAAATTGGCAGTGACTATGAAAAGATTGTCTCTGCATTTGGATCTCTTTAGAGAGATGAGTTTTAACAAATGTTAGAGGGCAAGAATGCTTCGCATTTGGAAAATGTTCAAGGCTTCTTTGTTTTTCACTTGTCTTTGGAATGAATATATGTAAAAAAAACGAAGACCAGTTTTGTTCTAATGTGACCCCCCCAAAAAACTGTCAGTGGATTTAAATATCAATCTTTAGTTTAGATTAGGTATTCAATAGAAAGTTTGGGTTTTACAAAACCAATTCCCATGAAGTTGGTACATCGTGTAAAACATAAATTAAAAACAAAATACAATAATTTTAAATCGTTTTCAACCTTTCTTCAATTAAATACACTACAAAGACAAGATATTTAATGTTCAAACTGATAAGCTTTATTGTTTTATTGCAAATATTCACTCATTTTTTAATTTGATGCCTGCAACATGTTCCAAAAAAGCTGGAACTGGGGCGAGAACAGACTGGAAAAGTTGAGGAATGCTCATAAAAACAGGTGAACAGGTTAATTGGAAAGACTTGAATGTCACGATTCAGTATGAAAGGAGCATTCCCAAAACGCTCTGTTGTTCACAAGCATGGATGGAGTGAGGTTCACCACTTTGTGAACAACTGTGTGGGCAAATAATCCAACAGTTTAAGAACAGAGTTTCTCATAATCATCTACAGTCCATAATATTATAAAAAGATTGAGAGAATCTGGAGAAATTTCTGCATGTGAGCAGCAAAGCTGAAAATCAACATTAACCGAACCAGAGTGGTGGCCTAGTGGTAGAGCATCCGCCCCACAGCTGGGAGGTCATGGGTTCAGGCCCTGGCTGGATCATATCAAAGACCATATAAAAATGGTACTTCCTAGCTTTGTGCTCAGCATAATAGAATGGGGGAAGGAAAAGGTGTTTGTGGCAGTGCCTTGCATGGCAGCAGCCCCTCTGATTACTTCCGGCAGGCCAGGAGGTAATGTTTTTGCCAGGGTTTGTCTGTCTGTCTGTTGGTTAGCAAGATAACTCAAAAAGTTTTGGACGGATTTCGATGAAACTTTCAGGCGTTGTTGGAAATGGTACAAGGAAGAACTGTTTAAATTTTGGGGATGATCCGGATCACCGTCTGGATCCAGGAATTTTTTTAAAGCATTCTTTAACATTGTGACATAGGGCCATTTTCAACATGTGTGCAGGCGCAATGGAGGGCGCTGGTCGTCGTGTCTGACGAACACGAACTCCGCATTCTTCAAAGTTTTAGGCACAAAAGCACGCGGAAAACAGTGGTGGGCCGGGCCCAGCAGCGTGCCTGAGTTTGCGCTACGCTGCAACAGCTGAGACGGGCAGCTGTCCGGCACGGGATTATTTGGCAGAAATTCCCCGGGCAGCTATAGGGGCTGCGCAAAAACAAGCTGTCTGCCGGAGAAGCTTCCAAATCCTCTTTTGGCGCGGCGCGCAACCCCAATAGGACCCACGGCAACCTGTCTACCCAATTTGCATCCGTCAGTGAAGCCCTGAGTGCTGCTTTCAGTGATCTATGAAAACGCTTGCATAACCCATTGGCCTGTGGGTTGTACGCGGTTGTGCGATGAATTGCAACGCCCGCAGCCTGGGAGTTTGGAGATGGAGGAGATGGACACAACAGCAACACTTGAGTTTATTACCTCCGCCAAGGAGGTAATGCTTTTACTGGCATTTGTCTGTTTGTCTGTCTGTTACCAGCTTACAGTGGGGCAAAAAAGTATTTAGTCAGCCGCCAATTGTGCAAGTTCTCCCACTTAAAAGATGAGAGAGGTCTCCAATTTTCATCATAGGTATACCTCAACTATGAGAGACAAAATGAGAAAAAAAAAATCCAGAAAATCACATTGAAGGATTTTTAACGAATTAATTGGTAAATTCCTCGGTAAAATAAGTATTTGGTCACCTACAAACAAGCAAGATTTCTGGCTCTCACAGACCTGTAACTTCTTCTTTAAGAGGCTCCTCTGTCCTCCACTCGTTACCTGTATTAATGGCACCTGTTTGAACTCGTTATCAGTATAAAAGACACCTGTCCACAACCTCAAACAGTCAGACTCGAAACTCCACTATGGCCAAGACCAAAGAGCTGTCAAAGGACACCAGAAACAAAATTGTAGACCCGCACCAGGCTGGGAAGACTGAATCTGCAATAGGTAAGCAGCTTTTTTGTGAAGAAATCAGCTGTGGGAGCAATTATTAGAAAATGGAAGACATACAAGACCACTGAAAATCTCCCTCGATCTGGGGCTCCACGCAAGATCTCACCCCGTGGGGTCAAAATTATCACAAGAACGGTGAGCAAAAATCCCAGAACCACATGGGGGGACCTAGTGAATGACCTGCAGAGAGCTGGGACCAAAGTAACAAGGCTACATCAGAAACACACTACGCCGCCAGGGACTCAAATCCTGCAGTGCCAGACGTGTCCCCCTGCTTAAGCCAGTACATGTCCAGGCCCGTCTGAAGTTTGCTAGAGAGCATTTGGATGATCCAGAAGAGGATTGGGAGAATGTCATATGGTCAGATGAAACCAAAATAGAACTTTTTGGTAAAAACTCAACTTGTCGTGTTTGGAGGAGAAAGAACACCATACCTACTGTGAAGCATGGGTGTGGAAACATCATACTTTGGGGCTGTTTTTCTGCAAAGGGACCAGGACGACTGATCCGTGTAAATGAAAGAATGAATGGGGCCATGTATCGTGAGATTTTGAGTGAAAACCTCCTTCCACCAGCAAGGGCATTGAAGATGAAACATGGCTGGGTCTTTCAGCATGACAATGATCCCAAACACCCCACCTGGGCAACAAAGGAGTGGCTTCGTAAGAAGCATTTCAAGGTCCTGGAGTGGCCTAACCAGTCTCCAGATCTCAACCCCATAGAAAATCTTTGGAGAGAGCTGAAAGTCTATGTTGCCCAGCGACAGCCCCAAAACATCACTGCTCTAGAGGAGATCTGCATGGAGGAATGGGCCAAAATACCAGCAACAGTGTGTGAAAACCTTGTGAAGACTTACAGAAAACGTTTGACCTCTGTCATTGCCAACAAAAGGTATATAACAAAGTACTGAGATGAACTTTTGTTATTGACCAAATACTTATTTTACCGAGGAATTTACCAATTAATTCATTAAAAATCCTTCAATGCGATTTTCTGGATTTTTTTTTCTCATTTTGTCTCTCATAGTTGAGGTATACCTATGATGAAAATTGGAGACCTCTCTCATCTTTTAAGTGGGAGAACTTGCACAATTGGTGGCTGACTAAATACTTTTTTACCCCACTGTAACTCAAAAAGTTATGAACGGATTTTGACGAAATTTTCAGGAAAGATGTGTAATGGCACGGGGAACAGATGATTAGATTTTGGTGATGATCTGACAGTGCATACCTCCACCAAGGGCTTTGTTTGTATTTGTGCAGCAGGATTACACAAAAACTACTGGATGGATTTGGATGAAATTTTCACCAGAGGTGGTTCTTGGTCTACAGAGGAACCCATTACATTTTGGGGATGATCTGGGAATGCATACCTCAGCCAAGGCTCTTCTCATAGTGTGTCAGCCACAAAACTCCAAAACTAATGGACAGACTTGGATGCAATTTTCACCACAAGTGGCGATAGGCCTACACACAAGCTCATTACATTTTGGAGGTGATCCATGAGAAACGGAAGGAGCCTTGGCGGAGGTATGCGCACTATGAGTGCTTTTCTAGTTCTAGATGTGATTAACATTGTGCTGTAGATAGGAGAAACATGACTTTGTTCCACTGTACATGATTGGCTGCATGGACTGAATGACAATAAAGCTGGCTTCTTCTTCTAAATGCCCGTGACCTTCGATCCCTCAGGCAGCACTGCTTTAAAAACTGACATATTTCTGTAAAGAATATTGCCATGTGGGCTCAGGGACGCTTTACACAGTTCATCACTACATCTACAAGTGCAAGTTAAAATTCTACCATGGACTTCCGGTTATGGCGGCCACGTAGGAAGACGTGTTTCACACTGCTCTGCTCCTAAAAATAAAAAGTTTGCTTAAACTCTCTTAATCGGAACAAAAACCCATCCCAGCGCTTAGGCGCGGATATGGTAAAGACCAAGGCTGGGAAATTAGGTGGCGGAAAAAGCAATTCGACAAAACAACCCAAGCTAACAGACTTCCACGCTCGAGGCGAAGCACAAAAAACTTCAGAGGCTATGGCGGAGGATGGAGCCAGCGGCGGAGCGGGAATGGCTGGGGAGGGGACTAACGCAGTGCTCACTGCCATCAACTCTATGAGAGCAGCGTTTTCGTCTAAATTTGATGGGATTATAGCAGCGATAGAAGGAATGAGAAAGGAAATAAGTGACTGTATGGAACGAGTATTGCAGGCGGAGCTCCAAATTTCAAGCGCTGAAGATGACGTCACCAGCCTACAATTAAAGGTGCAAACATTGGAATTAAAATGGAAATGTCTGGAAGATAACGTCCTAGACTTGGAATCCCGTTCGCGACGGAATAATTTGAGGCTGGTGGGCCTTCCGGAGGGAGCGGAGGGACGAGACTCATGTTCCTTTTTGGAAAAGTGGATTCCAGAAGTGCTGAACAACGCGGACCTGCAGTCATTGGTCGTCTTAGAGAGCGCTCACCGAATCGGCCCACCGAGAGATAATAAGACACCACCGAGGATGCTGATTATGAAGTTCCTCAACTACAGGAACAAGATGACGGTCACCAATGCGGCGCGAGTTAAAGGGGAAATTAAATACCAGGATCAACAGGTGCGGTTCTACCCAGATTTGGCCACAGGAATTCAACAATTAAGGAAACAGTTTGACCCCGCCCGCAAAGAGCTGTGCAACCTCGGGATTCATCACAGAGTGATTCACCCGGCAAGACTGCTGGTCACATATAAGGGGAGAACCCACATCTTCAAGACCCCTGAAGAGGCGCAGGAGCTCATTAAGCAGATCCAGGAGGAGACTGGTGGGAGTTAAGCATGAACAAGACAAAGGTAGAACTTTTAAGCATTTGTACAGGCATCTGATTGATCTGAAACATATAACATGTCTACAAAATACAGACTGTATTACATTAAAAAAATAAAGCTATGATGTACAAAGTTGCTATAAAACTTTGAAGTTATGTTGAAAAAGCTACAGAAGAGAGTTAATGTCATTAAAAATAGTAGTAGAGTCAGGGTGATTGAGAGGAGAAAGAGAGAGTGGTTTGACTGATCCTCGCAGGTGTGGAACAATCACTAGCTATAACGGGAGATGGAATTTTTTGATTTTGGGGGGATTACCACAAATGTGGGGAAGGGGAATTTGTTTTTGTGTAGTTTGCAGGATGAATGTTCAACCATCCATGTTTTTGCTTCTCTGTATGAGCATGTTCATATTGCAAGGTAATCTCAAACTCCTTATTGATCATAGATCAAAGCGTTAATGTTAATTTAACTTCATGGAATTGCAGAGGTCTACAAAATCTAAAAAAACTTAAACAAGTTATGAATAAAATAAAAGATATAGATTCAAAAATTGTATTTTTACAAGAAACTCATCTAATAGAGGAGGATGTAAAAAGAATTAGGAGAAGATGGCAAAGAAATGTGTTCACCTCATCATTTTCATCCCGAGCTAGGGGAGTTATCATTCTCATACACAAAACAGTCCCATTTCAAGTGAAAAATGTAATTGGAGACAAATTTGGAAGATATCTAATCATCCAAGGATCTTTGCTATTAGAAAATATAAATCTGGTGAACTTATACGGCCCCAATACTGATGATCAAAACTTCTTTGTCAATTTATTTCTTACTTTATCATCACTTACAGGGCAACATATAATAGTAGGGGATTTTAACTGTACATTGAATCCCAGTATAGATGGGTCAACAGGACTGAACTGTACGCACAATGGATGCAGGATGACCATTAATCATTTTATGAAAGAATTGAGATTGCTAGATATATGAGGAGAAATGAAACCACAAGTCAAAGCCTATTCTTGTTATTCTAATATCTGTAAGACATTCTCACGTATTGACTACTTTTTGATCTCCACAGAATTAAGGTCCAAGATTCAAAACTGTTTCTATGATAACATTGTGATCTCTGATCATGCACCCTGCTGTCTAATATATGTAGATAAGAAATTGACAAAGGATCCAGGTAGGTAGCATTTTCAGCATAAATGGCTTCAGGATGAGGAATTTGTTAAGTACATAGAAAAACAGATAGATGAGTTCTTTGATATTAATACTACACAAACAATGGCATGTATAAAGTGGGAGGCTTTCAAAGCTTTTATTAGGGGGCATATTATTGGTTATACAGGTTCAAAATCTAAGAAGACTCGAGAGGAGAGAGTCCAATTGGAACGTAAAATAAAAATTCTTCAAGAAAAGGTGTATGCAGGAAGTAACCCACAGTTAGAGAATGAATTACTGATTCTGAGAGCAGAATATGATAAAAAATCAGCGAATAGAGCTGCCTCAAGTCTTCTAAAATTGAAGCAAACTTCTTATGAACAAGGTGAAAAATCAGGAAAATTATTGGCATGGCAGATTAAACAATTAAGATAAGATAAGATAAGCCTTTATTAGTCCCACAACGGGGAAATTCCAGGATTGCAACAGCACAGGGATAGCAACACTCAGAGCAACAATCAGAAGGCAAAAAAAAAAACATGCAAGCAAGAGCAGCTAATATACATATGTACATATTACTATAAAATATACGTATATATACACACACACAGAGACACACAGTGCAGAGCATTGTAGCTGGATGGAATAAATATATGAATATATAAACACACAGTGTTTATATATTATATATATATATCTATATATATATATATATATCTATATCTATATATATATATATATATATATATATTTTGGTGATGATCTGACAGTGCATACCTCCACCAAGGACTTTGTATTTGTGCAGCAGGATTACACAAAAACTACTGGATGGATTTGGATGAAATTTTCACCAGAGGTGGTTCTTGGTCTACAGAGGAATAAATATATTATATTATATATATTATATATATTATATATATATATATAATTATATACATATTATATATATAATTGGAATCTAAAACACCAATTACCAGTATTATAAGTAACGGACAGGTAGTTATAGATCCTTTAAAAATTGATAGTGCCTTTAGAGATTATTATGAAAAACTATATGATACAAAAAATGAAACTGACTTAACAAAACTAAATGGGTTTTTGGGAGGATTATCTATACTGTGTATTCCAAATGAAAAGAGGGAGATACTGGAGTCTAAAATTAGTCAAGGAGAAGTTGGGCAAGCCATTGATAATATGAAATCAGGAAAAAGAGCAGGACCAGATGGTCTTCCAGTTGACCTCTATAAAAAATTTAAGAATAAATTAATAAAACCACTTTTGGAAATGGTTTTAAAAGCATTTCAAAATGGTAATTTACCACCATACATGAATAATGCCTTAATTATACTGTTTCCAAAACCAGGTAAACCCCCTAATAAATGTGAAAACATGAGACCAATAAGTCTATTAAATGCTGATCTTAAGATAATCTGTAAAATTTTAGCAAAACGACTACAAGAAATATTACCAGATATTATTAACCGAGATCAGAATGGCTTTATAATGGGAAGACAAGGCTTCCATAATGTAAGAAGACTATTTAATATTATTTATTCCAATAAAGAAGCACCGGATACAGCTCTCTTATCATTGGACGCTGAAAAAGCCTTTGATAGGGTCGAATGGCCCTATCTTTTTGAAGTCCTACAAAGGTTTGGACTTGGAAATAATTTCATAAAATGGGTCCAGATAATATACGATAATGCTACAGCAGAAATCCTAACAAACAGCAATATCTCAAAATCAATAAAAATCAACAGAGGATGTAGACAAAGCTGTCCACTTTCACCTTTATTGTTTACTATGGCAATTGAACCTTGATGGCAATGGCAGTACGTTTACATCCACAAATATATAGAATTAAAGTAGGATCAACAGAACATAAAATCTCCCTGTATGCTGATGACGTAATTTTGTTTATGTCGGATTTTAAAAAATCAATTCCGACCTTGTTAAATTTAATACAGAACTTTGGGGGAAATAGCAGGATGTAAAATAAATAAAACAAAATCTTCAATATTAATGCTAAATGAGACCCAGAGAAATCACCCAGCTCCTGAGGTAAATCAATTCAATGTTGTAAATCAGTTTAAATATTTAGGAATTCAAATTTTGCCTAAGCTAGAATCAGTCGCCAGTGCCAACTATGAAGCTTTAATGACAGATATTAATGAGTTACTTCAGAGATGGATGTCACTACCAATGTCGATGATCGGGAGAATTAATATACTTAAAAGTAATATCTTACCCAAAATACTTTATTTATTTCAATACATTCCTTTACCACCACCTTCAGATCTATTCTCAAGAATTAAAAAAAAGTTAGTGGAATTTATATGGAACAATAGGAAGGCTAGATTACGTCTGTCCTTACTATATTTACCATTTGATCGTGGAGGTCTGAAATGTCCAAACTTTATGTTGTATTACTGGTCAGCACAACTGAGGTCTATGACATATTATTTTTCATCAAATGATCTCCCTCACTGGACTGAAACGGAATCATACAATTTACCTTTACCTCTTCCCTTATTCATATACTCAGACTCGGCTAAAAAATTACAGAAACAAGTTAAAAATCCAATTGTAAAGCACATGATCAAAATATGGTGTGAAACCAAAAAATATTTAAAAGAACCACACTCAATGTCACAATTTAGCCCAATATGGGGTAATCAATATTTTACACCAGGGAGAGCGGATGCTGTATTTAAAGTATGGAATTTAAAAGGGATTCAAAAGATTCAAGATTTATATTTGTCACGTTCAGATAACATAATGTCCTTTGAAGAACTGAGGATTAAATTCAATCTTAATAGAACACATTTTTTTTAAATATCTTCAGCTTAGAAATTTTATTCGATCAAATCAAAATAATGCTCTCACCCGACCTACTTATTCATCCTTGGAAAAAATTTTGACTAAAGAGACTAAGAGAAAGGGTATTATTTCAGAGTTTTATAACTCATTGACACTATTCTCAAGTGAAAACTCACAGAAAAGACTCAATTATTGGCAAGAAGACCTGCAAATTGAAATTTCAGAGGAACAATGGGAAATGGCTTGTGCAGAAGTTCAAACCAAATCAATAAATGTACGTCTTAAATTGATACATTTTAAATGGTTAATGCGGATGTATGTTACACCAGTGGAATTAAATAGATATAACAAAAACATACCAGATACATGCACAAAATGTATGGAAAGTAAAGGAACCCTATTTCACTGTTTATGGGAATGTAGAAAAATCAGATTGTTTTGGGAAGAGGTGAGGGTAACAATTGAAAAAATAATTTCAAAACAATTCACATTGAACCCTAAACTGTTTTTGTTGGGTCTGTATCCAGAAAAACATAACTTTAATAAGAGTGAAAGAGCATTCATAGACCTCGGTTTGCTTAATGCCAAAAAATATATTGCACTACTGTGGAAAAAGACTCATAGACCAGATGTGACTCAGTGGTTAAGACAGATGTTAACAAACCTTCCACAAGAAAGAATAACATACATACTGAAATCAAAGGAAAATGTGTTTGAGAACATATGGAGACCTTTCATTGATTATGTAAAGAAATTAAACATAACTTCTGAAGAAGAAGGTGAATGATATGTGTGGACCTTTCAAATTCCAAACTGGTAAATGTATATTATGTATACTTATGTAATAGATTACCTAGACTAAACAGAGGAGCATTGTTGTTGATTTGCTTTTGTTAATGGTTGTTGTTTTTAGTAATTTTTTTGTTGTTGTTGTTAGTGTTTTTGTTTTTTTTTTAATTTTTAAATCACTTTAGTGTTAGTGTTTGACTGTCTGTGCCATGTGTGTTAAAAAAAAAAAAAAAAGGTTCAAGAAAAAATATTGTGGAAAAAAAAAACTCTACCATGCAAAGTGAAAGCCATATATCAACAACACCTAGAAATGGTGCCTGTTGCTCTGGGCCCAAGCTCATCTGAGATGGACTGACGCAAAGTGGAAAAGTGTGCTGTGGTCTGAGGAGTCCACATTTCACATTGTTTTTGGAAATCATGGATGTTGTGTCCTCCAGGCTAAAGAGAAAAGGGACCATCCGGATTGTTATCAGTGTTAAGTTCAAAAGTCAGCATGATGGGGGGGGGGGGGGGATGTTAGTGCCCATGGCATGAATAACTTTCACATCTGTGAAAGCACCATTAATGCTGAATGATACATACAGATTTTGGAGCAATATACTGTATATGCTTCCATCCAAGTAATGTCTTTTTCAGGGACATCTCTGCTTATTTCAGCAAGACAATGCCGAGCCACATTCTGCACGTGTTACAACAGTGTAGCTTCAAAGTAAGAGTGTGGGTAATAGACTGGCCTGCCTGCAGTCCAGACCTGTCTTCCATTGAAAATGTGTGGCACATTATGAAGCATAAAATACGATAATGGAGACCCCAGACTATTGAGCAACTGAAGTCATACATCAAGCAATGATGGGAAAGAATTCCACCTACAAAGCTTCAACAATTAGTGTCCCCAGTTCCTAAATGCTTATTGAGTCTTCTTAAATGGAAAGGTGATGTAACACAGTAGTAAACATGTCCCTGTCCCAGCTTTTTTGGAACGTGTTGCAGGCATCAAATTCTATCAGAACATTAAAGATCTTGCCTTTGTTGTGTATTGGATTGAATATAGGCTGGAAAAGGATTTTTAAATAATTGTATTTTAATTTTATTTACATTTCACACAGTGTCTCAACTTCACTGTAATTGGGGTTGTACAAAATTAGGTTCTGTAGTTTATTTTATTTCATCTGGCTTTTATTTCATGCCGTCTGCTCACATGCTCATTTTTATTTGTGCTTCTCCTCTCTTCCCTTCCTTTAAAGCCCCATAGGCTTTATAGTGGCTGCTTCTCTTCCATCTGTTTCCCAATCAATTTGTTCTCATTTCCTGCCAATTGGTCCACCTCCATGGGATACGGCTCATTTAACAGGAAGCATTGCATGTTGCGATCATCAACTGTGGTTATGATGATCAGCCTGTGAACCTCTTGGTGTCAGGGAAGCTCGCCTGGATGTTGGCCATTTGTTTTAACTTTTGGATGTAGCCCTTTACAAGGGAGCAGCGTTCATAAGCGGGAGGCTTACAAATGACCTCATTTTAACAGTGTGAAATTTTAATGAAGAAAACATTGTGCCTGTGGTCAGGTGGTTGTCAAGGTTTCTGTGGCTTATTGATCGGGGAACCTTGTTTCTTGCCGCGCTGGTTTAATAATACACAATTTGTTTGAAGTGCCAGCAGTAAAGACAAGTGACAGAGCCACTGCCAGGCATGTTCGCATTCAGTCAAACAAGCTCTCCCCCCTGTGCAGTGTATATGACCCTTTCATTATTTTATTACCACTTTCTTAAACAAGCTGCAATCTATTATTGTCATTGTGCTATTGTTTGAAGGGTACAGCAGCCTAGCGGCCTCTGTGCCTTCTTTAAACAGTGAGGTCTCAACCATGCATTATTTCTGTTGGTGCTCAGACTTTCCTTTACCAAGCCTATCCAGAGTTTATGTGCTTTTTTGAGTACAACAAAAGAGAAGGTGTAACCCAGGTACAGAATGTGTACTATTTTCAGTCATTTGTGTCATTTCCGTATTATTTTTTTTCTCTAAAAAAGTCTAATAAACATAAATAAATAAATGGATGCATGAATAAATTACCCCTTAAAAATAAATAGTTCTCATTTTTGTTGTTAATCTATTGATATTAATAATATTATTTGCACTTTTATTCATTTAAAGCAAAAATTCATGTAAGTTTATCACAAGTAGAAGTAAGGCTAAGCTCCGCCCCTTTGCAGAACTTCCATTGCTGCAGTCTGGAAAAGAGAGAGGACGAATGTTAGCAGCAGAAGGCCAGAGTGCTTTGAGAGACTGGTCAGTGCTAATTGCCTACAGCCATCCACCTGAATCCACCCAACGTGCCTGATAGTTGGTCGGAGCTTATAGAACAATTGAGGAGAGAAGGGATTCTGTAACCGGCTGACTGTAAGAGGCTGTGAGATCCACATTGGTGAGTTAGCTTGTAGGGCTGCCGTGGCTAGTTAGCTTTGTGGTTTACATGAGGTTTAACAGAGCACATGCCATGACTGTGCATTAGCTTGCTAACTTGTGGCTTGATAGTCTGCTGTTGTGGAGGAACAAAATCAGTTCAGGCGAGACACGCCGAGCTGAAGGTTTAAGAGTTTTATTCCTCCATCATCATGAGACACACTGCAGCACTGTGTGCTGTGTGTGCACTAGTGAGGCATGTAAAGTCAGCTTTTTTATACAGACAAGAAAGAATGCATGGCACATTTACATATTGATATACATATCAGACAATACATATCATCATCATAGCAGTCTTTCGTGGGCGACAATGACTGTTTCATTTAGGTCTGATCAGATTCCTCCACACAGCTCTGTCCTTAGCCTTCCGCTGCCAGGAACTCCTGTCTATGTCCAGCTTCTTCAAGTTTCTTTTTACAGTGTCTTTAAATCTGAGCCTTGGTCTAACCTGATTGCGTTTGCCCTTGCATAACTGTGAGTAGAGTAACTGCCGAGGGAGATGCTGGTGGTCCATCCTCTCAACATGTCCAAGCCATCTCAGGTTCATCTGTATTAGCATGTCCTCCATTGATGGTAGACCAGCTCATTTCAACACTTCTGTGTTGGTTATCTTGTCTTTCCATGAGATGTTCATTGCGGCTTGAAGGTGTCTCATCACGTACGCGTGGAGTTTCTTCACTTGCACTCTGTAGACAGTCCAAGTTTCAGCACCGTACAATAGAGTAGCCAGTACTGTCGCTCTGTACACTTTGCATTTCACATGGATAGACACATGTCGATTGTTCCACAGTCTCTCCCTCAGGTTTCCAAACACAGCGCTCGCTCTTCCCATTCTGAGAGATAGTTCATCCTCCAGCCTAGCATTCTCTGAAACAGTACTCCCTAGGTGCTTGAAAGTCTTGCTCTTGACTAGTGGCTCTGTACCAATGCTGATCTCTTCTGGTAGTGATGTTGATAATTGGAACTTTGGTGGTTGATAAAGGCACTCTGTCTTCTTGATGTTGATTTGGAGGCTGAATTGGCTAGCCGTTCTTGCAAATCTCTCCACTAAAGATTGCATATCTTCCACGCTGTGTGCAACTAGAGCACTGTCGTCGGCAAAGAGCATTTCTCTTGCTATCTTTATCGATGTCTTACTCTTGGCTTTAAACTGTGCCACACTGAACAAGTCTACTTCTTTCCTTGTTTGAATGTATACTCCTTCTGAAGTGTCTTTGAAGGCCACCTCAAGCATGGCTGCCAGATATATAGTGAAAAGAGTGTAGGTGCCAGCACACACCCTTGTTTCACCCCGTTGCTTACTTAAAAGTCTTTAGATACTGAACCACTCATTGCCACGTTTGCTTGCATACCTGTACGGAGTGCCTCGATCAGGCTGACAAACTTCTCTGTACAACCATATTTCTTGAGTACCTGCCAAAGTCCTTGTCGCGAAACAGTATTGAAGGCTTTACTGAAGTCTATGAAGACTACATAAAGCGGCATGTTCTGTTCAATACACTTTTCTTGAACCTGTTTCAAGCAGAAAATCATGTCCATTGTGCTTTTTCCACTTCTAAAGCGGTACTGGGTTTCCGGTAGTACTTTCTGCGAGATGTGTTCACTGAGTCTGTTCAGTAGTACACGTGAGAGAATCTTACCAACAGTGGCTAGCAGTGATATACCTCGGTAATTTCCACAATCCTTCCTGTCACCTTTCTTGAACAAAGGCACGATACTTGCATCCTTCCAGTCTTGAGGTACTTTCTGGGCATCCCATATCTCTTGGATGAGCTTGTGCAGGCAAGGCAGTTGGTCAGCTGAACACTGCCAAATTTCCACACTTCTGCTGGAATTCCATCCCTTCCTGGAGCTTTACCATCCTGTCTTGTCCCGATAGCTGCCATTAGTTCATCAAAATTTGGTGGTTCATCCGGACTTGATACAGCTGGTCACTGCACTAGAGTTTCTTTAGCCTCTTCAGTGAGATCTCCAGGGTTGTTTAGTAGTTGGTCAAAGTGGTCTGCAAATCTGTCCAGGATCTTGTCTTTCTCCTGCAAAACCGTTTCACCATCCATAGCCTTTAGTTGGATCAATCCTCTTAGTTTAGGGCTGTAGATTTCTCTCAAACCTGTGAAAAATGTTTTCATGTCCTTCCCGTCTGCTGCAGTTTGAAGTTTCTCTGCTTTTTCATCCCACCAGTTGGACTTCATCTCTCTGGTGTGCTTCTGTAGCTCTCTCTGAGCCTTTGAGTATTTCTTCTTCTTCGACCTTGTGTTACACTGTAGGTTTTCCTGCCTAGCTGTATTCCTCGCTTCTAGTAGTTTCTTCAGGTGTTCATCATGCTCATCAAACCAATCTTGATGTTTCCTCTCAGGGTAGCCTAATACATCACTCACAGTCTGATACACCGTATCCTTCAGTGTTGCCCATTTCTCTTCTATGTTATTCTCTGAGTTGTTGCTGTCCCAGTCTTTCAAGTTTTCATCCATTTCCCGTGCAAGTTCTTCCTGCTTCTTTTGACCTTTCAGTGCACTAGTGTTTAGCTTCCGTAGTGGCTTCACACTCGTCCTGCAGTGCTGTTTTCGTCTCCAAATCCTTAATCTAGATCTCAGCATAACATGATCAGTGCCACAGTCCGCACCTATCAATCGCATGATTAACTGGCGCCAGACTCCTCTCCTTACTCCGGGGATGAATAACAATAGTCATTGTTCTGGTTGTCCCCCTAGGGCTCTCTGTTTGTATGCAATCCCTGCTGAGCGTGAATATTATCAGTCTGCATTGTGCTGGGTGCCCACACGTGTGCTGGGTGCCCACACCGCTCCCCCCAGAATGGTCAGAAGGGGTTGTGCCCCCCCCCCCCCGTCGCTTGGGCTCCAGCTCCGGTAGAACTGTCGGAGGGCATGTCAGTCTGTGAGGGGGACAGGGGAGGGGTTGAAAGGGCACTGTGCTCCGCTCCGAGTTCCAGCATGTTGAACGGCCGTGGATCGTGGGCACATGGGCCGGTGTGCAGTCGTGCGTAATGGAACAAGACGGCGATCGGCCGGCTTTGGGAGTGAGGTGCGGAAAAAGCTCTGTGTAGGAGGAGGTTGAGGGGGTGGGAGTAAGCAAGTGCCAGCCCGGAACGTCAAAGGTGTCTGGGCTGCGCAAAAATTGCGTGTGGATCCGCGATGGTGAGGAACTTTTCCCGTTAAACGTGGTGGAGATCCACAGCGGCTGTGAAAAAATTATATGTCTGACTTCTCTTGTGTTTTGGTCCAGCGAGGATGTGGGGAAGGCGAGCGGCCAAATTCCCCGAGGATGCGTAGTGGCTGTGATAAACTGAAGCTGTGTCAGGGACTTGGCAGCTTAATTTTAGGTGTGGGAAACAGCCCTAAAGTCATCGGGGAAAGCAATCGGCTAAATTCCCCTTGTGTGTCGTGACTGGAAAACTCATCCAAAGTCCTGTGTGCTGGCTGCACGTATGGTTCAGGTGCACGAGCAGCCCTGAAGGTTCCAAGGGTGGCGATCGGCCGTTTTACTCGGGCATGTGCAGCGGCGGAGGACGCTGTATCAGTCTGTGGAGCCGGTTTGTCCCTGGTGCGTGGCGCGCACTTGGCGCAGTGACCACATAGCTGGCAGTTGCGCTGTCCTCATAACCCTGCAGTGTGCGCGCGTGGCTTCTGTGCGCGGAAGGTCCGTTGTCGAGAGGTAAGTCAGGGTCAGGGAGCTTGATGGAAATCAGCGCAGTCGGCGTCGATGATTGTCCCCGTTCAGGCTGCTTCCTTCGTTCGCTCGTGTTGCTCATGGTGCGTTCCGGTCCCAGCGCTGCGCTCTCGTGTGGGTGCGAAGGATGTAGATGATTCCCAGTCTCTGGAATCCACAGCACGGTGAGAGGGAGTAGAAGGTCATTCTCCCCCGTCAGGTCATCAGTGTGGAGGTAAAAGATCAGGCGAGGGTCGCACCATGACGCGTGCTGAGGCTTCCCGTCTGGGTCATCTTCGGGGTGTTCGCCTGGTGTTCCATTCTTTGTCAAGGGTCACCAGTGTGGAGGAACAAAATAATTTCAGGCGAGGGTCGCACCATGACGCGTGCTGAGGCTTCCCGTCCGGGTCATCTTCGGGGTGTTCACCTGGTGTTCCATTCTTCGTCAAGGGTCACCAGTGTGGAGGAACAAAATAACTTCAGGCGAGACACGGCGAGCTGAAGGTTTAAGAGTTTTATTCCTCCATTATAATGAGACACACTGCAGCGCTGTGTGCTGTGTGTGCGCTAGTGAGGCATGTAAAGTCAGCTCTTTTATACAGACAAGAGAGAATGCATGGTACATTTACATATTGATATACATATCAGACAATATCAATCGTGTGATTAACTGGCGCCAGACTCCTCTCCTTACTCCGGGGATGAATAACAATAGTCATTGTTCTGGTTATCCCCCTAGGGCTCTCTGTTCGTATGCAATCCCTGCTGAGCGTGAATATTATCAGTCTGCGTTGTTCTGGGTGCCCACACCGTTTCTGTTATAGGCTTTTAGCCTTGCGTTCACAGATAAAGGGGTACTGTTTATTAATCTTCTATATGTTGATGTTGTGGAGAAAAAGGAATAGGCGAAGGCAACGAGCTGGATGACACAAGGCTTTATTATTTCTCCAACATAACAGCAAACACGCTTCTGAGCGCCGCTGAGCTACTGCGCTACCTGGGTCTCTGTACATTCCTCCTTTATGTTTTTACTTCCATACCTAGAGACCCAGAGCTTCTGACCCTCATACATTGTTGTGTGAACAAAGAGAAATGCAGCACATTAACATAATATACACGGGTTCTGCACAAACACACTTCTTCTCTCTGGCATTTACTCATCTCCCCGGGGGGCGCATAGTCTCAACAGTCCCGTTTGATACCCCCCCAGTGACGCTTCCTCCTTCAGTCCATTATTCTCCCCTTCCCCCTGCCTTCTGTGTGTGAGCAAACCCCCAAACTGTGCCCCCACACAGCCCCCCCCCCGAACACCCAGAAGGGGCTCTACCCCCCCCCCCCCCCCGTCCTTTGGGCTCGAGCTGGCGCTCATAGCGGCTGTAGCGGGGGGTTGCCGATCCAGTAGAGCAGTCCTGCTGGTGACGTGTATTGGAGGGCATGTCAAATCTTCTTTAGGTGTGGAGGGCAGCCTTATAGGAACTCTGGAAAGGCTGTCGAGCCAATTGTGTTCGTGTGCAACATGTCCTAATGGTGGATCCGTTGGCGGCCGTAAGCTCGGGACCGCTGCCCATTGCCACCCTGCAGTGTTGATTGGCAGGATGCTCTTCTGGGTGTAGAAATCCACCAGAAACCATCTCCCCGAACGTGTGTCTGTGATACAAAACAGCTTGTTTCTTTCGCCAGCAGTCGCAGCTGTTAATGGCTGCTGGCCGTGCTGTTTCCCGACTTCTTGAGTGGGCATGGCAGCACACATCGCTGGGCGTTTGAGCTGGATGGTGGATCCGTTTCCTGCACCAGTGCGCGGTAGTCCTTAGTCACTCGCAACGGTGAGTTGGCCAGGTTCGCTCCCGCTGCAGCCGGTCGGTTCCTGAAGCAGGCTTGTTGCCTGTTGCATGGCCGCATGCGCCGGCACAGCGACCACTTTGTAGTATTCTGTGTCATCCTCCTAATCCCGCGGAGTGCGCACGGGGCTTCTATGCGCTAAAACCCCGCTTTCGGTTTGTGAAGCCAGAGTCCAGGAGCGTCACTGAAACAGTGCAAGTGGCGCTGATGCTCTCCCTCCCGGTAGTCTCCCCGGTAGTGCTCGGGTCGCTATCCATGGCGCGTCTTGGGTCCCAGTGTGGCTCGCTCTCCCTGGCTCGTCAGGTTGCCGGTGTGGCGAAAGGAATAGGCGAGCGTTCTCCATGGTACGTCGGGTTCACCAGTGTGGAGGAAGGGATAGGCGCTCCATGGCACGTTGGGGGTCACCGATGTGGAGAAAAAGGAATAGGCAAAGGCAACGAGCTGGACGACACAAGGCTTTTTTATTTCTCCAACATAACAGCAAATACGCTTCTGAGCTCTGCTGAGCTACTGTGCTACCTGGATCTCTGTACATTCCTCTTTTATATTTTTATTTCCATACATAAAGACCCAGAGCTTCTGACCCTCATACATTGTGTGAACAAAGAGAAATGCAGCACTTTAACCGGCATTTACTCTTCTCCCCGGGGGGCGCATAGTCTCAACAATCCCGTTTGATCCCCCCCAGTGACGCTTCCTCCTTCAGTCCATTATTCTCCCCTTCTCCCTGCCTTGTGTGTGTGAGCAAACCCCCAAACTGTGCCCCCACAATGTCACATTTATTTTTGCATTTTGGTTATTTTAATTTTGTTTGAGTGTGCAGCATAGCTGTTGTGCACTTCCAGTGATAAAACAAAATATTTTAATTGCTCAAAAGAAATGTGGAGCCTAAATTTTAAAGTGACGAATGTGATGTATATAAAGCATCTGTGTTTATGAATGTAAAATGTCAATTCAAGGTTAAATTGAATTACACATAAAAGAAAATCAATCATAGTTCATGGTTAATATTAAAAATTCATAAGAAAGAGTTTAAAAAACTCTACAATATTGAATGTACAAGATGCTGAAATTATTTTGTAACAACAGTGTTACTGTTCATTTGAGATTCTTGATATATTTTTATGGCCATGAAGTAATTATGTGTGAGGATCTCTATGGTAATAGCTTCTTTCATACAGGCTATATTTTTTTTAAAGAGGCCTGAATACAGTGATAGAAAACTGGAACCTGATTTCTCCTCGACGGGGGAGATGGCTAGCCACCCTTGAGACAACCACCTCCTTTTCCCTTGGAGGTTTTGGCCCAAGATGCAATTGGAGGAAGATCTCATCCACCTCTTCATCCCCACCGGTGCACCAGTGGGATAGGATTGCAATTGACTAAGTGACTTGACTATAAAGAGCTCTAACTGAACACCTGATCTTGACTTATGACAGAAAATGATTAATTGAAAACAGGCCAAAAACTGTGAATGGACTTTTATTTTATTTTGGAAAAAAGACTGGTTTAAAGTGAGTTGTTCATTCCTGTCAACATTTATTCTGAAATGTTCATGTTCTTTTATTGTTTAATTAAATACATGTTTATGTTCAACTACCTGGTGACTCCAGTTATTTGTCTGTTCATCTAATCTTTTATCCCTCCTACGAGCCTAGACACTGGTCCATTATTTAAATATAATATCTGTCCCACAAACAGGTTACTGGCAAAATCTTGATGAGCCAGCCAGGAGGGGTTAATTTGCATATTCCTTCTGGATAATCACACTTTTGTGGCGTTGAAATTTCAGCAGACAACTTTTGAAAACTGGAGTAACGTGTGGTTGACGTAAGCATCAGTTACATTCAGTGTTGCAACAGGTTTTCATTTTGACAAACATTTCTAATTCAGTCATTTGAAACATGGAAGTCGTAAAATCAGAATGTGTTAATGCCCAAAACTCTGTGCTGGTTAGTGGTCTAACTCAAGCTGAGACAGATAAAGAAACTTTTGATTATCTGAAGCAATTTGGGCTAGGTTATAGCTAAAGGTTAGGCTATAGCTAGGTTGATTGAAGTGCCTTCCATGGATCGCGAGATGAAGGTTATTGTTGAATTTCAACATGAAGCTACAGTCCAAGAATTAGAAAAAATATTACCTGCCTCTTGAGAGAACTTGTACTGCAGAACCAAAGAACCAAAGATCACGCACCATGTTCAAAGCCTAGCCAGTGTTTACAGTAGTGAAGTCAGTGCTTCTGCGACTGTAGCTTATCTGACTGAGTTGAAAGATCTTGCACAGAAAAGTAACAGATCATTTGAAGACATCCTGAGGGCAGAGTTGGGTAGAATAGACAAGGTTGTAGGATGGCAAATTCAGATTAACACAAGTGAATCCAACGGAACCCCAGAACAACTTCCCTTAACACTACAGCCTCAGACCTTGCCACCTAACCCAACTGTTGGTGAAAATTTAGGCTCATTTAGTGTCACATATGAGCTTGGTGAAACTGTTGCAGCTATTTATTTCACATGAGGATGGCAAAGCACCACCTCATCAGCTGTCAGCTGATCTGCTTAGCTCACCTGAAGTACAGCGTGTCATTGTTGAGCATGTTGTCAAAAGCAGTGAGCTAGCATCACACCCCAACTTTTCTTACAAACTGAAACCATTCTCAGGCAAAAGGCAAAAGTAGGGTGAGTTTCTCACCCTACTTTTGAAGTTGACTATGACTTTTGGCACAGTAGCGTGGAATTTTGTCTAAGTGATCCTACCATTTCAGATACTCAGGTTGTGAGGAAAGTTGTTGAAAGTCTCTCTCCACTTGCTGTAAGCATAGTGAAGTCATTAGGTCCAAAAGCCACCCCAAGGCTTACCTTAAGTTGCTCGACTCTGCATATGCAACTGTAGAGGATGGTGATGAGCTTTTTGCTCGCTTTTTGAATACTAACCAAAATGCCGGTGAGAAAGCTTCACAATACCTACAGAGGCTCCATACTGCCTTAGATTTGGTAATAAGTAGGGATGGACTTGCGCCTGCTGATACAAATAAACAGCTTCTCAGACAGTTTTGTCATGGCTGCTGGAACAGTCAGTTGATAACTACTCTCCAGCTAGAACAGCGCAAAAATGACCCTCCATCTTTTGCTGAGTTGCTTCTTCTGCTCCGTACTGAAGAAGACAAGCAGGCATGTAAAGCAACACAACTGAAGGAACACCTAGGACTTAAAAAACAAGAGTCTTGTCAAACTTGCATACCACATGCATGTCAGAAATTGGTAGTTCTGAGGGTGTACCCTGCCTCTCGCCCAAAGATGCTGGGATAGGCTCCAGCTCCCCCGCGACCCGAAAAGGATTAAGCAGAAGAAGATGGATGGATGGATCCTGATTCAAACCCTGATGTTTCCTCTTCAGATACTGACTTGAGGAAACAGATAGCTGATCTTTGTACGCAAATAGCACAGTTAGCCCTTTGAGTGTGTGAATTTGCGTGCCCCTAGTGGCAGAGCGCGGCACTGCACCTGTTGTCTCACTCTCACATGATCGCCTGCATTGAGGATTTGTACTGATTTGTACTGATTTGCCAGTTTCAAAGGGTGGCAGACATCCATTGGAGGACTCAATGGATGACACGTAATACACCAAAGAAGAAGAACTCCTCATTTCCTTTTCCTTTTTTTTTAGCATTTTAGCCCAGAAAGCTAATATGTCCGCAATCGGTCACCGTGACTTTTATCGGCTTTGTACGGGGAAAATAGCCGCAGGATACAAGCAAAATTTATGTGGGATAATCATAAGACTTTGTAGATGTGATAGAGACTTTAAATGACTGACAGAACGCAAAATAACAACCATGATGGGTGAAAACGCAGTGACCACTCCAGCCAGCCAGGTGCCCTTTGTCAAAAAGTAAGTGAGAATTTTCTGTTTTTTTGGGTTTTTTATATTGTACTGATTTCTTGTTCATATACTTTGAAGATAAGATGATGAGATACCTCTGTACAAAAACCGGTGTCAAAAGACTGAACCAGTCTTTGTGTAAATACGTCCAAAGTCCAGTTTTGACTGAGTTATGGAATTTAAAGAGGTGCTGCAACATTATGCAAATGAGATGCGTAAATTTATTCCTATCTGAAACTTTGGATCATATTTTACATCTTTCTAATTGACAGTAAGCCATTATCTCTTACCACTTTCAAGTTATAGCCTTGGAAATCTGAACTATTTTGACAAAAAATATTTACCACTCTTGACCACTAGGGGTTATGTTGCAATTCGGCGACAAACATACTCAAAGAGTTAAAAGCTTGCAGTGCCAAGAAACCTGTGAAAAATGTATCAGAAGAAACCAAAAACATAAACAAAAAACAAAGAATGTAACAGAAATCAAAGAAGTTAAACAAATCGCAGCAAACGTACCTAGACCCAAGCCATGGTACTGTTTCAGGTGTGGGGAGGATGGTCACATTGCTACCAGCTGCAGTGCTAGTAGAAACAAAGAGAAGGGCACTTAAAGAAAAGCAACGTGTGTGGGGAAGCCGCCACCACACCATGGCACAGGCTCATTTAAACTAGGTCAAGCTTCTGTTGAGGGACAAACAGAAGCTCAGGATGAACTAGGTCCCACACTCAAAAAGTCTCAGAAGGCAAGAAGCTTAAAGGCTAATGTGTACCATAACTGCACATTGCCGGGATGGCTTGTTGGGCAGAGGTGTACAGCGCAAACAGTTGTTAATGGAGTGGACTGTAATTGTCTACTTGACACAGGCTCACCGGTTACCACCATAGCCATGTTATTTTACAAGGATCACCTATCTGAGCATACTATAAAGCTGATCTCAGATCTTCTTGAAGTTGAAGGAGCTAATGGTTAGGCAGTCCCCTATATGGGTTATGTAAAGGTCAAAATAAAGTTTCCCAAAGATCTCCCTAATACTGAACCTGAAGTGTCAACTTTGGCACTGATTGTTCCCGATTTACGTTCAAATGATGATATCCCATTGCTAATAGGTACCAATACTCTTGACCCCTTGTATGAGCAGCATTGTGAAAGTCATAATGATCGCTGTGTACGCCCCTCCCGACGCGGACACGCGCGAAGCTCAGCGCGTGCTCGCGGATCACATTCAACACACAGAGCGGAGTTTTCCAGACTCGCTGATTATTGTGGCTGGCGACTTTAATCAGTGCAATCTGAGCCACGATCTCCCCCGCTACAAACAGTTTATTAAATGCCCCACCAGAGGATTAAACACACTGGATCACTGTTACACCACAGTGAAAGACGCATATCGCGCTGTCCCTCGAGCTGCGCTGGGATTATCTGATCACGTGATGGTTCACCTCATTCCCACATACAGAGATTGAAGCTCACTAAACCTGTTGTGAGCACTACGAAGATACGGACCAGTGATGCTGAGGAGAAGCTGGAAATGTGCATGGAAATATCTGACTGGGGCATGCTTAAAGGAGCCACGCATGATCTGGATGAGTACACGGACACTGTGAACTCATATATCCACTTTTGTGAAGAGAACATTCTTCCATCACGCACCAGGGTGAGTTACTCTAATGACAAACCCTGGTTCACAGCTAAGCTCAGACAGATCAGGAAGGAGAAGGAAGCAGCGCTGAAAAGTGGAGACAGGGACTGCTACAGGGAGGTTAAATACCGGTTTAACAGAGAGCTGAAGAGGGCTAAATCTCTATACTCAGAGAGACTCCAGCAGCAGTTCACTGCTAATGATTCGGCTTCCGTGTGGAGAGGACTGAGGCAGATCACCAACTATCGACCTAAGGCTCCTAAAGGTCAGGATGACAAAGCCCTTTGTCAGAGACTGTCCCAACACTATGCCCGTTTTGACACCTCGTCATCTGTGTCCAACTCCCCCCCTCCCTCCAGCTCCACAGCCTCCACATTCCCTACTTCATTTAAGGCACCCCCCCCTCCTCCCCCCCTCCCCTTATCATCAGTGAGCAGGATGTGCTCAAACAGTTCTCCAGACTGAACCCGCGCAAGGCCCCCGGCCCAGACGGCGTGTCTCCCTCCACCCTGAGACTCTGTGCAAAACAGCTGGCTCCTGTATTCACAGACATTTTTAACACCTCCCTTAAGTTATGCCACGTGCCATCCTGCCTCAAATCCTCCACCATCATCCCTGTCCCCAAGAAGCCACGGATCACTGGACTTAATGACTACAGACCTGTAGCGCTCACCTCTGTAGTCATGAAGTCCTTTGAGCGCCTGGTCCTGTCCCACCTCAAGTCCATCACCACCCCTCTCCTGGACCCGCTGCAGTTTGCCTACCGAGCCAACAGGTCTGTAGACGATGCAGTCAACCTGGCCCTCCACTCCATCCTGCAGCACCTGGACTCCCCGGGAAGCTACGCCAGGATCCTGTTTGTGGACTTCAGCTCCGCATTCAACACCATCCGCCCCGCTCTGCTCCGGGACAAGCTGTCCCTGCTCAACGTGCCTGACTCCCTCTGCAGGTGGATCATCGACTTCCTGACGGACCGGAGGCAGCATGTGCGGCTGGGAAAGACTGTCTCAGACTATACTAGCATCAGCACCGGATCACCCCAGGGCTGTGTACTTTCCCCCCTACTCTTCTCCCTTTACACCAACTCCTGCACCTCCAGCCACCAGTCTGTCAAGTTGATCAAGTTTGCGGACGACACCACCCTCATCGGGCTCATCTCCAACGGCGACGAGTCCGCCTACAGGAGAGAGGTGGCCCAGCTGGCGTCCTGGTGCAGCAATAACAACCTGCAGCTGAACGCTCTGAAGACAGTGGAGATGATTGTAGACTTCAGGAAAGTCACTACTCCTCTGCCCCCCCCCCTCACCCTCTCAGGCTCTCCCATCACCACTGCTGATTCCTTCCGCTTCCTAGGCACTACCATCACCAGGGACCTCAAATGGGAGCTGACCATCAGCTCACTCATCAAAAAAGCCCAGCAGAGGATGTTCTTCCTGCGGCAGCTGAGGAAGCTCAAGCTACCCACCAAGATGTTAGTGCAGTTCTACACAGCCATCATCGAGTCCATCCTCACCACCTCCATAACCGTGTGGTACGCAGGAGCCACTGCCAGGGACAGACTAAGGCTGCAGCGCGTCGTGCGCACTGCTGAGAAGGTGATCGGCTGCAAGCTCCCATCTCTCCAGGATCTGTACATCTCCAGGACCCGGAGGCGTGCTGGCCGGATCATAGCCGATCCCTCACACCCTGGTCACGTACTGTTTGCCCCCCTCCCCTCTGGTAGAAGACTTCGGTCCATCCAGACTAAAACCTCCCGTCACATGAACAGCTTCTTCCCCTCTGCCATTAGACTGCTGAACACTAAGTGACTCTCGTGCACCATGTACAGCAGCTCAACCAGACTCATGTCAATCATCACTGTTTTCTTCCTGCATTACCGACTGCACTATATAGTTCTCCACAGTATCTGCTGCTGGCTAATATATATTTTAACTGTTGACCAGTATCACTTAATCTTATCCTACACTTTATTACATGTATAGTTTATTTCTCTTATCTTATCATGTTTAATGTTGCAGCATTGTACCGAGACAAATTCCTAGTTTGTGTACTACATGAACAATGGCAATAAACCTGATTCTGATTCTGATTCTGATTCGGTCTGCCTCATGGGGAGTTTTTTCCCTTTGGTTGACATGTCATGAAAACTCTTGAAATCAGATAAAAGCAAGCCGATAATGGCAAATTAGGCTTAGTTAAGATCAAAAATCGCACTCAAACAATCCTCCCACCTAATGAAAAGGTGCTGCTTGAAGGTTTTGTGTACGCAAACCAAGCAGTGTCTGATCAGTGTGCGCTGTTAGAACACCCAAGTAACTCATCTTTACCAGGCAGTGTTTTTGTAGATTACTGCCTTGTCTCTTTGCAAAAAAATAGACCATACAGTGTCCAGGTATTTCTCAGAAACGAGACAAACCATGAGATTACTCTACCCAACAACTGTGTAATCGCAGAACTAGCCATCTCTGATTGTGTCATTCCAAATGCAAAGCCTGAGAAGATCTTGGTTAACTGTTCTATCCAACAGCAAAGTACCAAGCCCAAGTCTTCAATGAGTTTCGACTTTGGTGATTCACCACTGTCTGAAGCCTGGAAGCAAAGAGTCACTCAAAGGCTGAACTCTTTTTCTGATGTATTTTCACAGCATGATCTTGATTTTGGGCATGTGAGCTAGATTCAGAATCACTTTAACCTCAAAGATGAGACCCCATCCAAGCAACGATCTCATCCCATTCACCCTTGTGACTTTGATGCAGTCAAAAAGCATCTCCAAGTGCTTTTAGATGGAGGTGTCATTAGGGAATCAGAGTCCCCATTTTCCTCACCAATTGTTGTTGTGCGTAAAAAGAATGGTGATGTGAGGTTATGTATAGACTATCGGAAGCTGAATTTGCAGACTATTCGTGATGCCTATGCATTACCTGATCTGGAGGAGTCTTTTTCAGCTCTCACTGGGTCACAGTGGTTTTCTGTGATGGATCTCAAGTCGGGGTATTAACAGATCGAGATGCATGAGGCTGATAAACCCAAAACAACTTTTGTCTGCCCCTTTGGGTTTTATGAGTTTAACCATATGCCTCAAGGGATAGCAAATGCCCCAAGTACATTCCAGAGGCTTATGGAGAAGTGCATGAGGGACATTAACTTGAAAGAGGTCCTCATCTTCCTTGGATAACTTGTTTGTCTTTTCAAATACGCTAGAAGAGCATGAGACCAGGCTCATCCATGTCCTTGAGCATCTGAGAGAATATGGTCTTAAACTCTCACCTGACAAATGCAAGTTTTTCCAAACTTTTGTTTGTTACCTAGGACACACTGTGTCCCGGGATGGGATAAAAACTGACCCAGAGAAGGTTCAAACATTAAAAACCTGTCCACGACCACAAACCCTGAAGGAACCCCAATCCTTCTTAGGATTTACTGGGTACTACGGGAGGTTTGTGCAAGACTATTCAAAGATAGTCAACCCGCTCACTTCACTCACTGCTGGTTACCCACCTAGGCGAAAGGGCTGTAAACCCAGTCAAGGGGATTGCAAGTATCTCAGTCCCAAAGAACCATTTGGTGAAGGCTAAAGTGATGCATGTCAGCAAGCCTTTGAGGGCATCATTGAGAAGCTTACCTCCTCACCTGTACTCGGCTATGCTGATATAATATTCCCATATTTTCTACATACAGATGCCAGCACCACTGGATTGGGAGCTGCTCTGTATCAAGAGCAGAATGGGCACATGCAAGTAATTGCCTGTGCCAGCTAAGGCCTATCTCGGAGTGAGTCAGGATACCCAGCACATAAACTTGGATTTTTGGCCCTTAAGTGGGCCATAACAGACAAGTTTCATGTTTATCTGTATGGCAATACTTTTACCATTGTTACTTTGACCTACCTTCTCACCACAGCCAAGCTCAATGCTGCTAGTCATTGTTGGTTAGCCTCATTGTCCACATACACTTTTGACATCAAATACAGAGCCGGCAAACAGAACATTGATGCCAATGCACTGTCCAGAAGGCCACACGGCGAGCTAGGAGAGGACCGCATTTCACAAGAGGAGTCCCAATGCTTTAAAGCATTTAAATCAAATGTTTTGTCCTCTTTAGAACCTCATCTCCTTCCTTCAAACATGGTTGCTGCAACTTGTCAGCAACATACAGCTCTCACACAAGAGTCATCATCATGTGGGTTGGTGCAGTCCCTTGCCATGACCCCAGCTGCCATACCTACTGTCTTTGCAGAGGAAGATGCACAAATGGTCTTTCTACACTACCCAAGTATAGTCACTCAGGTATGCAAATGCAAAGAGATGATCCTGTCATTGGCAAACTCGTTAGCTTGTTAGCAGCAGGAGACAACTTGCCTGCAGATTTCAAAGCTGAGTCTCCTGAGCTCTATTTGTTGTCAAGAGAATGGAAACATCTTGAGGTTCTAGATGGCCTTCTGTATCGGAAGCGCCTATCAGGAACAGAAAGTGTGATGCAGCTCATCCTTCTCGAGGTCCTTAGGCCCACCGTCCTTCACAACCTCCATGATGAAATGGGCCATTTGGGGACTGAACATGCTCTTGAACTAGTGAGGTCTCGCTTCTATTGGCCAAAGATGGCCACAGATGTTGAAAGAAAAATCAAAACTTGTGAGAGATGTGTCCGTAGAAAAGCCCCGCCTGACAAGGCTGCTCCTCTTGTAAACATCCAGACTACCAGGCCGATGGAGCTAGTCTGCATGGACTTCCTTTCACTGGAACCTGATAGCAAAAACACAAAAGACATTGTGGTAATTACTGATCACTTTACCAAGTACGCCGTGGCCATTCCCACTAAAGATCAAAAGGCTAGTACTGTGGCAAAATCGTTGTGGGACCACTTCTTGGTCCATTACGGCTTTCCTGAGTGCCTTCACATTGACCAGGGAAGAGATTTTGAGTCGCATACCAGAAAAGAACTATGCTCACTTCTAGGCATCAAAAAGGTTAGGACTAGCCCCTACCACTTCAGAGGAAATCCGATAGAGTGGTACAACCGAACTCTTCTGAGCATGCTAGGTACATTAAAGGACAAGGAAAAAACCCACTGGCATGACTACGTAAAGCCACTTACGCACTCATACAACTGCACGAGAAATGATGCTACCGGTTTTTCTCCATATGAATTAATATTTGGCCGGCAGCCCAGGTTGCCCATAGACATTGCTTTTGGGTTACCATTAACTGACAAACAACATCATTCACACTCTGCACATGTGAAAAAACTGAAAAGCCATCTTGAAGAAAGCTACCAATTTGCAATTAAAAACTCCAAGAAAGTGGCTGATAAAAACAAGAGCCGGTTTGATAAAGTCATTCATGAGTCTACTTTGGATGTTGTGGACAGAGTCTTAGTTCACAACCTCAGACTCTTTTCCGATGGAAATCAGCTGTCTGTTGTCACCAAGAAATTGGGAAATTTGCCTGTACAGTATATACAATGAAACCAGAGAAAGCAGATGGGCCATTGCAAACACTCCACAGAGACCTCTTGCTTCCTTATAAGATAAGATAAGATAAGATAAGCTTTTATTAGTCCCACAACGGGGAAATTCCAGGATCGCAACAGCACAGGGATAGCAACACTCAGAGCAACAATCAGAAGGCAAGAAAAAAAAGCAAGCAAGCAAGAGCAGCTAATATACATATGTACATATTACTATAATATATATATATATATATATATATATATATATATATATATATATATATATATATACACACACACAGACACACAGTGCAGAGCATTGTAGCTGGATGGAATAAATATATGAATATATAAACACACAGTGCGGAGCATTGTAGCTAGATGGAATAAATATGTAGATATATAAACACCCACAGTACGGAGCATTGCAGCTAGATGGAATAAATATATAGATATATAAATATAAACACACCCAGTGCGGAGCTTTTTTTTTTTTTTTTTTTTTTTTTTTTTGTTACTTATTTGTACCCGTAGGTAGATTTGGTTTGCAGTCTGGTGACAAGCCACCGGCTGCCGGTTGCTGCGTGCGCGAGCGCCCTAAACCTACATGTTTTTGGTATGCGGGAGGAAACCGGAGAAATCCCGGAGTAAACCCACGCAACACGGGGAGAACATGCAAACTCCACACAGCTCACTGTTGGTCGGGGGCTGGGATCGAACCCACGATCTCATAATCCCCGCGATCCCCCGGCCGAGGGTAAACTGTGCTGCCACAGTGCTAAACCACTGCGCCACCGTGCAGCCCACGGAGCATTGTAGCTAGATGGAATAAATATGTAAATATATAAACACACAGTGCGGAGCATTGTAGCTAGATGGAATAAATATATAGATATATAAATATAAACACACCCAGTGCGGAGCATTGTAGCTAGATGGAATAATATGTAGATATATAAACACACAGTGCGGAGCATTGTAGCTAGATGGAATAAATATATAGATATATAAATATAAACACACCCAGTGCGGAGCATTGTAGCTAGATGGAATAAATATGTAAATATATAAACACACACAGTGCAGAGCATTGTTGCTAGATGGGATGAAACAGCATAACAGTCTACTTAGTTATCCTACATGGTATGATTATGTGCCCATACATATTCTCACCCTCCATAGCGACCGGTATTTTCCTAGTTGTATGCCGGAGGGGACCATTGTGTAAGTCTATTGCATCTTTTGCATTCAAAAAACTATTAGGTTGTTACGTCTTTTTGCTATCTCTGCGAGCAGCCCTGCTTAGGTTGTACAGTCTGACAGCCGTTGGTAGGAAGGACCTGCGAAACCTCTCGGTTGTGCACCTGGGATGATGTAGTCTGCTGCTAAATGAGCTCCTCAGTGCATTCAGTATGTCCTGCATAGGGTGGAACTCGGACTCCAGCAGAGATGACAGTTTAGCCACCGTCCTTCTCTCTCCTATCTCCTCCTGGTCTCCTCCACCGGATCAAGGCGTTGCCCCAGGACAGAGCTAGCTTTCTTGATCAGTTTGTTCAGTCTCTTCCTATCGGCTGCAGTAATGCCACTGCCCCAGCAGACCACTCCAAAAGTGATGGCTGATGCCACCACCGTGTCATAGAATGTCTTCAGCAGCGCCCCTTGTACACCAAAAGACCCGAGTCTCCTCAGCAGGAACAGCCTGCGCTGTCCCTTCTTGTAGAGTGTGTCAGTATTGTGTGACCAGTCTAGTTTATTGTTCAGATGAACACCCAGGTACTTATAGGTGGCACCGTCATCCGTTACTCTCCCCGGGGGTGGGGGGGTGGGGGTGCATAGACCTAACTGTCCCATCTGATATCCCCCGGTGACACCTCCTCCTTTGGTCCATTATTCTCCCCTTCCCCCTGCCTTCTCTGGGTGGAGAAAACCCCCACAGCATGAATAAATGACCCCTTAGAAATAGTTCTCATTTTTGTTGTTAATCTATTGATATTAATAATATTATTTGCACTTTTATTCATTTAAAGCAAAAATTCATGTAAGTTTATCACAAGTAGAAGTAAGGCTAAGCTCCGCCCCTTTGCAGAACTTCCATTGCTGCAGTCTGGAAGAGAGGACGAACGTTAGCAGCAGAAGGCCAGAGTGCTTTGAGAGACTGGTCAGTGCTAATTGCCGACAGCCATCCACCTGAATCCACCCAACATGCCTGATAGTTGGTCGGAGCTTATAGAACAATTGAGGAGAGAAGGGATTCTGTAACCGGCTGACTGTGAGAGGCTGTGAGATCCACATTGGTGAGTCAGCTTGTAGGCCTGCCGTGGCTAGTTAGCTTTGTGGTTTACATGAAGTTTAACGGAGCATATGCCATGACTGTGCATTAGCTTGCTAACTTGTAGCTTGATAGTCTGCTGTTACTGTTATAAGCCTTTAGCCTTGCGTTCACAAATAAAGGGGTACTGTTTATTAATTTTCTATATGTTGATGTCACACTTATTTTTGCACTTTGGGTTATTTTAATTTTGTTTGAGTGTGCAGCATAGCTGTTGTGCACTTCCAGTGATAAAATAAAATATTTTGATTGCTCAATAGGAATGTGGAGCCTAAATTTTAAAGTGACGAATGTGATGTATATAAAACATCTGGTTTATGAATGTAAAGTGTCAATTCATGGTTAAATTGAATTACACATAAAAGAAAATCAATCACATTTCATGGTTAATTTTTTAAAATTCATAAAAAAGGGTTAAAAAAACTCTACAATATTGAATGTACAAGATGCTGAGATTATTTTGTAATGACATTGTTACTGTTCATTTGAGATTCTTGGTATATTTTATGGCCATGAAGTGATTATGTGTGAGGATCTCTATAGTAGTGGCTTGTTTCTAAAGGCTATGTTTTTTATAGAGGCCTGAACACAGTGATAGAAAACTGGAACCTGATTTCTCCTCGACAGGGGAGATGGCGAGCCACCCTTGAGACAACCACTTCCTTTTCTCTTGGAGGTTTTGTCCCAAGATGCAATTGGAGGAAGATCCCATCCACCTCTTCATCCCCACTGGTGCACCAGTGGGATAGGATTGCAGTTGACTAAGTGACTTGACTATAAAGAGCTCTAACTGAACACCTGATCTTGACTTATGACAGAAAATGATTAATTGAAAACAGACCAAAAACTGTGAATGGACTTATTTTATTTTGGAAAAAAGACTGGTTTAAAGTGAGTTGTTCATTCCTGTCAACATTTATTCTGAAATGTTCATGTTCTTTTATTGTTTAATTGAATACATGTTTATGTTCAACTACCTGGTGACTCCAGTTATTTGTCTGCTCATCTAATCTTTTACCCCTCTTATGAGCCTAGACACTGGTTCATTACTTAAATATAACATCTGTCTCACAAACGGGTTACAAAGAGTTACAGAGAAATCCTAACTGTTTTTACTCAATGCTCCAGAAAGATATTTTTTGCTTCCTCTCATAAATTTTAAGGCAAACATAAACTCACAGAGTGGTAACCCAGTGTTGATGAGAAGAAAGCACATTGTCCCAACTGGCCAGTCAGCTGTACACGCATTGACTTCTCCTATTTTATATCAGCTTCTGGAGACGGAAGAAAAGCACGTGGAATGTTAGCAGTCTAGTTAGGGTTATTCGGGCCTATTTAACACTAGAGTTGATAGAATTCCACTGTTACTGTATGTTTTGTTTTTTTTGTGTGATCTGAAAGCTTCTTCACCACAAACTTGTTTCCCCCATTTTACAGTATATGTAGCTCACTTCCATGCCTGTAAGTCATGAAACACCTGCAAATATCACGAATATGCACTGCAGAAGTCAAGCGCCCTAGAAGATGTATGGCATGACACCTAAACTAAACATTGAAGCCCATGGGAATACTGCCTGTTTTCTTTATTTATCGAGGTAATCTTAATGTAGTTTAATCACACTTAACTGTATACCATACACAACACAGAGCCATAGTGTCTGTGTGTTGCTCATGGAGTAGCCAGTCTTATCAGAGGGAGCAGATGGAGAGCGTCCAAGTGAGAGGCTGAGTCTGGCTCCATGTATGTCATAAGTAAGAGGATGACCTTGGCTGAATCTCAACGGCAGCTCAACCACAGGAAACAGGCTGTTTCTTTCTTTTTATTTCCGCCTTTTCTACGGTATGTCTCTCTCTCTCATACACACATGCTCACATAAACTGCCATGCTCCTAGACATCCCTATATGCACTGTTGCAGCTGGAGACAATATGCACTCCTCTACATTTGATCAAATTCAGAATTTAAACAACAGTGAGGTCTGTTAAAAAATCTCACATGCCGGTGATTAGATAGTAAGTCATTTGCAGCATTTACCACGGTGGGCTAAAGTATTTGCTGCAAGGTTATCTTGTTAGTTGATTAATAATCCAAAGCAAGCTCAGTCAACATGCTTCCTTTTTTTGACTAAATATTCAGAGATTTGAGCTGCACCTTTATCATGCCCCAGTAAAACCCGCACCTCTTAAATCAGCCTGACACTGGATAAAATAAATCCCCAACAGCATTAATCAAGGGTAGTTTTTCAGGCTCTGTGAAGCTGTTCTCACTTTTCCACACTCACAGGACAGGATAAACAGTCAGTGAAATGTGATAGTGGATTTTCAGCCAGTAAATTCGATGAGGTTTGCTAGCAGATTTATGTTGGACGAGAGTAGGGGGAGATGAGGTGCTAAGAGAGATGTGGGACAATGAGCAAAAGTGTCATGAGATTTGCACCTTTTTGAGTGTTTTCCTGAGTACTTCAGGGGCTGTGTGATACAACTGTCAACCCCCTCTGTTGGCTTAAGGAGAATGTAATGTAACTCCTTTGATACACTTGAAGTGCCCAGGCGATTATTTTTTTCACTTGTACCAACTGCTATTACTGGTGCATATTGGGTACAGTTATTTAACTGGTCTCTGAGCCATAGCATACTAAAACAGTACTCCCTTCTCACTTTCTTCACTTCTTCCCTGCTCAGTTCCCTTTTAGCCAAGCACCCTTTTTTTTTCCTGTGATTTGGGATCTTAGTTAATGTACAGTACTACTACTAGTATACCTCCACAAAGGCCCCCCTCTCTCAGAATGTTGGTTTGTTTGTCCGTCTGCCTGTCTGTCTTTTTTAAGCAGAATTACACAAAAACTACTAGATGAATGTTGATGAAATTTTTGCCAGAGGTGTCCCTTGGGCACTGGATGAACTCAATAGATTTTGGAGGTGATCCAGCTCAGAATGTGGATTCTGGATCACTTTTTCTTTCTTTTTTTGTCCTGTCCAGCAGCTTGGCAAGCAGAACAAACGTCTGCTTGCCTTATTGTGCTAAACACATTTACTTTGCTCACTCACTCACTCACGTCTCCCTCCCCAACCCATCATCCATCCGTTCACACAACCATGCAGACATACAGTGCATCCGGAAAGTATTCACGGCACTTCACTTTTTGTACATTTTATGTTACAGCCTTTTTTCAAAAGGGATTAAATTCATTTTTTTTCCCTCGAAATTTTACACACAACACTCCATAATGACAATGTGAAAAAAAGTTTGTTGTTTTTTTTTAAATTTTTGCAAATTTATAAAAAAAAAACAACTTAGGAATCACATGTACATAAGTATTCACAACCTTTGCGCAATACTTTGATGATACACCTTTGGCAGCAATTACAGCCTCAAGTCTTTTTGAATATGACGCCACAAGCTTGGTACACCTATCTTTGGGCAGTTTCACCCGTTCCTCTTTGCAGCATCTCTCAAGCTCCATCAGGTTGGATGGGAAGTGTCAGTGCACAGCCATTTTCAGACCTCTTGAGAGATGTTCAATTGAATTCAAGTCTGGGCTCTGGCTGGGCCACTCAAGGACATTCACAGAACTGTCCTGAAGCCACTCCTTTGATATTTTGGCTGTGTGCTTGGGGTCATTGTCCTGCTGAAAAATGAAAGATGAACCATCACCCCAGTCTGAGGTCAAGAGCACTCTGGAGCAGGTTTTCATCCAGGCTGTCTCTGTACATTGCTGCATTCATCTTTCCCTCTATCCTTACTAGTCTCCCATTTCCTGCTGTTGAAAAACATCCCCACAGCATGATGCTGCCACCACCATTGGCATAGTTATGAACGGTGCCTGGTTTCCTCCAAACATGACACCTGGCATTCACGCCAAAGAGTTCAGTCTTTGTCTCATCAGACCAGAGAATTTTGTTTCATATGGTCTGAGAGTCCTTCAGGTGCCTTTGGGCAAACTCCAGGTGGGCTGCCATGTGCCTTTTACTAAGGAGTGGCTTCCGCCTGGCCACTCTACCATACAGGTCTGATTAGTGGATTGCTGCAGAGATGGTTGTCCTTCTGGAAGGTTCTCCTCTCTCCATAGAGGAATGCTGGAGCTCTGACAGAGTGACCATCGGGTTCTTGGTCACCTCCCTGACTAAGGGCCTTCTCCCCCGATTGCTCAGTTTCAACGGACGGCCAGATCTAGGAAGAGTCCTGGTGGTTCTGAACTGCTTTCATTTATGGATGATGGAGGCCACTGTGCAATTTGGGACCTTCAGAGCAGCAGAAATTTTTCTGTACCCTTCCCCAGATTTGTGCCTCGAGACAACCCTGTCTCGGAGGTCTACAGACAATTCCTTTGACTTCATGCATGGTTTGTGTTCTGACATGCACTGTCAACTGTGGGATCTTATATCGACAGGTGCATGCCTTTCCAAATCATGTCCAATCAACTGAATTTACCACAGGTGGACTCCAATTAAGCTGTAGAAACATCTCAGTGATGATCAGTGGAAACAGGATGCACCTGAGCTCAACTTTGAGCTTCATGGCAAAGGCTGTGAATACTTATGTACATGTGATTTCTTAGTTTTTTATTTTTAATAAATTTGCAAAAATCTCAAAAAAAAACCTTTTTCACATTGTCATTGTGAGGTATTGTGTGTAGAATTTAGAGGAAAAAAATGAATTTAATCCCTTTTGGAATAAGACTGTAACAAAACAAAATGTGGAAAAAGTGAAGCGCTGGGAATACTTTCTGGATGCACTGTATCCCCAAGGCACTGCCATCCAGACCAGTAGTGTCCCTTGGACCACGCCAACACCATATACCAGGCCCAAAGTCTATAGTGGAAGCTGGCCACTAATGCCAAGTATATGTATAATGGTGTGTGGCCGAGGTATGTACTTTGTGATTGCTCTCTATTTCTTTACATACAATGAGTGCATACCACTGCCAAGGCCCTATTTTGCAACGTTAAAAGTGCAAAAGTGATCCAGAATCCACATCCTGACTCAGATCACATCCAAAATCTAATGTGTTCACAAGGGCCACCTTCGGTGAAAATGTCATCAAAATCCATCCAGTAGTTTTTGCGTAATCCTGCTAACAGTCAGTCAGACAAACAAACAGACAAACACCATCAGAAATATCACCTTCCCCTTGGCTGAGGTAATAATTTTTAATATAATGTAAATCAGAAAGTATCTTGAGTCGATACAAGTCATTACCACCAGATAGAATGCACCACTTCAGACTGGAGTGTTTCTCAGGCCAGGGAGCTTTTTCTATCTTTCCTATATAACATAGCTACTCATAAATTCCAACTAATGTACTAAAAGAACTTGTAAAACTGAAGCACAAATCTTTCTTTCGGTATGGGCTGACCGCACAACCGCCTGTATATCTGTGTTAAAATGCATTTAAATGTTTCAAAAGGCACAACACCGCAATCAAAGTTGGAAGTGTAGGTGTATGATTCAATCATTTTTAAAGCCTTCCCTTTATAATGACAGAAAATATAGAGACCAGATCCATTTTTCAAGACCAAAACCAGTTCTTGAATGGTTACTTGAGCCTCGCTTTTGGAGTTGGCCTCAAGTAGCCATTTAAGGAAGTGCAACTTTTAGACCTTTTGTGTTGGCTTCATTATTCTGCCCCAGCAGCTGGCACTTGGTAGCAAATTTATTTTACAAATGATTAGTGCAAAGCCAGTGAACTTCCTAATTTTCACCAGTTCAAACATGTAAAGTGTGTTGAAGTGGGTTCATCTTGTCGATGAATCCCGAGTCCCTTTGACTGCCAAATACAGCTGATCTTCTTTCTGCAGGGACATGCAGCACTGTTTTGTATTTGTGTTTCTTGATGTGCGGTCGTGCTTTGAAAAATGCTCAGAGTACAGATGCATAGTCTCACATTTAACAAAAGCCTGCTGATTAAATATCAGTCTGTTTTCCAATTTCCAACACTTGCATTTTGAAAAGGAATACATCACAGCTTTCTCCTTCAGAATAATATACACTGTGAGGCCGAGAACTAAAACTTATATAATTACTTGACCTTTTATCTTGTTACTTTAGAGGAGTGCCCTTCACATGTACTGCATAAGACATCTTTATAGAGGAGTGCTAATGAGCTATTGTACACGCACATTCTCAGTCTGGATAATTGCTATTTCATGTTATTGTTTGACAAAACCCCCTCAATGATAAGGCATTTATAAACTAAGACACATCAAGTCTTGTTATAGATTTAAAGTGGAAAAGAAAATGTTAATTGTCTTGTTCAGTCCTCACTCGAGAAAGCCCCTGCAGACTCGGCTAAACTGTGGAACACATGGGCCAAGTAAGGTCGTTGGTATTAAGATGAAGTAGTCCATCTTGATATGCCCTTTTTTTTAAATGGGTCATTGGTTGAACTTTTTTCCATATTTTAACAGCTCACACATGTCTTAATAAAAGGTTTGTGACACATTTAGTTCAGATTTTCTTTAACTATTTAATTATTGCATTAGATTTTTTTTCTAAATTGTCCAGCCTTTCTATTAATGGCTGGTTTCAGTGCTTGTCACTTTAAATCTCTAAGACTGCATTCAACTCCGCCCTCCCTCTTATGTCACTATTGCTAACATTAGCTGCCCGTAGCTGCCTGGCCACACACACGGGAGGATCTTAAATCTTAACCAGTTTTTTAAAATGTGTGAGACCACAGACATCAGGACAGCTTAAAAGGATTTTAATTTTCTCATTCTGCAAGCACACACACTAAATGATTAGTGAAATAGAGCACACACACTTTTATGAATGATTTCACAGTGATTCCGCTGACACGATCTCACAGAATCACATGGTCACATTTGATTCAGACGTGATTCTGGATATAAACAAATATAGAGGATTATTAGCTGGCTGTTGCTAATTCACCTCCAACTTGACTAGGAAAAGTTAAAAAAAAAATAGTTCTGACATAACACATTTATTGATAAATGATCACCGGGATGAGCCTTGAGTCCGGTCATGCTCCCCTCCGATCGTTCTTGGGGCAAATTGGGCCAAAATTCGGGCATAAAATCCTCTCATGTGTGGCCAGCTTCATGTAAATTTGTCTCAAAGAATTAATAAAGTAATACATCACCGGTGGGCAGAGGTATGTGGTTTCAGTGAGTGATAGGATATAACTGGCCCCTGGAGTACAACCAGCACAGAAACATGCGTGAATGAGTGGCTAAACTGCTAGCTTCTTGGATCACGGCAGAGAAAATCAAACTTTAACTAAGCTAAAACGAACAAAATGTATGGTCAAGTGCTGATAGATGAACAAGGATTACAGTGGGGGTGAATAGAATTTATAGAAAAACGGTCAGATCCAGGGAGCCTGTCTTCTCGCTGAAGCTAACTGTGTCTGGCTACAGTGATCGTCATGGACCACCTAGCATGCTAATGCTAACAGTACACTGTAAAATCACAGTGAAAATATAACAAAATAAGCCAAAATGACATACTGACTGTGGATTAGTGAACCAGGTGGAAAAAGGGATGTCGATTAGGGTGAGTGATCACACTTGATGCGAGCTTCCCAGTACCGCTGTTAGCTCAGAAGCTAATTCATCTAGCTCCCGTCCTTCTACATGACAGTCTATTCTGGCCAATAATAGATCAGTGGGCGGGTATCAAGGATGGCACTGGGCTGGCTTTACCATTTTATGACGTCCCAAGGTAAACCCGGAAGAGTCAAAATGGCTTATGGAGAGAAAAATGATATAAAGGCTGTGTGTGTTTTTAAGAGGAGTGTTATGATATTTTTTGCAATAATAATGTGACCAATAGACACATTTCATTATTTTATGAACACAGTTTTTCAGTGAATGACCCATTTAATGCTACAAAACTGTTGCTCATTTATATTAAAATATTGTGTGTTTTCACATTAGTTTTGGTGTAGCCAGTAGGAAATGTCAGTGTTACTATAAAAAGATGTCACAGTAGAGAGTCGTCTTCCCTCGGAAATGTCATGCAACTTCCCATTGAAAAGGAAACGTTCCCTTGATTGACCTTTGAGTGATAGTAGTGTGCTCATTTGCTTCACAATGCTGGAGGTGTTTGTGAATTCTTTGAATGCGATTATCAAGACCCTTCCTTGACCATCTCCCTTCTTGTCACCCTTTTTCATTTTTAGCCAGCTGTTACATCCCTTTTTGATACTCCTCCTCCCCGGCCTGGGAACTACTCCATTACTTCTGATTATTTTTAATGGCAGGCTCATTCTTTTGTAGTACATTCATATTTGTCTCTTAAGACTTGAAGACTGTTTTAATGAGCTCTCAGAAGGTCTGCTTCCTTAGCCTCTGGCTAGATCTAGTTATGTGCAGCAGGCAACTCTACTAGACCCAGACTATATAAGGCATGAACACTTCCCAAGACATGAAGACGTGCCATTCTTCCCTTTGACAGATATTATCCAGTGGGGAATGGAAGCCACATAATTCGAGTAGATCCTTGATTATGGTGTGTTATGTAAATGCAACATTAATAAAAAGATTTTAACATTACCTTGGATGAGAAGGTATTTTATGGAGACCAACTGTAAACAGACGGTCTAGCTGCTAACCATAGCCATAGTCTGTTCATTTTTATGGTATTTCCTACCTGTTGACATTCAACCAATGCTTTAAATGCTAAAAAACAATGGTGCTATACTGTAAGTAGCCCTCTTGCTAATTTGGACTCTTTATTCTCAAGATATTCTCTTTTCTTTTCTTTTCTTCTCTCCTTATCCTTGCTCCCTGCCTGTCACCCAGAGAGCCATGATCCGGCTAGAGGAGGATAATCATGCACGCCCAGTAGACAGCATGGACACCAAAAGGCACTCTGCTGAAAGGTGACCTCCAGGCAATTCACCTTACAACATCATTTGGTAAGTGAGAAAATTCCTCGCCCCTGTTTAGTGACCTGCAGCTCAGAGGCGTTTGCTCAAGTTTATGTAAGGCATCAAGTCATCTAAACCAGATCACATAATCCAATGTAAGCTCCTTAATGTGCATATATATATATTTTAATCATTTTAACCTTCCTAAAGACCAGATTAGCGCATCCATCCTTAAAAATTACTATTTTTCCATTTGGCCTGAATACAAATAATTTAAATTGTGCACAAAATATTAGTATTGCTTTTTCTTAATGAAATTGTTTTTTTTTTAAATATGTCCCCTTTGGTGTGATCTTTTGATCTTTCCAAAATGCATTTTTTGTGCTAGCATGACTGTGTGTGTGAAGAAGATCTTGCATCACAGCATTGCATAGATCCATCTAGACTACATATAAGCTTATGAACAAACATCTATCTCCCCTCTCTATTTTAAGTCAAAAAGACAAAAGGGCCCTATTATGACAATCAACACCATGTTTTTGCACCATGCTTCCCACCTTGTGCCAGTGATTTTGTTAATTTCTGCCAGCACATTGTCTGTTTTTTTATGCTTTGCTTTCATGACATCTAATTACCAGTAGACAGTGCACTGACTTTGTGCTGGGAGGAGGGGCACTCATTTCAATGAGGTGTGGCAGTATGTGAACTCATGCACTTTGGTATTTTGCAGCATTTTATGACAATGCACTTTTGATCAGGAAAAGGAGGTCTGTCATCATGTTGTTTAATGCAATTTCAGCAGCATGTTTTGAAATCTTGCAGCTCCTGGAAACACCGCATGCGCTTGGATTTTCTATTTTAATAGCGAGAGTTGGAACAGTTATAAGTCATTTTAATTGTAATATGATGATACACTTAATAGTTTTTTATTCCATCCACATTTTTATTTTAATTGTGGACTTAGTATTGGAGTCTATAGATTAGACATTATTATATTAATTTTTTAGGGGAATGAACGAATGAACAGGGAGCATGTGGATACGACATATGGGGGAGGCGTGGTGGGATGCTGTCAATCTGGAGATCTCTTCTGTGACATAGTATTCTGTCCACTAATGTGTCGTGTCTGTCTTCATATTAATCATTATATCTCGTGTCCATTTGTGCTCACACATCCTGATTAGTGAAAAACCCACACTCATTGTTTTCTGTTAAATGAGGGCAGTTAAATACACACAGTAGAGTTTTTCATTGCACAGAGGCAAAAAACGGTGTGTGGGTTTACATTTTGGCAGGTAGTCCTCTTTTTAATTCAGCTACCGGACTTCAACACAGGACCAGTCTGCCCAATACCGGGAAAAGAGCTGCCACCACAGCTGGAGAAGACAGGTACGCACAAAACCAACATTCATCATTATCTAATGATGACATCCATCCATCCATCCATCCATCTTCTTCCGCTTAATCCTTTTTGGGTTGCGAGGGGCTGGAACCTACCCCAGCATCTTTGGGCAAGAGGCAGGGTACACCCTGGACAGATTGCCAGTCTGTTGCAGGGCCAACACAGAGAGACAGACAACCATTCACTCTCACAGTCATACCTAAGGACAATTTTAGAATCCCCAGCTTTGATGCCAATTAACCTAACTTGCATGTTTCTGTCATGTGGGAGGAAACCGGAGAAATCCCGGAGTAAACCCATGCAGACAAGGAAGAACATGCAAACTCCACACAGATCACTGTTGGTCGGAGGCTGGGATCGAACCCAGGATCCCCCGGCCAGGGGTGAGTTGCTGTGCTGCCGCAGTGCTAACCACTCCACCATCGCACTGCCCCTAATGATGACAATTTAAAAAAAAAATTCAATTCATTCACTGTTATTTTTTTAACAGAAGGATTCAAAGTGAAAATATCCTGACAGTTGTTTTGAATTAAAGCAACAACTGAGAGGAGAGGAGATTAACGGACCTCGGCCAAGATGAACAGCTTGCTCTTTCTCAGTTTAAAAGAGAAGTTTGTATGAATGATAATATAACTGAAGGAAATTTTACAACTCGGTCAGAAATATGGACAAAGAGAAAGACTGGCATAATCTCTGAATTGTAGCCAACAGCTCTCAACTATGCGTAATTGTGACCAAAGAGTCAAAGATTTTATTTGTCAGTACTACTATACGTAAAGGACATACAGGAGAATTGAAATGGCATTTCTCTCTCTCTCTTCAGTGGTGTGCACAATATAAAAAAGAAAAAGGAATAAGGCTGGAAAAACAACAGCAGTCTATGTACAGTAATGCTACCCGTAGTGCAAATGGCGACAAAAGATAGACCCAGACCTCCCATAGTGCAAATAAAGATAAACGATGAGACCCAGCAATCTTATATACAGAAGAGTAGAGCAGTAATACTCGTAGTACCATGTTCACGGTGGTAGTGTAGGTGCAGACAGTGACAGATAGGATTGTACATAATCAATATTGCAATAACAGACAGCAGCAGATATGGCTTTTGTGCAAATGGTTGCAGTAAAGTGCAGAGACATACAGCAGCAGATATATTACTGTTGGTGTGCCAGTCTTTCTGTGCCAACAGCTGAAGTAGTGTCATGAGTTGCCTTTCAGGGCAGGATAAAGACCCAGTCGCTGGCTGTGAGTTTGCAGGGAGTTTAATAATAAAACACAAAAAGCACAAAAATATAACAAGAGCAAAACTTGCTAGACTTGGACCAAAAGAGCAGGATACAAAGACAAGGGATAATAAGATGAGGAACTCTTGTCTGGAACAACCAGAGGAAGTATGAGGCACACGCCGGTTGACAGAGTAGGAGCGTGGGGCACACACAGGGTAAATACAGAGAATAATTGTTGTGCTTACATAAGGTAACAGAGTAGAATAAAGAGACAGAACTTATGTCCGATCGCTGAGAAGGGTGCTGCTCCAAACAGCGGTGCCATACCCCTTAAATAAGGCAAAGGGAGATTACAACAAATGATCCCAGGTGTGGTTAACAGGAGCGAGGAGTAATTAATCCAGATATAACCAGCTGGGAACAATCGCAAAACTAAGCCAGTAGCAAAAGGAAGTAGACAAAGGACACTGTCAAAATAAAAGTACAGACCAGAAAGAACACTGGGACCTGATACAGAGGATGTGTCATGCGCTGGCCCTCACGAGCCAGCATAAGACGCACACAGAGTCACCATTGAGTTTTTCAGTGAGTTTATTTACGGTGAAAAAGGTGTTAACACAAGCTGCTGAGATGATGACAGGAGTCTTCACAGAACAGGAGGCATAGGGCTATACAGCACACTATAGGTCCAGAGCAGGAGACAGTCACACACAGTCAGGCTAGGTAATAATTATACGCAGGCTGCTAAGGCAGGGACTTACAGAACAATTCACATCGGGAGGAATAAGGCTAATGTAGCACACTTACTGGTACCGGTGAAAGACGGTCAAGCCCTAGGCAGCCGAGGTGTGAAAACAGTCCAGACATTCGCAACGTGACGGTGGGTGAACAGTTAACCGACCAGGTTGGCGATCAGACACTGCTGCGTCCTACTGACGCCAGTGCTGGGCTTAAATTGACAAGGTACTAATGACAATGATGACACACAGCTGACCGACCGTTGACAGGCGGAAGCCCCACCGAGCACTTTCACAATAAGAGCCCGGAGAGGCCAGAATACCGCCCACAGCTGTCAAGGCCGGCAGCAAGACATAGCTTAGCCCGAGCGCGATCAGAACCGACGCTCGGGTCATAACAGTACCCTCCCTCCACGGGCGCACTCCGAACGCCCCAAGGAACCACCCTGCCCCCCCCCCGCCCCCCCAGGGTGGGAGGTTGGGGGACAGGTGCGGAGGGAGAGAAACCAACCCAAGAAAAAGACAAAGACCAGACAAGAAAACCATACAAGAAATACATACAAACACATGACTCTGGGAAAAAAAAAAAAAACAAAGGAAAGAAATACATGACCAACTGTGGAAAAACATGACTATAAAAAGAATACATGACTGCAACTATGGACACAAAAGAAATACGTGCTAAACACGGCGACTATGAAAAAACAAACACACAAGACCAAAAATACAAGTAAACCCCTGGAAACTATGAACAAAAACCTCCATACTATAGCCCCCCAAGAAGGAGTGGAGAACAAAACAATAGCAAAACAAAACCAAACTAAGTACTGCAAAACACATGGGGCAAACCAGATTGCCCTGACCTAACTTGGCTATGGCAAGACTGTGGCTTTCCCAGAAAAAAAAAACATGAGGCAATCCAAAATTGCTCTGACTTGACTATAATAAAACTATGGCCTTCAAAAAAAAGAACAAGAGGCAATCAAAAAATTGCTCCGACTTGACTAAGACTACGACTGTGGCTCACAAGAAAAAAGAAAACAAGAGGCAATCTAAAATTGCTCAAACCTGACTATGACTGTGGCTTACAAAAAGAACAAGAGGCAATCTAAAATTGCTTAGACTTGACTATGACTATGATTACGTGAAACAACAAAAATTGTTAGACGTACTAAACATGACTTGGCACCGTATGGGCCCACAGAAAGTCCCACAGTACATGATCAGTCAGGTGGCCTGCCCCAGTCCCATGCCCCCAGAAATAAGTCCTCTGGTGGCCGAACCAGGTCACCCCGTAACACACACAGTTTATTGGGTGGCCAACCCAAGATGCCGAACGCACCAGGCAGTTCCTCGGGTGGCCGACCCACATCCCACAACCAACAGGACCGTGGAGGGATTGCATGCAGCCACTCACCTGAAAACGACAAAACAGGAGAGCGCCGGTCTGCCAAACAAAACCCACTAATGGCCCCCAGCTGGTGGCTCCTGAGAGGGGGCCAACCAAAAACCTGGACCCCCTCGAATCCCGATTGGGTCGCAGCCGCACCTGCGCTGGACCCCCACTGGACCTCGTCGGACCCCGATTGGGTTACAGCCACACCTGAGTCGGAACCCGACTGAACCTCGTTGGACCCCGATTGGGTAATCGCTGCACCCACGTTGGACCCCGACTGGGTCAGGACAGGCCCAGATTGGGTCACCGCTGCACCCACGTTGGACCCCGACTGGGTCACCTCAGCCCATGCATCGGACCCCGATTGGGTCACCGCTGCACCCATGTTGGACCCTGACTGGGTCACCTCGGCCCATGCGTCGGACCCCGACTGGGTCAGGACGGGTCCCGATTGGGTCACCGCTGCACCCACGTTGGACCCCGACCGGGTCTCCTCGGCCCACGCGTCGGACCCCGACCGGGTCAGGACTGCTCCGGCGACGACCTCCATCTCCGAACCTGGAACCCCCAGTCCCGTGACCTTGACTGGCTCCGGACCGGTAACGCTGTGGAGGTGCTCAGAAAACAAGGGAGGACCGGGATCAGTTCCACCGGCAGCGCCAGAGCCCAGCGAGACGAGCTCGGGTGCAGCGGACGGCTGCCCCTCACTCGCCTCCCCATGAGGCAGGCAAAAATGCTCTAACACACCATACAGGAAAACAAGAAAGAGCACTTGCCTGCACTCGGGCTCTGGAGCCGTCCAGGACTTCGCCGATCCAGGTTCAAGGAGAAGCTCGTCGTCGGGCTCCCACTCGGCTGCGTCGGGTTCCACAGCCGGCCTGATGGTCTTTGCAGCTGGATCCTCACGCGGTGGCGTCCACGCCAATAATCCGTATGGCGTGGGGGCAGAGGACCCTGGACCTGCTGACTCGGGCTGCATCCCTGAAGAACCCTGGGGACGCTCTCTCGTCAGCTCTGGCTCCTCAGCTCTGGCTCCTCACTGCAGTCCGTTTTGCTCTGTCCAATGCAAGGCTGCAGGGCCGGGATATTTCCCAGAGCTGCAGGCCTCCCCCTCGTTCGACGACGTGGGACTGACGCCGAGGACCGCTCCGCAGGAGGAGACACAGAGGCAGCAGGTTTAATACAAGTGGCTACAGCTGGGAAAAGTGACTCAGGGAGCTGCAAACCCCGAGCTTCACCCCCAGGAGTCAGACAAGACAGATCACTATTATCAATAGAAAAGTGAACTTGGACTTGCCTGTCTCCCGGGGGAAGGATGTTGTCAGCTGTAGCGGACGTTGCTCCTTCCCTCGCTCGCTGGATCGTAAACAAGGATCCAAGGACGGAGCCCACCGGCACCGGACTCAGCTCACTCTCAGCAGCTGGCTGGTTGAGGGGGTCATCCCGGCGGCCCGGAACTGGATCCGGAGCAGGAGCTTGCCGAAGATGCGCCCGGCCGTGACGCCGACGCCTTCGCCGGCCCCCAGATGGTACGAACTCTCGAAATGGATCGAAGGCAGGATCAGGATCCATAGGCGAAGAGCAGGTGTGCCTCTTCACCTGCTTCATGCCGCATTCCTCCTCCATCATCAGAAATATTTTGCGTTGTGCGGCGATGTCCTCCCTCCTTGCGTCGACTTCCGGGTGGTTGGCGTAGCGGGGAGAGAGATGACAGAGAACATCTTCGGCGGCGTCCAGGTACCAATGTATGCCGTGGTCATAGTCCAACAGGGAAGCGGAGATGAGCAGCTCATCCACGGCTTCCAAAACACTCGTCAGCACGTGGCTCTTCGGTGACGGCATTCCTCACATACACGGGACCCAGACAGGGAAAAACAACGTCCAAAACTCAAACTCACTGGTGAATAGCGTCTCAGGTTGGCGTCACCGTAAACGCTGTTTTGGCAGCAGTGTACTGTCATGCGCTGGCCCTCACGAGCCAGCATAAGACGCACACAGAGTCACCAGTGAGTTTTTCAGTGAGTTTATTTACGGTGAAAAGGTGTTAACACAAGCTGCTGAGATAATGACAGGAGTCTTCACAGAACAGGAGGCATAGGGCTATACAGCACACTATAGGTCCAGAGCAGGAGACAGTCACACACAGTCAGGCTAGGTAATAATTACACGCAGGCTGCTAAGGCAGGGACTTACAGAACAATTCACACCGGGAGGAATAAGGCTAATGTAGCACACTTACTGGTACCGGTGAAAGACGGTCAAGCCCTAGGCAGCCGAGGTGTGAAAACAGTCCAGGCATCCGCAACGTGATGGTGGGTGAACAGTTAACCGACCAGGTTGGCGATCAGACACTGCTGCGTCCTACTGACGCCAGTGCTGGGCTTAAATTGACAAGGTACTAATGACAATGATGACACACAGCTGACCGACCGTTGACAGGCGGAAGCCCCACCGAGCACTTTCACAATAAGAGCCCGGAGAGGCCAGAATACCGCCCGCAGCTGTCAAGGCCGGCAGCGAGACATAGCTTAGCCCGAGCGTGATCAGAACCGACGCTCGGGTCATAACAGGATGAGCAAAAATATACAAAGAATACAGACAATCCACCAAGGCCAAGACAAGATAGCACAAAAACCAGAGAGGCACATACTGAGCTACTACATTACAAAAATAGACCTAAGGCAAAAAGGTAAAGGGTAGACTCATGTCAGAACAGGCAGATAATCATATTGATACAAAAACCAGATGGTCATAGACACAATAAACAACTGGACAGGACTGGAAATAATTGAACTAAGAAACAGGACCTCTCATGAATAAACTGAAACAAAAGGCAAACTCAAATATCATCATTGTAGAGGAGCTGGGCAATGAAGAGGCAATTTGGGTTTATAAACAAAGTTTTAATGTTCAGCTCTTCTATCAAGTCTCATCTGGTGCAGAGAGCGGCAGAAGGGAAAAAGAGACAGAATCTCGCCGACTCGCTGGTTATATACGAGCACACAACAAAAGACATGCATAACAAAGGCTGACATCCCTCATTATCTTAATCCCCCCATTGTCTTGGTATTTCCTCTCCTCATCTTGGGAGGTGATGGTAATCCTTCTCCTCGCCTTGGGGGGTGAGGGTGGCTCGTCCGGTTTCCCCCGCCACGTCCGGGAACGTCTTTGTTCTTCACTCGGCGGGTGAGATTCCTTTGTCCTTTCAGAGGTGTGAAGTTCCTTACATATGTAATCCCAAACATTTCCACTTGCTCTAACATATGTAGTTATGGAATATATGGTTAATATAGACCACAATCATGCATAATAAAACAAAATGGAAGTGGGGAACTTACAGCAGATAACCAGACTAACAAAGGAGCGTGAGCACAGTTCCTCAAACGTGCATAATGACAGAGCCCCCCCCGTCCAAGGGGTGGATTCCAGACACCCCAAGGTAACATCAGAAAAGAAAAAGAACACCCCCCCCCCCCAACAGGAATAGGACAATAATCAAACCTGGGAGGGTGGTGGGGGAAACCAGGCTAGGTGGGATAAAACAAGATCTCACTCAAGACCCACAAAATACAACAGTTGAAGTGACTATAAAGAACCTATGCCCACTGGGCAAGAAAATAAGGCAGTTCAGGTGGCCGACTGGAATCCAAAGACCACCAGATCATGTGGTGGAATAAGTTGGGTGGCCTACCAGAATTCTTGAGCCACCCAAACAGAATGCACAGTCTATCAGGTGGTCTTCCAGAATTCCACCATCAACAGACCAGAGAACGCAATCTGTCGTGTGGCCTCCCAACGTCCCTGAGCCAGCGGACAGTTGAGCTCAAAACGTCCCTTTTAGGAGACAACAGTTGGAAACCGTGTTCCTCGTGGACCGCAGGGGCTGAGACGAGGAAACCAGATGACGAGGATGACTGACCATCAAGGAACCCAAATGCAGAGGATGGCTGACCAGTGGAGGAACCAGACGAAGAGCACGGCTGATCAGCAGGGAAACCAGATGAGGAGGACTGATGGTCACAGGTGAGCTCAGTTGAAGGCTGCTGACCAACAACGACCTCAGACAATGACTGATGAGCAGTGGCGACCTCCGGCGAAGGTTGGCAACCCATGGCAACCTCAGGCGGAGAAGGAGGACCCACAGCAACCTCGGGCGGAGAAGGAGGACCTACGGCAACCTCAGGCAGAGAAGGAGGACCCACAGCAACCTTGGGTGGAGAAGGAGGACCCACAGTGACCTCGGGCGACGGAAGAGGACCCACAGTGACCTCAGGCAATGGCGGAGGACCCACAGTGACCTCGGGTGATGGCGGAAGACCCACAGTGACCTCGGGCGACGGCGGAGGACCCTCAGTGACCTCAGGCGGATAAGGAGGACCCACGATGACCTCAGGCGAAAGCGGAGGACCCATGGTGACCGTGGACGAAAGTTGATGATCCTCGGTGACCTCAGGCGATAGCTCAGGCAAGAGAACAGAGAAAGACTCCGGATCAGGATCACCGGCAGCAGTGGAGCCCGGCAAGGAGACATTCTCCCCACTATGAGTAAGACAAGGTTACTCTAGAACTGATGGTGTAGAAACAGAACAGAGTACTTGCCTTTGCTCAAGCTCCACCGCTGTCCAGGACTCTGGCAAATCAGGCAGGGACGTTTCGGATCCATTTCTTTGGGCGTCCATTCCCGACATAGTCACCTCAGATGGAGAAAGAGGAAAAAACACCGGAACACAATTACCGGCAGCAGTGGAGCCTGGCGAGGAGAACTCAGGAGCAGAGGACATCTGCAACTGATTCTCCCCACCGTGAACTAGACAAGATTTCTAAAGATCTGAAGGTGTAAGAACAGAACAGAGTACTTGCCTAGACTTGAGCTCCACCGCCGTCCAGGACACCAGTGACCAGTGACTCTGCTGCGGCGATCCTGGCAGCAGGTATGATGGTGGGTGCAGCTGAAGGACCCCCAGGTGTGGCGGTCAACGCAGGTGAAGCTTTCGGCGTGACGGCTGATGCTGGAGGTTGCCTCACTGATGGTGCTGACTCCCGTACTGCTGAAGCCAGGGGACACTCTTCTGTTGGCTTAGTCTTCAGGGCACAGGGGGCGCTCTCCTCCCATCCAGGACATGGCTGCGGGGCTGAAACTGACCATTCCAGGGCTGCAGGCCCCTCCGTCATCTGGCGACTCTCTCTCAGGACCAGCGGATGGTCAGGGGAAACAGGAGAGGACATGGGAGAAGCAGGTGAGGAAAAGGTGGCAGCAGCAGGCAGTGAGGACTCAGCTAAAGTGGGCTGCTGATGCTGAGCCTCACCACCAGGAATAAGGCAAGACAGTTCATTTTCAAGTGTAGGAGAATGAGAAAGCACTTGCCTTAAATCCCAGGGTGTGATGGTAGCTGCGGCTGCAGGACCAGACAATGTCCTCCCGGGAGCGGCAGAGGTTGTCTGGTAAGGAGCCGGAGACACACTTCACTCCGGAGTCCGGGGACGCTGGTTCATCGGCGCAGATGGTTTACTCAGCCTCCTCTTGCGGAGTGACTGTGGGGCTGACGCAGCTGGAACCCCAGATCTGTGTAATGGGGCCAGGAAATGCCTCACCGATGGCACTGGGTCCCGCGATGCCGAAACCAGGGGACACTTCTTTGTCGGCGCAGGCTTCAGGACACAGGGGACGCACCTCTCCCGTCTAAGACATGGCTGCGGGGCTGGAACTGGACCTTCCAGGGCTGCAGACTCCTCCTTTGTCTGGCGGCTCCCTCTCAGGAATCTCAGGGAAAACAGAGAAAGGCACAGGAGAAGCAGGTGAGGGAAACACAAAGCAGCAGGTGGTGAGGACTCAGCTAAATTAGGCTGCAGCTTTTGAGCCTCACCACCGGGATTAAGGCAAGACAGTTCAAAACTTGCCTTAATTCCCGGGGTGTGATGGTTGCTGCTGCTGCGGGACCAGGCACAGTCCTCCCGGGATCTATGAAGGTCGTCTGGCGAGGTGGGTGAAATGCCGGAGCCAGGGGACGCTCCTTCATCAGCTCAGACTCCATTCCACTCAGTGAGCCTCCCTCCAGCTGAGTCGCGTAGTCTGGAAGGAGCCAAGGCTTATAATCCAGCAGAAGCTTTATCTCTGATAACTGAACCCGCTGGCACTCCTCCAACTCCTCGGCAGTGGGACCGTCACGGGGCACGGAGGCTGCGTACCCAATCCAGCAAACGGAGGGCTCTTCCGGCGCCGGAGTGAAGGCCAGTGGTGTGGGCCACTGTTCGGGAGGAGAAAGCGGGGCTGTAGCTGGATGACAGCAACTGGCTGGAGACCTCCGTACCCAGGGACACGTCTTCATTGGCACAGATACGGATGAGGAAGAGGGTTCCCCCAACCTGTGGAGCGTGGGTTAAGGATTAGCGGCAGTAACGAGGAAACCCATTAGTTCTGGATGGCTCCACAGGCTAGGGCACGCTTCCAGTACCTGTGCCACACCGTCCAAGCATTCCTGGGCTGCTTCGGGAGTGCGGGAGGCATGAGCTGCTGATATTATGCCTTCTAACACTCCAACCGCCCAGCGCTCCACCTCATTCAGTCCATGACTTCTGTAGTCCGTGACAGCTGACATTCCAGCGGGAAAAAAAGGACTGAAACAAAAGTGTAAAGGAGGGGAAAACAAAAGAGCAAATTCACAGCTGCTGGTGTCTAAACTGGCAGCACCCTTCTGTCATGAATTACCTTTCAGGGCAGGATAAATAGTTCAGGGTCCTGATGGCCTGATGGACAAAGCTGTTTAGCAGTCTTGTGGAGCAGGCCCAGAGGCTCTGGTACCTTTTCCCTGAGGGCAGGGAGCTGAAGAGGGAATGTGAGGGGTGGGAAGTGTTGCCTGCAATGTTGATGGCTCTGTGGGTGAGGTCGATGTTCGGGAGGGGGAGCTGAGGGGCACCGATGATCTTGCTGGCTGCTTTCACTGTGCGTTGTAGTGTCTTCCGGCAGGAGGTGGTGCAGCTTCCATACCACGCCGTGATGTAGCTGGTGAGGATGCTCTCAACGGTGCCCTGGTAGAATGAGCACATGACGGGGGGTGGGACTTGTGCTCTCCTCAGAAGAAGTAGCTCATGTTCTTTCAGCAAATGGATAAAAAAGTCAGTTACATTTTAGCCTTTCTCATAAGTCAAACCATTTCTTCACAGCTTAAGATGCAATGTCTCTCCAATTGCACTACTTTTTTTTGCCTTTTATGTGACTATGATAATCATGAGTATTTTTCTGAAAAATCCTCTGTTACAAGCTAATTCTGTTACAAGCAATGTTACAAGCAATCCTGGAATTTCCCCGTTGTGGGACTAATAAAGGCTTATCTTATCTTATCTTATCTTATCTTAATTTTTTAAAAGACTGAAAACAGATCCCAGAGGAGATGTGTGAGACTAGTTTGGTCTGAATTACAATAAACTGAAAGGTTATGATAGATTTTTTTCTAATGATGGCAAGTGCATATTGCTTTCTACCGTTCAAACAATGAAACTGCCAATAGTCTCTATTTTGCAAAGGTCAATAGAACAGTAAAAGGCCATAACAATGTTCTGGTAAATTTCTATTTTTAGCTTCCCAGTACTGTTGTTGGCTGATTTTACAGAGATGGCTGGTGTTACAGGGTTTTTCATTTTTATTTTTTTTTTTTTACAACAGGACCATTTATGCCTTTTTGAATTTCTGTATCACAAAAGACTAAGACATGAGTAGCAACACATATTATAAGGTTAACAGAATACTGTTGCTTTTGGTCCTGTAGGGCTTTTTTGACACAAAACTACATGTTCTCTCTCACCTAAAACTAAGTGTCCACAGATATTGTTCTGTCCGTCCATGGATTGCCACTTTATTGTGGGGAAGGGGTTTGTAATAATCGCAGGAGCTTTGTTGTCGGGGGCAACTTGCCCCAGGTCTGGCCTCCCAAAACAAATTGGTCCTGGGTGAAGGCCTAGACCAAGAGTGGTCCAGTTGATCCCCATATAAAGGTTACAGCAAGGATTCAACGTACTAAAACGTATGGGCTGCACGGTGGCGCAGTGGTTAGCACTGTAGCAGCACAGTTTACCCTCGGCCGGGGGATCGCGGGGATCGTGAGATCGTGGGTTCGATCCCTGCACCTGGTCAACAGTGATCTGTGTGGTGTTTGCATGTTCTCCCCGTGTTGCATGGGTTTACTCCGGGATTTCTCCGGTTTCCTCCCACATGCCAAAAACATGCAGGTTAGGGATAAGGGGCGCTTGCGCACGCAGCGACTGGCAGCTGGTGGCTTGTCACCAGACTGCAAAACAAATCTACCTACGGGTACAAAATAAGTAATAAAAAAAAAATTAAAAAAAATAAAAGGAGCCAAATGGGTCCGTGCTCCAGTGGGTTCACCACCTGCAGCAGGGATCATGGGACTCATGGTGCTATGTGAACTGGACAGCTGTCCAGGCTTCTCTGCTTGGACTGCTGCCTCTGCGACCATGATGGATGGATGGATGGGTTGAATTTGGTCATGGTCTTGCCCAAAGATGCTGGGATAGGCTCCAGCCCCCCCCCCCCCGCAACCCGAAAAGGATTAAGCGGTAGAAGATGAATGAATGAATGAATGAATGTATTTACATAAAAAGGTAATTACAAATGGGGTGGCGCGGTAGCAGAGTGGTTAGCACTGCAGCAGCACAGCAACTCACCCTTGGCCGGGGGATCCTAGGGGGGATCCTTCTAATTAATTATTTCTGATCTAGTTAGCTTTCATCAACACCATAGAACCTTCTCTACACATCAACGGGTTGCTTAGCCTTTAACCGAATTATTTCCACTTACTGTATGTTATAATAGACATAACCTGAAGAAGCTGCAGTAAAGGTTAGATTGGCACAAACAGCTAACACTTACTTCCAAAGATAGTATACTGTATATAGATACTAGACAAATAAAAAAAATGGACAGATAAAACATTGAATATTGTTATTGCATGTTCAAAGTGAATTCTTAATCCATGGACCATAGAAGTTCTGAATAACAGCTGCAAATAGTTGTGAATTCCGCCACCATGGTAGCTCAATGTTAGCCTGTTGATTTGATGCTGTGTGGATAGGATATTTGCTCATCTTCCACTGAAACCTTCTGTATGAACCTTACCATTGCCATTTAGTATTTCTGAGTTTCTCAAAGGACATTGACGCTTTGACTTTGATGGGTTTTGACTATGTTTTTACAGACAAGCTTAGTGGGCATGTATTAAAAAATGGCTGTTCCAATCTAGGGCGGCACGGTGGCAGAGTGGTTAGCACTGCGGCAGCACAGCAACTCACCTTTGGCCGGGGGATCCTGGGTTCGATCCCAGCCCCCGACCAACAGTGATCTGTGTGGAGTTTGCATGTTCTCCCCGTGTCTGCATGGGTTTACTCCGGGATTTCTCCGGTTTCCTCCCACATGCCAAAAACATGCAAGTTAAGTTAATTGGCATCAAACTGGGGATTCTAAATTGTCCTTAGGTATGACTGTGAGAGTGAATGGTTGTCTGTCTCTCTGTGTTGGCTCTGCGATGGACTGGTGATCTGCCTCTCGCCCAAAGATGCTGGGATAGGCTCCAGCCCCCCACGACCTGAAAAGCATTAAGCAGAAGAAGATGGATGGATGGATGGTAATTACAAATGATGCTTGGACTATGTGATTTAGTTCACATTGGGATCAAACTTGGACATCTGTTTTGGACCCAGTATGACCCTGCCATCACCATATACTGTAAATAGGACTGTACTCCATTCACAAAGAAAAGAAAAACCTAATTGAAAGGACAACTTTGACAGACTTCTCAACAAGTTGTTGAAGGAAGGGGCAGCTGTGGTGCAGTTGTAGCGTGTGGTTGACCTCTGATCAGAGGGTCGGTGGTTTGATTCCTGCTCTCTCTGCAGTCTGCATGTCGAAGTGTCCTTGAGCAAGACACTGAAACCCCAGTTGCTCCTAGTGGGTCAGGCCAGCGCCTTGCATGGCAGTCTGCCCCATGTGTGTGAATGGGTAGATATCTGAATGTGTAAAGAGCTTTGGTCATCAAGGGCTGAGAAAAAGAGTGCTATATAAGTGATTGCTATTTAATAAAAGTATTGGAAATGCATTTGAAATTGTTTAGAAAGTGAAAATGTAGTCGAAGGCTACATTGTATCTGAATTATTTTCAATTCCTTTCCACTGTTACATCTTTAACATGCAGCATGTGTAAATAGCAATACAAAGCTTTTAAGTACAAGCACACACTTCTCTTGTCTAAAGCATGTGCTATACTCATGACCCCATAATTACCAACACAACACTTCATTTGTAGTGCCAATGGACTCCTGTAAAAGGCAACATAGCAGTCCAAAGGCCAATATCGGGCTACTCAGAAGTATTGCTGTATCAAATATTTATAAATGTCCATATACTGTATATCCATCCACTTAAATATCTTATCTTATCTGTTAGTGTTGTCACATGTTGGGTATAATATGGACGACTGGCAAAAGATGGACAAGTCTCCAGTGTTACTGCAGAAATTCTTGGCAGCTAGGCTAATTAATCTTGTACAGACAGACAACATGTCAATAACCTGTGGATCCAGGGCAGCACACAACATTTGGGCAAAGATTTCCACCCATTTTTATCATTTTACTTCATGCAGTGGCCCTGCAGGGTTCACTTTTATATTAAACATGATATCCCCACCCAAACCACAATGACTGAAATACAATTCAGAGATCCTAAGCTGTTGTAACACAATGTATCTGAAGACTTTTCTGTGCTGTTCAGCTCTTGTAATCCAAACACTAGAGCACATCCTAATTAATTATTTCTGATCTAGTTAGCTTTCATCAACACCATAGAACCTTCTCTACACATCAACGGGTTGCTTAGCCTTTAACCAAATTATTTCCACTTACTGTATGTTATAATAGACATAACCCGAAGAAGCTGCAGTAAAGGTTAGATTGGCACAAACAGCTAACACTTACTTCCAAAGATAGTATACTGTATATAGATACTAGACAAATAAAAAAAATGGACAGATAAAACATTGAATATTGTTATTGCATGTTCAAAGTGAATTCTTAATCCATGGACCATAGAAGTTCTGAATAACAGCTGCAAATAGTTGTGAATTCCGCCACCATGGTAGCTCAATGTTAGCCTGTTGATTTGATGCTGTGTGGATAGGATATTTGCTCATCTTCCACTGAAACCTTCTGTATGAACCTTACCATTGCCATTTAGTATTTCTGAGTTTCTCAAAGGACAATGGCGCTTTGACTTTGATGGGTTTTGACTATGTTTTTACAGACAAGCTTAGTGGGCATGTATTAAAAAATGGCTGTTCCAATCTAGGGCGGCACGGTGGCAGAGTGGTTAGCACTGCGGCAGCACAGCAACTCACCTTTGGCCGGGGGATCCTGGGTTCGATCCCAGCCCCCGACCAACAGTGATCTGTGTGGAGTTTGCATGTTCTCCCCGTGTCTGCGTGGGTTTACTCCGGGATTTCTCCGGTTTCCTCCCACATGCCAAAAACATGCAAGTTAGGTTAATTGGCATCAAACTGGGGATTCTAAATTGTCCTTAGGTATGACTGTGAGAGTGAATGGTTGTCTGTCTCTCTGTGTTGGCCCTGCGATGGACTGGCGATCTGTCCAGGGTGTACCCTGCCTCTCACCCAAAGATGCTGGGATAGGCTCCAGCCCCCCCGCGACCCGAAACGGATTAAGTGGAAGAAGGTGAATGAATGAATGTTCCAGTCTATAGAACTTATATTTGATTGCTTTGAATTTGCTTTATTGGTTGCATGTTTGTCAGGTATGTGGTGTTGTTAATTTATTGTATTAAGAAGGGTCTGTGGTCCTCCCTGGTGTAGTTTATGATCCAACCTAAGGTTGCTTAATGAGCTGTCTGTCTCTGGGTTAGCACTGGAGTGGACCTGAAACTCTGCAGAAATAAGCTTCACCTTGACAGCTCTAGTTTAGGAATTTCATGGATGGGTGGATAAAATAGATGTTTTTCTTTAGACTTTATTCCTTTTCATCTTTTTTTTCTTTCAAATAAATCTCAGTGTTGTTAAGACTTGTAGCATTGAGTATTCAACATCTTTTCAGTGTGGGCTGAAACTGTGTAGCTTGCTAAACTGTAAGATGATGATGAAACGTGTTTGATCTTAATTTAAATGTACACTGAAGGCATTTTCTATTTGTATACCTAAAGATCCATGTAGGGTAGCAGACCTCAGTCCTCACCATCTGTGAGTTATTACCTGTGGAAACTAAATATCAGTGCATACGAGACTAACCAAAAATAAACAATCATAATTAGGATAATAATAGCCTGACCACAACAACTTCCATAGCAAAACATTACTACCTATTCTCCCCTTTGAAAAATGAATGCTTCATATAATAATGGGTAATATGATTTGGAACACAGGATTGTAAGCAAAGGATATGTGTGATTTCATTTAAACAAGTGATATGATTAAAGATCAGAAGACTGGAAATGCTGAGAGAAAAGTAATGGTGGCAGAAAGAAAGAGGATAAGCACTTGTGTAGATGAAATTGGTACCTACAGTAGTTTGTGAAGGTGTTTGGATTTTAGTTGTATAACCTGAAAATCTTCTAATATTTATTTATGTACTCTTGTCATACCACAAATGATAACTTCATAGTCAACATGAAAATATTTGTGCAATGGTTCATATTTTCAATGTACAGTAGGTATTTTTCCCTTTATGTATTGATTCATTCATTCAGTGTAATATAGCCTGCTAAAAATTTTGGATTACAGTTACAAACCAGAATGCACTCAACCGAGGAGCAGACCCACACCTGTTACAGCCCTAGAGATTTAAAACCTTGAACTCTGACTTTTTGACCCCAAACCAGTAGTCAGAGGTCAGGGTGTCAGAGTGAACCTGTGTACCAAGTTTGGTGGTCCTAGCTTTCTTTGTTGTTGAGATATAGTTTGTATGGCATTCTGACCTTGACTTTTGACCCCAAAAGCCTCAAGGTCAAGCTATGGACCAGTTTTGGTGGCCGTAGTTTCATTCACTGTTGAGTTAGAGCACAGACATAGCTGGCTATCCGCATAAGTGGCCATCCGCAGATGGCACCAACCACTCGACCCACACGGCTCACTTCGGCGTGGGTGATAAAAATATTTTGTGAATTTCAAACAATCACAACACTGTCAAAGTTGATTGTATATGCATCATGGGTAGTGCTGCTAAATATTTTTTTTTTTCTTGATGAAATATTAATCTCATTTCCCTCTGAAAAGTTAGTATCAAATGATGTAGCCTTGGGTGAAATCGTGTCTTTATGGAGATCAGGTCTTGTTCTGAATTCTGATGATTGATGTCAGACTTCCCCCTCATTTGACGGAACGAGGCCTCAGGCTACAACTAATGCACTGTCCGTAAGTGAAAGTAACACTCACAAAAAAAACCCATTAAAACCAAACATAAAAAATGTTATTAACTGGTCAACGGCATAGCTCATTTGTCATTAATGAAATGATGTATTTGAATGGAGTAAATATTGGTAGTGAGTGCATTTACAGTTTACAGTCTGGCACCCAATATATCTGTGTGTGGTTACAACAGCAAGAGTGGTTAAAAGCACTCAAGCATTGGATAGAATTCAGTCAACATGCATTTAATTTGGGTTTGTGCTTCCAGATGGCACAGCTGTAGTTATACAACAGATATGGGCCAACACATTTATGTGTGAGTAGGAGGGCAGAGATAAACCATTTCTGTCACCTCATTTCTTAGAATGTCATTACCTGTCTAATGTGTTTGTCCCTGGTTGATTTTATCCTATCTCTATCCAACCATTTGTTTTGCTGTTGGATGTTATTGGACACCCGTAATGATTAGTGGCAAATTGCAATCATTGAGGTTGAAATAGTTCAAGTCTTGTTTATTTGAAACCCATAATTGAAGAGGTCATTGGGAGGACCTAAATGCAACAGTTTATTGATATTCTCAAAAGTTTAGGATATGTACTTTGGAAGCCGCAACAATGAGTTGAAATGTTTCAATATTTATTGTGTTTTGCTTTGTTCCATGAGACTGATCTCCTGCAGAAATCAAAATAACTTTTGTGCTGAGACCAGATTTTCAAAATGTGTGCTGCACTGTACAGAAACTCAAATACAGTGGTGTGAAAAAGGGTTTGTCCCCTTCCTGATTTCTTATTTTTTGTGTGTTTGTCCCTCTTAAATGTTTCAGATCATCAAACAAATTTAAATATTAGACAAAGATAACACAAGTAAACACAAAATGCAGTTTTTAAATGAAAGTGTTTATTATTAAGGGTAAAAAAAATCCAAACCTACATGGTCCTGTGTGGAAAAAGTGTTTGCCCCTTAAACCTAATAACTGGTTGGGCCACCCTTAGCAGCAACAACTGCAATCAAACGTTTGCCATAACTGGCAATGAGTCTTTTACTGCACTGTGGAGGAATTTTGGCCCACTCATCTTTGCAGAATTGTTGTAATTCAGCTACATTGGAGGGTTTTTGAGCATGAACCACCTTTTTAAGGTCATGCCACAGCATCTCAATCGGATTCAGTTGAGGACTTTGACTAGGCCACTCCAAAGTCATCATTTTGTTTTTCTTAAGCCATTCAGAGGAGGACTTGCTGGTGTGTTTTGGATCATTGTCCTGCTGCAGAACCCAAGTGTGCTTCAGCTTGAGGTCACAAACAGATGGCTGGACATTCTCCTTGAAGATTTTTTGGTAGACAGCAGAATTCATGGTTCCATTTACCACAGCAAGTCTTCCAGGTCCTGAAGCAGCAAATCAGCTCCAGACCATCACACTACCACCACCACCATATTTTATTGTTGGTATGATGTTCCTTTTCTGAAATGCTGTGTTATTTTTACACCAGATATAATGGAACACACACCTTCCAAAAAGTTCAGCTTTTGTCTCGTCAGTCCACAGAGTATTTTCCCAAAAGTCTTGGGGATCATCAAGATGTTTTCTGGCAAAACTGAGACGAGCCTTTATGATCTTTTTGCTCAGCAGTGGTGTTCATCTTGGAATTCTGCCATGCAGGCCATTTTTGCCCAGTCTCTTTCTTATGGTTGAGTCATGAACACTGAGGCAAGTGAGGCCTGCAGTTCTTTGGATGTTGTTGTGGGGTCTTTTATGACCTCTTGGATGAGTCGTCGCTGCGCTCTTGGGGTCATTTTGGTCTGCCGGCCACCCCTGGCAACTGTTCCATGTTTTTGCCATTTATGTATAATTGCTCTCACTGTGGTTTGCTGGAGTCCCAAAGCTTTAGAAATAGCTTTATAACCTTTTCCAGACTGATAGATCTCAATTACTTTCTTTCTCATTTGTTCCTGAATTTCTCTGAATCACAGCATGATGTCTAGCTTTTGAGGATCTTTTGGTCTACTTCACTTTGTCAGGGAGGTCCTATTTAAGTGATTTCTTGATTGAGAACAGGTGTGGCAGTAATCAGGCCCGAGTGTGGCTAGAGAAATTGAACTCAGCTTTCCAAAGATGTGATAAACCACATTTAATTTATGTTTTAATGGCGGGGAAGCAGGCAGTCACTTTTTCACACAGGGCCATGTAGGTTTGGATTTTTTACCCTTAATAATAAACACCTTCATTTAAAAACTGCATTTTGTGTTTACTTGTGTCATCTTTGTCTAATATTTAAATTTGTTTGATGATCTGAAACATTTAAGTGTGACAAACATATAAAAAAAAGAGAAATCAGGAAGGGGGCAAACCCTTTTTCACACCACTGTACAACTTATTTGCATTTTTTATTTGCATTTCTAACAATTTGGCTTAAGTTTCCATCAATCGTGTTTAGCAAAATATACAGGAGGGTGACTACATTATGTAACATAACATCCTATGCCCTGCTGAAATTGTAAGGTTGGAGGTCTGGGAACACATAGGGGCCGGCATTCCCACAGCTCAGTGTGGGAAGTAAAGGTAAAGGAATGCCGAATATAGCTGTCTCTGCTAGCAACAGGTGTAGCTACGCTGACAACGCTTCTACCTTGGCGCTGCTATCTGTAGTCTCCACAGGAATGCTGCTGAGCTACATCCAGCCAAAGGTTTGCCCCTTACTATCTGAATGTTCAGATGTTTTAAAGATGTTCAATAAAGTTGCCTGTCTTTTTGGTAATTCAAATTTCTCCTTCATGCTGAGAACAAACCATGTGCTGTGAAACCTGAAGTGCCCCCCCCCTTTCTCCTCTCTGCTGAATCTAATTTGAAACAAATAAAGACTATGGAGATAACATTAAATAATAAACAAAACTTATTTACATATTTTCATAGTGAAACAAGAGATGCTGGATCTCACTAAAGAGGTTCCGGTCCCAACATGGGAGGTGCCGGATCCTACTGGAGCAGGACTCCGTTATCAGCAGGATCTGGCACAAATTAAGCCCTGGTTGTACGTAATCAAATGTTGACTAGAGAATATAAGATGGAGCACCTAAATGAAAATACAAAGAAAATCCTGGTGTGGGAGGAGTACCTGTTGCTCAGAGCTACTTTTAAAGTTTTATGTGAAGTGACTGGATCAAACCAACAACTGTAACCATGCCAACAACTGCATGATAACCTCTCACATGCACCATAGCATCATCATTTATGTGCAACAGCCATTTCTGTCTGCTTTAATCCACTCTTTCTACACACAATCATTTTTAATGTGTAATTATGAGTATACTCATTTATCATGTGTTTCCATCCATGATTTCTTATGCGCATATCCATAATTTGCATTGTTGGATGGAAAAAGTATATAAAAGAAACCTTTAAAAGCAACGTATAAACATGTCCATACATTGGTTTACAGTTGTCTTTTAATACCTTTAGCCTCATCATTATTTTTTTTCAGAAAATCCTAACTTTGTCACAGTCAAACTGATGAAGGATTTGAGGGAATAAAAAGTGAATTACGGGGGGGCAATCAGTCCTGTGGGACTTCATTAGCTAGTGGGCTTCTGGTTTATAATACTTTGAATATCACAAAAACCTATTTGTATTCCGCAGCCATTACTAGGGACTCAAACTCACAATTAAAGAATAATCTCTGACTTAGTTAAGGAATCTGGGTCCATTAATGCACACACAGACCGCCTCACATTTGCACAGAATTCACTGTGCTTATGTCTTTACTATTCACAAGTTTCACAAAACTATGGCAGTATGTTTCCTCCCAACTTTTTTAAAAAAAAACTCAGCTATGCAAGTTGGGTATCTCAGGCTTTGCATTTCTGCTTTCAGATATAGCCGTTTTAATCATGGCTATTTCCATTCCACAAATCATATGGCATAAATTATTTAATATTTAGTCTGTCAACCACAGCTTCCAATTATTAGATTAGCATGACACATTCTGTCTTGCCAAGTTAGTAACATTTATATTTTAAAGTGCATTTAATAATCTCCATATTGATTTATTCTGTTGTAAAAGATTTTAATACAGACTGTGCATTTAGCTCCTTAGGACTTATTTGGCCTCTTTGACCCCAGCTCTGAAAGTCAAAACAGACTTCAACCAGTTTTCCGCTCTTAAGAAGTGTGGCACTTGTACTAAATGTTGAGTGTATTTTTAGACTCTGCCGCCTTTGCTGTGAGTTTATATACATTCTTTCTCTCTAACTGGAGTAATGACTGTAAGTAAACTGAGTAATATTGCATGGAGAGTGCTTACTTGCAGTCACACAGGTAAGGATTGGCAGCAAGGCGCAGGTAGGGTTTACAACCTTTTTTTCATGGGTCACGGAGGGTCTTGTGGTTAGAGTTTATCATGGGAAATTTATTTTTCTCAGAATTCTTACTTGGGAGTTTCCTTGAGGCAGAGAATCCAGATCCTGAGGCACAGGTTCTAGATAATTTGGTACTGAGTTCTTACTTGGGAGATCTGGAGAAAGTGAATCCTGGAGAGAATGTCTGCAGGGAGAGGAGGTAGTCAGGTGTTGTGCAGAGGCTGGGTGAGCGTGCTGAGCCAGGAAGAAAATTCGGTGGCAGGCATGTTGAACCTAGAGAATACAGAGAGACTTTGAAGGTCCATGGGGTCAGAACAGAGAAGCTGTGACAGCTTTTGTTGGTACACCAACATGATGATCCCATGCCGATCCACACACTGAGAGTGTCTTAAGAAAATGTGGGACTAAAGGCAGTCAGGTGAGCACAGGAGTTTCACCAGCTGGTGCCGATTACCCCCCTGGCTCTTGATAAGCGAGTTGGTTAACTGTCACGAGGCTGAGCGCGGTGTCTCACCGTGCTCAGGCTCTTAAGATATTTCTGATTATTTCCTGTATTTGTTTCCCAGTGTTTGTTTATTTTACTGTATGTTGGTTCAGGATATGTTCTTAGCTATCAGTTGTTCGGTTTTGCATTCATGTCCTTATTGTTATTATTGTTATTATTATCCTGACATTTAGTTTTGAGTGTTTATATTTTGTTTCTTTGTGACATAGCCCTCCACCTCTGCTTCCAGACACTCCTGCCTTGTTATCATCTTATGTGTTGCTCAGCTGCTCCTGCCAGTAATTAGGTCAACTTGCCCGCTCAGGTGATCCACACCTGAGGTCAATTGCTATGATTGTTTGCATGCCTTATCTAAGACTAGCGATTTCTCCCACTCATTGTCAGAACCTCATCGTTATTGCTACCTGCTTCTCCTGTCAGAGCCCTTTCCCCGTTCCTGCATTCTCATTTTTCTACCCATTCATCTCATTTGTAAGTTTATTTTTTTGTGCACTGTACGGACTTGTGTTTTCTTTATTAAATTCCACAGCTAGTAGTTCAGCGTCTGGGTCTTCCTCTCTGCCCCGAGGGGCTATTCATGACAGAAGGTCCTGACCAGTTAAGACCCAGCTGCTGCTAGTTTGTGCATTTTTTGCTTTTCACTCACCCTTGACCGGAGCCATTATTATGTCCGCAGGACGTTGGCCTTCAACAAATAAAGGAAGATCGGCAGCTGGATCCCCGAGCCTGGAGGAGGAATGGGCCACTGAATTTATCCAGGGCTTTGTGGATGAAGCGCTCGCCTCCCACAGCCCAAAGAAGATCTGGGAGAGTGTGAATTTGGTGGCCGTTATTGTCAAGGCACACCCAGGATTGTGGAGGCATTCCCAGTTCGTGGAGTTGTTGGCAACGATCTCCGTTCTCCAGCAATCTTTCCCCGGGCTGACGTGGCTACTCAAGGTTCTCCTGGGAGGCCCTCTTCTACTGAAGTCACGGAGAGGGTTGATCCAACACCTGCTGCAGCAGAGAACATCGTGCCCCGGGAACTCAGGCAAGTGTCTTTTCATTCTCCAACATTTTATGATGATATGCCTTGACTGATTCCCGGTAGTGAGGTCCAGTTTTCGCAGTCCCCTGAGTCCTCAGCACCTGCTGCCACCCACACCACCCTACCTGCTCTCTCCGTGTTTCCTCCTATTCTCCCCGAGTGTCCGCCGACCGCAGGATTGAGCCATTGGATGATGGAAGAGCCTGCAGCCCTGGAGGACTTGGTTCGAGCCCCGCAGCCATGGTCTGGATGGAAGGAGAGCGCTGCCTGTGATCTGGAGCCTGTGATCCGGAGCCTGTGATCCGGAGCCTGTGCCGATGACTGAGCATCCCCGGGCTTCAACTGTGCAGGAGTCAGCGTCAGCAGAAAATCAACCTTCTGGATCCACACCGGATGAGCCGCCTGTGTGGGTCACTTCGCTGGGGGGTCCCAGGACTGCATTGACCACAATGCCTGCTGCAGGGGCTGCCACAGCAGAGCTGAAGCTGGACCTCCAGATGGCTGGGCCCAAGACGTTGCCGCATGGATCAATGGAGTCCTGGATGGTGGTGGAGCTCGAGCTCAGGCAAGTGCTCTCCTTTGTTTTCATTGCTTCTATGTTGGAGAGGTCTTGTCTGGCTCTTGGTGGGGAGAGCCAGGTGCAGTCGTCAGCTGCACCTGAGCTCACCTTGCTGGGCTCCTCTGCCGCCGCTGACCCTGACCCGGTTTCTCTGCCTGTCCTGTTTGAGCTTTCCCCCAGGGTCACCGAGGATCGTCCAGCTTTGTCAGAGGTCTCCGTGGGTCCAGCCTCACTGCCCGAGATCACCATGGGTCCAGCTTCTCCTGCCGAGGTCATCGCAAGTGCTCTGTCCCAGCCCGGGACCTCCGTGGGTGCTGCCCCCCCTCTGGATGAGGTCTTCATGGGTGCTCCGTCCCAGCCCGGGACCTTCGTGGGTGCTGCTTCCCTCTGAATGAGGTCTTCACGGGTGCTTTGGTCCAGCCCAGGGCCACTGAGGGTGCTGTTTCCCCATTAGCTGAGGGCGTTGCAGGTGCTGCGTCCCAGCCCGGGGCCTCTGTGGGTGCAGCTCTTCCTCAGTCCGGATTCACCATGGGTGCAGCTTTGGCCCAGTCCGAGTCCACCATGGGTGCAGCTTTGGCCCAGTCCGGATCCACCGTGGGTGCAGCTTTGGCCCAGTCCGGGTCCAACGTGGGTGCTGCTCCGCTCCAGCCCGGAGCTGCCACGGGTGCTGCTTTGCTACAGCCCAAAGCTGCCGCGGGTGCTGCTTTGCTTCAGCCCGGATGCACTGTGGGTGCTGCTTTGCTCCAGCCCGGAGCCACCGCGAGTGCTATGATGTCCCAATCCGGGACCACCGCGGGTGCTGCTGAGCAGTCCCTAGCCATCGTGGTTCCCTCTCCTCTGCCACACGCCGTTGTGGTTCCCTCTCCTCTGCCAGATGCTGTCGGGGTTCCCTCTCCTCTGCCAGATGCCGTCAGGGTTCCCTCTCCTCTGCCCGAGGCTGTCGTGGTTCCCTCTCCTCCACCTGACATTGTCGGGGTTCCCCTAACTCCTCTGTTCCCTCCTTCATTAGGCTTCCCCATGGGGCAGCTGCCTCCTGGGCCACCCCTTCTGTTTAAGTGGCTGAAGAACCCTGGCCAACTGCCTGACAGACTGCGCCGTTGGGTTGGGTGGCTCATATTCTACGGTAGGCCACCAGACTCTTACCACCTCACTGTCTGCCAGGCCTGGGACTTTGGCCAGCCACCTGAACTGTCTAGTTCTTTGGTCCAGGGGGTCTAAGTGTCTGGTTCTGCTTGGGTGTGGGTCCTGAGCTGTGTTTTGTTTTTCCAGTCCCTCCTAACCTGGGTCCCCCACTGCCCTCCCAGGTTGGGTCTTTGTGTTTCTTCTGTTGGGAGGGGGGGGGGTTCTTTCTTTTTTTTTGTTATCTTGGGGTGTCTGGACACCCCCCTTAAGGGGGGGGGGCTCTGTCACAAGGCTGAACGTGGTGTCTCACTGTGCTCAGGCTCTTAACCTTTTGACTGTCTTGGTTCATGCACAGGTAGTGCTGTGGAGTGCCTGCGTCACAGTTCTGCAACTGTCAAGTTACGTGGCCTTAAACCATAATAAAATTTCCCCGTTGTACTAAGTATTGCACCTCACAAGGTGGCAGACACGTATAACTTACTGCTCTTGCCTTGGAGGACTAATGGCCCCCATATAACCCCCCTACACACACACACACACACACACACACACACACACACACACACACACACACACACACACACACTCTTCTGGACACCAGAGAAGAAGAGTTTGTAAACAAATGTTGATTGATCGCAAGACGGAGGAGGCATTTGCTCCCAAATTTGCCAACTATGATTCTAAAAAGACTTTGTTTAGCTTATGAAGGTAAAGATCTACATTTTCTTATAACAGAGGGTGGGCGAAGCTGGTTGATTTGCACCTGCCATCAACCCCCAGTGCCAAGTGACTAGACAGAACAATCACGCCAGTTCCCGGTCATCATATGAGATAAATTGCTGTGGAATAAAAGTGAAATTGCAGTGGAATAATCATAGCAGTTACTGGATGTGGAAGAGAAAGCGAAAATGACTGACAAGAAGACAAAATAACGACCAGGATAGACGAAAATGGATGAAGCACGCCGCCTGGCCAGCGGTAAGTGATGAATTTCTTTGTTTGTTTACATTGTAACTGATTTTCTGGTTCATATACTTTAATGATAACAAAATGCCCAAAACAACAAACGGTAACAAAAACAAAACCATCCTTTGTGTAAATATGTCCAAAGTCCGCTTTTGACTTAAAGTTATGTAATTCGATATGGCTGCTGTGGCATTATGCAAATTAGATGTGTAAATTTACTCCTATCTCAAACTTTGGATCATACTCTACATCTTTCTAATTGACAGTAAGCCATTATCTCTTACCACTTTCAAGTTATAACTTTGGAAATCTCTGACATCTGAACTGAATATTTTCTTGAAAAAAAAACTTGCTCACTAGGGGCTGACGGTGCGACAGAGTGCCATAGGCAGTCAAACGGTTAAGTTATTTCTGATTATTTCCTATATTTTTCCCAGTGTTTGTTTATTTTACTGTATGTTGGTTCAGGACATGTTCTTAGCTGTCAGTTGTTCGGTTTTGCATTCATGTCATTATTATTTTTATTATTATTATCCTGGCATTTAGTTTTGAGTGTCTATATTTTGTTTCTTTGTGACATAGCCCTCCACCTCTGCTTCCAGACACTCCTGCCTTGTTATCATCTTGTGTGTTGCTCAGCTGCTCCTGCCAGTAATTAGATCAATCTGCCCGCTCAGGTGATCCACACCTGAGGCCACTTACTATGATTGTTTTCATGCCTTATTTAAGACTAGCCGTTTCTCCCACTCATTGTCAGAACCTCATCGTTGTTGCTACCTGCTTCTCCCGTCGGAACCCTTCCCCTGTTCCGACGCATATTCCTGCATTTTCGTTCTTCTGCCTGTTCATCTCATTTGTAAGTTTTGTTTTTGTGCACTGTACGGACTTGTGTTTTCTTTATTAAGATAAGGTAAGATAAGATAAGATAAGCCTTTATTAGTCCCACAATGGGGAAATTCCAGGATTTCAACAGCACAGGGATAGCAGCACTCAGAGCAACAATCAGAAGGCAAGAGAAAAAACAAGAGCAGCGAGTATACACGCACACACACATATATATATATATATATATATATATATATATATATATACATACACACACAGTGCGGAGCATTGTAGCTAGATGGGATAGGTATATAAATATATAAACACAGTGCGGAGCATTGTAGCTGGATGGAATAAATATATGAGTATATAAACACACAGTGCGGAGCATTGTAGCTAGATGGAATAAATATGTAGATATATAAACACACAGTGCGGAGCATTGTAGCTAGATGGAATAAATATGTAAATATATAAACACACACAGTGCAGAGCATTGTAGCTAGATGGAATAATATGTAGATATATAAACACAGTGCGAAGCATTGTAGCTAGATGGAATAAATATATGAATATATAAACACACAGTGCGGAGCATTGTAGCTAGATGGAATAAATATGTAGATATATAAACACACACAGTGCGGAGCATTGTAGCTAGATGGAATAAATATGTAAATATATAAACACACACAGTGCGGAGCATTGTAGCTAGATGGAATAAATATGTAGATATATAAACACACAGTGCGGAACATTGTAGCTAGATGGAATAAATATGTAGATATATAAACACACAGTGCGGAGCATTGTAGCTAGATGGAACAAATATGTAAATATATAAACACACACAGTGTGGAGCATTGTTGCTAGATGGAATGAATATATAAATATATATATAAACACAGTGCGGAGCATTGTTGCTAGATGGAATAAATATGTAAATATATAAACACACACAGTGCGGAGCATTGTAGCTAGATGGAATAAATATGTAAATATATAAACACACACAGCGTGGAGCATTGTTGCTAGATGGAATAAATATATAAATATATAAACACACACATTGCGGAGCATTGTAGCTAGATGGAATGAAACAGCACAACCGTCTACTTAGTTATCCTACATGGTATGATTATGTACCCATGCATATTCTCACCCTCCATAGCGACCGGTATTTTTCTAGTTGTATACCGAAGAGGACCATTGTGTAAGTCTATTGCGTCTTTTGCATTCAATACTATTAGGTTGTCACGTCTTTTTGCTATCTCTGCAAGCAGCCCTGCTTAGGTTGTACAGTCTGACAGCCGTAGGTAGGAAGGACCTGCGAAACCTCTCGGTTGTGCACCTAGGATGATGTAGTCTGCTGCTAAATGAGCTCCTCAGTGCATTCAGTATGTCCTGCATAGGGTGGAATTGGGACTCCAGCAGAGATGACAGTTTAGCCACCGTCCTTCTCTCTCCTATCTCCTCCACTCGGTCAAGGCGTTGCCCCAGGACAGAGCTAGCTTTCTTGATCAGTTTGTTCAGTCTCTTCCTATCGGCTGCTGTAATGCCACTGCCCCAGCAGACCACTCCAAAAGTGATGGCTGATGCCACCACCGTGTCATAGAATGTCTTCAGCAGCGCCCCTTGTACACCAAAAGACCTGAGTCTCCTCAGTAGGAACAGCCTGCGCTGTCTCTTCTTGTAGAGTGCGGGTATATTAAATTTCACAGCTAGCAGTTCACCGTCTGAGTCTTCCTTTCTGCCCCGAGGGGCTATTCATGACAGTAACAAAGTTGAATGTGGCAAGATAGTACAGTGCTTACCCAGAGTCACGACAACCACACAGTTGGGTGTTGCATTTCTACAGCTGATCATTGAAGCCATTAATGTGAGGTGCTCCAAAAAATATTAAACCTGTATATACTTGTCACGATATGTAAATATTGTACTTTGTTTTATATACTTGACACCACTTGTTCAGAATTTGCCAAACAATCAACAGACATTTAATGCATGTATTATAAAATAAGATTGGATCATATTACTGTATATGGTACTTGACTTTGCAGTATATTCCAACTTTACTGTCGCCTCATTTCAAAAACACTCAAATCCTCATATGGAGGTGGGGAGACAATGTTGAACAGCTTAAAAAAGTTATTTCACCCTGGAGTCTTGTTTGATTCTCCCTTGACTTTTTGTCACAGCTGTGTGTGTTTACTTTCACGTCCTTGTTCGAGACTCACTTCTGGTTTGATGACATATATATTTGTTAGTGGTTATGCTTAAAGGCACACTCCGGTGGCTATAAATCTCCTATAAAAACATGTACATTGTTACCTCCGCCAAAGGGGGAGGTTATGTGATCATCGGCGTTGGTTTGTCTGTTTGTCTGTCTGTTTGTTTGTTTGTCTGTTTGTCTGTCTGTTAGCAAGATAACTCAAAAAGTTATGGACGGATTTTCATGAAATTTTCACAGATTGTCAGAAATGGGGTATCCTACAGATGATTAGATTTTGGTGGTGATCCGGATCACCGTCCACAACAAAACCGCCATTACGCAAAATGCCATTTTCGTGAATAACTACTAAACCACTAATCCTATCATTGTCAATCCAATTGTTGTAAATCCAATTGCTAGTCATATGTTTTCACGGTCAAGGAATCTGAAAACGTACACACAAACCTCCGCCAAAGGGAGAGGTTATGTGATCATCGGCGTTGGTTTGTCTGTTTGTGTGTTTGTTTGTTTGTCTGTTTGTTTGTCTGTTAGCAAGATAACTCAAAAAGTTATGGACGGATTTTCATGAAATTTTCACAGATTGTCAGAAATGGGGTATCCTACAGATGATTAGATTTTGGTGGTGATCCGGATCACCGTCCACAACAAAACCGCCATTACGCAAAATGCCATTTTCGTGACTAACTACTAAACCACTAATCCTATCATTGTCAAGCCAATTGTTGTGAATCCAATTGCTAGTCATATGTTTTCACGGTCAAGGAATCTGAAAACGTACACACAAACACTGTATGGGGGGAACTGTGGCGCTAAACCGCCATTACGGAAAATACCATTTTCGTCAATAACTACTGAACCACTAATCCTATCATTGTGAATCCAATTGCTTGTCATATGTTTTCATGGTCAAGGAATCTGAAAACGTACACACAAACACTGCATGGGAGGAACTGTGGCCGCCATTACGGAAAATGCCATTTTCGTGAATAACTACTGAACCACTAATCGTATCATTGTCAATCCAATTGCTAGTCATATATTTTCATGGTCAAGGAATCTGAAAACGTACATTACCTCCGCCAAAGGGGGAGGTTATGTGATCATCGGCGTTGGTTTGTCTGTTTGTCTGTTTGTTTGTCTGTTAGCAAGATAACTCAAAAAGTTATGGACGGATTTTCATGAAATTTTCACAGATTGTCAGAAATGGGGTATCCTACAGATGATTAGATTTTGGTGGTGATCCGGATCACCGTCCACAACAAAACCGCCATTACGCAAAATGCCATTTTCGTGAATAACTACTAAACCACTAATCCTGTCATTGTCAATCCAATTGTTGTGAATCCAATTGCTAGTCATATGTTTTCACAGTCAAGGAATCTGAAAACGTACACACAAACACTGTATGGGGGAACTGTGGCGCTAAACCGCCATTACGGAAAATACCATTTTCGTCAATAACTACTGAACCACTAATCCTATCATTGTGAATCCAATTGCTTGTCATATGTTTTCATGGTCAAGGAATCTGAAAACGTGCACACAAACACTGCATGGGAGGAACTGTGGCCGCCATTACGGAAAATGCCATTTTCGTGAATAATTACTGAACCACTAATCGTATCATTGTCAATCCAATTGCTAGTCATATATTTTCATGGTCAAGGAATCTGAAAACATACACACAAACACTGTATGGGAGGAACTGTGGCCGCCATTAGGGAAAATTCCATTTTCGGGAATAACTACTCAACCACTAATCCTATCATTGTCAATCCAATTGCTAGTCATATGTTTTCATGGTCAAGGAATCTGAAAACGTACACACACACACTGTATGGGAGGAACTGTGGCCGCCATTACGGAAAATGCCATTTTCGTGAATAACAACTGAACCACTGCTTGTCATATGTTTTCATGATCAAGGAATCTGAAGACTGTATGGGGGGAACTGTGGCGCTTGGCGGAGGTCTGCACTCTCCGAGTGCTTTTCTAGTTTAAAATAGTATCTTATGCCATTTTTTACTACAAAAAAACTTTCATTGTCTTACAGCTTTGTGTCAAAATCTTTTCTCACCCCCCCCCCATGCCAAAACTGATGGCTAGACCAAACCCACATACCACAAGGCTAATCGTGGCTAGTGCTACATTAAACAGAATAAATCCTGTGATAAAAAGACTTACCGGTTGAAGGACATGCCTAGTTGTATGCACGGTGGCCCAGGATAATGACCGAAACTGCATCAGTCCTTAAAAGCAGTTTAGTGGTAAAACCCATCTTAATTTGTGTCAAGTTTTCAAAGCAGTTTGTTAAAAAATGCTAACTAGCCTGGAGGATAACGTCAGCTAGGCCAGCGAGTCCTGATTGGCTCAACACTACCCACATGCCAGCTTCATGCATAGTCACATAACCAAAAATGTTTCATCTCAACTCGCCTTTTCTCAGTGGGTGGGGCTTAAGTGAAATGTCACAGCAAAAAAACAGAGGTCTGAGACAGTGATTTCGCTCTTGATATGTCCTGTAAGTCATAAAAAAACATGTTACAGACATGTTAACCAGAAAAAAAAAACTCAATTTTTGGTGGAGTGTCACTTTACAGTAATGGGTAAAGAGTAGAAAATAAAAGTAATTGGGTCAGGTTTTGGGAAAGAGAAAAGGTAAGGGACGAGTTTAGCCAGACTGCAAATGTAATGCTCCACCGTGTTTCTTTGTGTTGTTATTTTCACAATCTCTAGAGGTTGCTTAATGTTAGTACATACAGTACAAATAGAATATATGCTAGTTAAAGCGTTCTTGTGTTCTAATTCAATTCAATTTCAACTTTATTTATATAGCGCCATTTCACAACAACAGTCATCTCATAGCACTTTCAACTGTAGGGGAAACCCCTACAATTGCAGAAAGGCCCCAGCAATCAGGTGATCCCCTGTGAGCAAGCGCTTGGCAACGATAGAGAAGAAAAACTCCCTTTTAACAGGAAGAAACCTCCAGCAGAACCAGGCTCGGGGAGGGGCAGTCATCTGCTGCAACAGGCTGTTTTCTGTTGGAAAACAATCTCAATAAAAAGTGTTGGAAAAACCTTAGGCAGCATTGGAGAGCTAATCAAAGTGTATATTAACTAAACTGACACATTGTTAAAATCTAATGTAAATGATACAGTCATTGACACTGTATCACTGCAAAGAAATACATAATTCATACATTTTTCTGCTTTAGGGCTTTTTTATTTCTCCTTCACTTGAACAGTATTTTTCATAGATCACAGCAGTGCCCTGGTACCACAAAGTATTGTATTTGTATTTTCATGAATTTCTCTGTTTGCCCAATCCACATCACATAGATATTCATAAATCATGGTCAAATGATATGTTGCATTGACTTTCATGTTACTTTAGGGCCACAGTACAAAATGTATGAAAGTTAACAACAAATACACACCTTTCTAATGTCTTGTATTTATTTATGTGCTTGTTTTATTTAGCATGTCGAACCATTTCTGTATGTGTTGCGTGTATCAGCTGCTTTAGGGGGCATGGATGAACTCCAAAAACATGAGGGGGTTGCAGAGATAAAGCGTCCCTGCAGCTATGGGGTTAAGCCTCTGGAGACAGATTGAAGGAGTCATGGGTATTAAAGAGGGGGAAAGTGTCACAGACTGGATAGTGCAGAACTACAGGTGTGACATTGGGTCTGATGGCTTTTTATTCCACAGCCAGGGCTTAGAGGTGCTGTCATGTCAAAACTGAATGCTGTGTCATTCCCACTTAATGATGCTATTGATGCTCTATATGGTTAAAAACAGGTAATAGGTTGAGTGTTTTTTTTATATTGTTTCTTCTGTTTTCATGTATTCTGTAATCTGTCCTCACCCTCACTCGGTAACTGAGACCATCGGGTTTCAGGAAACAGTGGCGCTTAACAACTTGTGCATAATGAGTCTAATTTGGCTTCCAGCCATATTGCACAACCCTTTAGCCAGGTCTCATTCAGACACTTTACCATTTCATCAGCATCTTTGGCTCAAATTACTGCCACCTTTCTGTGAATACATTTGCTCCACAGTGATCTGGATTTTTGTTGATGAAAGATTTAAAGATTGCCCCATGCCTACATTTAGTCTTTTAAACTCATGTCTGAGAGCTTATTACAATTTTTAGGTAAAAACAAAAAAAAAATCCTTATTTTCCGAATATCTCTATACTGCTACCTTTCCACGCAAGTGTCTTGACAAGGTTGAGCTTCAGTTATATTTTTTATCTTTTATACCGCAAAAATGATTTGAAAAAATTGCTGTCCCTCACAATATGTTACAATGTTCTGACTACAGTTAAAACTACAGGGAGTAGAGTAAGTTCATGGTCCAGTTTTGTTAATTTTTTTTGAAGGTGTTAAGAACCTTAATTAGTTGAGATTACCAGGGGAGATGGAAGGACGTAACACAAACACTGGCTGCAGCACACCGAAGGAGAAGTAACTCAAAAACACCTTGGGACTGCTGGTTGTCAAAATAATAAGTGCAAGTTTTTTTCAAGTGAAACTCAAAACTAAGAGGACAAACCCAAAAATAAAAAGGAAGTGACAACAGCTTCAGGGTTCTCCCAGATCAAAATAACAAACAGAACCCCCACTCTTTCTAGAAAGGAAAAGGAAACTACCCTAGTGAAATAAAATACAGAAACTTGCCTACCTGACTCACCACAAAACAGGAGAAAACGTGAATCAAAAAGAAATAGCAGAGAACCCGTACAGTCGCCCCTTGAACACTAAATAATTCAAAGTGCATAGGCATATAACAACAAGCCGGCAAGATACTGCAGCCTGATGCACTGTTCAATAATAACACCAACACAGTCCACACACTATAAAGTAGTGATGGGAAGACAGACACCGGTGTGCCGAACCGTGCTCCGATTTTATCCAGGAAATATTTGGCGAGGCGTGACTCGTGATGTATGTATTGACATCGGACCACGTGACTGGGTCAGGAAGCCATTCCCTGTCCCTCACGTTTTGTTTTGTCATGTTTGACTGTGTAAGGGATTTGTCACAGCCAATTTTCAGATGGAGTCAGCACCAAAAACACGGACTCTTCCTGTTTGGGAACAGTTAAGCTCGTTTCTCCCATTGATGTATTTTTGACAAATAGTGGCCATTTATTGCAACTGAGGTGATGGCTTAGTGGTAGTATATCTGCTTTGCAAGTGGAAGACCTGGGTTCAAATCCCAGCTGTGTTATTCTTTTAATCTCATTTTTATTTGCAAGGTGAAGTGTCTCTTGTGTTTCAAAGAGCTTGGATCATTATTACGCATCATTATGCTGAGGCACTATTGCTATTGTGCCCTGCATGAGAATGAGGCCAGAGTTGAATTTGAATATACTGGCACAGTATAAGACTGTTGAAAATTTATTATTTCTTAAAAAAAGGGATAACTCGCCGAAGTGGTGGCTCAGTTGGTAGAGCATCTGCCCCACACCTGGGAGGCAGGGGTTCAAATCCTGGCCGGGTCATGTCAAAGACCATATAAAAGTGGAACTTCCTGCTGTCCAGCTTGGTACTCAGCAATAATGGAATAGAGGAGGGAAATCTGTGGCCGTGCCTTGCATGGCAGTGGCCCTCTGATTCTACACTTGCTGTGTGTGATTAACACTGTAGATAGGTAAAACACACATTTTGTTCTACTGTACATGATTGGTTGAATGACAAAGGGTGATTTAATTTTAATAAGTAGTAAAAGCACACAAAGTAACACAGACACATTCATTGGAGTCACCCCAGTTTTATTATTTCTTTTTCCCTTATGATCATTGATATTTCTTAAAAGACAACACATTTATTTAAATTGAAAAATACACATTGTAAAAATCTGCATGCTGTATACTTTGTCGACTACATGGCCTAGTAGAGCAAATGAAGTTCCACATGAGGTCTCATCTATGTGAACCAGTTTGATGAAAGGCTCAAGTGTTCAAGAAAGCCTCAACTACTCATGATTAAGTAATAGCTTAGAGGTAAAATGTCTGTCCTGCAAATGGGAAGCTAGGGTTCAGGTCCCAGCTAGGTCATTCTAATAATTTATTTTTATTTGCACAGTGAAGTGTTGTTTCAAAGAGCTTGGATACAACAATAACACATCATTATGCTGAGGCACTATTGTGCCCTGCATGACAATAAGGACAGAGATGAATGTACTGAGAAAGACAGTATGACTGTTGAAAAGTTATTTCTTTAAAAAAAAAAAAGGATAAGTAGCACAAGCACATTCACTGTAGTCACCTCAGTTTTATTATTTTTCTGCCTTATGATCATTGATATTTCTTAAAAGACAGCACATTTATTGAAATTGAAAAAAAAATACACATTAAACCAACAACACCCTTGTAAAAATCAGCATGTTGTATACATTTTTTCCACTAGATGGCCTGATAGAGAAAATGAAGTCCCACATGAGGCCTTGTCTACTTGAACCATTTTGATGAAAGGCCTCAAGTCCTCCAGAAAGCCTCATTTGACCATCACTACCAGCAAGATACTGCAGCCTGATGCATTGTTCAATAATAACACCAACACAGTCCACACACTATAAAGCCCAGTGGCCAAATGGCACAGGACACTGGAGGCAGGATCTTTAAATAGGCAGCTCAGTAATGGTTGATGCAGAGCAGCTGCAGAGGCCCAGGTGGGTAGTTCAGGATCCCCTTAGGAGTGTAGGAGAAACCAGGCTCACCAGGGTGGATGCCAAACAGCCATGGAAGCCCAGGTGTGTGGTTCAGGGTCCCATCAGGAGTGTGGGAGAAACCTGTTATGGGGAAAGAAGGACAAAAAAGAGAAAAAGAGTGCCTCTCTTCCCAGAAGAGAGAAACCCCATTAAGGCACGTCGCAGAAAGGTTGTAGGTTTTAACCCTTACATGAACAAGTAACTGGACCCTACTCTTCCATAAGTGGGTCAAAAAGGACCCGTAGTAAAATCAGTGTGTTTTTATGGCACTTTTGTCATTTTGGTTAAGAATAATTATTTGTATCATACAAATGACAGGCTGATCTCCTCCATGCCACTCCGCATTGACTTAGTAATTGATGCAAAAGGATCCCTGACCAAGTATTGAGTGTGCACATGGGCATACTTTTCAGTCAGGCAACATTTCTATTAAAAATCAATTTTTTAATTGATCTTATGTAATATTCTAATTTTTGAGGAACTGAATTTGGGATTTTTGAGCTCTCTCTCTCTCTCTCTCTCTCTCTCTATATGTAGTGAAAACAGACACGGGCAGAAACTTCACACATAAAAGTCACTGGAGGCTGAGGTCAAACCCACGACCTTTTGATGTGCTGCCACACTGCTAACCACTGCACCAAGCTGCCCTCACTAAACAGCTAAGGTTAGCAATAGCGACATAAGAGGAAGTATAAGATGGAGTTTACAGCGGTTCTTGGGTATTTGAATAGACTTGCACTGAAAGGGGTTTTTCTAAATAAGGCTGCAAAAGACGATTCAGTTATGCTGCAATAATTAAAGAAAGTTGACCAAAATTTATCACAAACACAGGGTTTCCTCTGGTAACATTTCTCCATGGCGGGTCGCCTCACCAGAAATTGCACCGCCACCCCAAGGCGATATGATTTTATTAAGAAAAATATATGAAGCAATGACTTTCCGCAAGCACGCACACAAACAACGCGCGTGGCCCTCATCTGCGTGGAGTTTAGAAGCGCCCCACCCACGCAAGTTCTCGACTCAGTCAGCAGACAGTGTCTTGCTAAGCGTGACTGTCGACAGAAACATGAGTTTGTTAAAGTACTTAAAACGCGGAAAAAAATCAGAAGAGGCATGTATGCAAGCACTGGAGGCGTTTATCATGGTTTTAACCCGCTGTTTACGGGAGCAATAATGGAAGAGTTGCTTAGCTAAGAGATGTGGTTAGAATTCATATGCAGCCGGCTTCATATGAAGGGAGAGGCAAGGAGGACTGATGAATTGCTGAGGATATATTTCACCAGCCACTACAACATTAAGTTATGTTCTGTAGGAATTGCAGGAATGAAGGGACTGGCAATTTCTCTTTTCTCGCACGAGCAGGCGTGCCTTTTTTATTCTCCAGCGGCAGTGACAAAAAGCAACAGCTAAAAACACTAGCTCTCTTCACTCTAAACTGAGGTCCTTCAGCGGTTGCCTACAGAGGTGCCTGATGAGAAAGTGTGAGCGCACAACTATAACTGCCTAAACAGATAATTCTGTACATGAACACATATCGTGGTGAATTATGTCTTTAGAGTCCGCTAGAGTTCTCTATTATGTACCTGGCAGGTTAAGATGACCGAAATTCACCAAGTCAATGACTTTAATCTGTCAGCAGCCTTCAAACTAAACGTGCCAACATTTGATTTCAGAATAAGGGAGGTTTTTCCTGCTGTCTGGGTGGTGAGGAGATTTCTGAAAAAAAAAAACTATAAATATAAAGAAATATTATAACAGAAATAACGGCATCCTTGGTCATTTAAGTTCATTTATTTCATTAAATACAATTTAATGAAATAAATTAATTTCTTAATATTTTTTCTTTGTAATCAGAGTTAATTATTGTTCTGTTCTGACTGCAAAGTTATGGTCAAAAATGTAAATTGTTATAAGGAAAAAGTTAAAAAAAAACACTGCAAACATTTCACTGAGACCTGTGTGCATTGTCAATATGTGGAAAAAAGGGCAGGCAATGACCCCGTAAGGTGATTTTTGAAAGAATTCTTTTAAAGGGGTGAGGGGATCACATTTTTGACTTTACTGGACAGATGCTGTAAAAAGAGAGACAGGAAATGTGATGAAAAGCAGGGAGAGAGATGCAAGAAAGATTGTTCTTGCTCAGATGTGAGCAGGGGATCACGGCTTTTTAAGCAGCATGCTGTAGTCATTACGCAACCAGGACACCCTGGAAAAACAATTTTAATGTTCTGACCTTTTTTGGTTAGGTTTAATTATTACTGGAATCTCTAGCTTTTGACCAGGCATTAGCATCTCATGAACTTATGGCTAATTAGCTCATGATTACATAATACACTTTACAGATGCTCTTCTGACTAATATTAATCCTGTGTTAACAGAAATACTGTTTACATCAAAAATATGTGTTTGTTTAAAAAAAGCACCCTCACTTAAGGGCTTGACATGCATTCTACTATAGCTGTAGTATATTTGCATTTCACTGCAGCACTGAAGCAGTCCCTGTGTTTATCTGATTTGGCTGTGGCTGCTGCTGCACAGAAATTTACATCAACATGCCTTTACATCAGTTTACAATGCTCTACCCTATAATCAAAGGTTTATAGTAATTTCCTGTTGTTCCTGACACTTGCAGAGGAATCATTTTTAGATAAACACTGGTCAGGTGTCACTTATTTCTTCAGTGACCTCAGTCAAGATGATTTATTGCAAGCTATATCAGTAAGTGTTCAGCCATAAAACACAGCATGAATCCAGGAAATAATTGGAGCAGTATCACAGCTGACTGCATCAATCACAATCCCAACTTTAAGGAATAAGAATAAATAAAAACATTTGCACTTGCAACAATAATACCTCAAACAAATCATTTTTTTCCCTAAACCATCTTTGTTATTAGTAATGATGGTTGGCATGCTGCTATTTTGAAAGTTTGTATTACTGTGTGGAAATTGTTGATTGATTACTTTCCAGTTTTAGGGCTAATTTGTGTTGCTATTGCAATGCTTTTATTTTAAATTTCCCCCAATTTCTCACTTTACAATGAATGTGTTTTTCAACTGAAAGGTCAGCAGTTTAGCTGTTGGTAGTACCATATATTTGGAAGGTTTCTAATGCACTTCTGCCCATTTTTACATCTTTTCAGCGATCTCTCAACAATCTCCACCCCTATGTAAAGGGGTTAGAAGAGCACTAGAAACCTCTCAAATACACACACACACACACACACCTCTTTGGTCACACTGCAAACTCTCAATGATCCCTCAGCAATCTCTCCTGGTCTTTCAGAAATCTCTACTCATCTCTCAGTGATCTTTCAAAGATCTCTATAGATCACCACAAAAACGGTACAACAATCTCCCAAACATTTACACAGAACTTTTTTTTTGAGGCTTTAGGAGATCGTTCAGCGATCTGGTCAATTTTTGATCTCTCAGTGGTCACCCAACGTTCTCTGTCTGTGAAAAGGGGCCCTAGGGACATATCTGAAAAGAAAATATACTCATACACACAGACACTTTTAATATGAGTCTATTCTTTACACTCACCACCTCTATTAATAATGTAATGCTCAACAACAGCAGCTGCAGCAGTCCAGGTGGAAGCAGCGGGATGAAGACAACAGTCTAATATTGTGTTAGTTTTTCCCTTCTTGGTTCCACAACCTTTACAACCCTAGTATTAGCTAAAAGTATTTGGAAACTCTGAGATAATATAAGGTTGATTTGACTTAACACTGCCAAGTTTCAGCCTTAATTTAAAGAGGTTCGCCCTAAATTGAAAGAACTTTGGCTGAAATGTTTAGCAATTTTAGTACATAGAAGTAAGGCTGCTTAAAACCTCTTCTACAGTCACTTCTTTTTGTTCTCCATTTTGTTAATTAGACCCATAGGGAACACTTAAGGTTAATTTGTGCTTAGTCTGACGAGCGTGAGGAAACTTTGGCCTGGACTTTACCTACCAGTAAAGTCCAGGCTTTTATGATTCTTCTTTTCTCTGCTGCCAGAGCACCCAGTCCCATAGCTGTTGAGGACAATGTCCAGAGGCATCTTTCCAACCTTTCTCCCGTGGCACAAATAATTTTTTTTATGTAGTGGTTTCGATTGGTGCATTTCCTTAGCGAATGAGTTACAGACACAGAATAACTTGGTGCACTAACATCAAGGATCTGTACATGTCTGAAATATTTATTAAACCCTGTACCCTCTGACCTCTTAGTATATGCTTCTGGAATTGTGATAGATTCCTACCGGCATTCAAACTTGAAAACAATTTGAATGAAAAGTTTTTCGTTCGTGTGCTGAAGCAGGAGTTCGTCTACATTTCACAGAAATTGCTACTCATCATCATCATCCGTATTTATTTTGACAGGACACAATTAGTCTCTCAGTTGGGGTGGGTCCTCTTACAGTTGAAGCTGAGTTTTTACGCCGGATGCCTTTCCTGACGCAACCCTGCCCATTTTATCTGTGCTTGGGAGTACACTTGATTTGTGCACCCACTGTGGCTGGGTAACCAACATTTCCCTCCTCCGTTCCATTATTGCTGGATGACAGGAAGTTCCGCTTTTACATGGTCTTTGGCATGACCCAGCTGGGATTTGAACCCCGACCTCCCGGTTGTGGGGCGGATCCTCTGCTCCTAGGCCACCACTCTGGTTAGGCAATTGCCCCTGTGCCCATCAAACTTTCACGCAGTGATGCTCAAGTGGGTCTGTGTGCAGATTGTACTAAAGTTTAAGGTCAGTGTCAAAGGTTAGTTAGGAGATCGGGGTGCTCTTGCAGGGGTTTCATCAGGCGGGAATAGGCAACTCTGTCATCGACAGTCTGGTTTCAACTTGCAATTCACATGGAAAAGAATGTTCATAGTTTGGTTGAATGTTACACCTTTGAATGTAGTTTGAAGATGCTATTTATCTTTTTTATAGTAAACCAAAAATCACATTTTTGTGTAAATTGTAAGTACAGAACAGGGGTGTTATGTTTTGTGAATGCAAAGAGCAGATAAGGAGAGACGGACCCAATTTGCAGACAAAGTCCAGTTCAAGGATTTATTAAATGAGGAACAAAAGATGCAGCTCATTGGCTGGAAAAACACAGCTGAATAAATTTAACCCCTTGCACTCTGGTCAATTTCCCTAAAAACGCCTAAAAATAACGTACCCAAAATAAATCAAAAGCTGTTCTTCAACCCTTTGCAGCATCTTCATGGGGTTGGTCTCATTTAAAAGAAAACACTTTGAATTTTTTGGCAAAACAGCCATCTAAACATACTGAATCTGAAGAAAATAAAGTTCGCCTGGGTGTTTTTTTTTAGATACAAATGCTTGCAAATAACACACAGCTGTCAGATACTGGCTGGAAAATGCAACAGAAATGTAGAACCAAGTGTTATCAAGCTGAGGTCAAAATTTTGTAACAATACCACAAAAATTGAATATGTTACACAGCTTTTTTCTCAGGTTGTTCCCAGGCGTTTTTGAACTGTGCCAAATGGCACAGTCTGGAAAAACGTCTATAACTTTTGAACGATTCAATATAGAAGCTTCATCTTGGGCTCTAATGAAAGGTGACACTCAGGGCTGTGTGTGTGTGTGTGTGGGGGGGGTTGTTTATTCATTCATGAATGAATGAATGAATGAACAAACAAGCCCCCCACACACAAAGAAGTATGCCACGTGAAAAATGTGTGGCCTTTTTTTACAAGAAAAAATAACCTATAGTGCAATAAAAATTATACTAAAATATCTGCGATGTAGAGGATAACACCCCCCACCCCCGCTACAGAGGAGCTCGGCGCACAAAAAACGGTCCGTCAACAGTCTGTCATGTGGCCATGACGCACCGTTGTAATTACTGATCGGTCAAAAGTCATTTTTATTACTATTTTCATTGATAAAGAATAATTTAGCTTATAACACTTACCTGTCCACAACAGCAGTGTCGTTGGCGAACTTCTGTTCCTCATTGTCAGACAAACATGAAGCTGGTCCGCTTGTTATGGACTCGTGGTTCTGGTCACCCGACCCGGTCAAACCATCTCCGCTTCCATGATTGCGGTTTTGGCGAACGATTTTTCAAAACAAATAAGAACAGTAGTAATAAAAAAAGACCGGCTAAAGCTACCGTTACACACAGGTCTCAATGTGTGTCACCCAGCGGCTTAGACAAAACAGATTTTACGTACGGGATGCACGCGTTTCAATCGTCGAACTTCTCTGCTTCAATTGGCTCGTTGTATTTGCGGTTGTTGGTAGGCAGGTCCTTCTTGCTAGGTTTTCAGTCATTGGTTCTTCAAGGTTTCAGAAACCCAATTCAAGGCTCTTATTAGTCGAATGAGAGGTCAATCAAATCTAAACCAATCAAAACACTCATTTGGCTTTCTGTTCGCGGCTGTGTCTGTACTGGAAGAACAGAAATTCAGCTTTTTTTTTTCAGTGCGCACTGAGACGCACGGTGCGCATTGAGACGCACTAGGACGCAGAGACGTGACCGCCCGCGGTATCCCGGAGTGCAACAGGTTAACACAAGGAGATATAAACTAACAGGAATCACAAGGAGCACAGAGAACACAGGGGGATCATGGAGACCACAGAGGTGAGATCCACAACTTCATTCACAAAGACATCGATGCTGCCAGACAGGGAAGGACGGGAGTAAACTTGTGCACAACTGAAAATTAGAATGGGAGACGTGGGAAACACCGGGGCAGGAACTCAAACTGATGAGGTTAGAGAACAGGTAAAAAGGTAACCTGAGGATCATTACTAAGGACTAACAGGAAGATGCTGTACAAAATAAAACAGGAAATCAAATTATAAACTAAACCAGAACATAAACACTTTCAGAATAAAACTAAGAACAATGGAAACAAGGGACAGATCCAAAACTAGACTAAGGACAAGGGAGACTGAGTAGACAAGGATGACAGGAGAAATGGTCAACATACTGTAAATGTTAGACAGAATAAGTGATAATAACAAGAATGAGTCCGACATAATACAAAAACAACTCATTACAAGGGCTTTTAAGCAGTTCAAACAGCATTATAAGGACAATTTACTCATCTGACAATGTGACTCCATCGCACCAAATATTATCTGCTAAAAGAAGGCAGTTCAATTTGTCAAAATAGACTCCCAGGCTTATCCTAATATTAATTTTATACCCTAATATTAATATAAAATAAATAGGAGTAAATAAATTTACTCTTATTTATTTTATATTAATTTTTATTCCAAGTTTCTGTAGGTTATTGTTAATCTATAGGAGGTTTCCTTGAGTTTTCCTGTTGGCATTAACGTTGTTTTTTTTATTAATGAATTTATTAAATAATACATACTTACATATTTAAGAAATGATCAGTATAATTGACTTTTTTCTCATTTGATCAAATCCCAAAGGAGCTAATGCGATGATGTCTATTTGTTCATCTGTCCGTCTATATTTCACAAGAATCACTCCTCCTAGGCAGACTCGCACATGATCCTCAGGTGGGTCTCATCCAGGTTGTGCTCAAGGTCAGGGTCAAAGGTCAGGAGATCTGACCACTCTTGGGGTGATTTTGTCAGGCTGGAATGAATTACTCCATCACTGTCACTCTAGTTTTGTGTTGTATTTTGCTTTATGGCATTGAATATGGTTATTATGGCTCTGATTGTATTTTGAATTTTGTTTTATAGTAAAATGGCTAAAAAAAATAGACCATTTCACTGACTTATCTGGTAGATATCACATTAAATATTACATATCCACTACACTGCTTGCTTCTATTTATTTATTTTTAATTTTTTGGAGGAGGGGGCTCCTTGAAGTACTGTACAGTATATGAGCACATTTCATATTTAGGATGTTTTCCTTTTTTTGAATGTAAATGTCTTTCACCATCTCCAATATTACCCCAAAAAACAATAAGCAGTAACACCTGAAACAGACTGTCCTAGAATGAATGCTCTCCCTTCCCGTTGTCTTTTGAACTTCTGTCGCAGCAGTTTAGTTATTTGGTTTGCACAACCCCTGAGGAATGTTTCCTCTTCAAATGCAGTGATAGAAATCTAGGTATGTGTCACAACACTGCGGTAATGAATCAGTAAATCATATGCTGTATCTTAGGTCTGTATCGTCATGGTGATAAATTATTACAGCATTCACATTCCCTAGGCTGATGATAGATGGAGAAGAAGGGAGATTTCTGAGGGGAACAACTTGTGACCGATTATTATTCTACTGTTTTTTTTGGTTAACTCTTTTATTGTGATACAGAAGAGCCTGACTGGTTAGTGATGCACTCAGCTACTGCAGTGTTTTTTTCTTGCAGTATTTCTTTCTCAAATGTTTTAAATGTTTTAGATCAGAAAGCAGCCCAGCCTGTTCCTGAGCATCACATCCACTCTACTCTCATCATCTTCTCTTCCACTATGGGGAGTCCTGAAGTGGTTTTCTGGGTAGCTTTCTATGGACAAACCTCTCTAAGCTGAGCTGCTCTGAAGCACAATGTATGTTATCCTTATCTCAGCGCCCAGCTCTCTGCTCATTTGTTTTATGTTTGCTGTAACGTCCCAACTCTCTGTTTGGGTGTTAATTTTCTGTCTCGCATGCACACCCATCCCACTCGTCTCCTCTCCATCTTCTAGCTCTCTTCATCTCTCTTTCAGCAGCCCATCCATTGTACACAGGGCGTCATTGAGAAGCGTGTCCTGGTGTGATGCATTGTGTGTGGTGTAATTCCCTGATATGGCTTCTGTTTGATAAAGATTCCCCATAGTACAAGGGGACATCTGTGATGTGTCCTTTTCCGTACCCATGCGCTGCTGTGAACCGAAGTGAACCATCTGTTGAACGCTCATCGCGGTACAGGGGATTTGCTACCGCTGAGCTTTTCTCTCACCTCTTTCTAGTGGTGTGAAAGCACAAACTGTTTAATTTTCTTTTCCCTTAACAGGGCAGACTGTTCAAACCAAGTGACGTTGCCAGTTTTACCTTTAAAGTTGTTTTTCTTTACATTTTTATTCAAAGGAAGAACCCAGCTCCTGATGCTCGTTTCTCTTATCTGCCGTTTATCTACCGCTCCCTGATGCTAACGTTTGATTTGTTTCCAACTTCAGCTTCACTTGGACAAAACCTTTTTTTTTTCCATTTTTAGGGGTCAAGGTGTCTGAAGATCTGAATTGATGATTCTGGCTTTAATTAGTATAGCCTGTTTTAGTGATATCAGCAATTCTTTACAGGCTATGCTAATCTGTGCCAGAATCAGCAATGCAATTGGGACGGATGTGTTTCTCCATGACGTACATTCAGGCCATTTATTGAACTGCTGTTATTCCCAACTCTTTTTTTTTTAATTTATTACCAGTCTTGAGCAAATTCTTTGAAGTACAAAAATATCTCCTGAACACTGATGGATATTGGTGAATGCCCTCTGTCAAGGTGCATGGCTGCAGACAAGACGCAACATCTAACAACTTAAACAAATTAGACTAATATTAGGTCACCTTTCTTGCTGCAATGAAGTGGTGTTTTTGAGACTTCTGTGGGGCAGTATGTTGATGAGTGTAAATGCCAAAGATGATCTCACTGTTTTAAGCTCCATGTTGGAAAAGGTGGCTCAGTAGTGGGAAAAGTACTGCTGACACTGACTGCGGTTGCTGCTGCAGCGTTCTTCTGGTGTTTTTCCATTAACCTGTTGTGGAAGAAGCACCTAACCTGTAGACACCTAATTTAGCAGCATGGTCGTGCTTTAAAAAAAAGCCATTATCTCTGCAGAAGATTGTTTGACCTCTATAATGATAAATGTATAATGATATGCCTGTTTGCATATTCACATTTGGAGAACATTTTTCTCTGGTGCAAGTTTGATAAGACTCTGTTCCTCACACATTATTATTATAATTAATATTATTATTTAAAATAGATTACTTTTAAATCACATCAGCAAAAGTTTGCATACTATTTGTGACAGGCATGTCTGTCTGCAGCTTTATTTTTACTATATTTTCAGTAGGTGATTTAAGGGAGATTTAGAGTGGATGTTTCCCCCCTTGTGAGTAAAATAGACTGGAAAAAAGAGAAAAGCCCCCCCAGTATCATCATAAACTGTTCTATCTCATATTATATAACTGAATAAAATGACTTTGACCACCAATTCTAAGCAGAAATGCAAAAAAAATCTTTTTTAAAGCTCTCGTGGATTTGAAACTTTTTTCTAAAATGTGCAAAGTTTTTCTTGTACATTTTCAGCTATTTTATCATAAATTTGCAACTTTTTTCCTCATAAATTTGTGACTTTTCTCAAAAATGTGGAATTTTTTCATAAATTTGAAAAAAAAAATCTTGTAAATTTGCAGCTTTTTTTCCTGTAAATTTTCAACTTTTTACTCAGAGGTTTGCAACTTTTTTCTCAAAAATTTGTGTCTTTTTTCTCAGAAATGTGCAACTTTTTCCTGTAAGTGTTCAACTTTTTTCTATGTGACTTTTTTCCTGTAAATTATATTTTCTCATAAATTTGCAACTTTTTTCTTGTAAATTTGCATTTTTTTTGTAGATTTGTGACTTTTTTTGTAATAAATTTGCAATTTTTTTTCTCAAAAATGTGATTTTTCCCTCTCAAAAATTAGCTTCTTTTTTTTTTGCCTTGTAAATTGTAGCGCTGCCCACATATGTTATTCTCAAAAATCTGAAATGCTCATCCAGATGCTGGTTAAATTTTTATTCTGTATAATTCAGTTGCTATTTACTACTTTTTTATTTTTAAATTGACATCTTTTATCATCTTTTTGCATCTTTATTCTTGCAAATTTGTACATGATTTACATTTATGCATTTGTACCTTACAATAAATTGGTGAATATCCCCATCCCCCAGTTAAAAAAATAATAAATCACCTACTGATTATTTTACATTAGTTTCTGTTCTCTGTTTTAGTTATATTTCTGCAGTTTCCCATTCTTGCCTTGGATTGAAAAAGAAAACATAACACATTACAATATTCAGTAAATATACTTTTCTTTTTGCTAGAAATGTGCATTCTAGTAATGCTGCCTTACAGGTAAACTGACTAAATCAGGACCCAGAGATGCTAGTATTCTGCAGTGGCCTTTGATTGTCAGCGGAGCAAATGGCAGCGACATCTGGAGGCATTTCAATCAGACCCTGATGAAAAATGCACACGCAGAGGAGCAGGGAACCACATGAACACAGACAGTGTAGATGAACATTTCTTTTTGTTGTTGTTTTTTTTTCTAGCTCTGAGTAGGAATATCCATCCACCTGTGCAGGCTTCATTTTGAAGCAACTCAGAGAGGAAATGCACTCCCATTAACATAATCACCCTGAGAGTTTTTCCTCATGTACGACCTATTAAGCCTAATGTTTTAAGTAAATCGCCATTACTCATTATTTAGCTTTCGTGAACTACATGATTAATCTTCTGGGTCTCTCTCTGTGTCTCTGTCACACACACACAGTTTAATCTAAAATTTGCTACATGTTCAAGACTCAGGGTGATTGATTTTCATAAATTAGCCTACTGCTCACGATGTCGTGTTATCTACATCTGTGTTGATGAATCGTCTGTCTTTCTGGATAACAGCAATTAACTTGCATGTTTGGGATTCAATCCATCTTGTCCAGCTGTGTTTAAAACCTTAATGTGACTGTTTAAGTCAGACCCACAGTGCTTTTGACTTTACAGAAACCCGATGATTGAACGACTTCCTCCTTATAAAGAACTTATGAAGGTAATGCTCCCAATTATCTATTCCCCAGTCCAGTTTTTATCCCTGTCAGGCTTCAGTCTGCTCAACAATCTTAGCAGTTAAAAAAAAAAATTGCATTTTTTTTAATGTAAGTGACATGAAATAAAATGTATTTTTATGTCACACATACATGTATTTATAGAACAGTTCCAAATGAGCAATTTGATTAGACAATAGTGATTCTATAGGAGTTGATATATTTCCACAAACCTCTCTAGGATGCTTCGCTAGATATGTATCACTACACTTCAGTGGTATATTAGGGCTGGGTGATATGGCTTTTAACATGTATCGTGATACATTTAGGGTTTTATCGCAATACACGATATACAGTATATCGCAATATTTTGAGATCTCTGAACCACTGTATAAATGTAAAAAATTTGGATTAAATGACACCAGCGTGATAACAGAAACAGACCCTTGTACTGCACTTTTTTTTAAAAAATTGCATACAAAGGGTGGAGGGGGATAAAATCAAGTCAAATTTAGCAAACTTTATTGAACCAGTCAGGCAGCCCCACTCATGAATCTGCAACAAATCAGAATAAATAATAGTAGGCCTTCCTATCATGGCCTGTAATAAAACCAATAAAACAAAAAGGACTCAGCACAATAAAAAGTGCATTAAGCAAGAATTCTAGAGAAATATCTTTTAAGGCCATATAAATTAAAGTCCACTTTTTCTGTTTGGTCATGTTTTTAACAGTAAGGGCCATGTCTTTGCCAGTATAATTTGTGACTGCAGTTGTGATCGCTTTACATTTTGCACTTTTGTTGTATGGGATAAATTTTCCAAATGAAGAAGCCATATAGTCATTTTCTCAGGGCTGGTTCCTTAATTTTTATTTTATTTTATTCATTTTTTTTGTAGATGCTACCTGGGATGTTGAGAGTGGATTAAGTGGTGAAACAAATTATTGGTGCTGCTACCTTCAAAGACAAAGATCTTTGCAACATACTGTATTTTGCACAAAACTGTGTTTTGTTCACTTTCTACCTTCTGTAATCCAAATCGCTGCCAGACAATGGAGCCGGTGCTTTTTTCTCCTTTGAATGAACTCTGCTTCCATTGCAGCCAGTGTGTTCCTGCCACTTCACCTTTTTCCCTCTCCCCGCACACTCTGCCAGTGTTGCCAGATTATGCATAAAAAAAACCCAAGTGTCTCTGCACCACAAAAACAGGCTCAAAAGAAGCAGTTTATGAAGAAAAAAAATTGCATAAAAAAAACAGACCTTGCAATGAAACACGGTGGAGTGACCCAAACTGTGTGAGAGGAGTTCAGAGGAGAGGGAAGTGGAACTTCAACCGGACAAATAAATGCCGACAGTTTACACTGCGATGACAGTTTATGCTCGATATCCACAATAAAGGCATTTTATCTATCACACATAGATATAACAGATATATCGATATAACAGATATATTCGGTGTATTACCCAGCCCTATTAGCCAAATCTTTAATTACAATAACTGTTGCTGTCTTTAGGTGAGAAGTGTAATATGTAGTGCACCTTAGTTTCCATAATGAAACACTGAAAGGTCTTTATAGCTAAAAAATTGTGTTGTGTTTCAGTCTCACATTAATGCTTAGCTGTGGCTAGCTGTGGTTAGCTTACCTTTAAAGTTTATGACCCCAAAAATTGGATTAAAACGTCAGTGTACAATTTCTACTGAAGCCTTATTACATGATACTTCTGTCTCTTTACTCCATCTGAAAATGCTTATAAGGAGAAAGAACATCACCAGAAGGGGAGATACTGGCTGAGCAATAAATAGCTAGCAACATAGCTAACTAGCAGGCTGCTCGATTAAAGGAACAGGATGAATGGCGTGAGGACCCCAGCCCTCTGTGCTTTGGGTCTGCTCCTCCCTGGTTGAGCTGTATCTGCTTTGTGGGTGCTGATTGACTGATTAGTAATCATGACTCACACGAGTCACACCTGTGCTCTGGTTATAAAAGCTGCCTCATTCCTGCAGCATTGCACTGCCTGGCACTCTGGCCGTGATTCAGGACAGGAAAGGTGTTCCTGCTGCAGACCCTAGTGATGGCCAGATGAGGCTTTCTGGAAGACGTGAGGTCTTTCATCAAAATGGCTCATATAGACGAGGCATCATGTGAAACTTCATTTTCTCTACTAGGCCATCTAGTGGACAAAACGTATACAACATGCAGATTTTTACAAGGGTTACATTTACGAATGTCTTTTAAGAAATATCAATGATCATAAGGGGAAAAAAGAAATGATAAAACTGAGTTGACTACAGTGAATGTGCTTGTGCTACTTATCAATTTTTTTTTAAGAAATAATAACTTTTCAACAGTCTTAAACTGTCTTTCCCAGTATTTCTATCTCTGTCCTTATTGTCATGCAGGGCAGTCAATAGTGACTCAGCATAATGATGTGTTGTTGTTGTTGTATCCAAGCTTTTTGAAACACAACAGACACTTCACCTTGCAAATAAAATTTAATTACAAGAATAACCCCACTGGGACTTGAGCCCCAGCTCTCCAGATGTAAAACAGACATTTTATCTCTAGGCTACCACTTGGTGATGATCAACTAAGGCTTTCTCGAAGACTTGAGCCTTTCCATCAAAATGGTTCATATTGACGAAGCCTCGTGTGAAACATCATTTGCTCTACGAGGCCATGTAGTCGACAAAAAGTATACAGCATGCAGATTTTTACAAGAGCATTATTGGTTTAATGTGTATTTTTTCAATTTCAATAAATGTGCTGTCTTAAGAAATATCACTGCTCATAAGAGAAAAAAGAAATAAAACTGGGGTGACTACAGTGAATGTGCCTGAGTTACTTGGTGTGCTTGTACCATTTTTATTAAGAAATAATAAATTTAACAGTCTTATACTGTCTTTACCAGTATATTCAGCTCTGTCCTTATTCTCATGCAGGGCACAATGGCAATAGTGCCTCAGCATAATGATGCGTAATAATGATTCAAGCTCTTTGAAACACAAGAGACACTTCACCTTGCAAATAAAAATAAAATTACAAGAATGACTCAGCTGGGATTTGAACCCCAGCCTCTCGCTTATAGAGCACATGCTTTACCACTAAGCCATTACCTCAGAAGCAATAAATATCCACTACTTGTGAAAAATTCATTGGAGATACATGGGACTGTATGGGAGAAATGCACTCAAAATGTTCCCAAACGGGAGAAGTCCGTGTTTTTGGTGCTGGCTGTGAAAATTGGCTGTGACAAATCCCTTACACAGTCAAACATGACAAAACAAAACGTGAGGGACAGGGATTTCCATTGTGTATTGCTGCTCACTTTATTTCATGTTGCCTGCAAAATCATGAAGGGCTTCCTGACCCAGTCACATGGTATGATATCAACACATTTATCAGCAATACACGCCTCGAAATCCGCTTTGCCAAATATTTCCTGGATAAGCTCGGAGCACCCTCGAAGCTCCAAAGCCTGCAGACCCTACTACCTTCTGTTTGGTTTGCTTTCACACATGTATCCATTCGTCCAAGCACAAGCTTCCATTACTGTTTTACTTTACATGTTCATCTATGTTGATTATTTTTTGTTAAAATGAAGTTTGCATTGGCTTACTTTATTCACTTTGTCTTTGTCACGATCCCTGAGCCAAATCATGACAAACTGGGACTCGTCTGGGATTTGCACCCGGGAACTCTCACAGACTGGAGACCAATAACAAATTTGTGTAAGATGACAGTAAATCTAATGTATTGTAGAGGAAAAATAAGTTCAGGCGAGATGCGGCAAGCTGGAAGGTTGCAGAGTTTTATTTCCTCCATCAAAATGAGACGCACTTGTAGCGTGATGCGCTACTGTGCTGTACAGTGCTGTGCTGTATCGTGTTGTGCAGTGTGTTTAGTGTCACCACGCCAGACTCCCCCCCCCCCCCGAACACCCAGAAAGGGCTGTGACCCCCCCTGTTGTTTGGGCTCAAGTTGACACCAGTGGAGTCTGTAGCGGGGGGGGGGGGGGGTTGGGAGGGGGGTTTGCCGCTCCGGTCGAACTGTCTGCTGGTGAGGAGAGTTGGAGGGCCCGTAAGTGTCTCTGACTCCTCTCGCGGCTTGTCCTGCGAGGATGTGGGGAAGGTGGGCTGCCAAATTCCGAGGATGCGTAGTGGCTGTAAAACAACTGTAGCTGTGTGAGGGACTTGGCGGTGTGGCCGTAGATGCGGAAGGGACAGCAATCGGCTAAATCCCCGTTGTGCGCCGTGGCCGAGAAACCCATACAAAGTCCTGTGTGCGGGCTGCACGTCTGCTTCAGGTGCGTGAGCAGCCCTGAAGGTTCCAAGGCTGGCGATTGGCCATGTTTCTCGGGCTTGTGCAGCGGCGGAGGACGATGTATCAGTTTGTGGAGCTGGATTGTTCCTGCGCATGGCACGCGCTTGGCGCAGTGACCACATAGCTGGCAGTTGCACTGTCCTCGTAATCCTGCGGTGTGCACGCGTGGCTTCTGTGCGCGGGAGGTCCGCTTGTCGCAAGCTGAGTCAGTGTCGAGGAGCTTGGTGGAAATCAACGCAGTCGGCGTCGATGATCTTCCCCGTTCAGGCTGTTTCTGTGCGTCGCTCGGTTTATATCAGAAGGTTGCGTGTTCAAATCACATTGGGGTCACCAGTGTAGAGGAAAAATAAATTCAGGCAAGATGTGGCGAGTTGGAAGGTTGCAGAGTTTTATTTCCTCCATCAAAATGAGACGCACTTGTAGCGCAGTGCGCTACTGTGCTGTGTCGTGTTGCGCTGTCTCTTGTGGTTCTTTTGGTCATGTGTCAGTTGTCCTCTGCTTCCTCCAAGCCCACTGCTGGGTCACTGCTGGGTGTGAGGAATGCTTCAGAGAAATGTCCCAGAGGAATGTCTCCCCGCTGTGTTTAGTGTCACCACAGTATGTATATTATGCTTGTTGCTTGTGTTAGTTATCAACATTAATAGTTGGTAGCTACTTGTTTGATACTGGTCTTGGTAGATTAATATAACATTTAAAAACATAATCTGTTGCATTTTACTCTCAATTTATAATTTTCATTTGTGAACCCGGGTTCAATCCCAGCCCCCAACCAACAGTGATCTGTGTGGAGTTTGCATGTTCTCCCTGTGTCTGCATGGGTTTACTCTGGGATTTCTCCGGTTTCCTCCCACATGCCCAAAAACATGCAGGTTAGGTTAATTGGCATTAACTAGGGATTCTAAATTGTCCTTATGTATGACTGTGAGAGTGAATGGTTGTCTGTCTCTCTGTGTTGGCCCTGCTGCGATGGACTGGCAATCTGTCTAGGGTGTACCCTGTCTCTCGCCCAAAAGATGCTGGGATAGGCTCCAGCCCCCCCCCCCCCCGCGACCCAAAAAGTATTAAGCGGAAGAAGATGGATGGATGGATGAAACTAATATGTAAAAGCAATGAGGTCATGCATCATAAATATAGCACCACTGGAATGTCTTTGGCCCTGTGTTAAGACTAAATCCCTGTAGTGTGGTAATAAAGGTCCCATTTACTGCATGTTTGCCACCTGTTGACAGCTCCCACAGGTCTTGATGAAACGTTTGCGACATATTTTGGCCAAATTAATTTTAATTCAATTTTCAAAATTATTGCAGCATCATTGTGAATCATCTTTTTCAGCCTTTCTCAGAATGGCTCATTTCAGTGCATGCCTATTTAAATGCCCAAGAGGTGCAATTAAGTCCACCCTCCCTCTTTTGTCACTGTTGCTAATCTTAACTGGCTAGGTTTTAGCTCGGATAGTGAGCCTGAGCCAACTAATGTAAATTTGTTTGAACGAATGAATGACAACATCACTGGAAGACAGGACTGTGTGGTTTCAGTGGTCAACTGGATATGACTGGTCCCTGGAGTACAGTAAGCACAGAAACAGTGAGTGAATGGTGGCTAGGGTTGCCACCTTCAATGACGAAAAATAAAGGGCCCCACCCAAGGTGATGTGTGGGGTGCTAGTTGGGGTTTATCATAACTTAATCATTGTTTAAATAAAGTATTAACATAGTATTCATAAGCAAAAGTTTGAAGTGCTTCTTTGACAATGTTTATAACTTTCAAGTTTGAAAGTCAAAATGTTCCTGTTTACTACAAATGAAAGAACCCCCTCAAAAATCTGGGTGTGCAATAACAATTTACATTGAAACTGTACAACTTTAACATTTTTTTTTCCATTTATGTAGAATACAACTTTGCAGTTCGCCTTATACACCTTGTCTTTGACACTGTCAAGCCAATCACTGAGTTCTTCCCACTCATGTTGGTACTTTTGTAAACGTTTACATTTGACTGACGCATGGGCAGCCTATCTGTGAGTAGCTGGCAAGCTGCTGCAGCTGCTGCTGAGCTAACCCAGCTATCTCTCACCCAATTACTGTGCAACGATGACTTCACGTGTGGTGCGTAAAAGTAAACAAATCAACCAACAACTACTGAGTAGGAGGGAAACATGCAGAATGCAGATGAGATGATGCTGCATTAAAGGCACCTAGTAAATGCAGGACAAACCGCGTCCTGTATTGATTCAATACAGGACACATAATTTTAGTCTAAAAAACAGGACAATACTGTATTTTACAGGACGGGTGGCAACCCTAATGGTGGCCCAAGATGGTTAGCTGATGCTGGCCAACAGCTAGTGTCAGCTAGTCACCTTGGGTCTCTGTTAGAGAACATAAACTATGGTAAAGTAAACTAAAATAATGTCTAAGAAAGACTTATACAGTATATCAAGTGTTGGTAGAGGAATAAGGATTCCTGTCGGGGTGAATAGAAATTTTAGCAAATGGCAATCAAACTGGCTGGATCAAGAGCTGTCTAAAAGCTAGGCAGCCTGTCTGTCAGCCTGTCACCCCCACTGAGGCAAGCTCTAATGCAGTTAGACTGATGGACTCAGACCACCTTGCTCAGCTAATGCTTCAATGTAACATCACAGCAAAAATATAACAAAATAAGCCAGAGTGATGTGAAATAATTATTGGCTGTGGATTAGTGAACCAGTTGGAAATGGGGATATCTGTTAGGGTGACTGAAATTTAAAGAAAATAACAATACAAACTGTGCTGGATAATGTAACAGAGTCAATAAAAGCAGTCCGACTTGGCCTGCCAAGTGGGTCGACCCTCTTGACACAGGTAGAGTGTTGGACTCCGGAGCGGGAGGTTGTGAGTTCAAACCCCCGGTTGGATGCCACCAGTTGGGCTTAACTGCCCATCCCCTTGGTCACAGTAAGCTAACTCCCTAATAGCACTGTTAGTTCTGAAGTTCATGCAACCATCCAAAGCAATGGAAAATGCACAAGAGAGGTGAAGAAGAGAGTGCAGGCAGGGTGGAGTGGGTGGAGACGAGTGTCAGGGGTGATTTGTGACAGAAGGGTAGCAACAAGAGTGAAAGGGAAGATTTGCAAGACGGTAGTGAGACCTGCTATGATGTATGGTTTGGAGATGGTGGCGCTTTCAAAAAGACAGGAGGGGGTGCTGGAGGTGGCAGAGTTGATGAGGCTAAGATTTTCATTGGGAGTGACTAGGAGGGACAAGATTAGAAATGAGTATAGAGGGTATGCATATGATGTCACCGAACAGAAGCCATGTCAGTTAAAAAACAATGAGTATCAAAAATGAATGGCAACATTAGGGTGTATGCAGTAAAATACAAAAAAACGCACAATATTCAGTCACAGCAGTACACAGAGTACCTGTGTGCATTGTGGAGCACTAACCTTATTCTATCTTGATTAAATGGCAAAAAAATTAATAAATGATGAAAGGCTTTGAATCAGTTCTTCACTTACAATGTGCTCCTTGGTCTTTACCCACACGTCACTGCAGTCAAGTAAATGGTGTGGTATTGACATCTAAAGTAAAAAAAAAAGTGCTCTGTACACTTGTGACTAAATATTTTGTGTGAATTTTATGTTTTGCTGCATAAAAAATAAAGCAGTCACATGGGATTGCCACTCAGTGCTGTGTTGCTATGGTAACTGTCTTGTAACTACACCAAGAATTCTGTTCCAACACATCCCCTCTATATCAGAGGGACAGCTCAGGTTGAGTGGTTTGGCGACAAAGTAAGAGAGGCAAAGCTGAGATGGTTTGGACATGTGCAGAGGAGGGATAGTGGATATATTGGACAAAGGATGTTGAAGAGGAGGAAAAGAGGAAGACCCCAGAGAAGATTCATGGATGTAGTGAAGGAGGACATGGAGAGGGTTGGTGTTACAGAGGGAGATGCAAGGGATGGTGATCCCTAAAAGGGGCAGCCGAAAGAAGAAGTAGTTCTGAAGTTAATGCCTTTGGCTCCCCGCTCTAGGTGGGAACTGGATCATCACAGCTAATAACACCATGATGGCTTGCAACTGAAGACTGAAGCATTTGTCAGTGGTGTAGGGGAAAATAGCCAGAAGAGCAAAACCGGCTTCTGCCCATTTTGTCAAAATGTTAAAATGTAATTATTACTAAGTGAGGACAGATTTTAACATTTTTACGGTAGTCGCATGACCCATGAAAGCATTTTAGAAGGTTAAAACTCAAACACACCTTGTTTGTGTGAATTGGTCCATTAATACTTGTTAAGAAAATTTTGCACTGTGGTGGCACGGAGAAGGTAGCTGGGATAAGGGGGAACAATGGACTGGAGGAGGAAGTGCCACCGGGGCGTCCCAAATGGGACAGTATGGACTATGCACCCCCTGGGAAGAGGAGGAACCACCGGAGCCGCTGGAAGAGAGAAGGGTGTGGGCAGCGGGGCCGGCATTATGTTATGTTAATGTCCCACACCGGTCTTTGTTCCAAACAGTGTATTATGGTCGGAAGTCCCGGGTCTCAATGCATGGAATTAAAGGTATAAAAGAGGAATGCACAGAGACCCGGCAGCTCTTTTTACTGTACTGTATGTTGGAGATGGAATAAAGTTCATGTGTCATTCATCTTGTTACCTCGCCTGCTTCCTTTCTCCACAGCACATAATAGATGTACTTTATAATACTAATAATTTCTGCTCGTAATTTCCTCTCAGATTGTTACTTTAAATCCACTCATCTTACTTGAAGATTTGAGTTTTTCCTCAACAGAGAGAAGGGGAGTTAAATGGATACTTTCATGAGGGCATGTCTTCCACAGTTTTCTGCACCAGAGCAACAGGCCTCTCCATTTAGCGAAGCAGTTCAACTCATTACCACTCTCCCTTTCTCTCCTAACTGTATGTATGGAGAGCGCTATGCTTGAGCTGCTATAGGCTCTTAAGCAGCCTCAGTTTATGAGGTACCCGCTGGTGTGTGGGTGCAGAAGCCATCACACATGCTGCACATCTCTTCCTCTGTCTTCAAACATTGATAAGTTGCTCGGAGGGAGAATTTCGTCTTTTTGCATCACAGCCTGGAGCAAATAGATAAACTATAATGTAAATTTTGTTTTCATTTGCAGGGAATTTATGGGTAATGGGGATTCCAGTATTTTGCAGCTGCAAATGAGAAAATAAACCAGAACTGGAGGCTGGGTTCTGTGATGTGTAACAGAATTTTATCATTCTGACTGTTGATAATTATGGCTGTTACTGAATTCAAGGATCTGACTAATTACTGCAAGAATGAGATTATGGTAGTACGTGATACACAAGCAGTGCATTAATATATTTGCAGAATTCATTTGTCTCATAGAATACACTACTCACTTGTTTTTGTATTTGAACACAGTAATAAAGCACTAAAAAAGGAACAGGTACAGCATTAACCAATAGAGGAATGAAAGTGAAGGCACTTGTAGGCAGTTTTTTGGAACAGATAATACAGTGTGACTTTAATGGATCCTCACTTTTAATGTGTGATATCTTAATTTCTTGGGAACACTGAAATCCAGCAGGTTCTTGTCCATCAACTGCTTGCCTGATTTGTGGGATGCAGTAATGCTCACAGCCATTTTCTGTGAATTATTGGAGCCAAGAAAACCACGCTGTCCAGGAATTAATGACACTCCATCGATTTCCCTCGGCATTTCCCTTGGGCAGAAAAAACCCCTGTTTTCCCTTGTGATTATATCATTGTCACTGATTTTGTTTGTTAAATGTCCCATGTTCATTTTTTTCCTCTGGGGACATAACCAACAGAGCTTCATCTGCTATATTAACTATAACTGAGCCTGCTCACCATTAGATATTTTTTTTTGGCAAGTGCTGTCTGCTTTATTTGCAAAAGCTAACGTTGTGTTAAAGTGGATTTTTGTGCTCAGTGAAACCCATCTGCTTTTGGGCATCTCACTTCACCCAGTGAGACTGAGGTCAGTTCAAGTTGGTTGAGGTCTGAATATTCACTATTGCTTTAAAGTACTGTTGGAACCCGATTTAAAAAAAAAAAAAAAAATACTACTGGAATTCATCTCTTGCGAGAAATTCCTATTTAATTAATTTTCAATATTTACATGAGATAAAGGATGAGATTATTTCTTATCGGAGTTCAGTGAAGAAGCCACAACTGATCTCTCCATGCTCTCTTTGAGCATAATGGCAGCCATAAAAAAGGTCATTATCCTTTACAGTCTCTCTCTCTCCCTCCCTACTGCATGCTCTGTTTAGTCAGAAATAACCCTACAGATGTACTTGCATCAAATTCGCATGGCTGACAGATGGCACAGGAAGCCTTCCATCATCATTATATATTGCAGGGTCAGGAATTGTGTTTTCGCTCAGCATCCAGTAGAGACCCAGAAACCTACAGTGATGTGGAAGCTAATTAGAGGAAAGAGTTCCCAGATACATGAAAGTTGATACTGGAAAGTAGTTTGGATAAAGTTTTGAGTAGCATGCAGTTTATCTAAAAACATGGTAACTTTGCAAAGTGGTGCCACGGAGCATGAAAAATGAAACTTAATAAACCCCAAATAGATCATCTTCACCTCTGCGACCTGCATGATGGGTTGATTTTGTGCATACTGTGAGGGTAAGCATCCGGCGCACATGAAACTTAAATATATATTTTGTGGGGGACACAATAGGTCATGGCACCCCACCCAGGACAGGGGGTTGGTGGGGGGAGAAGATAATCAGAAATGGTAAAGGGGAAAAGGCAAGAAGAGCCAGCTAAGGGCGCCAGAGCGCTAAGGGATAATAAGCCAAAGAAAGATGTGCCTTCCACCCCCGCTGTGCCAGGTTCACACCTGACGACACAGGGGCGCGAATGTATTGTATTAAGACCTGCTCTGTGACGCATGTGGATGTGTGTGCATGTTTCACAGCGTGTATGTTAATGTGCTTACCCTGGGTGCCAGAATAAAGTGCCGGAATGGGTGCCAGAATAAAGTGTATAAAGAGAGATCGCTCTGCTGCTCAGATTCAGTACGTTTTACTTGTTGGAGGAGAAATAAAGTTTGTGTTGTCAGTTTGTGGTCTCATCTGATTCCTTCCTCCACTATGTGTGTGTGTGTGTGTGTGTGTGTGTGTGTGGTGTGTGTCTGGGCGGTGGGTGCGTCTTCTGGGGATTTTTTCACCCCAGGAAATAGTTTTCTACTACCCAAGACCTATAAGGTCACACAGGCTCGTTACACACACGGAGCCATAGACGTGATTCCATTAGTAACAAATCATTTTTATTAAACATTTAAAAAAAATCACAAGTTGCTAATTAAAACCACAACAGCTTGTTGCCTAAAATGAGTTTTGGCTTAAAATAGATTTCTACTGGGCAAAGGCCTGCTAAGGACCAGGACTGGGGCTTACCGGGAGGCTAGCCGGGGAAGAGGAAAAAGGGGGGTCTTAAACTAAGCACCACATGACTGCACACCAACCAGATGGACACCCTGCGCGCACGTCACAGGGAGTCTGGGGAAAACCACCACCAGGGGGAACCAGCTGCCACACACCTCAGGCCACAGCTCCTGTCCAGCGACAAAAGAAATTTATTCAATATTACACCATAAGAAAGGACTAAAACTCAGGGCAATAAAAGCAAAGTTGTTAATCATTGAAAAAGACAAGCATAAAAAAAAATTTACAAACAAAAACCCAGTTAATGGGATAAAACGAGGCACTGCATAGTGTTCTAATTTTGTGTCCTTATAAAATTTTAAATGGATAAAAAAAAGGGACAACAAGAGTATACAAAATGAGAAACTGAAAACAAAATAAACTTGATAAACAAGACAGCAGTGTGGGAGCGAGTGGCGGCTGCTGGAAACGAGCTGCACACCGTGCCGCTGATTACCTAAAACAACAACAACAAAAAAAAAAAATTGCCATTAGGGCAACATAAATCAGACTACTAATGAAAGATAATTGGGAGCAGCATACATACTGTGTAGGTTCGTCTACACAGTTGGACGTGGGAGGTACAGTGGCACGACCATGAAGGCACGGAAAGCTAGTGGAAGCAGAGAAATCACTTAATACACACCCCCAGCACACAAACGGTGCTCAGCGACTTAAACTAACTACCTTAACAAGGGAGAGCTGACCCGAGCGGAGCAACACCACCGCACAACAGGGCTCACAGCCAGCGTACTGCAAGCGCAGCAACAATGTCAACCCAGATGCCCGTCGTCAGCAAAGCACAAAATGTGGAACACTTACCTTGTTTCTTATTTAGAGGAGCGCACCAAAAGAGCCTCACAGACCAACAAAGCCTCACACCAGCGAGCAGCTATCCCAGGAAGGCGGAAGGAAGTAGCCTGCAGGTGAGGGCTGGCACCTAAATACGCCACGTTCGTCTACAGCGCCGCCCAACAATTAAAGGGCCATGACAGACAGGTGCGTAGAGAGGGGGAAAAAAGAAGGAAGGAAGATCCATCTTGCTACATATATATACGTTTTTTGGGGTGGGGTGGGGGGACGGGTGCTCAAGTCAATGTGGTCTGGTTCGGCCTGGTTACCTGCAACCTCACAGTCCATTCCTGTGCAGGGTTCTAGTGATTGTCTTCTTTCAGACTACAGTTCCTGAACTGACTAAATCATTGACTCTGAGCAGTTGTTCTTGGATCTTTAGATGCCATCTCTCACTAGTTTTCTTTCAACAGTCTTTGAAATCTTTCACTTCCTACCTCTACCAGGCTTGTTCTGTACTGTGTGGCTCTTTGAATTTCTTGATGATACTTCTTACTCCAGTTCTTGACACTTGGAAATGCTGTGATAATTTTGTATATCCATCTCCACCTTTATGAGCATCGACAATTCCTTTTCTCAAGTCGAAATTGATTTCTTTTGTTTTGGGGATGTTGCTTTCTCAAGTGACAGCTCAGACCATTGCTGAACTTTTTATACTGTGTGTAAATTGGAAGATCACCCCCAGTTTTAACTTGATTTTACAAGCTATGGTAAATGGCATTCACTTATATACAGTTTTTTCATCCCTGGATGACCAAAGCACTTTACATATCCGCCTGTCTACCCATTCGCACACACTTTCACACACTGATGGCGGTGGAGCCGCCACGCAAGGTGCTGGCCTGACCCACCAGGAGCAACCTGCAGTTCAAGGACAAGGCTCAAAGACACTTCGACATGCAGACCGTAGAGAGAGCTGGACTCGAACCACCAACACTCTGATCAGAGATGGACCATACTGGTCACCTGTGCCATAGCCGACCCACCAAAGCTTTGAGCATTACAAAGTTAAAACACATCATTGCACAGCAGTTATTTGTGCTATGGCTCAGTAAAAAGGCCAGTTTTTTAGGGGGCTCATAATTTTGGCCCTGGTAGTTTTTGTGAAATAATTTTGTTTCTGTGAGCAATGTAAAATAATTTAAGCTTTCTAAAGAAAACTAGGATGTGTAGCAAAGCTGTGTTAAAAATTCTTTGCGCTATTTAACAGCACCTGGAAATTTTTCATGGAGGTGGTGGTGGTGGGGGGTCATAATTCTGTCCTCATTTGTGTATATAACAGATGAGTGGTCTGTTCTGCTGGCATGGCCAGTGATTCATTTTTCGCAGCTGACGAAGTTTCCTCACGTCTGCTGATCTGTTGGGTTTCCTTTATTTTAGTGCTTTTGACAATAAAAGCCTCATAGATCCATGTTTTGTTTGGTGTAGGGAACATCTGTCAACATTAATTTCCTGAAGCTGAATTTGTTGACCTTTTGTGAATACATCTGTAAGGTATGTGTTGTTCTTTTTATGTAATAAAAGTGTCTCCTTCCCTTGCTCTTGTGAAATTAAACCTTACACTTTATAACATTATGTTAACCTTCATAAAATTTACAAAAGAAAAAGGTATCCTTTCTGCACTCTGCAATCACTCCTCTCTTACTTTCAAGAAACTACTCATACAACTTACTAGCTAATAGATTCCTGTCATTGTTCCTAGGTTTTGTTCATTTGTTGTTTTTTTTTTCAATTTGCCGAGCTTTCGCTACCGTTTGTCTCTCTCCACAATTGAGTACAACAAGATTGAAACTCACTTTTTCAGCAAGGCATTCAGGAGTAAATGGTGTCTCCCTGATTATGCTGCTGCACCTGCCACTGTCGGAGAGTAAAGCTCACACAATGAGCTTTGATCCGAGGTGAATTCTGATAGCACTGTCTGTAGCTATTGACAAAGAAACCTCTGAGTGACATGGAGTCAGTGACCGGTGCAACATAATGCAGAAGCTATAGCTTTGGAATACCCACTGAACTGTGCTTAAGAATTTGTCTTTGGGAAGATGCTGCAGAGACAAACATGGATGGCAAGAATTTTTTTTCAGTACCTAACACCATGAAGATGTATTCAGATGCAGAATATAAAGAGAATATGCGCACTGTGATGGACCATGCTTTGAACTGTATCTCCATCTGGACACCTGTAGACAAGAACAACAAAAAATGAGCAATGAATGTCATTAAAAGCTGTGGGATTGCTCTTATTTCTTCACTAAAGAGAAAATAACAGTAAGAGACAGAATGGGGATGTGGAAAAACGGGCAGATCAAGAGGGAACTGAAGTTGATCGATTGAGATTGATGATGGTTTAAAAAAAGGAGAAAAGGAAGGCTGGATGAAAGAAAAAACTGTGTGGGTTCAAGGAGGAGAATATAGCATGGTTGGACAACATACAGCTGTCCTCTGTCAAAGTCTCTGTTACCGTGTCAGTCTAATTGATCAAGTATGCATAGGTTATAAAAATCTATGGCCATCTGCTGTTGAATTATAGTCATTTTGTGACAGTGCGCTGTGACATAGTAGGTAAAAGACCGCACTGAAAATGGAATTCTATTTAGTGGCTGGAGTTCTGCTGCAATTAATGAGACATGAGTCCACAGTCATGGCTTGGCATTGCTGAGGTTAGACATGACTGGCAGGTTTGTTTCACTGTTATACCCGCCCCCCCTCCCCAATCTCCACTGAACTTAGAGGTTACATTCTTGACGTCATATATAATCTGTAAAGTGTGACATAATGCTGCTAGAATTCAAGTTAGACTCAAATGACCAGAAACCTTCTGAAGTTTCTAAAAGTAAACGAGCACTGAGGCGCCAAGGATCTTTTTAATCATCCCCATCCCATATTCTTTTAAGTTCAGAGCACTGCTGTTGTACACTATGTTTAAACAAGCACTGGGCACTATAGTGTTCTTAAAATAATATTTTTAAATCCTGTTGTACAAGTGTGTGATGACAGAATTAGCTCTCAGCCTTCAAGTAAAGCCTAGGTATCCACATTGAAAGAGCAATATCTTGCTGCATCTGACTTCTAGGTTGTTTTTGATCTGAAGTTTGTGTTCAAACTGTAATTTCCAAAACTTTTAGCTACGAAATACTGTACGCTGTCCATCTCCATCACAGCTACTCACTGATTGAAATGTGTCAATACAGTGATGTTGGACAAAAGCTGATTGTGGTTGGTTGAAAAGTAAGAGGAGGCACATCTCCCTTGGGTTTTTTGTCTCAGAATGCGGGAAGATGATTGGTTAATTCTATGGTAAGTATGATTAAGTATATTGCAGGAATGAGTTGTTACTTTGAGATGGGTGAGTCATTGTTGGTGAGGGTCTCCAACAGTTATAGTATAGTTCGTTATGAAGAGGAAGAGGATAAGTATTCTTTACTGGAGGGTTACTTGAATGGTCCAGGTCCAGATGAGAATTCTTCACGGAGGGAGCACAGTGGGAGGCAGGTCCTGGAGGTAGGAATTTGGTTTAAGAACTTGCAAAGGTTATGGAGTTCTTACTTGAGTCTCTCTTTCCTTCTGAGGAACAGGGGAGTCTGAGTAGGAGATCCTGCAAGGAGGTGGTAGTTAAAGGTGGGTGAGTGTGCCAGGAACCAAGGAGAGCAGACTGAGAGGGCTTTCTAGAAATAAGGGAGCAGAGTATACAGTCAGCAGGAGTCAAGAACTGAGAACAAAACTTCTTTAGTTCAGAATTGTCACCATCAGGAGAGGAATACCAGGTGACATTCCCAGCAACCCCATACTGAAGCTTCTATCACCCGGACCAGTAATAACCCACAAGTAAGAGCCATCAACCAGCTGCAGTCATTCTCTCTGCTTGGCTACTAATGAAAGAGGCCATGCAACAACAAAGAACAACACAAGGCAAGATGATGCACACTCATGTTGACCACTACAAATTCATTATCCAAAAGAGGAAAGCCAGTCTTTGCCTCTCGTAGGTCTCACCGCTGACTGAATATCGCAGTGCAATAACCATCCTTGTAGAAAAAATGTGCAAAACTTATGAATAATATTATCTGTATTATCTCAGTTTTTTCTCTTTAAATTTCTGAGGAGGCTTTGCCACTGGAACTAATATATTTGTCTTTTGGCTGCTCCCTTATCAAGGGCCACCACAGCGGGTCATGGTCCACCCATTTGATTTGGCAAGGATTTTAAGCCAGACATGAGAGTACACTGGCTTGTGCTCATGTCATGGCATCCAGTTCTCCTTTCCATTATGCTGAGTACCAAGCTAGAAGGCACCATTTTTTATATGATCTTTGGTATGAGGCAGCTGGGACTTGAACCAACAACCTCACGACTGTGGGGTGGATGCTCTACCACTAAACCACCACTCCAGTAGTAAACAGATTAATGCTGTTAAAGTAAATCTTTTATAGTGAATATGTACTAGCATATCAAAACAGTTTTACTGTATTAATAAATGTAAAACACTTTGAAGCTCTTTATGCTGTGATGCGAGTAGGAGAGAGAGAGAAAATTTCATCAAAATTACATAGTTTGTCCTTTACCTCATCCCAACATGTTAAGAATTTGGGCGTCACATTAGATTCCTAGCTTGGTTTTACGCCACATATTAAAAATATAACACGGACAGGATTCTACCACCTAAAAAATATAGCCAGAGTCTCCTCTCTCGAGCAAACACGGAGATACTGATGCATGCTTTTAGCACCAGTTGTATTGATTACTGTAATGCCCTGCTCTCTGATCTTCCCAAAAAGACTATTTCAAATCTGCAGTTATTACAGAAGTCAGCTGCATGTGTTCTGACGAAGACCAGACGGCAGACTCACATCACGGCAGTTTTAAAATCGCTACATTTGTCATGATCAGGTGAGGGCGCTCTCCCCTTCCCTTCCTGCTAGACTTTCCCCAGCTCTGCAGGCAGTCACCACACCTGTGTGATTAGACGCACCTGCTGCCTCTACCTTGCCAGCACATAAAAGGACCATCATGTGAATGCTTCAGTGCTAGCTTGTTGGGTATACTACCTCTAAACAAGCAAGTAAGTTTATATTCCTTCTCAGAGGAACAAAATTAATTCCTCTTCTCTTTTCCTCTTTCAGGTTGCTACCATCTTCGTGGTGTGTCTCCGGGGTTCGTTGTGCTCTCACCTGCCCCATCATCATCATCACCACTTCACTGCCTAATCCACCCGGTCAGACACCTCACCCAGTTCTACTCCTGCCTACCAGCATCCTCTCGTGGTTCGCTGTTTGTGCTGGGTTCCTCTGCCGGGCTCTCTGCTTTTCCCATGTACGTGCGGTCCTATTTTTCCCTTATCAGCCTCCCTCCTTGTCTAAGCTGCTCTCGTCTCCCCTTACAGGCTGGGTCTTCCTCTGGCGAGTGGCATCTTTCGTTAACGAAACATCCTTTTTGAATCAATAAAATCTGATTACTTAGCTTTTCTGTTTATCATGCGTTTTCTCTGGTGTCGTTCCCTGCATGTGAGTTGGTCATTATTGCCAATCATGACAGAATGAGCCAGCCACATTGCAAGCTCAGCGGGAGCGGCATCAGCAGAACACTCTGCTTTAGACCGCCTCGATGCCACAGAGAGGCAGGTGGCCGTGCTTACGCAGCAGCTGCAGACAATTATGCAGCAGCTGGGCACAGTCGCCGAGCATTTGGCCCACTTGTCTTGTCCGGATTCCACCCCTCCACCTGTCGCTCTGGTTTCTTCCACCGTGCACCGAACCACCTCCGTTCCCTCACCTGCCCCGTACGCGGGGGAGGTGGGGAAATGTAAGGACTTCCTCTGTCATGTTCGGCTTTATTTGGGCCAGGTGGGTGGGGAATACCCGGACATTACAGCTAGAATTCATTTTATGACCCTCCTACTGCGGGATCGGGCCCTCAGCTGGGCCCAATCCATTCTCGACAGTCCGGAGGGCCCTAACTATTCTTTTGATAAATTTGTTAATGAATTCACCCACGCGTTCGACCGGACAGAGAGCGAAGGGAACATCATGAGCCGAGTAATGTCACTCCGTCAGGGGAGTCAGTCTGCCGCCGACTACTTTGTGGAGTTTTGGGTCACCGCGGCGGACTTTGGATGGAATGAGGTTGTGCTACGCAACGTCTTTCTCCAGGGTTTAAACGAAAACGTCCGCGATGACCTAGCGGTTCACGCAGTTCCCTCCTCCCTGGATGGTCTTATTGATCAGGCTGTCAGCTTAGACAACCGATACCGCGAGCGCACGAGGGAGTGCAAGACCTCCTCTTTGCCTGCCCAGTGCACGCACGCCCTCTTTGGCTACTGACACAGCTAGAGCCGGCTCTTCCTCCAAACCTATGGATTTTGGCCGAGTCTGTCTGACTCCAGAAGAGTACCAGTGGCAGAGGAGAGCCGGCACATGCATGTACCGTGTGGCTCTTTAAAGCACACACTGCATAAGTGCCATCTGAAGCCAAAAGACGCGGCCCATCAGTAGTCGTGGGGGGGTCTGACGGATGGGAAATCTTTTCATCCCCCCGGTAACTTCTCCATTTCCGCCCACCTCCAGTTGCCGGGGGTCGAGAGGAGAGTCATAGCTTTGATAGATTCAGGGGCAGAGCAAAAGTTTACTTCTGCGCGCCTCGTGCGGGATGTAGGCATCAGCACGACCAAATTGCCCACACCCGTCAATGTCACTACACTGTCGGGCGAGACCGTAGCATCTATCACCGAAAGCACGGGGCCGGTCTCCGTCCTTCTTTCCGGTAACCACCGGGAGACACTTTCGTTCCTTATTATCCCTAAATCGTCACACCCGGTGGTTCTAGGGTTCCCGTCGCTTCGGAAGCATAACCCCATTATTAATTGGGCACATAACTCCATCTCTTCCTGGAGCCCATACTGTTTGGCATCCTGTCTCAGCTCAGCCGAGTGTTCACCATCGCTACCCATCTCTTCCCCTCTGGTAGAGCTGCTGGACCTCAGCTTAGTACCCGAGGTCTATCATGACCTCGGAGAGGTCTTTAGCAAGTTGAGAGTGCTTTCTTTACCTCCCCATCGCTCTTACGACTGCGCTATAGACCTTCTCCTGGGTGCGCGGCTGCCATCCAGCCGGCTCTACAGTATTTCTTGGCCAGAGAGGGAGGTGATGGAGAGCTATATTAAAGATTCTTTGAACGCCGGCCTCTTTTGGCCCTCCTCATCTATCTGTTTGGCTTACATCTATCTGTTTGGCTTATGATTACAGGATTTCTACTTTGGCTCTGGAGTTTCCTGATGTATCAGAAATTAAAGAAGTTGGGAGAGCTGATCAAAATGCGGACCCGGCAAAGCTCCTTCAACAACAATTCGACCAGTTGATTTTAAAGCCTGTATATGGAAATTATGAAGCACGGAATCGCAAGAGGGATGAAAATTCTATGCTCTGAGTGAACTGTGCCTTTAGACCTTGATTCGGCGCCCTGAAGGTTACTCTCCTCCTGGATGAAGACAAAGCAGAAGAGAGTTTTGGCTTCTCTTTAACCCAAACAATCAACAAACAATTGCTGTTGTTCAGCAGACTGAGCTCTTCAAGGACAGCGTTATCATGTGTCTAATACAGAACTTTGCCATCTGGCATGCACGAAGAGAGATAGACTCTTGGACATGCTTATCTGTGTTTAGAATACATGAACATAACATCCATCCATTGCCAGGAGGCGCTCCTTTGTTGTTCACCAGCAACTGATACATCCACACTGCATTCATACTGATTATATGCTGACTACACACACTGGTCTCTCTCGCTCCTTTGTTACTGTGTGATCTGTTGTCTGCTAATTGTGCATTTGAGGTTTTTTTTCTATGTAATCACAATTTTGCTCATAACGAGCTTTATTTTGATTAACTATGTTTTTTTCTCTCTGCCCATTGTGTCATCCCCCCCCCATTCCCCTCTTTACCCTTCACTGCATGACAGGCTTATAGAGCGCGCCCAATGTCAAGTCAAATTCCTCGTATGTTTATTTTGTAAACATGCTTGGCAATAAAGTGATTCTGATTCTGATTCTGATTCTCCTCGGCCCCTCTTGGGACAGGATTCTTTTTTGTCGGGAAGAAGGATGGATCCATGCGCCTGTGCCATTGATTATCAGGAATTAAATGCTATAACTGTCAAAGATAAATATCCTCTGCCCCTGATAAACTCCACGTTTGAGCTCCTTCAGCACGTGTGAGTATTCATCAAATTGCATTTGCGTAACGCATACCATCTGGTTTGCATTTGCAAGGGAGAAGAATGGAAGACGGCCAAACACACCTGGGGCAATTTGAATATCTGGTTATGCTGTTCGGGCTCACCAATGCCCCCACCGTCTTCCAGCGTATGATCAATGACATCCTCCGCGATATGGTAAATCAATTTGTTTTTGTCTACCTTGACGACATGTTGATCTTTTCCCACACGCCAGAGGAACACGCAGTCCATGTCAGGGCTGTTTTACAGCAACTCCTGGAGAACCAGCTCTATGTCAAAGCTGAGAAGTGTGAGTTTTCTACTTGCTCCAGTTCGTTCCTCGGTTTCATAGTAGCTGAGGGACAACCTGGCCAAGGTAAAGGCTGTGCTAGATTGGCCCACACCCCACTCCCGCAAGGAGCGCCAGCGCTTCTTGGGGTTTTTATCGCCGTTTCATTATAAACTATAGTGGGGTAGCACAGCCTCTTACCCTGCTGACCTCGGTTAAAGTGCCCTTCAGTTGGTCCGAGGCAGCTGGACAGGCCTTTTCCAAATTAAAGGGCCTGTTCTCTAACACTCCCATCTTGGCCCAGGTCGACCCCCAGCTCCAGTTTATTTTGGAGGTGGATGCTTCTGACTCGGGGGTTTCCATTGTCCTATTGCAGCGCTCGGCCTCCGATCAGAGGCTCCACCCATGCGCGTATTTCTCTCGGCGGCTTATGTCGGCCAAGAGGAACTATGACGTAGGGGACTGAGAGCTCTTGGCCATTAAATTGGCCCTCGAGGAGTGGAGACACTGGCTGGAGGGAGCGGTCCATCCCATCATTGTGTGGACCGACCACAAAAATTTAGAATATCTCCGGTCGGCCCGCAGATTGAACGCCAGGCAGGCTCGTTGGGCCTTATTCTTTGCTAGATTTAATCTCACCATCACCTACAGGCCTGGCTCCCTTAATATTAAACCAGATGCTCTCTCCCGCCACTTTTGTCCTGACCCCCCTACCCCTCACTCCCTTCCCCAACCCATTGTCCCACCCTTTTGCGTCCTTGGAGCTTTCACATGGGACATCAAACAGAGGGTCCAGAGGGCTCAATTTACGGAACCCAAGCCTGAGGGGGGTCCTGACAATTGTCTGTTCGTCCCGGCCGCCCTCCGCAGTGACGTCATCAGGTGGGGCCACACCAGCCACTTCACCTGCCACCCCGGTATCTCCCGGACTATCAACCTCATCCAGCGGGTGTTCTAGTGGCCCACCTTGCAGACAGACGTCCGGGATTACATCAAGGCCTGTCAAGTCTGCACCCACAACAAATCCGACTCCTCGCCCCCTTCTGGCCTCCTCCACCCACTTCCCATCCCCAGCCGACCCTGGTAACACATTGCCCTGGACTTTATTACTGGACTACCCCCCTCACAACGCAACACTGTCATCCTCACCATCGTGGATCACTTTTCTCAGACAATCCATTTGGTGCCCCTTCCCAAATTACCTTCTGCCTCTGAAACGGCAAACCTCCTCATTACCCACATCATCCGCCTGCATGGCATTCCAGTGGACATTGTGTCTGACCGGGGCCCTCAATTCACTTCCCATGTCTGGAGATCCTTTTGCCACTCTCTAGGCACCACCGTCAGTCTTACTTCTGGATACCATCCCCAGAGTAACGGGCAGGCTGAGCGTGCCAACCAGTCCCTGGAGCCCGCCCTTAGGTGCGTAGCAGCCTGTATCCCCAGCACCTGGAGCACCCATCTGATCTGGGTGGAATACTCTCACAATTCCGCAGTCTCAATGGCCACTGGACTGACCCTGTTTGAGGCGTCCATGGGGGTATACTCCCCCCCCGTTACTGATGGCGGAGAGGGACGTTGCTGTACCATCAGTGGGGGCCCACGCATGTTGCTGCCGCCGGCTCTTGAAGGCCACTCGAGCCGTCCTCATCCGCTCAGCTGAACGCAACCGCCAGTATGCGGACCACAGACCTACCCCTGCTCCCAAATACTCCATGGGGTAGCACGTGTGGTTGTCGGCAAACCAGGTGCCCCTGAAGACGGAGTCCAAGAAACTTTCCCCTTGCTTCCTGGGCCCGTTCCCCATTTCCAGGGTCATTAATGACATCACAGTCCGTTTGAAGCTTCCGCCGACGCTGCAGATTCACCCCACCTTCCACGTTTCCAAAATCAAGCCCCTCTCCACCAGCCCTCTCCCCCCCACCCCCCCCACCCCGAAGCTGCCTCCTTCCCCTCGGGTCCTCGACGATCAAACCACCTACACGTTTCAGAGGATTCTGGGCGTCTGCCGTCAGGGCTGGGGGCTACAATATGTTGTCCACTGGAAGGGCTACGGACCAGAAGAAAGGTCTTGGATCCCTGGTTCCAACTTCCATGACAAAGGGATGGTGTGGGCCTTTCATAAGGCACACCCCAACAAGCCCAGTGGACTGCCAGGAGGTGCCTCTTGGGGCTGGGGGGGCACTGTCATGATCAGGTGAGCACGCTCTCCCCCTCCCTTCCTGCTAGACTTCCCCTGGCTCCGCAGGCAATCACCACACCTGTGTGATTAGACGCACCTGCTGCCTGTACCTTGCCAGTGCATAAAGGGACCATCATGTGCTTCAGCGTTGGCTCGTTGGGTATACTACCTCTAAACAAGCAAGTAAGTTTATATTCCTTCTCAGAGGAACAAAATTAATTCCTCTTCTCTTTTCCTCTTTCAGGTTGCTACCATCTTCGTAGTGCATTTCCGGGTTTCATTGTGCGCTCACCTCCCCCATCATCATCATCACCACTTCAGCTGCCTAATCCACCTGGTCAGACACCTCACCCAGTTCTACTCCTGCCTACCAGCATCCTCTCGTGGTTCACCATTTGTGCTGGGTTCCTCTGCCGAGCTCTCTGCTTTTCCCATGTAAATGCGGTCCTGTTTTTCCCTAATCAGCCTCCCTCCTTGTCTAAGCTGCTCTCATCTTCCCTTACAGGCTGGGTCTTCCTCTGGCGAGTGGCGTCTTTCGTTAACAAAGCTTCCTTATTGAATCAATAAAATCTGATTACTTTGCTTTTCTGTGTTTATCGTGTGTTTTCTCTGGTGTCGTTCCCTGCACGTGAGCTGTTCATTATTGCCAGTCATGACAGCATTGGCTCCCCATGTCCTTCAGGATAGATTTTAAGGTTCTTTTACTGGTTTATAAATGTCTACATGGTCTTGGGCCTTCGTATTTATCAGAAGTACTTTTGACATATGTGCCCCCATGGCCCCTGAGGTCCTCTGGCACTGGTCTTTTAATTATTCCTATTGTCAGAACACATTAACAAATTATGTATCTTATTATTATTTATTATTGATAGTTTTATTCATCTTATTATCCTGCCCTAACTCCAGTGTTTCCTCATGGGGAGCCCTCCCACAGGGGGTTGCCTGGTTCTGGCTGCAGGGCACTGGCCTGTGACTGCCCTGGCCCACCCAATGCCTGGTCTTGGCCGGTGGCAGAGGTGGTGTCCCTGTAGCTGTGGAGTTGGTACTTCCCTCGTGTTGATGAGTCCCAAAAAAAAGAAAAGAAAAGAAAAGAATAGAACAGAATAGAATAGAATTGGCTATATTGTCATTGTACAGTTGTACAGCACAACGGAATTGTGGGTGCTCCACCAGGCTACTGCACAATAAAGTAAGTGAGAAGAACTTGAAATAAAACAGTTACAGAACACATGATTAGCCATACGACTGAAATAAAAATAAAAGTAAAAATAACAAATGGCTCATAGGTATATACACAGATACAGTAGTGGCTTTGCGGGTGAAACTATGTCCATAAGACTGCAGAGTGCAGAACACATAATTAAGTAAAATGGCCCAAGGATTATGGAAAATACTATATGTACAGTAGTGATTTCACGGATGGGTCAATATACATGAAAGTGAGGAGTGCAGAGACAGGTGAGTTGTAGTGATAATTAAAAGGTCCTCAGTTCTGTGCATGTGAGCGTTCACAGGGAGGGGGGTGGGGCCACTGTTTGCAGTTCAGATGGCCCAGGGGAAGAAACTGTTTGTCAGTCTAGAGGTGTGGGACCTGATTGATCTGAACCATTGTCAAGAGGGAAACGGGGCAAACAGGTGGTGGGCGGGATGTGAGGGGTCTCCTATGATGGCTTTGGTCATTCTGAGACAGGAGGATCACGAGATGTCTTCCAGGGAGGGCAGAGATCTGCCGATAATTTTTTGGGCGGTGTTGATGACCCTCTGCACAGCCTTCCTGTTCTCGGCCGTGGAGCCGGCGTACCACACACCCACAGAGTAGGTGAGCACACACTCCACTGAGCAGCAATAGAAGGCCATCAGCAGCTTCTGGTCCAGGTTGTTCTTCCTCAGGACATGGAGAAAGTGCAGCCACTGCTGGGCTTTCTTCACCAGGGCCTTGGTGTTGACAGTCCAGGAGAGGTCAGAGGAGATGTGGGTGCCCAGGAACCTAACATTTTCCACGCGGTCGCCATTTATGAGGAGGAGGTGGGGGTGGGGATGGTCCTGTCTGTTCCTCCTGAAGTCCAGAATGAGTTCTTTGGGTTTTTGGACATTCAGTTTCAGGTTGTTTGCTTGGCACCACAGCAGCAGATTCTCTACCTCCGCCCTGTATGCCTTCTCATCGTCGTCAGTGATGAACCCAACCAAGGTGGTGTCGTCCATGTATTTCATAATGACGGCGGTTGGGTGGGTTGGAATACAGTCAAAGGTGTACTGGGAGTACAGTAGAGGGCTTAGCACGCAGCCATGGGGGGAGCCAGTGCTGAGAGACAGTGTGGAAGAGTGGTGGGAGCCAAGTCTGACTGTTTGTGGACAGTTGGTGAGAAAGTTTTTTATCCAGGAACAGGTGGGGGGGGAGGTGAAGTTTGTTGATCAGGATGTCCTCGATGATGGTGTTAAAAGCTGAGCTTTAATCCACAAAGAGCATCCTCACATAGCTCCTTGGGTTCTCCAGGTGGCTCAGCACTCTGTTGAGAGTGGTGGTGATGGTGTGTTCCATAGACCAGTTCTCCCTGTAGGCGAACTGATGGGGGTTGAAGGAGGGGGGAAGACGGTCCCTGATGTGCTGGGAAACCAGTCGGTCAAAACATTTCATGACTACAGACGTGAGTGCTATGGGTCTGTAATCATTCAGGCTGTCTGTTGCAGTATTTTGGGGGATGGAGATGATGATGGAGGCGTTGAGGCAGGAGGTGACGGTGGCGTACCTCAGGGAGAGGTTGAACAGCTTGGTGAGGATCCCTGCCAGCTGGTCTGCACATGCTTTGACCACCGCTCCTGGGATGCCGTCTGGACCAGCAGCTCTGCGGGGGTTCACTGCTCTCAGTTGCCTCTTCACCTCATACACCTGTAGAGAGACAGGGGAGGGGAGAGGGGAGGAGGGGGTGTGGCTTTGGGGGGGATGCTCAAACCGGGCAAAGAAGCTGTTAAGCTCCTCTGCCAGAGTGAGGCTGCTGTCTGATGCTGGGGGACCCTGGCCCTGTAGTTGGTGAGGGCCTGGATGCCTCTCCACATCTGTCGGGGGTTGTTGTCTGAGAGGAAGCCCTCCACCTTCCTCCTATAGCTGTTTTTAGCGAGTTTTATGCATCTCCTCAGGTTAGCTCTAGCAGTGCCATACAGAGAGCTGTACCTCTGTCTGAAGGCTGAGGTGCGGGCTCTGATCAGAGCCTGGACTTCACTGGTCATCCAGGGTTTGCGGTTTGGAAAGACCTGGATGTGTTTGGTGACTGACACATTTTCTACAGAGCATTTGATATAGAAAAGGACAGATTCAGTGTAGGAGTCCAGATCCTGCTGTTCAAAGATGCTCCAATCAGTGCAGGCAAAGCAGTCTCGTAGCTGGAGAAGAGCGTTTTCTTGCCAGATTTTAGTTGTTTGTTTGGTTGGAGGGGAACTCTTCCTAAGGGGGGTGTAGGCAGGAATCAGAAACAGAGAGAGATGGTGTGATTGTCCAAGGTGGGGGTGGGGGTGGCTCTGTAGGCATGCTTAATGTTGCTATAAACATGATCCAGTGTTCTATCCCCTCTTGTGGGACACTTAACATACTGGTACAACCAGAATCAGCGTTGCGGTCGAGACGGTGTGTAGCTCAGCCAGGTAATTCCACAGCGGCAGCCAGAATGCCTTCGTTCAGCTATGACTCGTCACAATCAGAATACAGTAGTCCCAGATACAGCGATTATAGGTGATCTTCGTGCGCATCTCCTCCATTTTGTTGGCGAGGGATCTGGCCTTGGTGAGGAAAAGATGGTGCTAAGATGGTGCGTCTGCACCTGGATCCTCGGCGTGTCGTCATGTCTCACGTTGATGAGTGTGTGTGTGTGTGTGTGTGTGTGTGTGTGTGTGTGTGTGTGTGTGTGTGTGTATCTGTCTGTATGGGGTTGGGTGGGTGAAGAGGGTGTAATTGTGTTATATTTTTAATTTGTAAAGCACTTTGTGCTACTATTTTTTGTATGAAAAGTGCTATATAAATAAAGTTTTGATTGATTGATTGATTATGGGATACATTGACTGATCTAGTTGGACGCTACTTTTCAAATCATGCCTTAGGATATTTTGAATGCACTAATTATGGGTCGATTCATGGTCACTAGAAATTTGGATGCCCCTAGAAGTGGTACACAACCTATATAGTACCTTATATAGTAATCAGGGAGTGATTTTGTGTACAGCCATAGCCATATGTTAGTCCTTATTGCAAGACAGTGTGGAAAACAAATTCTCCGGCTTTGGTACCACTCCAGACAGCCGGCAGCCCAGGGCCAGGAAAAGTTTCCTTGGTTGCCTTTAAACAATGTGTTTAATCTAAGCAAAGCAGCACAGGTGTGATATAAGGTTAGTGTTACTTATTCTCATAAAAATCCAATTAAGGTTCATTCATTAAGATGCAGCCCTTGTGGGTGCTGTAAGAGTAAAGCGCAATCATATGACGGAGAGAAGCAACGGAAGCTGGCAGTTAGCCTGACATTGATTTTTTTTTTTCCCTTTCTTAAGCATAAAAATGTTTGTACCTGAAGCCTTGTCAGCCTCAGTTGTGATTTACACCATGAAGATTTAAAACTTAGCTGTGGTGGAGGAGTAGGATGAAAACTGGATCGTTTTTTGGAACTCTAATTGAATCAAATACGAGGAACATGGCTATAAAGCACCTTAACAAGATTAAAGCACATCTTTCAACTCAAGAGATGTTGACTGTGGAAATATGATCAATACGTCTTCACTTAACAAGCAGATAGTTTGTGCTGTTAGTTTACCTTGTATTCATTGATTAAGTAATGTAGTCAGCAGAAAATCGGTTCTTTTCCAAGCTTCTCAGTGTTTACAGGAATAAATCTTGTTTGTTATTTATTATTCTTTTCCATCTTGTTGCATTCCAACAAAAGCCACAGTCTTGCTACTGTTTGGGTGGCCATTAGTTAGCATAACTCAGGCGTGCCTAAGCCAAGCCACGTTTCATAACAAACTGAGGATTGCTACAAGCAGGAAATGTCTGTTGTTTGTCCACACTGGGGTCCTTTAAATAGCAAAGTTACTCTGCGTACTAACCCGATCACAGCAATAGGACAGTGGTGTAACCGATACCTGACCTGGTAACCGAGAATAGCCCTCCATGTGTTTGTTTGTAAACTTAATACAGGGCACATGTCCTGCACAATATCAAATCCAATTTGTGAGCAGACAAGTGGAGGAGAAGGCCATAAAATATGCCCTCACTCTCAGAGGCCGGAAATCTGACTTCCAAATGGCTCCATGGATAATTTAAGGTTCACAGCAATAAATGTCTCTCATGGCTGTATTTCATTAGTGGAGGTGCTCGGGTTATAAAACGCTTTCTTGATTCTGTTGTCTCACCTCCCACGGTCAAAACTCTATTTCATCCCTCACAAGAAACATTATCTAAGCCTGTCTTCAGCGCCTTAAGTGCATGTTCACCTCACACTGATTTTATTATCCTGAATGTGCAAGGAAACCACCAGCTGAGAAACAGACCTGTTGTGGCTCCGAGTGTCAGCGCAGCAAGCAAAGCATCAAAGACATACAGCACAATGTGACCTGCATGGTGGTGCAGTATTAAGTGCTATTCTTCCAAACTCAGCTTCTGTATTCTCATGGCTCTCTGCAGCTCTGGCTGGGATGACTGTTGTGTCCTCAAAGGAAGTCTAGCTCTTTTAATGGATTTTTTCTTTTTTTTTTTTTATTAAAGCTTTCCATCTAGTGCTTTGGGATAGTCTGAGTTGGAATTTGAAGTGATGCCATGCTGTGAAGACTGGCTCAGTTCAGGGAAGTCCTGCCTTGTTCTATCTGAGTGACTGGGACTGCTGAAATGTGGCGCAGCGCGTCGTGGTGTTCGCTGCTCGGCTGTCTCTCCCCCTAAGATAACCTGCATGCCAAACTCTTAAAGACAGTTAAAAAGTTTCCAGTCACGGAAAAGTATGGTGGGTGGGGGTAGATGGGTGTAAATCTGAGCTGTCCTTACTGAACTACTCCCTGTGATATATACGGTATAGTCACAGATATACTGGCATGTGCCTTCTGTGATTGACTCCACTGGTGGCCACAGTTAGAACGTTTCATGCTTGTCATTCTTCATTTACATTGTCTCCTCCCTGCTGTGCGCTAGTCTCAAACCGTTACAACGCACAGCTCGCTTTATGCCCATATTTCATGCATCCAGTGAGTACTGACAGAGTGATTTAAAATGATTGTGAAGTAGACCATATACATGTTGTACTTGTCCTCTTAAATTAGTGCTTTCGCTTAATTTTGAAAGCCTGTCAGCTGTCATTGCTTTTATCGGCAGGTTCAGTCATCACTCAGGGTCTCTAATGGTTGATTATTATATTTTTGAAGTGCTTGCCAAATCTCATGTAATGTTAGACAAATTGCTCTCCGTGCATTTTGATGTGGATCACTTGTCAGTCACCTGGATCGGCACGGGATTTATACACTACTAATGCAAACACCTCGCTTACTAATGAGCCCACAAAAGACAGGGTAAGACTTGGTGTCATCCCCTGTTGTGCAATTAGGCTCAAAGACTGACTATAATAAGCTGTTGTAGTGGCTAATTATTTTCCACCATATTTGTATTCACAGATGTGTGCCAGCATTTTCTCCCTGACTTCTGTTTGCCTCTGCAGTACTTGATGTTCTCAGTTCAGTTGTGTGGAATATGGTATTGAGCTTAAGCGCCTAAAGACTGTGCATGCAGTTGTTTTTGTTTTATGCTTTGACACTTCTAAGATGTCACTCCCTTATAAGTATGATTCGACTTTTCTTTCTTTTCTAATGAGTTTTTTTTTCTAGAGTTGTTTTTGAATTACTCTGAATGACAGCTTTAAAATGAGTTTTTGGGATAATGATATTAAAAAAAAAAGTTGAGCATGAAGGCAAGAAGCCTGAAGAAGTGTCTCACAGTTCTATTATTCAGGTTCTGTCTCCATCATTATTTTGATAGAAGAAGAAAAGAGCATTTTCTTTCCTTAGATAAGCAGTGTCATGTACTTTTCTTTGTGATGCTTCTTGGATTCTGCTCTGTTAGATCTTGAGAAGTTTCTAAAGCAGCAACTAATGTTTGAAAACAGGATTTGCATTCATAGTCCATTCACACGCCTGAGCTGATGGATAATGATACTCAATGAAAGAAATAACCAGATGACATTTTAGCTGCCGGGTATTTATTGAAGTGACAGTCTGCTAAGCTTTGTTGCTACACCTGTCAAGATGTCTGTTCCCACACAGCCCACATCTAGTTAACACTGACATTTTGAAAGCCCATCAGCTATAATCTATAGCTTAGTTTCTTGGGGACATGGTCATACACACAACTAGAGTCCTTTTAGTAGGGCAGTATGCCTTGCTAGTTTTCAGCTGCAATAAAAAATTTGTATTTAACATGCTTTTACTTTAAATAGTCCATTAATGTGCAGTAACACTAATATGAAAAGAACTGCAAATTTACAAGAATTTTTTTTTTTTTTAATCATGGGGGGACATGTTTGCAAACATGTCCCACTTTTTAAGTTATGTTTCCTTTCAATTGTCATTACTGTTATTCTGCCCTCGCCTTTAGTTATGGTTCATTCTGTGTATTATTATCACCCTTATCCATTCCTGCTTTGCAGCTTGTGTTTTCTTATTATGACAGCGCCCTAACTAACTAATCTGCACTTATATAGCGCTTTTCTAGTCACAAAGACCACTCAAAGCGCTTTCACTAGTACTAACCCTCTATTCTTAGGGCCCATAGGAAACAGATATCTAGGGACAATTTAGAACAGCCAATTAACCTAACATGCATGTCTTTGGATTGTGGGAGGAAACCGGAGCCCCCGGAGTAAACCCACACAGCGCAGGGAGAACATGCAAACTCCATGCAGAAAGGTTCCAACCCCTGCCAGCCTGGGGATTTGAACCAGGAACCTTCTAGCTGTAAGGCAACAGTGCTAACCACTGCACCACCGTGCTGCCCACAGTTAATTCCTGTTCTACACTCTTGGTGTTTGCTGTTAATTGTTCACAGCTGTGCCTCATCTGCTAATCATTGCCAGCTCTACATATACACCTCATGCCCTACCCTCAGTAGGGCGTCTTCGTCAATCCTCACCACATGTCTGGAACTTATTTTCTACCATGTTCTATCTGTGTTGTGTTCTGCCATTATGGCTTTATTTTCTGTTCAGCCCACGAGCTGTGTTTTCTTTCTTTGTGAATAAATGTGCCTAAATGTTGCCTCGCAGTTGAGTCCATCCTTAAGCCTTGTAGGGGTAAACATGACAGTTTTACATGGAAAAATTAAATTTGCAAGAAGAGGTCACAAAGTTGCAAGAAAAGACTTGCAAATTTTCAAGAAAAAAGTTGCAAATTTACCAAAAAAAATGCATAATTACAAGTAAACGTTCTAACATGTATATGAAAAAAGTTGAAAAGTTTCATTCTTAAGAATTTAAAAACCCTCCGCTATTTCTGACAGGTAAGTTCAGTTTTTCTAACTTAGGCTTTTATAATCTTCATTACGGTAATCACTCAGTGCGTCTGTAGTTGTATCTGTCTGTCTGTCCGTCCATCCGTCTGCCTGTTTCAGCTCGCCCAGTCAAAATTAAGTGCAACTAAAGGCTTGTATCATTGTATTGTCATATTTTCTTGACTTTTAATTTGCCAAAATTCTGAGATAAGGCTTTGTTTTTGAAATAAACACAAATTTAACTCACCTGTACCGTCAATGGAGCCAGGAAAAAAATGTATTGTAATAACTATGCCGGGTCACTAGATGCGGCAGTGTGACTTTTTTACAGCACAACACAGCACATGGAGCTGAACTGTTATAAAATAGCAGTTACTGGAAAAAACACGTATTCAGCAACTACACCATTTATTCATCACATCAATTGTTTTCACACTGGTTTTACTGTTTAGTTTTGCAGAGGAAAGACGAGTGAGGGGAGAATGGAGTGAGAGATTGACAGACTGATCGGGGCAGCCTCTGCAGTGATGGGGACGTTGTACTGGTCTGTTGTGGTGCAGAGGGAGCTGAGCTCTAAGGCAAAGCTGTCGATTTACAGGTCAATCGTTCCTACCCTCACCTACTGTATGGTCATGAGCTTTAGGTAATAACCGAAAGAATGAGATCGCGGATGCAAGCGGTTGAAATGAGCTTTCTCTGTAGAATTGCTGGACTCACCCTTAGAGATAGGGTGAGGAGCTCAGTCATCCGGGAGAGGCTCAGAATAGAACTGCTGCTCCTCCATATCGAAAGGAGCTAGTTGAGTTGGTTTGGGCATCTGATCAGGATGCCTCCTGGACGCCTCCTACTTGAGGTGTTTTGGGCACGTCCCACTGGGAGGAGACCCCGGGGCAGACCCAGGACACGCCAGAGAGACTACGTCTCCCAGCTGGCCTGGGAACATCTTGGTATCCTCTCTGAAGAGCTGGAGCAGGTGGCCAGGGAGAGAGAAGTCTGGGCTTCTCTGCTTGAGCTGCTGCCTCCGTGACCCGGACCTCCGGAAAAGTGGTAGAAGATGGATGGATGGATGGATGATCCTTGGGCTAGAGAGGAACCCATAACATTTTTGTAATGATCTGAGAACGCATACCTCTGCCAAGGCTCTGGCACCGAGGCATCAGCACTTTGGTGCTTTCATTTCATTTCTGTAGTTTTCTTTGTTGGAGGTCCTGTATGTCAGGTGCAGCTTTACTGTTTCTTAAAAGTCAATGCTTTAAAGGTGTACTAGATAGTACTTTCATTAAAACAAATATTTTAAAAAAAATATATGTCAATAAAGTGTTTAGAAAGGTGCAGAATTAAAGTCTTTATATTCTTCAATAAAGTAATATATCGATGAAAAAAATTCTTAACTTTTTTTACGGGTCCAAAATAATCATGATATTTACATCTGATCACTTGGGTGATTTAGAACCACGGTGACCGGTAACATAGATATATAAAAACACAAGATAGGGCATGGATAGCTGTCAGATTATTTGCAGTCAGCCAAGCGTGGCTGCCATATTGACCAGGTAAAGAAGCACAAACAATTTATTGTGCCACATAGGCATGTACTGCATTTTCTTCATTCTAATTCATTAATTACCTACAGGATATTGCACCTCTGTTTGCCATGAAAACGTTTGCCATGTCCTATCTAGTGTTTTATGTATATATATACAAAAATTGCTTTATCTGACAAAGCAATGTCATTCTCCAGTTCCAACACAGAGTTACATTGCTCTATGTAGCATGGGCTAAGAATAAGCCAATAGAAAGAGCTAAGGCAGCATCACACACTGGCTATTTCATCACGTTAAAATGTTTGGGAACTGAATGAGCATGCTTATGCTCACTTTACGGCAGCGACTTGCAAAGGTAGGGCACAGCTGTGCCTGCTGAGGCTGACCATCCACTGCCTGATGAGAAGATAGTGATGGTGAGTGAGTCATTTTAATGTTCTTTGTAAACCACCAAATGCTGCCACATAATTATAGCAAAATATCTGAAATTTAAAAATAAACTCAACATTAACTAAATATATTCTTTTTTTTTCTTTTCAAATTGTGTTGGGCAGACAGCGCTTACTCTGGTTTATCCAGTGACTACACATCACTGAGTACAGAATACTCCGTGTTCTCAATATTTTTTGAAACCACATGTTGGCTATAATTTAATTTCTTCTTTCTAAAAAGTGGAAATATGAATTGACATGATTAACAGATTCACCTAGTATACAGTGTCTCATTTATTCCAGATCAGATAAGAAAAATACTGATTGCATGGTTGCAGGTGTTGGGAATCTATTCCAGTTGTCCTAGAATGAGAGGTGGGATAGAGCCTGGACATATACAGTACAGTACAATACAGAGACAGATACTCATGAGGCATTTAGAATCACCAATTAACCCAAGGGCCCCTTTACATAGCATGGAGATCATTGGGTGACCATTGAGACATCAAAAATTGGCCATTCTCACAATGATCTCCTAAAGCCTCGAAAAAGCCGTTTCTGTGTAAATGTTTGGGAGATCCTGGACTCAAAGCTTTAAGGAGATCATTGAGATAGCTGGATGATCATTGGGAGATAATTGAGAGAGCTTGGTGCTCAGTGAAAGATCACTGAGAGATCTGGCAATTTTTTCATCGTTCAACAGTCTCTGAACGATCTCGTGACAATCTCCACCCCTGTGTAAAGGGAAAATAAGCAGCTTGTCAGTCGACAGAAACCAGCGGAACCCTGGGTGAGCATGCAAACTCTACACAGAAAACCCTCTGTAGACTAGGAGAGTTGAACGAGGGGAAATTTATTAACTGTGAATTCACAGTGTTTTGACAGTTTGATAATATTATTGTTTTGTCTCAAAAAGACAAATAAGAACTCTTTTGAACTACAGTTTTTTCTTTGCACCAGTTGTGGGTAGTTTCTAGTTATGCAGTGGTATTAAAAAGTGTTTGCCATCTTCCTGATTTCTCTTTTTTTTTGTATGTTTGTCACACTTAAATGTTTCAGATCATCAAACAAATTTAAATATTTGACAAAGATACAGTATCTCACAAAAGTGAGTACACCCCTCACATTTTTGTAAATATTTTCTTATATCTTTTCATAGGACAACACTGAAGATATGACACTTTGATACAATGTAAAGTAGTCAGTGTACAGCTTGTATAACAGTGTAAATTTGCTGTCCCCCCAAAATAACTCAACACACAGCCATTAATGTCTAAACCACTGGCAACAAAAGTGAGTACACCCCTAAGTGAAAATGTCCAAATTGTGCCCAAAGTGTCAATATTTTGTGTGGCCACCATTATTTTCCAGCACTGCCTTAATTCTCTTGGGCATGGAGTTCATTAGAACTTCACAGGTTGCCACTGGAATCCTTGTCCACTCCTCCATGACGACATCATGGATCTGGTGGATGTCAGAGACCTTGCGCTCCTCCACCTTCCGTTTGAGGATGCCCCACAGATGCTCAATAGGGTTTAGGTCTGGAGACATGCTTAGCCAGTCCATCACCTTTACCCTCAGTTTCTTTAGCAAGGCAGTGGTCGTCCTGGAGGTTTGCTTGGGGTCGTTATCATGTTGAAATACAGGGATCATATCATGTTGGGATCATGCTCTGGTTCAGTATGTCACAGTACATGCTGGCATTCATGGTTCCCTCAATGAACTGTAGCTCCCCAGTGTCAGCAGCACTCATGCAGCCCCAAACCATGACACTCCCACCACCATGCTTGACTGTAGGCAAGAAACACTTGTCTTTGTACTCCTCACCAGGTTGCCGCCACACGCACTTGACACCATCTGAACCAAATAAGTTTATCTTGGTCTCATCAGACCACAGAACATGGTTCCAGTAATCCATGTCCTTAGTCTGCTTGTCATCAGCAAACTGTTTGCGGGCTTTCCTGTGCATCATCTTTAAAAGGGGCTTCCTTTTGGGATGATGGCCATGCAGACCAATTTGATGCAGTGTGCTGTGTATTGTCTGAGCACTGACAGACTGACCCCCCCCACTCCTTCAACCTCTGCAGCAATGCTGGCAGCACTCATATGTCTATTTTCAAAAGACAACCTCTGGATATGATGCTGAGCACGCGCACTCAACTTCTTTGGACGACCATGGCGAGGCCTGTTCTGAGTGGAACCTGTCCTGTTAAATTGCTGTATGGTCTTGGCCACCGTGCTACACCTCAGTTTCAGGGTGTTGGCAATCTTCTTATAGCCTAGGCCATCTTTATGTTGAGCAACAATTCTTTTTTTCAGATCCTCAGAGAGTTCTTTGCCATGAGGTGCCATGTTGAACTTCCAGTGACCAGTATGAGAGAGTGTGAGAGCGACAACACTAAATTTAACACACCTGCTCCCTATTCACACCTGAGACCTTGTAACACTAACGAGTCACATGGCACTGGGGAGGGAAAATGGTTAATTGGGCACAATTTGGACATTTTCACTTAGGGGTGTACTCACTTTTGTTGCAAGTGGTTTAGACATTAATGGCTGTGTGTTGAGTTATTTTGAGGGGACAGCAAATTTACACTGTTATACAAGCTGTACACTGACTACTTTACATTGTATCAAAGTGTCATATCTTCAGTGTTGTCCCATGAAAAGATATAATAAAATATTTACAAAAATGCGAGGGGTGTATTCACTTTTGTGAGATACTGTAACACAAGCAAACACAAAATGCAGTTTTTAGATGAAGGTGTTTATTATTAAGGGTAAAAAAAATCCAAACCCACATGGCCCTGTGTGAAAAAGTGACCCCCCCCCCCCCCGTTAAAACATAAATTAACTGTGGTTTATCACATCTTTGGAAAGCTGAGTTCAGTTTCTCTAGCCACACCCAGGCATGATTACTACCACACCTGTTCTCAATCAAGAAATCATTTAAATAGGACCTGCCTGACAAAGTGAAGTAGACCAAAAGATCCTCAAAAGCTAGACATCATGCTGTGATCCAAAGAAATTCAGGAACAACTGAGAAATGAAGTAATTCAATTCAATTTTCAATTCATTTCAATTCAATTCAACTTTATTTATATAGCGCCATTTCACAACAACAGCCATCTCATAGCACTTTCAACTGTAGGGGAACCCCACAGTTGCAGAAAGACCCCAGCAATCAGGCGATCCCCTGTGAGCAAGCACTTGGCGATGGTGGAGAGGAAAAACTCCCTTTTAACAGGAAGAAACCTCCAGCAAGATCTATCAGTCTGGAAAAGATTATAAAGCCACTTCTAAAGCTTTAGGACTCCAGCAAACCACAGTGAGAGCCATTATCCGCAAATGGCAAAAACATGGAACAGTGGGGAACCTTTCCAGGAGTGGCCAACCAACCAAAATTACCCCAAGAGTGCAGCAACAATTCATCCAAGAGGTCACAAAAGACCCCACAACAACATCCAAAGAACTGCAGGCCTCATTTGCCTCAGTTAAGGTCAGTGTTCATGACTCCACCATAAGAAAGAGACTGGACAAAAATGGCCTGCATGGCAGAGTTCCAAGACGGAAACTACTGCTGAGCAAAAAGAACATAAAGGCTCGTCTCAGTTTTGCCAGAAAACATAAGATAAGATAAGATAAGCCTTTATTAGTCCCACAATGGGGAAATTCCAGGATTGCAACAGCACAGGGATAGCAACACTCAAAGCAATAATTTAGAAGATAAAAAAATAAGAGCAGTGAATATACGTATGTTCACATAAATATATAAATATATATACACAGTGCAGAGCATTGTAGCTAGATGCAATAAACAGCATAACCGTCTGCTTAGTTATCCTACATAGTATGAATATGTACCCATACATATTGTCACCCTCCGTAGCAACTGATATCCGTGGCGACATCTTGATGATCCCCAAGACTTTTGGAAAAATACTCTGTGGACTGACGAGACAAAAGTTGAACTTTTTGGAAGGTGTGTGTCACATTACATCTGGAGTAAAAGTAACACAGCATTTCAGAAAAGGAACGTCATACCAACAGTAAAATATGGTGGTGGTAGTGTGATGGTCTAGGGCTATTTTGCTGCTTCAGGACCTGGAAGACTTGCTGTGGTAAATGGAACCATGAATTCTGCTGTCTACCAAAAAGTCCTGAAGGAGGATGTCCGGCCATCTGTTCGTGACCTCAAGCTGAAGTGCACTTGGGTTCTACAGCAGGACAATGATCCAAAACAAACCAGCAAGTCCACCTCTGCATGGCTTAAGAAAAACAAAATTAACACTTTGGAGTGGCCTAGTCAAAGTTCTGACCTGAATCTGATTGAGATGCTGTGGCATGACCTTAAAAAGGCGGTTCATGCTCGAAAACTCTCCAACGTGGCAGAATTACAACAATTCTGCAAAGATGAGTGGGTCCAAATTCCTCTACAGTGCTGTAAAAGATTCATTGCCAGTTATTGCAAACGATCAATTGCAGTTGTTGCTGCTAAGGGTGGACCAACCAGTTATTAGGTTTAGGGGTCAATCACTTTTTCACACAGGGCCATGTAGGTTTGGATTTTTTTCCCTTAGTAATAAACACCTTCATTTAAAAACTGCATTTTGTGTCTACTTGTGTTGTCTTTGTCTAATATTTAAATTTGTTTGATGATCTGAAACATTTAAGTGTGACAAACATACAAAAAAATGAGAACTCAGGAAGGGGGCAAACACTTTTTCACACCACTGTAGTTACTCAAAGACATATACTCGAGTTTTTATTTCACAAAATTGTACTTTTCTTGATTACTTTTATTATTGTAGGATATATTTTACTCTTATTGGAGTACATTTTAAGACTAGAAAAGCACTCGGAGAGCGCAGACCTCCACCAAGTGCCACAGTTCCCCCCATACAGTGTTTGTGTGTACGTTTTCAGATTCCTTGACCATGAAAACATATGACTAGCAATTGGACTGACAATGATAGGATTAGTGGACATGACAGGTCTTCTAGATAAAAGACTCTTTGCAGTTGGTTTATTTCATTTCCTTCTGAACTGCCTAATTAGTGGTTCAGTAGTTATTCACGAAAATCGCATTTTCCGTAATGGCGGTTTTTGCCACAGTTCCACCCATACAGTGTTTGTGTATACGTTTTCAGATTCCTTGACCATGAAAATGGCATTTCGCGTAATGGCGGTTTTCTTGTGGACGGTGATGCAGATCACCCCCAAAATGTAATCATCTGTAGGATATGCCATTTCTGACAATCTCTGAAAATTTTATGAAAATCCGTCCATAACTTTTTGAGTTATCTTGCTAACAAACAAACAAACAGACAAACCAACGCCGATGAAAACATAACCTCCTTGGCGGAGGTAAAAATGTATTTCTTTTACTTGAGCACATTTGGTTGTGCTCTTTTAGTTAATTTTGGTTTTGCTGTGTGTCAGTTTTTCTTCACCTTTAAAATAATTGTTTCTTTGTATTCTAATTCAGAAAATACTTAATTTATCACGGTTTACTCAATATACCTCTTTATATTATTTGGATTGTAACAGCACACATGGATAGCTTCATCAAAGAGAAAAAGCTCACAGATTGGTGAGAGTAAAGTCAAAAATTTGCAAGAAAATTGTTGTAAATTTATGAATAAAGAGTTGCAAATTTGTGTGGAAAAAGTCACAAATTTACTACAAAAATTGCAAATGTATTAAAAATATGAATTTAGAAATTTTATAGAAAAATGTCTAAAATAAAACTCTTAATTATGCTCGAATATTTATGAGCTGAAGGTAATGCTACTTTTACTTGAGTACATTCCTGACTTCACGCCCCACCTCTGATGCGCACCAGTTCATCTTGTGAAGAAACTGAGGGCTTTACAAAGTCACGCCGCCTTTGTTATTCTAATATTGTAATTTTAGTTTTTTCTGTATTGAAATCCAACAGTGTATTCTCTTATTTTTCTGGATGCAGTTCAGTGTATTCTTAAAAAAATGCCATATTCCAAACAGCGATTAATCTCTTGTAAAATATCTCTTCCCTGAGCGTTACCATCACTCTGCCCTGAGGAGGAGGGAACAGTGTACCCGGGTGGAACGAGTTGTAATTAGACCATAGAGAAAAATGACAGACAAGCAAAGCAGTCACGGACAATTTACCCCAGAAGAGAAGATACATTGCCTGCATTTTCCACCCCAGCACCCCTATCCTGCGCTGCAGCTCCTACAACTCCACCTGCCTTTTCAAATGTGACAACCACATAATCACTTCAGTCCATTACTGGTCATAACCAGTTTTTATGTGGTGATATTTTCCTCCTCTTACCTTGACCTGGCTGTTCGTGCCACTCACTCCCCAATGTTGTGCATCGTTAGCACCTTGTATTCTCCCTCATGCCCTTTATGTCCAAATATTCTTATCCTCTGCTGCCTCAACCTGTTTGCACATATTCTTATTTTATGATTTTCTCCTCTCTATATTCAGTTAAGTGATTCCGTTTACGCAAAACTTGCCTGTTATGTGTTTATGTCACACGCTGCGCTGAGTGCTCTCATCCCTGTCACCCTGGGCAGTGTAGTTTTTAAATCACCTATTCCCCTAAAGATTATTTTTCATGATAATGGGTAGTTTCCATATTGGCGGAATGCCTCATGGCTGTGGTGCTGAATTGTCTCCTTCCAAACTATGCCTTTTCACATTCTAACAGCTTGGCTATCCATCACACGAGCCCCGTTTCTCTGTCTCCGGGGTAGAGGTGATTTATTATCCCACTCGAAATTACTCTGCTGAATTTGTTGTGTGGGTAAAATGAAAACAGCCCAACTCTGAATTTCTGGGAAGAGACATGGAAACTAGCTGCATAGTGTAGGCTCTCCCAATTAAGCCATTTCTTTCATAAGACTGACTTTACTGAGGCTTTTTTTAAAAATGTAAAATATGAAAGGCACTATAAGGCAGTTTTATTTATTCAACTCCAGTTAATCATATTTAGTTTGCTAAAAAAAAAAAAAAAACTTTTATAAATTGCATTCTTATTGCATCATTTTGTATCATCATCAAATTAGTTTTCACCGGTTTATCCTTTAATCCCACTTGTACTCTCCCACTTCTGCACTGAATAGCATTACCATTTATTTGCAGATGAATATTGAAAAAGGCAGGTCTTCCTGCCTCCATTCAGCAGCAAGCCAACATGCATCACGCTCAATTAAGGCCTAGTTGAAGGTTTTCCAAGAGATTAAATGTTGTTACGCAGCACTTAGCAGCTCAGCAATAAAAGCAGCTTCTTTCTAAAGAAATACCTGAAGTAAACATTGTTTGATCTCACCACCAGAAGTGTACAGCCATCACATTAAAGAGTTTTCCAGAGGGGATGGAAATTTAATATAGAGCTGAGCGTGATCTTGTATGTAGACTTGGACCTTAATTAGTTGTGCTGATGGCGCAAATCAATGAAATATGCTCACATGCCATGATAAACCTCAACAGATGTTAAAATCGCAAAGCTACCATATTTGTTTTGACCTGTTCACTGTTTACATTTATGTGTAAACTGAAACCATCGCCATGCTCTGTTACTCCCCACCTGATATGTCTTGAGTCCTCCCCATCAGCTTGTAATCCCCATAATCTTTCTTCAGTGCAGCTCTACGTAACTTTCTTGTCCCAGGTAGGAGCACTGAAAAGACTACAGCTATGGTGACTATGACCTCACCCCCAACTGCCAATCACAGGACACAACTTTAGCCATCAACAACTAAGCACCCTCTGATTGGCTGTTGGGGCTGCGCTCATAGTCACCATAGTTGTAGTCCATTCAGTGTTCCTACCAAGAACAGAACAGCTGCAGACAATACAGGCCCACTACACCATTTATTCATTACATTGTTTTCACACTGGTTTTGCTGTTTAGTTTTGCAGATGAAGGATGAGGTATTTTTTCATTTCGTTATTTCAGTTTGCTAAAAACTAGTCCCAATATTCCTCGACTCAAAAACATGGCAGACCACAGCTGACCACTTCCGCGATTTCAATATTAAAACACCAATAACTCCTACAACTGCAATATTTGATTCTTAAAGCTTATGTTACATCACATTTTTTTTCCAATGTCAGATTTTTTTTTTTCCATATGGGGACTGCTTGGCCTCATTAATTTAACCTGATAAATAGTTTTCTAGGGCAGCCCGGTGGAGGAGTAGTTAGCGCTGCAGCAGCACAGCAACTCACCCTTGGCCGGGGGATCCTGGGTTTGATCCCAGCCCCCGACCAACAGTGATCCGTGTGGAGTTTGCATGTTCTCCCCGTGTCTGCGTGGGATTACTCCGGGATTTCTCCGATTTCCTCCCACATGCCAAAAACATGCATGTTAGGTTAATTGGCGTCAAACCGGGGATTCTAAATTGTCCTTAGGTATGACTGTGAGAGTGAATGGTTGTCTGTCTCTCTGTGTTGGCCGTGCGATGGACTGGCGATCTGTCCAGGGTGTACCCTGCCTCTCACCCAAAGATGCTGGGATAGGCTCCAGCCCCCCCGTGACCCGAAAAGGATTAAGCGGAAGAAGATGGATGGATGGATGGAGAATTGAATGTTGTTGGGAGAAGTTTGAGGGATAATGGCCATACTGAAATATTTATAACGTACTAAAAAAAACAACATACAGATATGTAGTTTCTGTTGCAGTGGGGGGTTTTTTTCTAAGAAAAGCAAAATAATATATATTCTCAAGTCATAGTTTAATTTGGCAAAGGCATGAGCTATTACCATTGCTCTGCTGTCCACAGTTAGTGAGATAAAGGGGTAAATTTGGCCACCGCTTGACAAATAAATGACAAATGGTTAAAAAAAAAAATGGCATTCACTTATATAGCACCGTTTGCTCATCCCTGGATGACCAAAGGGCATTACAGATTCTGCTAATTACCCATTCACACACTGATGGTGGCAGAGCTGCCATACACGGTGCTGGCCTGACTCACCATGAGCAACTTGGGGTTCAGTGTTTTACTCAAGGACACTTCAACATGCAGATCACAGAGACGGCAGGAATCAAATGGCCGACTCTCCGATCAGAGGTCAAACACACTCTACACCTGTGCCACAGCCACCCCCCAGCATATTTGGGTAATTTTACTGTTGGTGTGTTTAATTAATGAAGTGTGTTGGGTACTTTTGCACATTTCACAATTGTGTATTTATTTATTTATATATGTTCAGTTTATGAAATAAAAAGTGACTATGCGTTAATGTTTGCTAATACTGTATTTTTTTCCATATGCTACAAAGACTGTGTTTACATCTTTTCAATTGTGAAGCTATTTGTCAAGGAGTAATTGCCCACACCTACAGTGGGGTAAAAAAGTATTTAGTCAGCCACCAATTGTGCACGTTCTCCCACTTAAAAGATGAGAGAGGTCTCCAATTTTCATCATAGGTATACCTCAACTATGAGAGACAAAATGAGAAAAAAAAAATCCAGAAAATCACATTGTCTGATTTTTAAAGAATTTATTTGCAAATTATGGTGGAAAATAAGTATTTGGTCAATAACAAAAGTTCATCTCAATACTTTGTTATATACCCTTTGTTGGCAATGACAGAGGTCAAACGTTTTCTGTAAGTTTTCACAAGGTTTTCACACACTGTTGCTGGTATTTTGGCCCATTCCTCCATGCAGATCTCCTCTAGAGCAGTGATGTTTTGGGGCTGTCGCTGGGCAGCACAGACTTTCAACTCCCTCCAAAGATTTTCTATGGGGTTGAGATCTGGAAACTGGCTAGGCCACTCCAGGACCTTGAAATGCTTCTTATGAAGCCACTCCTTCGTTGCCCGGGCGGTGTGTTTGGAATCATTGTCATGCTGAAAGACCCAGCCACGTTTCATCTCCAATGCCCTTGCTGGTGGAAGGAGGTTTTCACTCAAAATCTCACGATACATGGCCCCATTCATTCTTTCCTTTACACAGATCAGTCGTCCTGGTCCCTTTGCAGAAAAACAGCCCCAAAGTATGATGTTTCCACCCCCATGCTTCACAGTAGGTATGGTGTTCTTTCTCCTCCAAACACGACAAGTTGAGTTTTTACAATAAAGTTCTATTTTGGTTTCATCTGACCATATGACATTCTCCCAATCATCTTCTGGATCATCCAAATGCTCTCTAGCAAACTTCAGATGGGCCTGGACATGTACTGGCTTAAGCAGGGGGACACGTCTGGCACTGCAGGATTTGAGTCCCTGGCGGCGTAGTGTGTTTCTGATGTAGCCTTTGTTACTTTGGTCCCAGCTCGCTGCAGGTCATTCACTAGGTCCCCCCATGTGGTTCTGGGATTTTTGCTCACCATTCTCGTGATAATTTTGACTCCATGGGGTGAGATCTTGCGTGGAGCCCCAGATCGAGGGAGATTATCAGTGGTCTTGTATGTCTTCCATTTTCTAATAATTGCTCCCACAGTTGATTTCTTCACACCAAGCTGCTTACCTATTGCAGATTCAGTCTCCCCAGCCTGGTGCAGGTCTACAATTTTGTTTCTGGTGTCCTTTGACAGCTCTTTGGTCTTGGCCATAGTGGAGTTTGGAGTCTGACTGTTAGAGGTTGTGGACAGGTGTCTTTTATACTGATAACGAGTTCAAACAGGTGCCATTAATACAGGTAACGAGTGGAGGACAGAGGAGCCTCTTAAAGAAGTTGTTACAGGTCTGTGAGAGCCAGAAATCTTGCTTGTTTGTAGGTGACCAAATACTTATTTTACTGAGGAATTTATTGATTAATTAATTAAAAATCCTTCAATGTGATTTTCTGGATTTTTTTTTTCTCATTTTGTCTCTCATAGTTGAGGTATACCTATGATGAAAATTGGAGACCTCCCTCATCTTTTAAGTGGGAGAACTTGCACAATTGGTGGCTGACTAAAAACTTTTTTGCCCCACTGTATTTCCACCTCTTCAGGTGGGTCTGCATCCAAGTATGTATGTGTGTGTGTATATACTGTATATATATATATATACGGTATATATATATATATACTGTATATATATATATATATATGTGTGTGTGTGTGTGTGTGTGTGTGTGTGCGCGCGCGTACATATATATATACACTGTACATATATATATATACACAGTCATGTGAAAAAATTAGGCAACCCTGTATAAGCCTGTGTTTTGTTTTGTTTTTACATATTTGGACATATGGATATTTAATATCAATGTTAAAAATACTGGGAGATTCATGTAATACAACTAAACAATTAAAAATGAATTAAAGACTTTTTTCGTATTTTCTGTAAAATGTAATTCTAAACAAATAGTGAGGAATAAATTAGGATACCCCCATCTTTTTTAGGACACCCCCACAGTCATTCCCACTTACAATGGCTAAAATAAATGTTAAACAATGCAAATAAAAACAAAAACAAGGTTAGACATAGATATGTGAACATTTCTTAATAGAGAACTGAATATTTAATGGGATGTCTGTCATGGTCCGTGCGCTGACTCTGTCCGCGCTCGGGTTGTCCGGTGGTTCCCTGTTCTCTTCTCGGGCGTACCATATGGCCGTTGGGGCTTTTATTCTGACAGCGTCACGGCAGGGCTTCCGGCTGTCAAAGCCGAGTCACGTTGTGACAGCTGTTCAGCATTTCTCCGGATTACATCCTCCTTTATTGATTGGGGTGTCATGAGTATTTAAGGAAGCAGCTGAGGCTTACTCCTCGCTGCAGCCTCGTCAAGCATTCCCTCGTCCAAACTTCGTCCTAGATTCACGATTCGTGCCTTTCTCAGTAAATGTATTCGTTGGGAGTCTGTTCTTCCTTTTCCATAGTCGTAGTCATAGTTATAGTGTGTTTTGCCCCTCGTGGCTCATTATTTTGTCATTTGTCTTTTGTTAATAAATTATGCAAACTCATCAGCTGGCTTTCTGCGTCTCATTGATGGCTCGTGAGGGCCATCGTTGACAGTAGGTCACAGCCAGAAGGAGACGCCAGTCACCATGAGTTTGTTTTGGGGCTTGTTGTTTTTCCCTGTTTTCCGTGTACCAGCGTGTTGGAGGTGGCGTCGCCGGGAGAGGGCTACTTTTTAGAATTGGGTTACAGACTGATCGTATTCCTGATAGAGCTAGATGGCCTGCTCTCCAACGCTTGCAGTGGCATCACTCCTGATGACACACGCTGGTACTTGGACCTCGCAGAGGCGGCTATTTCCCACAGTTCTCACCACGCCAACCACGCCGAGGTAAGGAAGAGGATGGCGGAGATTACGGCTCTCCAGGAGAGGACCCGTGGACCGGAGGGGAACTCCAGCAGGAAGCCGAGGGTGAGGCATACCCGTTCCTCGCCTCGGGATCCAGTTCCTGTCGCCCATCCAGCCCAGGAGCCCACGTCACCCAAGGGCCGTTCCCAGCAGAGGATGACGTCAGCCGGGATTCCCTCAGAGGAGACGCAGTTGTCTGCTGTGATCCTCCAGGACCGTGTGGCTGCGGCTCGCTCTGCTTCCCATCCATTGGAAATCATAAAGCATGTGACGGCAGCAGTTAGGCTGGTGGAGCTCAGCCCGGAGCTCCATAATTGTCCCGAATACGCTGAATTGCTGGCTTCTGTCTCCACGCAGCAGCGGCGGCTCCCTGACCTAACCTTTGCCTCGCCCTCTGCAGGTAGACGTCGTCACAATGCCCGGATTAAGCCTCAGCGAGAACCCCGTCCAGATCCAGTGCTGGTTCGCCGGAAGGACTCTATCTCCCAGCCAGCCGATGCTCTTGCGTCACGAAGGAAGAGAATGACAGCAGCTATTGCCTCCGGGACTTCTGTTCTTGCTGTCCTGTCAGCTCCTCGTCTCCGGACTGCCTCAGCTGCTCCTCCCTCCTCCTCGACGCTCTCCCCGGCTACAAGCCCTCTACAGCAGGCACCATCGGCCCTCTGGAGGAAAGGTAAGTGCAATTTCATTCTTCTCCTCACCATTGTGATTTGCCTTGTCTGACTCCTGGGGGTGGAGTTCGGGGTTCGCAGTCTCCCGAGCTTCCTCCACCTGCTGTAGCCTCTAACTATGAACCTGCTGCCTCTGTGTCTCCTTTCCCTGAGCGTTCCCCGCGATCAGGTCTACACCGCTGGACGAGGAAGGAGCCTGCGGCCCTGGAGGGTTCGGGTCCAGCCCCGCAGCCACGTCACGGGCAGAGGAGAAGGGCAGATTGCTACTTGGAGCCTGCGCCGACGACTAAGCGTCCCCGGGTCTCCACGGTGGAGCGGTTTGTCCCGCCAGGCCAAGGATCTCCTGCCACCACGCTGTGTGGGTTTTCGGCATGGACGTCAGCGTCGGGGGGTCCTCAGACTGTGGAGACCATCATGCCAGCTGCAGAGCCCACCGTAGCCGAGTGGGAACCAGAGGAGGTCCTTCTACTTCCTGAACCAGGATCGCCGAAGTCCTGGACAGCAGCAGAACTCAAGATCAGGCAAGTGTTCTATTTTGGCTTTCTCCTATCTACTCTGGAGCATTTTTGCCTGTCTCTCGGGGAGACGAGCCGGGTGCAGCCGTCCGCTGCATCTGAACTTGCCTCTCTGGGCTCTGTTGCTACCGGTGATCCTGATCCCGCTTCTTTTTCCTCTCCTGAGCCTTCTCCCAGGGTCACTGGTGATGAGTCGGATCGGGTCGCTGTTCTGGAGGTTCCGGGCTCGGGGTTGGAGGTCATCCCTGGTGCTGCTCTGACCCAGTCAGGGTCCGTCGTGGGTGCAGCCGTGACCCAGTCGGGGTCCGTCATGGTTGCACCGTTGGCCGAATTGGGGTCCATCATGGGTGCAGCCGTGACCCAGTCAGGGTCCATCGAGGGTGCAGCGCGGTCTCGCTTGGGATCTGACAGGAAGGCAGCGCCAGTTTTAGTGGAGTTCGGAGGAGGTGCTGCAGAGCCTTTGCTGATCGACGCCGGACTGGTCCCTCATCTTTTCCCCGTTCCTTTTTCCCTTCCATCGGGGGCCGCTGGGATTCTCCTTTATCGGTTTGGCCCTCCCTCGTATCCCTCTCTATTGGGAGGCCGTCTCCGAGTTCTTCCCTGCGGTCCTGGTGGCTGAATGACGCGGGTTGGCCGCCTGGGTGATTGCTTCGCCCGTTTGGCGTTCTGGGTCAGCCACCCGACAAATTGGACTTTCTGTTCGGCGACCTGGTCCGGCCGCCAGAGGTACTGTTTCTTCGGGCCCGGGTCGGGGGTAGGCCGCCCGAACTGATCCTTTTTTCCCCGCCAGCGTTCTGGACGCAGGAAGATCCCCTGAACTGTTTTTGTGCTATTGTGCTCTGCCTGCCGTCATCCCTGTTTTTTTTCTCTGCCCGCTCCTCTGGAATATTAGGGATGCTCTTGTGTTTTGTTATTGGGACTATAGTGAACTGTGTATATCGTCGCCCTGTAGCGTGTGTTGTTGTTTTTTTCTTTCTTTTCTCCTCTCTTGTGTGGTTAGTTATACTACTTTGACCTATGTATATTGCTGCCCTGTTGCGTGTGTTTTTTTTTCTCTCCTCCTCGCTTGTGTTATTTATACGACATTGAATTGTACTTATCGCTGTTCCTTAGTATGAGTTTTTTTTCACTCTGGTATTATGGGGTGCGCTGCATTGTTGCACCTGTATTTGAGTTTCCTGTATTCCCCTGTGGGTTGTGAAGGTGTTTTTTCTTTTTTGCCTGTGACTTTATTGGATTGATCATGGTGTTCTGTTTGTAGCCTGTTTTTTTTTTCTCTCTTTCTCTGTTATTATGCTGGTTGGTTCTTGCCCTCCGAGCCTGTTCCCCCACCCCCCTCCCTAGGGCGGTCCTGTGGACCTTCTGGGTGGGGGTGGGTGGGCTCGATGTTACACGGGGCCTGGAATTCGCCTCGTGAACGGGGGCAACTGTCATGGTCCGTGCGCTGACTCTGTCTACGTTCGGATTGTCCAGTGGTTCCCTGTTCTCTTCTCAGGCGTACCATATGGCCGTCAGGGCTTTTATTCTGACAGCGTCACGGCGGGGCTTCCGGCTGTCAAAGCCGAGTCACGTTGTGACAGCTGTTTAGCATTTCTCCGGATTACATCCTCCTTTATTGATTGGGGCGTCATGAGTATTTAAGGAAGCAGCTGAGGCTTACTCCTCACTGCAACCTCGTCAAGCATTCCCTCGTCCAACCTCCATCCTAGATTCGCGATTCGTGCCTTTCTCAGTAAGTGTATTCGTTGGGAGTCTGTTCTTCCTTTTCCTTAGTCGTAGTCATAGTTATAGTGTGTTTTGCGCCTCGTGGCTCATTATTTTGTCATTTGTCTTTTGTTAATAAATTATGCAAACTCATCAGCTGGCTTTCGGCATCTCATTGATGGCTCATGAGGGCCATCGTTGACAGTGTCCTAATTTTTTCACATGACTGTATACACACGTACACACACACAAACACACATAGTATATATAGAATGAGGTCACCCTGAGTACCAGAAGATTAGTTTAGCATAGTGTAAATGTAAATGCTGAAAATCAAGACCTACACTTGTTTTAAGCTGAACCAGCTGCTGAGACAAACCAGTCACCACTGCCGACACCTCCTCAGGGAGTGGCCTGACAGCACCAATTTAATTGGCCCACATTGAAAACTTAACGCCTTAATATTCCCAGCCCTAATATATATATATATATATATATATATATATATATATATATATATATATATACAGTATATATATATCCATCCATCTTCTTCCACTTCCACAACTATTGCAGGCCTTCAGAGCACAGAGCGCAGTAATCGTGTGTTTTTAGATGGTTTTAATTCAGACACAGAGCTGGCTAATGCTCTTAATTGTTTTTATGGTCGTTTTGACTCCTTTGATTTTAGCACAGAAACCCAAGATTTGAAACAGAAACTCAAAGACAATCAGCACTTTAATATTGAGGTGCAGGATGTTAAAAGGGAGTTCTGCGCTGTAAAAGTGAACAAAAGTCAGGGCCCTGATAATATATGTGGGCGCTTGGTAAAGTCCTGTGCACATGAACTGAGTCCTATATTTCATTACATTTTCAATAAGTCCTTACAGACACAACATGTGCCTAAGATCTGGAAAGAAGCCGTGGTTGTTCCCGTTCCAAAATCCAGCTGTCCTAAAACGGTAAACGACTTTAGACCAGAATCAGAATCAGAATCAGATTTATTGCCATTGTTCATGTAGTACACAAACTAGGAATTTGTCTCGGTGCGATGCTGCAACATTAAACATGAAAAAATAAAAGATAGAAATAAAACTATACATGCAATAAAATGTACAATATGCATGAGTAATACTAGTCAAAGCAATTTTAAATATATTAGCGAGTAGCAGATATTGTGGAGTACCACATAGTGCAGTCGGTAATGCAAAAAGAAAACAGTGAATTGACATGAGTCTGGTTGAGCTGCTGTACATAGTGCACGAGAGTCTAATAAGTCACTTAGTGTTCAGCAGTCTGATGGCAGAGGGGAAGAAGCTGTTCATGTGACGGGAGGTTTTAGTCTGAATGGACCGAAGTCTTCTGCCTGAGGGGAGGGGGGCAAACAGTACGTGACCAGGGTGTGAAGGATCGGCTATGATCCGACCTGCACGCCTCCGGGTCCTGGAGATGTACAGGTCCTGGAGAGATGGGAGCTTGCAGCCGATCACCTTCTCAGCAGTGCGCACGACACGCTGCAGCCTTAGTCTGTCCCTGGCAGTGGTTCCTGCGTACCACACGGTTATGGAGGTGGTGAGGATGGACTCGATGATGGCCGTGTAGAACTGCACCAACATCTTGGTGGGTAGCTTGAGCAGTTGCTTTGACTTCAATTTTAATGAAAATTTTTGAAAAACTGGTCAGATGTGAGGTCCTAAAGCAGACTGAACATGCATTGGATCCTCTGCAGTTTGCCTATAGGCCTCACAAAGGAGTGGAGGACGCCACTGTCACACTGTTTAACATGCTTTATAAACATCTGGATTTTAATGGGACACACGCCAGACTTTTATTTGTGGACTTTTCCTCCGCCTTTAATACAATCCAACCTCATATTTTAGTTGAAAGGCTCCTGCAACAATTTGATTTGGGCAATAATCTGGTGGGTTGGATTCTGGATTTCTTAACCAACAGGACGCAGAGAGTAAGGGTCAATGGTACATTGTCTGACCTAAAGTGCTCTTCTACTGGCTCTCCTCAGGGGTGTGTGTTGTCACCACTACTCTTCATCCTGTACACAAACATGTGTCGGAGCAGACATGACAACAGGCACATTATAAAGTATGCTGATGACTCAGTTATTGTCAGTCTCCTCCAGGATGGTGAGAGTGGCCACGGCCCAGTAGTTGATGATTTTGTTCACTGGTGTGAGGATTCCTACCTGCAGCTGAATACGACAAAAACTAATAAAGACATGATTATTGACTTTAGGAGGAAAACTCCCAGGCACAAAGTCACCGTACTAAAAGGCCAGACCACCGAATGTGTACAATCCTACAAATATCTTGGGACGATTATTGATAGTAATTTAAACTTTGAAGAGAACTGTGAAAGGGTGTGCAAAAAGGGTCAGCAACATTTGCATTGCTTGAGAAAACTTGCACGCTTCCAAATTGACCGAACCATAATGACAATGTTTTATCGGGCTTTTATTGAATCTGTTTTATTCTTTTCTTTAGTGTCATGGTTTGGTCAGATAAAACTGAAACAGAGGAAATCCTTGGATCAGGTAGTTAGATGGTCCAGTCGTTTGCTTGGTGAGCCACAGCTGAGCCTGACATCCCTGTACACCAGACAAGTGCAGAGGCTGGCTACCTCCATTTTAAATGATGACTCCCACCCTTTGCACTGCAACTTTCAGCTTCTTCCCTCAAGACGGAGGTTTGCTGTCCCAAAAAGTAAAACCCAGCGCTACAAAAACAGCTTTGTTCCTGCTGCTGTCAAAGAGTTGAACAAGCTGTAACAATATATTGCACATAATTTAGGTACCTATTTATTAACTCCATTTTATATTTACTTATTTTTGTAGGATGTTACTTGGGTTCTAAATATTTTATTGGGTTTTAGACCTTCGAGTTTTTAACCTCTTTGACTAGTTTTTAACTTTTAATATGACCCTTCTCTCTTACCTCTGGTTTTTCTCCCATCTCTTTGTCTTTTTATATCCTGATTGATGGAGCCTTGAGTATTTTTATCATGTTTATAGTCAGCTTCATGTGTGCCTGTGTTTGTGTCTATGTTGAATGTAATTTGTGGCTTGTAAATATGGATGTCACCAGACTGCAAAACAAATCTACCTATGGGTACAAATAAAGTAACCTGAACCTTAATACTTTCCGGGTCTCAGGGGGGCTGGAGCCTATCCCAGCATCTTTGGGCGAGAGGCAGGGTACACCCTGGACAGATCACCAGTCCATCGCACGGCCAACACAGAGAGACAGACAACCATTCACTCTCACAGTCATACCTAAGGACAATTAGAATTAGAATCCCCAGTTTGATGCCAATTAACCTAACGTGCATTTTTTGGCATGTGGGAGGAAACCGGAGAAATCCCAGAGTAAACCCATGCAGACACGGGGAGAACATGCAAACTCCACACAGATCACTGTTGGTCGGGGGCTGGGATCGAACCCAAGATCCCCCGGCCAAGGGTGAGTTACTGTGCTGCTGCAGTGTTAACCATACATATATATATATATGCGAGAAAGAGAGAGAGGCAAAGACTTCATCAGGGTGGGTTCATCAAGCTGTGCCGGCATTGACAGTCTGGTTCATGGAATGTTTTCCCTTTCTTGAAGAAGGTTGTTGTTTGTTTAATCCTTCTGGTAAAATAGAAGCTGAAGCACTGAGGGATGCCAGTTAGCTTACTGTTTCAGTCTTCACTGAAACATTTCAACAGCTACTCTGCTGACGGATAAATATGAACTTTCTTTCAGATACTCTTATTTCTGCAAAAACAATCACCTTGATAATCAGCATTTTTTTCTTTTTGTTTATGTGTAAATGCTGTACCTGCTGAAGTTATGGCATTTCCATTATCCTCATCAGCTGTACTTTTTGTTCTGTGCCAGTCACCACTCAACACTGTGAGCTAAAATGATAACTATCTTGTGTCACCTCATTAGCTTTGTCATGCTAAAATTTATCCTTGCAGCTTCTGTGTGATTGTTTAAAAAAATCTGTCACCTGAGTAATTTGTAAAAGATTTTTTCTATCACTGACGTATTTTTGATAAGAAAAGTGTTATCAAAGAAACATTTCTGAACAATACGTGATGTTCTATCTAGATCTCTCAGAAGAGCAGAGAGGAGCAGTACTTATCAGTTAATTGAGCTGATATGCATGATCTCACAAACTGCATCTGAGTTTCTGGCATTCCATATTAAAAGTTTCATCAAGATTTGTTGGAAGCAGCAGGTTGTTCATGTGACAAGTGCAGACCAGAAAGAAACGCATAAACAGAGGCTGCAGTACTAAATGTATCTTTATTGTTTATGCAGGTGCTGCTTCATTCCGTGGGCTGCTGCAAAGTGTCATAAATGTTATGTAATATGAAGCAGAAATGACAGACTTTTTTGAGACACTTCCCCCTTGCAGGGAATATCAGGTCCAAGATAAGTCACAAAAGTGTTTTCCCTGAGTTTTTCTGTAGTTTCTATGTATTTTTGTAGTACTTTTCCTTCTATATACCAAACACAGGTCACATTCCTTGTATTGGTAAGCTGGCTTATTAATAAAACCTATATTTTAGATAGAAACAGTTGAATGGTCAGTAAATGTCTCTGGGCCATACTGTACTAATGAGTGCTTAATTAAGACAGACACATTTAAAGTTATTCTGTCCTTCTGTTGTCTAGCTCATGAGTATGTGCATTTCTTGGCATTTTTAGATAAGAATTGAATTAACATAGGCATCAGTAATGCAGTACTTTATTCTTGTTTCTGTTTTTGGTGGTTTTCAGGCTGAAGCTGCTATAGTCTGTTGGCTCCCTCTGTACCTCAGGTTATGGATGATGAGGAGAGGTGAGGGCAAGGGAACAGCATTTAACTGTGCTCCACTGAGCATTTGTCTGACTTTGACTTTCTCATATACTGTACTTTCCCGGTTCAGTCAGTGGAAGTTTCTTTTCCTTAAATGATGTTTTGTCATTCTCACACCCCGAGTGGTGAAGTTTGCAGATGAAATGTTTTTTACACCTCATGGATTCCAGTTTATACACACACACACACACACACTCACACACACATGCATACGTATATATAGATAGATAGATAGATAGATATCAATCCAATGAATGCAAATAGAGCAACAACTATCACAGAAATAAAAATGAGACATTTTTAAAATAGTCCTTGAACTAATATGATCACATAGCTCTTGTGTTCCTGCCCTCCTGTTAAGACCCAAAAGTATGGTGACTGTCGCTGTGTGTCACTTTGTTTCACTGCTTTAAAATCACTTACTAATGGGCAGAAATCTGGGCAAGGAAAAAACAAAAAAAAAAAACGTCAAGAATTTTGAAAAACAAAAACAAAACTGCCTATCTTGTGCAGTCCCTCTTCTTATCCTATCCTCAACCACTCCCCATCCAGAAGTATGTATGCATCATTAGTGGAAGGCTTAGCTGTTGTAGAGCAGTCAATAGCAAAGCCGCTGGCTAACAAGACCTGTGATTGGTCAAAGAAACCAACACACGTGTGAAAACTTCTGCAGGCTGAAAGGAGATGCTGTCATGTAGCTGTCTATCATCACCTGTCAGACCACTTGCTATATAAATGAAAACACCAATGTGCTGTGTCTCAGTGCTTAAGGTGAGTGAATCATGACTTACCCCTAATTTCCACCTTCGACCGTTGCAGTTCATGGCGGATAGATTCTGGTCCCAGCCTCGCGTCGCTCCCCACCAGCTACGTTTGTGTTTTGAAGCTGCATGGATCAGAAGAAGATTCACATGACAAGATCACATGAGAATTGTATAAAATATTGCAAGAGCTCAAGACCAAGGAGAGCCAATCGCGATCATCTGAACAACAAGGAAGCATGATATGCCGGCTGTCCGTCATGAGTCAGTGGAAATCTGACGCATTGACACTCTACTGTATGCCTGCATTGTGCATGTACACTGAGGCATAATTACTAGAAGATGATTATTGATTTTTTTTTCAGATTTAAACATTTTTTTGACTTACTGCAGCTTTTTGAATAACACTCTCCTGCTGGAGCCCCGGGTTCAAATCCAGCTGTTTCTTTTTCCCCCCGCTGTAGTTTCTTTTCATTTTCATATTGATTCACTCACTTTATGCATTAAATACATATTTAATGCATTGTTATGATTACAGTCATAGATAGGGTTAGGCACTGATGGGAAAAGTTAGGGTGGGGGGGTCTACTTTAAACACATTATGGATAAGGATAAGACCCTGCACTTATATAGCGCTTTTCTAGTCTCAAAGACCACACAAAGCACTAACCCTCTACTCTAAGGGCCTATAGGAGACAGATATCTAGGAACAATTTAGAACAACCAGTTAGCCTAACATGCATGTCTTTGGATTGTGGGAGGGAACTTGGAGCCCCCAGATTAAACCCACGCAGCACAGGGAGAACATGCAAACTCCACACAGAAAGGTTCCTACCCCTGCCAGCCTGGGGATTCGAACCTGGAACCTTCTAGCTGTTAGGCAACAGTGCTAACCACTGCTCCACCGTGCATCTCAAACTCTCCACCGTCACTTCATGTAGTTATTTTTACACCATCTAGAGATCACTTTATTCAACACACAACTATTTGTCATAATACCTGCTGATTAAAAAACACTTTGCATTGATGTTTTCTATTAAAAGACGGTCCCAAACGAACCACTGAATTTCTGAAAATAATGTCATATTGACAATTGTTTACTAAGTGTAAACATCCCATTTGAGGACACATTTTACTGACTCCCAACTTGGAAACAGTGTGCAGAGTTGTTGTGATAATGAAGGAAGAGGAGAGAGTTGTGCAGCGAATGCTTTAACAGTGGAATATCTGGTATGGGATGGTTTGATTCTCCCGACACCCAGTCAAAGCAATCCACTATAGTGACTTGTGTCTGATCAATAACACTTCTCCCAGATTTAAACCTCATCTTAGACCAGTGAGAACACTGGATTTATCCCTGTCAACGACTGAAGGTAATTAAAAGTTGGGTTGGCAGAGTTTGACTTTCAAGGTCTGTGAGAAGGAGTTTTGCCTTCTTCAGTGAACAGCTGTTTTACAGACTGTTCTTTCTCTAAGGAAAACAGAAAAGGAATGAGTCAAAACAGAAATATTAAGCTTAATTGGAAGAAATAATTGCGTATTTTATATTCGTCACACTTAAATGTTTCAGATCATCAAACACATTTTAATATTAGACAAAGATAACCAATTAAATACAATGCGGTTTTTAAATGATGATTTAATTTATTAAGGGAAAAAAGCTATCCAAACCTACTTGGCCCTATGTGAAAAAGTAATTGTCCCCTAACCCTAATAACTGATTGTGCCACCCTTGGTGGTAACAACTACAATAAAGTGTTTGCAGTAACTGGCAATGAGGCTTTTACATCCCTGTTGAGGAATTTTGGCCCACTCTTCTTTGCAGAATTGTTGCAGTTGAGCCACATTGAAGGGCTTCAGCTTGAGGTCATGAACTGGATTGCCAGACATTCTCCTTCAGGATTTTCTGACAGAGAGCAAAATTCACAGTTCCATCAATTATGGCAAGTTGTCCAGGTCCTGAAGCAGCAAAGCAGCGCCAAACCATCACACTACCGCCACCATGTTTGACTGTTGGTATGATGTTCTTTTGATGAAATGCTGTCTTAGTTTTACACCCAATGTAATGGGACCCACACCTTACAAAAAGTTCAGTTTTTGTCTCGTCAGGGATCATCAAGATGTTTTTTGGCAAATGTGAGATGAGCCTTTGTGTTTTTTTTGGTCAGCAGTAGTTTTTGCCTTGGGACTGTCTCATATTCATATTGTTGAATCACGGACCAGTGTCCAAACTGAGGCAAGTGAGGCCTGCAGTTCTTCAGATGTTGTTTGGTTTTTTTTTTCTCATCTGTTCATGAATTTCTTTAGATCGTGATATGATGTGTTACTCTTTGATATCGTTAAACCTGCTTCACTTTGTCAGACAGGTTTTATTTAAGTGATTTCTTGTTTCAGCAGGTCTGGTAGTAATCGGGCATGGGTGTGGCTAGTGAAATTGAACTTGTGGTTAATCACAGTCACTATAATTCATGATGTAACAGCGGGGGATTCCTTTTTCACATAGAGCCAGGTAGGTTTGGATAGCCTTTTTTTCTCCCTTAATCAATCAATTCATCATTTAAAAACTCCATTTTGTATTTACTCAGGTTATCTTTGTCAAGTATTAAAATTTGTTTGATCTGAAGCATTTGACAAATATGCAAAAATATAAGAAATTAGGAAGGGGACAAATACTTTTCACAGCACTGCATACCTTAAGGTCATTATTTTGTGAACAAGGGATTATTATAATTTCTTCAATCTTATTGATTTTCTAATAATTTTCCTGTGATTATTCCTTGCACTGATGTATACTAGATCAGACTGAGAAGAGGCTGGCTCAGTTGATGAATGAAAATGTTAATTTAATATTTATTGTAATGTAAAAGTTGTGTTGAATTAGAAAGGAGCCTGAGCACTGTCTAATGCAGCAATTGAGTGAACAATCTGGAAAGATTGTTGAGCTGCATTACAATTGATGATGAGATGATGCATGTCGGTTGTGCCTGAATCCACAAAACTAAACACATTCATAAAAAAATAGGGGAGGGGGTGCAAATGGGGATGGGAAAAACAGCAGCAGCAGGCCAACACTGGCGGCATGGTAGACTGTGACAGATAGTACCTTTTTGACATATAATCACCTAAGCTCCCTGAAAATCTACTTGAACTGACTCCCATATTGGATTTTGACTTGTGCGTTTGTGCCACATCTTTCCTAAAGCCTGTCCTGTATTGGATAGTACCAGTGAAGATCTTAGAGTCCTAAAGAGAATGGGTAAGGATAAAATCTGTTTAAATCACAATAACATGAATGTGAAAGTCATAATTAGCATACTCTGTGATTAGTGAATATATATTTAATGAGAGTGTTATTACAAGTATCATTTTTATCTGAAATACTTTAACTATAGTGTATAGGTATAATAATACTATGGTAAGCTACCTGAACAGGCTCTAAAAGTCTTAATATTGAGATATTTTGAAGTAAAAAATAATGTGTCATAGTTGGAGGATTATTCATGTCTTAAAGCTAAGGTACTAGTGGATAATTTTGCATTCAGAGCACTTAATATTACACAGATGTCTCCAGTAGTCATGTTGAGACAGTTGACCTTTTAGCTGAGCCTCACAATAGTTGCCAGTCAAATTTATGCTTCTCATATTTGCCTGTTACTGCCAAAATTCTTGCTACTGTAATAAAAAAAAGTAAGTGTATTTTATATTATGTTGTTTTCTACATGTCCAATGACCTAGCAGCTAAAAATGCATACCATAAAGAGCATGTTGCCTACTTTCTTTCCCATATCTGTCCTTATGCTCTTTACCCCATTTCCTATCATTGTTCACTGCTCCCATGTAAGAAAAAAATAGTAATATACGTAATTACATTTTTAAATTTGCAACTTGAAAACCAGTTTGATATTTTGGAGCACTTAATCCTGCAGCTAAATTAACATGATGTACTCCTAACAGCTTGCATTTCAAAATGGTACTGCTGACCAAATTCAAAACAATGGAGAAACAAACAAGTGGGCAGTAGTGCACCACGGTAGACTACAGCAGACCATGTTTTTTTGTTTTGTTTTTTTTTCCCACAGAAGTTTGTTCATCTCTTATCTGGCAACACAGGGGTTCGAAACATGATTGGTTCTGGTTCTGTTAAGAAGTTACATCAACACAAAACAAAATTTCTGGAGTGGTTTCTGAATTTTTCCCAATGGAAATATACAGGCTCTAACATTGTTGTTGGAGAAGCCAGTTTTTCCAACTTAAATGTCTAAATAATCTATGGTGAATCTCATATTTATTTTAAGGTTTGTTTATCTTGTTTTTAACATACATTTTGCCCCAAATGGTTCCTTTAATGCAATTTGCTCTTTGTGAATGTGCGATATGTGCATGTCAATGCCAAAAGTATGTATTTTCCCGGGTGTAAAAGTGAAACCAAAAAATGAAGTAGGGATATAACCTTTAGAAATTTACAGCACGTTAGGTCAGTGTTCAGCACTCTTGCATCACAGTGCGATGGTTCTTGGTTTGAATCTGCTTGTCAGCAGGGGTCTTTCTGGGTAGGGTTTGCATGTTGTGCCTATGTGCCTTTCCTCACACAGTCCAAAAACATGTTTGTCAGCTTAACTGACTTATATATACAATAGGGGATTAGTGCAAATAACTTTATTTAAAAAACAAATAAACTAAAGCTACCTCAGGGAAGGGGGTGTCTGATAAACATGTTTACTTCTTTGAAGTTAACATAGAATCTAGTCATGTTTGAGGGACATAATTCTCTGAACTGAGCCACATTTTATTTATTTTTTTTTTTTTTTTTGTGAACCCGTAAGACCTGCAAGCATTGGTGGCTGGCATGGCAGATTGAAAACTGTAATAGTTTAACTTATAATTACACAACATCCTCTAAGCCTCCTGCTGGTCCTGTCAGCCATTTAGGGTGTTTGCATTACAAAGGTAGTTACAGTGATAGATGTTGCCCATGGGCTAATATAAGGATCATTTGACTGAGCAGCCGACATCCACTGGGAACAATGATTATTTTACATTTTGATTGAATGAAAATTATATAACTATATCCTTCAAAAGAAGCATTAAAGTCTTTGTAGCCTTTCTAAGTTATTGTAATGTAGTGAATTTAAATGATTCTACATCCTTGAGCAAAAAACTAAAGAAATCCTGTCAGTGTTATAGAATGAATATTAAACCTTAACATTTTACAGCATTGCACCTTGTTTGACTGATGTGCCACAAATACTGTTTAGGATTCACATCCTCACCTCTGAGTCCATTAAACATTTTTTTGAAAGATATGAGCCGAAGCACTGCAGATATCCTTCTGATGCAGATGAAAAGTGATTTCCTCTAATGATTTTCTAAAAGGTATTCAGAAGGAGGGGAAACAGTTAAACAGTTGTGCAGCGTGTCCTTGACAGTCAGCGTGGTTGTAAGCAGAGGTGGCAACTTCCCACATGAAACAGACAAGTACCACCTGTACAGCAGCTATGTAATTATCTCAGGTTTTCCTCACACAACATTCTTGCTTTTCTGATGGAATTTTCTAGCATGCATTGCTTTATTTGAAAACAGAAAAATAGAGAAATGCAGGACCTAAGTTAAAAAATGCTCTTATCATTGTTTTGCTGGTTTCTTCTTAGTCAGGTTGAACAAAATTGTTCTCTCAGCATGCTTAACACCATCTGCATAATGCCTAAAACAGGGTCCCCCCCCAGTATTTAAAAAAAGCCTGCTAGGATGGTAATAAATTGTTTCAGATGTTGCATGTCAAAAATCCTAAAAAGCAGAAAGAACGAAGGCACTTATAGTTGATCTAATTATAATATGCACATCCAAAAGAAGGGGAGACATGAGAAAGTGTAAATAACAGCACTGTTGTCATTTCACACCAGCCTACGTTTCTTTTGTTGTCCACCAAGCCAACCTGTCATCAGTCCGCTTTTTATTCAACACAGTTTTCTAAGCTTGTTCAACTGCTTTCATGTTAGATGACTAAATTATGGAAATTGCTAGTTATTTTAAAATGTTAGGAAGCTAGATAACAACCTTTTATAAATAGTACTCGTAACTTCGAACAAACAAATATTTATACTTTAGGAAATTGTTTATATCACAGAAAATATTTATTTGTTACATACAGGACTTACTGTATATAACAATTAAGACACACAATGTCATGTTTTTCAGCATTTACAGTAGTGTGAAAAAGTGTTTGCCCCCTTCCTGATTTCTCTTTTTTTTTTTGCATGTTTGTTACACTTAAATGTTTCAGATCATCAAACAAATTTAAATATTAGACAAAGGTAACACAAGTAAACACAAAATGCAATTTTTAAATGAAGGTGTTTATTATTAAGGGGAAAAAAATCCAAACCTACATGGCCCTGTGTGAAAAAGTGTTTGCCCCCTAAACCTAATAATTGGTTGGGCCACCCTTAGCAGCAACAACTGCAATCAAGCATTTGCGATAACTGGCAATGAGTCATTTACAGCACTGTGGAGGAATTTTGGCCCACTCATCTTTGCAGAATTGTTGTAATTCAGCCACATTGGAGGGTTTCAGCATGAACCGCCTTTTTAAAGTCATACCACAACGTTTCAGTTAGATTCAGGTCAGGACTCTGATTAGGCCACTCCAAAGTCTTCATTTTGTTTTTCTTAAGCCATTCAGAGGTGGACTTGCTGGTGTGTTTTGGATCATTGTCCTGCTGCAGAACCCAAGTGCACTTCAGCTTGAGGTCGTGAACAGATGGCCGGACATTCTCCTTGAGGATTTTTTGGTAGACAGTGCGGCGGCATGAAATAAAGTGGTGTTGTTGGAGGTTTTAAGTAGAGTTTTATTAATCATACCGCCGTCACGGGATTCCCTCTCCGGTGCATAGTGTGAGCAGCCCGGAGAGGGATCCCTAGGCTCTCAGAGAAGGAGAGGTGACACGTGTGTGTCTACCAGTTGCAGGATCAGAGTGAGAGAGAGAGCATGGATTTCAGTCAGCTTAAATACCAGTTACAAACAATGCATGAAAGGCATTCACAGCAGGGAGTATGGCATTTGCATTTGAGAGGCATACGTCACAATAGGCAGATTTGCTAGACTGTGCTCTAGGTGCAGAACAAAGGGGTTAACAGGCACATCTACATATTGATCTGAGTCTCTAGGTCACAGTAAGGACAGGACACATGAACACAATGCATGAAAGGTGACATTATCACAGTAGTGTAGCGGAAAAAACCAGGAGTAGCGAGTTGTCTGTCCTTAGTCTGTTTGTGGGGGTTTTCCCAAACCGCCACAGCTCCCCCCAGAGGGCTCGGCAGGTGGTCGAGACCTCGATAGTGCAGCTTGGGCAGCGAGCAGGGAAAAGCTCTGTGCAGGAGGGGGTGGAGGGGGGTGGGGGTAGTAAAAGCCGGCCGGAGACGATGAAAACGTCCAGGCCGTGCAAAAATTGCTTGTGGGTCCGCGATGTCGAAGGGCTGGTCCTGTTGAACGTGCAGAGGTCCACAAGAAGAAAAATTAGTCACTGGCTCCTCCCGCGATTAAGTCCTGCAAGGATTAATAGCGGCCGTGAAGAAAAGACGAGGCTGCTTGGCGGCTGTGATGAGAGCAGAGGGACTGGCATGTTGACTTTAGGTGCGGGCACAGCCTTAAAGTCCTCGGGGATCGCAAAACCGCTGAATTCCCCATGTGTGCCGTGGCTGAGACTATTAACAAATCCTTCGAGCATGCTGCATGCGTGCCTCAGGTGAGCGAGCAGCCCTGAAGGGCAGCGGCGAAGGAGGAATGCAGTCTGTGGAGCCGTATGTGTCCCGTGCGTGGTGCGCCATGCCCGTGACTCCCCGGTGCGTGTGCCGGGGTCCCGTGCGTGGTTGGGCCACTGGAGAGGAGAACCAGGGTCAGGGACCTTGCTGGAGATCATCCCTGTTGTCTGTTGCGTCGTTCGGTCGTGGTGCGTTGGAGCGGTGCGAGGAAAGTAGGCGCTCTTGTCCCTCGCTCGGTCATGGTGCGTTCAGGTCCACGTGTGCTCCGTCGGCCATGGGAGTCGCCGTCGCGGAGAAAGGACGAGGTACATGCGCTCTCGAGTGGAGGAGCTGTGAGCGCGGCCGGTCCAGCGTGGATGTGCCGATCTAGGCGTGCAGATCTCACCATGAAACGTTGCTCAGCTTTCCCGGTCGTGGGTGTTCTCCGGGGAGTTTCGCCTGGAAAACTTCGCGTTGAGGTCTCCCTGGAGCAGAAGGGAGGGCAGATCAGTCAGGCTGCCGCGTTCGCTTGTCGTCGGAGAATCACCGCCGGGTGTTGCGTTTGCTGGCAGCGTGTTCGTTTCAGCGTCGGGTCACCAGTGCGGCGGCATGAAGTAAAGCGGTGTTGTTGGAGGTTTTAAGTAGAGTTTTATTAATCATACCGCCGTCACGGGATTCCCTCTCCGGTGCATAGTGTGAGCAGCCCGGAGAGGGATCCCTAGGCTCTCAGAGAAGGAGAGGAGACACGTGTGTGTCTACCAGTTGCAGGATCAGAGTGAGAGAGGGAGCATGGATTTCAGTCAGCTTAAATACCAGTTACAAACAATGCATGAAAGGCATTCACAGCAGGGAGTATGGCATTTGCATTTGAGAGGCATACATCACAATAGGCAGATTTGCTAGACTGTGCTCTAGGTGCAGAACAAAGGGGTTAACAGGCACATCTACATATTGATCTGAGTCTCTAGGTCACAGTAAGGACAGGACGCATGAACACAATACATGAAAGGTGACATTATCACAGTAGTGTAGCGGAAAAAACCAGGAGTAGCGAGTTGTCTGTCCTTAGTCTGTTTGTGGGGGTTTTCCCAAACTGCCACAGACAGCAGAATTCATGGTTCCATTTACCACAGCAAGTCTTCCAGGTCCTGAAGCAGCAAAACAGCCCCAGACCATCACACTACCACCACCATATTTTACTGTTGGTATGATGTTCCTTTTCTGAAATGCTGTTACTTTTACACCAGATGTAATGCAACACACACCTTCCAAAAAGTTCAACTTTTGTCTCGTCAGTCCACAGAGTATTTTTCCAAAAGTCTTGGGGATCATCAAGATGTTTTCTGGCAAAACTGAGACAAGCCTTTATGTTCTTTTTGCTCAGCAGTAGTTTCCATCTTGGAACTCTGCCATGCAGGCCATTTTTGTCCAGTCTCTTTCTTATGATGGAGTCATGAACACTGACTTTAACTGAAGCAAGTGAGGCCTGCAGTTCTTTGGATGTTGTTGTGGGGTCTTTTGTGACCTCTTGAATGAGTCATCGCTGTGCTCTTGGGGTAATTTTTGTCAGCCGGCCACTCCTGGGAAAGTTCACCACTGTTCCATGTTTTCGCCATTTGTGGATAATGGCTCTCACTGTAGTTTGTGGCATCCCAAAGCTTTAGAAATGGGTAGAAAATTGAACTCAGCTTTCCAAAGATGTAATAAACCACAGTTACTTTATGTTTTAACAGGGTAGCAATCACTTTTTCACACAGGGCCATGTAGGTTTGGATTTTTTTTACCCTTAATAATAAACGCCTTCAATTAAAAACTGCATTTTGTGTTTACTTGTGTTATCTTTATCTAATATTTAAGTTTGTTTGATGATCTGAAACATTTAAGTGTGACAAACGTACAAAAAAAGAGAAATCAGGAAGGGGCAAACACTTTTTCACACCACTGTATGTATGTTTTTGGGAAACACAGTTTATACATGAAGAAGGTCTATAACTGCTGCCTTTTATTTCTGCAACCAACATAAGTTCCCATACTGTGCAGACATTTTCAAAATATGATTGTCTATTAGGGGTGTAACGGTGCACAGAGGTCAGGGTTCAGTATGGTTTGTTGTATAATCACAGTTTGATAAGGGTTTGGTACAACAGAAAAAAGAAGCAAATCAAAATGTCGGGTTTCTTTTCATTTATTTTGAACAGAAAGTAACCACGGACTGGCTTCTGTGCACACAGGATGGGACATTATAACGGGGCTCAAGTACATTTAATAAATATCTTAAGCTGCGATCCTCTACTAATATACAGTGGTGTGAAAAAGTGTTTGCCCCCTTCCTGATTTCTCATTTTTTTGTATGTTTGTCACACTTAAATGTTTGAGATCATCAAACAAATTTAAATATTAGACAAAGATAACACAAGTAAACACAAAATGCAGTTTTTAAATGAAGGCGTTTATGTTCTTTTTGCTCAGCAGTGGTTTTCATCTTGGAACTCTGCCATCCAGGACATTTTTTCCCAGTCTCCTTCTTATGGTGGAGTCATGAGCACTGACCTTAACTGAGGCAAGTGAGGCCTGCAGTTCTTTGGCTGTTGTTGTGGGATGTTTTGTCACCTCTTGGATGAGTTGTTGCTGCACTCTTTGGGTAATTTTGGTTGGCCGGCCCCTCCTGGGAAGGTTCATCACTGTTCCATGTTTTTGCCATTTGTGGAAAAGGATTAAGTGGAAGAAGATGGATGGATGGATGGATGGATGGATGGATGGGTGGGCTCTCACTGTGGTTCGCTGGAGTCCCAAAGCTTTAGAAATGGCTTTATAACCTTTTCCAGACTGATAGATCTCAATTACTTTGTTTCTCGTTTGTTACTGAATTTCTTTGGATCGCAGCACGATGTCTAGCTTTTGAGGATCTTTTGGTCTACTTCACTTTGTCAGGCAGGTCCTATTTAAGTGATTTCTTGATTGACAAGAGGTCAGGCCTGGGTGTGGCTAGAGAAATTGAACTCAGCTTTCCAAAGATGTGATAAAACACAGTTAATTTATGTTTTAATGGGGGGGGGTCACTTTTTCACACAAGGCCATGTAGGTTTGGATTTTTTTTTTCATTTAAAAACTGCATTTTGTGTTTACTTGTGTTATCTTTGTCTAATATTAAATTTGTTTGATGATCTGAAACATTTAAGTGTGTCATGGGCGGCGAGAGGGCGCCCCCTTCTTCCCGTTCATCTCTCCTCAGCTCATCATCACACCTGAGGGAGAGGACACACCTGCGCCCTCTCATCAGCCAGCGTACTTAAGGAGGCATCCTTCAGTGATTCAACGCTGGCTCGTCTGGGTATTCTGCCGCTAAAAGACAGCAAGTCAACGTAACACTGGTGAAAGAAATTATTAACCTGTGTGCTTTTTCCCCTGTGCAGGTTGCTGCCATCGTGCGGGTGTGTCACTGAGGGCTGTCCTGCCACTTCATCTCCCATGACGGTCACTTCCATCCAGTCAGGCTCTACCAGCTATCCCCTACCCTGCTGGTTCGTCTATTCCCCGCTGGAGTCCTGCCGGTCTTCCCTTGGAGCCCACATCAGTGGTAATTTGGCTCACCCATTTTCCTTTACTCCATTCCTCTGCTCACAGCTCTCGTTCTCTCTCCACAGGCCTTTTCCTCTGGTGAGTGACTGTTCTGTAGCACTGCGGATTTTGCTATTTAATAAAACATTCAAACGTGTGTACTGTTTGATTGTCTCTTTGTTGCTGCAACTCGCATGTGGGCTAAATTATCTAATCAGTCATGACAGAACGAGCCAGCCTTAACCTCGGCTCAGCAGGTGCAACAGTAGGACAATCTACTCTGGATCGCTTAGAGGCGACCGAGCAACAGGCCTCCGTGATGAACCACCAGCTGCAAACAATGATGCAGCAATTGGACACCATCACGCGTCATTTGTCTGGGATGGCTCCTCCGGCTCCTCCTCCTCAGCCTGCTCCTATTGTTTAACCACTGGTTCGCCCTACCACCTCCGTTCCCACACCTGCCCCGTTTGCGTGGGAGGTGGGATAAAGTAAAGTGTTTTTATACCAGGTATGGATGTATTTGGAGCAGGTTGGGGGAGAGTACCCGACGGATGTCGCTCAGATTCAATTTTTCACCTTACTGTTGCGGGACCGAGCCCTCAGTTGGGCTCGGGCCACATCAGACAGCCCGGAGGGCTGTAGTTACATGTTTGATCAATTTGTGGCCGCTTTTTGTCATGCGTTCGACTACACCTAGAGTCAGGGGAACATAATGAGCCACCTGATGACTCTCCACCAGGGGGCTCGGTCTGTGGCCGAGTTCTCTGTGGAGTTTTGGGTCAAAGCGGCAGACTCGGGGTGGAATGAGGTTGCGTTACGCAGCACGTTCCTCCACGGGTTAAACGCCCATCTCCGCGACGACCTGGCGGTTTATGCCGTTCCCGATACACTCGATGGTCTTATTGATCAGGCTGTGGGGTTTGACAACCGCTATCGTAAGCACGTGAAGGAGCAACAGGCCTCCTCTCGCTCGTCTGCCGAGTGGGTGCCCATTGCAGGAACTGACACGGGGGGGGGGGGGGGTCCTCCTCCCGAGCCCATGGACCTCAGTCGGTTTCAATTAACCGACTTCGTCGGTGAAGGAGAAGGACTGACACGTGCTTGTACTGTGGTTCACCGAAGCACAGTCAGGACGAGTGCCCCCAGCGACCAACAGACGCGGCCCATCAGTAACCGTGGGGGGTCTGGCGGGCGGGACCAAGTTGACTCCTCCCAGCAATTTCTCTATTCTGGCCCTCGTGCAGTTGCCGGGGGTCGAGAGGAGGGTCTTGGCATTCGTTGATTCAGGGGCAGAGGGCAATTTCGTGTCAAATTTCGTGTCAATTTTCGTGTCAATTTCGTGTCGGCCCGGCTCGTCCGGGACCTGGGTATTCCCACTCTTAAATTGCCCCATCATCAATGTGTTACCACCATATCCGGCCGTGAGGTTGCGGTTATCGCCGAATGCACGAGGCAGGTCGCCATCCTCTTGTCTGGGAGTCATCGGGAGGAACTCACGTTCCTAGTTCTCCCAAATTCTTCATCCCCAATGATTCTAGGGTTTCCGTGGCTCCGGAGGCACAGCCCCATAATAAACTGGGGGCGTAATTCCATCTCCTCCTGGAGCCCATTCTGTTTGGCCAGTTGTTTAAATTCAGCTGAATGTGCTCCATCTCTTCCAGTCGCTCTCCCTCCAGTCGAGCCTCCGGACCTCAGCCTCGTTCCCCAGGTTTATCATGACTTTGGGGAGGTCTTCAGCAAGTCGAGAGCGCTGTCGCTATCGCCTCATCGCTCTTATGACTGTGCTGTGGACCTCATCCCGGGGGCGAGGCTGCTGTCCAGCCGGCTCTACGGTATTTCTGGACTGGAAAGGGAGGCTATGGAAAAGTATGTTAAAGAGTCGCTGAACGCCGGCCTAATTCGGCCATCTTTGGCCCCTGTCGGGGCCGGGTTCTTCTTTGTCAGCGAGAAGGATGGCTTGCTTCGCCTGTGAATTGATTACCGTGAGCTCAACGCCATAACAGTTAAGGACAAATGTCCTCTACCCTTGATGAATTCCGCATTCGAGCTCCTTCAGCGCTCATGGGTGTTTACCAAATTAGACTTATGCAACACGTACCATCTCATTCACATTTGTGAGGGGGATGAGTGGAAAACAGCGTTTAAAACACACCTGGGGCAATTTGAGTCTTTGGTGATGCCGTTTGGGCTCACCAACGCCCCCGCTGTCTTCCAACGGTTGATTAATGACATTCTCCACGACATGCTCTACCAATTTGTGTTCGTCTATTTGGATGACATTTTAATTTTCTCATGCTCGCCAGAGGAACATGAGGTCCATGTGAGGGCTGTTTTACAACGGCTCCTGAAGACCCAGCTCTACATTAAGGCTGAGAAGTGCGAGTTCTCCACAACGTCTACTTCCTTCTTGGGCTTCATAGTGACTGAGGGGAGACTGATTGCCAACCCTGCCAAGGTAAGGGCAGTGCTCGATTGGCCGATGCCCACTCCCGTAGGAAGCTTCAACGCTTCCTTGGGTTTGCAAATTTTTATCGCAGGTTCATCAGGAACTATAGTGGGGTAGCACTGCCCTTAAGGCAGCTAACCTCTGTTAAGGTCCCCTTTCGGTGGACCGAGGCAGCAGAACAGGCCTTTTCCAAATTAAAAGGCCTGTTCACTGAAACACCTATCTTGGCTCAGGTCGACACGCAGCTCCAGTTTGTCTTTGAGGTGGATGCGTCTGATTCGGGGGTGGGCGCTGTTCTCGCACAGCGCACATCCTCCAATCAGAAGCTCCATCCGTGCGCGTATTTCTCTCGTCGGCTTACACCGGCCGAGAGGAATTACAACGTAGGGGGCAGAGAGCTGCTTGCCATTAAATTGGCACTAGAGGAATGGAGATATTGGTTAGAGGGGGCTATTCACCCCATTGTCGTGTGGACCGACCACAAGAACCTCGAGTACTTGCGGTCGGCCTTCCGACTTAACGCCAGGCAGGCTCACTTTTGCTTTGTTTTTCCAGTGATTTAATTTCACCATCACCTACCGGCCTGGCTCTTGGAATACCAAACCGGACCCGCTATCACGCCAGTTTGATTCCAAGGAGGTAGCGCCCCCTTCCCACCCCCAATCCATTCTTCCCCCTTCATGCATCCTCGGTGCCCTTACGTGGGATATCATGCGGAGGGTCTGTCAGGCCCAGTCTCGCGAGCCTGTGCCAGCAGGGTGCTCCCGGAACCGCCTGTACGTCCCCACTGCCCTCCGCAGTGGCGTCATCCAGTGGGGTCACACCAGCCGCTTCGCCTGTCATCCTGGTATCACCCACACTACAGATCTGGTTCAGCGGGTGTTCTGGTGGTTCACGCTGCAGCGAGGCGTGCGGGAGTATGTGCAGGCCTGTCAAACCTTTGTCTGGGGTAAGTCTGATTCCTACCCCCCCCCCCACCCACCCCCGTCTGGACTCCTCCATCCCCTTCCCGTCCCCAGTCAGCCATGGTCACACATCGCCGTGGACTTTGTCACTGGACTTCCCCACTCCCATGGTAAATCAGGGATTCTGACCATCGTGGACCGCTTCTCCAAGGCTGTCCACTTGGTGGCGCTTCCCAAACTTCCCTTGGCCTTGGAGACGGCCGTCCTTCTGCCTGATCATGTGATTCGACTCCATGGAATCCCAGTGGACATTGTGTCTGACCGGGGCCCACAGTTTACATCACAGGTCTGGAGGGCCTTCTGCCGCACCCTGGGAACGACGGTGAGCCTCTCCTTTGGGAACCATCCCCAGAGCAACGGGCAGGCAGAGCGACCCAATCAGTCCTTGAAGGCCACCCTGCGATGCGTAGCAGCCGAGCACCCATCCTCGTGGAGCTCACACCTGACCTGGGTGGAATACTCTATGAACTTGGCTATTTCCATGGCAACGGGGCTTACTCCTTTTGAAGCTTCATTGGGTTACACGCCTTCGCTTCTGCCCATGACCGAGAGGGAGGTCGCGGTTTCCTCCGTGGGAGCTCATGCTCGCCACTGTAGGCGCATCTGTATATCCACGCGCACTGCCCTCACCCACTCTGTGGAGCGCAACCGGGCTGCTGCGGACAAAAAACAGATGCCCGCACCCAAGTACACCGTGGGGCAGCTGGTCTGGTTGGCGGCCAGTCAGGTGCCGCTGAAGACTACTTCTAAGAAGCTGTCTCCGCGCTTCATCGGGCCATTTTCGATCTCCAGGATTGTCAGCGACGCCTCGGTTCGGCTGAGACTCCCACCATCCCTGTGGATGAACCCAACCTTTCACGTCTCGCACATCAAGCCCCTCTCAGTCAGTCCTCTCTAGCACCCCCCCCCCGCCTCCTCCTCCCCGGATCATCAATGGCCACCCCTTCCACACGGTTCACCGAATCTTGGATGTTCACCATCGGGGCCGGGGTCTCCAGTATTTGGTGGATTGGGAGGGCTACGGCCCGGAGGAATGGTCCTGGGTTCCTGTGTCCCAAATCTTGGATAAAGAGATTCTCCGGTCCTACCATCAAGCCCATCCCAACAAACTTTGTGGACCGCCAGGAGGCACTCCTAGAAGGGGGGGGGGGCTGTCATGGGTGGTGAGAGCGCGCCCCCTCTTTCCCGTTCATTTCTCCTCAGCTCTTCATCACACCTGAGGGAGAGGACACACCTGCGCCCTCTCATCAGCCAGCGTACTTAAGGAGGCATCCTTCAGTGATTCAACGCTGGCTCGTCTGGGTATACTGCCGCTAAAAGACAGCAAGTCAACATAACACTGGTGAAAGAAATTATTAACCTGTGTGCTTTTTCCCTTGTGCAGGTTGCTGCCATCATGTGGGTGTGTCACTGAGGGCTGCACGTGCTCTCCTGCCACTTCATCTCCCACGATGGTAACTTCCACCCAGTCAGGCTCCACCAGCTATCCCCTACCCTGCTGGTTCGTCTATTCCCCGCTGGAGTCCTGCCGGCGCTCCCTCGGAGCTCACGTAAGTGGTAATTTGGCTCGCCCATTTTTCCTTACTCCATTCCTCTGCTCACAGCTCTCGTTCTCTCTCCACAGGCCTTTTCCTCTGGCGAGTGACTGTTCTGTTAGCAGTGCGGATTTTGCTATTTAATAAAACATTCAAACGTGTGTACTGTTTGTCTCTTTGCTGCTGCATCTTGCACGTGGGCTGAATGACAAAGTGTGACAAACATACAAAAAATGAAAAATCTGAAAGGGGGCAAACACTTTTTCACAGCACTGTAGCTCTTTGTATGTAATGGATTTATTGTTATAAACCAAACTTGGTAAGTTTTATACATTCTATAATGCTATTGTTAAAGTTTTTATTTGATAGAGTAGTGTCTGTCTCGCAGAGTATTAGTATTCAACATAAGCATATAGATCCAATCTCAGCTCAAGCTCTGTTTAATTATTACTTAACATTTGTCCTGGAGTGTACTTGCGGGTTCTTATAAGACCTCTGCAGTGTGGCTGTCTTCTCTCGGGTCTTCAGTTATGGCACTAGAGCAGGGGTGTCAAATTCAATTTTACTGAGGGCGAATAAGAGGTTAATGAATAAAGCCAGGGGCTGGGCATTTATTTTTTATCTCATCAGTATCTTCCCTAAAGCTTAAAAAAAAAAATCTATCATGTATCTAGAAAAAAAGATGCACATTTTTGACAGGTGGGGAAAAAGTGACAAATCTACAAGATTGGGAGAAAAATTGTCACAAATGTATGAGACTGGTGTAAAAATTCAGAAATTTGCAAAGACAGGAGAAAGTCGCAAATCTACCAGTGGAGGGAAGTCGCAAATTTAAGAGACTGAGGGAAAAGTTACAAATTCATAAGAGGTGGGAAAATATACAAATTTATTAGAGTGGGGGGAAAGCTGAAAATTTATGAAACAGGGGTGGGTGGGGGCGTTGCAAATTTATGAGACGGAAATAAGTCATAAAATTATGAGACTCATTGGGGAGGTCAGGAATTTACAAGACTCTGGACGGAGGATCCCAAATTTCAGGAAAAAAAGTTGCACATTTATGAATTTACAGAACCTTGCAATTGAAGTTGTGGATTTAGAAGACTTGAGGAAAGTTGCAAATTTCCAAAGCTTTGGGACTTAGGGAAAAACTTAGCATATTTATGAATTTATTAGACTAGGGAACAGCTTTGCAAATTTCTGAAAGGGGGAAAGGTCGCAAATTTACATGGTAGTAGAAATCTTTTAAGGGGAAAAATTAAAAATAAAAAACTTAAAATAACCTGGTTGCATAAATATGCACACCCTTAAGCTAATACTTTGTTGCAGCACCTTTGGTTTTTATTACAGCACTCAGTCTTTTTGGGCAGGAGCCTGTCAATGTGGCACATCTTGATGTGGCAATATTTGCCCACTCTTCTTTGCAAAAACACTCCAAATCTGTCAGATTGCAAGGGCATCTCCTGTGCACAGCCCTCTTCAGATCACCCCACAGATGTTCGATCGGATTCAGGTCTGGACTCTGGCTGACCCATTCCAAAAGTGTAATCTTCTTCTGGTGAAGCCATTCTTTTGTTGATTTGGATGTGTGCGTTGGGTCATTGTCGTGCTGAAAGATGAAGTTCCTCTTCATCTTCAGCTTTCTAGCAGAAGCCTGAAGGTTTTGTGCCAACACTGACTGGTATTTGGAACTGTTCATAATTCCTTCCACCTTGACTAAGGCCCCAGTTCCAGCTGAAGAAAAACAGCCCCAAAGCAGGATGCTGCCACTACCATGCTTTACTGTAGGTATGATTTTCTTTTGGTGATGAGCAGTGTTGTGTTTGCGCCAAATATACCTTTTGGAATTATGGACAAAAATTTCAACCTTGGTTTCAATTGACCATAACGCATTTCCCCACATGCATTTGGGAGATTTAAATGTGTTTTTGCAAAATGTAGCCGGGCTTGGATGTTTTACGGTGGTGCAGTGGTTAGCACTGTTGCCTGACACTGGGGGCGCTGCTCTGCTGCGACCCGGGCTGCCTTGTGCTGCTACTGTGTGTGTATGTTTATAGTACTTAGTTTGTAGTACTTAGTTTTTAGTGTTCAGTCTGAAGTATCATAATGGTGTTTCTGCTAAAGGGACTGCTTGTGATCTGGTTGCTTGGGATAATATGCCACTGTACCCAAGTGGATCGGGACATGAGGCCGACCATGTTCCTGAGCTATACTCGAGACCAGCTCCTGCTTCTTCGTTCCAGCCATGTCTCGGCACCCCTCCTGCCAAGGGAGCTCTTATGAAATCTGATGGGAGGACGTAGAAGCCGGTCGCGGAAGAGAAGGAAACGTGGCAGAGTACGACAGAGACTGCGGAGGAGAGAGAACAGGCCACCACTGCCATCCATGTTGCTCTGTAATGTGCGCTCACTGAAGAGCAAAATGGAGGAACTCAAAATCAACGCCAGGTTCCTATACGAGTACTGGGAGTCATACCTGCTCGTTTTCACGGAATCGTGGCTTCAGGAGGACGTACCTGATTCGCTCCTATCCATGGACGGCTTCTCCCTGGTGCGGCAGGACAGGGACGCGCTCTCCGGTAATATCAAAGGAGGAGGTATTTGTGTGTACGTTAAGAACAAATGGTGTTCACAGTTCACTACGAGAGAGTCGGTTTGTACCCCGGACATAGAACTGCTGTGCTTAAGCCTGAGACCTTTTTTATCTCCCCCGTGAATTTGGAAACATTTTATTATGCACCGTTTATATCCTGCCCAGTGGGAATGCTTTCAACGCGGCGAATGCTATCATGGACTGTGTACACAGACAACTGGAACACACTCCTGAAGCACCTTGTTTGATTTTAGGGGATTTTAATCACTGCAAACTGGATGTGGCACTGCCTGGCTTCAGCCAATATGTGAACTGCAGTACAAGGGGGAAAAATATTTTGGACAAATGCTATGGGAACATCAAAAATGCCTATATAGCAAGGGTTAAGCCCCCCTTGGGGTCCTCAGACCATAATGCTGTTCATCTGATTCCTACTTACAAGTCTTTGCTTAAAAGCAGCAAACCACAGACAAAGACAATCTTCATATGGGACAATGAAGGCATAGAAACTCTGAGAGGTTGTTTTTCTTGTACCGACGGGGGACCCTTCCATAACTTGGAGTTGGAGGAGGCCACAGATACCATAACTAAGTACATAAAATTCTGTAAAGAAAATGTTTTACCTCAGAAAGTAATCACTATGTACCCCAATAATAAGTCTTATATTTCCAAGGAATTAAAACGGTGCATAGTACAGAAAAAGATTACTTTTAAGAATGGGGACATGTTAAGTATGAAAAATATACAGAAAGAAATTAATTATAAACTAAGAACTGCTAGAGATGAGACGAGGAAGAAATTTGAATCTGAATGCCTAGGAAAAAGTTCTAGGAAATTGTGGGACTCAGTTAAAGTAATGACAAAGATGACTCCATCCAAAAGCTGCATTAATGTAATGAATGAGGAAGAAAAGGCAAACGAGTTGAATAATTTCTTTTGCAGATTTGAGACTAGAGATTTTTCTCATGAACAAAAAGCTGCTCTGGACGCTGTATCAGTTTTAGGCTTTGCAAAAATTATAGTTGACCAGCATGTTGTGGAAAGATTTTTCTCACGTATGTGCCCCAAGACGGCATCTGGACCAGATAAGATCTCTGGGCGCTTACTGAAGTCATGCAGTGAGGAGATAGCAGAAGCCTGGAGTCCCATCTACCAGAAGTCTTTAGATACGTGTTCTGTCCCAGTAATTTGGAAAAGCTCTATTATAATTCCTGTACCAAAAAAAGCAAGCTGCAAAGAGAATAATGACTATCGTCCTGTTGCACTGACCTCACTGGTAATGAAGTGCCTCGAGAAGATTGTCAATGACATTCTGAAAACTGATTTTGGAGGACTTTTGGATCCTCAGCAGTTTGCTTATAAAAATAATAGAAGTACAGAGGATGCCATTTTAACCTTAACCCATTCTGTGTTTAAAGATTTGGAGGAGACAACCTCATATGCACGTCTTTTATTGATTTTAGTTCAGCTTTTAACACACTCCAGCCACACCTTTTAATTAAGAGGTTAAATGATTTTAAAGTGCATCCTGTCATTATTAAATGGTACCACTCATTTTTAACTTATCGTAAACAGCAAGTTAGTGTAAATCTAAATTTGGAACCCTCAGCACAGGAGCTCCCCAAGGCTGTGTTAGTTCACCATTTTTGTTCACCTTGTACACTGATGAGTGCAGAAGTGTCTATCCAGGCAATCGAATTATTAAATTTTCTGATGACACTGCTATTTTATCACTACTTCAAAAGACTCATGATCTGTCAAGCTATTTGATAGAAATTCAGAGGTTTGTCAATTGGTGTGATGACAGTCATCTCATTTTGAATACTGATAAAACAAAGGAGATGGTGTTTGACCCTCGGGGAGTTGGTGACCACAGGCCTGTGGTCATCCACAACCACACTATAACACAGGTTAGTTCCTATAAATATTTGGGAGTATTTATTGACAATTCATTAACCTGGAGCACACATATTGATTACCTCTGTAGTAGACTACAACAACGGCTGCATTTCTTGCATAGATTAAGAATACATGGCGTTGGTAAAAGGATTATATTAATATTTTACCAGGCTGTGTTGGAGAGCTGTATTAGATACAGCATTACAGCTTGGTTGTGAAACTAAAGAACAGAGTGTTGCGTTTAATTCATACAGCATGGAAAATTATTGGCGTTAAAGAGTATTTACCCATGCAGATCTTACACGAACAGGCAGCCTGTAGACAAGCTCAAAAAATAATCAGTGACATGAGCCATGTACTAAACAATGAATATGTGCGGCTGCCCTCAGGTAGGAGATACAGAGTCCCCAAGTGCAGGTTCAATAGATATAAGAACTCATTTATCCCAACGTCAGTAAAACTTTTAAACTCAGATAAATAGGTCAGGGACACTTATAAATCCTGTTCTTAATGACTGCTGTTATATATTTTATATATTTATTTATGTATGTACTTGTATTATTTATTGGGTTTTATTTAATTTATTATGTACTACATCCATTGTGTATGTGTGGATTGTGTGGTTGCAGCACGGGTGACAAGCCCAAGACAAATTTCCCCTTGAGGGACAATAAAGTTTATCTTATCTTATCTTATCTTATCTAACAGCTAGAAGGTTCCAGGTTTGAATCCCCAGGCTGGCAGGGGTAGGAACCTTTCTGTCTGGAGTTTGCATGTTCTCCCTGTGCTGCATGGGTTTACTCTGGGGGCTCCGGTTTCCTCCCACAATCCAAAGACATGCATGTTAGGTTAATTGGTTGTTCTAAATTGTCCCTAGGTATCTGTCTCCTATAGGCCCCTAGAATAGAGGGTTAGTACTAGTGAAGCACTTTGAGTGGTCTTTGAGACTAGAAAAGCGCTATATAAGTGCAGGCCCTTATTAGACTTCCGTCTTGCCACCCTAGACAGCAGATTGTTGTCACATGTACTTAACAGTGAGTACTTGCCAGAAATTCCTGCAGCTCATTCAATGTTGCTGTTGGCCTCTTGGCAGCCTCCCTGACCAGTTTTCTTCTCATCTTTTCATCAATTTTGGAGGGACGTCCAGTTCTTGGTAATGTCACTGTTGTGCCAGATTTTCTCCACTTGATGATGACTGTCTTCACTGTGTTCCCTGGTATATTTGATGCCTTGGAAATTCTTTTGTACCCTTCTCCTGACTGATACCTTTGAACAATGAGATCCCTCTAATGCTTTGGAAGCTCTCTGCGGACCATGGCTTGTGCTGTAAGATGTGACTACAAAAATGTCAGAAAAAGCCTACTAGAACAGCTGAACTTTATTTGGGGTTAATCAGAGGCATTTTAAATGGTGGCAGGTGTGTGCTGACTCCAATTTGACATGAGTTTGAATGTGATTGGTTAATTCTGCACACAGCCACCTCCCCAGATATAACAGGGTGTGCATATTTATGCAGCCAGGTTGTTGCAGGTTTTTTATTTTTCCCCTTAAAATTTTTCAGTTTGTTTTTCAATTGGGTTGTACAGGTTATAGGTCACATTAATGGTGGAAAAAGTTTTGGAATGATTTGTCTTGGTCTCATTTTTTACATCACAAAATCCTGGCATTTTAACAGGGGTGTGTAGACTTTATATCCACTGTATGTAATATAGTTTGAGTGGTTGCAGTAATATTTAGGGTGTTTCTTACTTTTACTTCTTAATTTTCTTACTTATTTATTTCATTTTTAATGGCCATCAGAAACAGAAGATGAATCGTGGGTAAGGAAAGAGAAAAACAAAGTCACTGGAGACTGATGCTTTAAGTAAGAATTGACAGAACTTTGTGGTTGTGGGTTCATTAACAGCTCCAGTGCCCCTATTAGCAGCAGTGAAGTTAATAGTGATTCGTCATGTTGAGAGTCAGGTGATCACTGAGTCGCAGTAAATATATAGTTGTGACAGGCCTATTTGCAACAAAGCCCAGGGCTGTTTTTTTGTTTGGTAACATTCTATCCATGCTTTTCCTCTAGTATTCAAAGATGGCCTACAGTAGATGTAGGCTGTTGTATTGACTAGTTGTATCCAAACAATCATTTTCTTATGGCCCATAAATGGTGATTTCCACTTAACATGGGATGCATCAAGGGTAAGATGAATTAATTTTTTTTTTATTCTTCACCTCCTTTAACAATCAGGGTTTTTTTCACTGATATAATTTGCACAGCACCTCCTGTTTCTTTAATTTTGAAAAAAAAATGCAAATACTTTTGCACTTGCACTTTTTATTTTAGGAAATCAGTTTTCACAGTCATTAACCTTTGTATTTTAATGAAAATATCATCTGGTGTTGCAGAACATTAAAAATTGAAAGCATAGTTTATATCCATCCAACCTCACTGCTGCTTTTTGTCACTGTGCACTTAAAATAAAAGAGATAGGCTTCAAACTTGGTGGTATAGCCACACACCAGAGTTTGCACTCCTGCTTTGCTCAGTGACTTTGTAATATTTATATCATTTCAGTCTGGAGCTCTAGAGCCTTAGCCAATTAGCTGACTACATTTCCAAGACACCCTCCGTCTGTCCACCCCTATATAGAGCAAGAGTAATATACTCAAATATATATTTATGGTAAGGGAACATTCAAAGTCTTTAAATATAACTCTAACCCCAACTAACTCTGGAAATAGAATCTGTCAATGTGTTTAATGCCAGGAAAAAATTAAGTGAACTTTGTGGTTTGTAAATGTTTACCACCAAAGAGAAAGATAAAGTAACACTACAAATATTTCAGATGTTCATTTGTTAAATAGTGCTGAAACAATTTTGCTCCTCAAGTGAGCGAGAGTTCTTATGGTCAGTGATGTAACTTGAGTGCAGGCCTCATGTAGCTTTACACAGTGGTTATACCCCCTTTACACAGGGGTGGAGATCACTGAGAGATTTGTGAGAGAGCTGGCCAGTTTTTGATCTATCAATGATCTTCACGGCTCTCCACAGTCGCCACAGTCTCAAAGTTCTGACTCGGTCCAAAATACACACGGATCTCCAAAATGATCCCAAAGATCAAAAATTGGCCCAGTCTCTCAGCGATCTCCGTGCCGTGTAAAGAGGCCCTCAGATTTTAAAATCAATTTTAAATAGAAGGGGAAGCTGCTGCAGCAGAGCGAGTGTTACTTTATGTGGTCTTGCCTCGGGGCTGACGGAGCTCAAGCAGGAAACGACAGAGCTGCAGTAATCCATGCGTGATGAAATAAAGGCACGGAGAACATTTTTGTTTCTACCAGATTGGGAGAGAGAAAGAAAAATTAACTATTTGGTAGTGAATTTAATTGTTTCCTAAGATCGAGCCACATGTACACAAAGTGTTTTTCAATGCACAAGACTTAAAAGGCAAAATAGTCTTGTGTCACATTCTGCCGATACGCATCAATTAAACCGTCAGGTCCCGGACGTGAGTTTGCCATGAGATTTGTGTTTTAACTTCTGTAAAAGCAGAGATCTGTCTGCTGGTACCTCTTTTTATTGATCCTGTTGTACTGCAGTTCAGTCATCCAGCAAGAGTAAAACAAGATTATTGAGCTGTTTGGAGTTTCAGCTTTGGGAAGTAACAAGTTTAGTAGAACACTTTTGAACACCTCTGATCTCATTCATACCTGTGAATACATCTGTCTACCCTTTATGTAAGTGGGTCCAGGTAACGATGGGTAAATGGAAGTTATACACCCTTTACACAGGGGTGGAGATTGTTGAACAATCTTTCACTGATCTCTCTATGATCTTCAGTGATCTCCTTTGACTCAGTCCAAAACTATCCCTCAATTATCACCAAAGGGGAGTGATCTCTCTGAGAGCACTAGAAACATCTCTCACACACACACACACACGCACTGTGTACATACATACGTACGTATGTGTGTGTGTGTGTGTGTGTGTGTGTGTGTGTGTGTACAGTATATACCTCTTTGGTCACCCAAGAAACTCTCAATGATCCCTCAGCAATCTCTTCCGGTTTCTCAGCAATCTCTCTTGGTGAACTCACAAGGATTTTTCAAAGATCTCTATAGATCGCCATGAAAGTTGCCAAAACATCTCACAAACATTTACACAGAAATGGTTTGTTTTTTGTTTTTTTTTGAGTCTTTAGATCGTCGAGAGATTGAGCCAACTTTTGATCTCTCAGTGGACACATCACCACCTCTACTCACCTGCATGGACAGTGGTATTCACAGGTATCGATGGGTAGATCTGTGTTCACTGAGGCCTTAACACTAAAAATAGCCCTTTATGTTTTTTGTGAAACAGTTAAAAGTATTTAGCAACAGGAGGGTTTTTTAACAGTTGAACAGTATGACATCTTTGTGCAATGTTGAGGTGTAAAACAAAGGATTCCAGCCATGCTGGACTTCAAAGGTGAATAGATCATATTTATTGAAGCTTTGCATTTGACCAGGCAACTCTTCCACTCTAGCTAGCGTGTACAGCAGCTGATCATCATGTTCATTTGTTCAAACACAATTGTCTGTTCAAGCAGTCAGGTCCTCATTCACATCTTACATGAAGTCTTATGGAATCATATTTTTCTCTGAATTGAAATTATTCAAATCTCACTTTTTGCCTTGATTTCAAATTAATGACAGCAACTTAGTCCTTGCTGATTTTTGGTCTCCAAAAATGCAAACCTCAGTTCTTATGAAGTTGGGACATTGTGTAAATAAAAACAGAATACAATGATTTGCAAATCCTTTTCAACCTATATCGAATTGAATACACTACAAAGACAATATATTTAATGTTCAATCTGATAAACTTTATTGATTTTTTTTTAAATTTTCAAACTATTCACTCATTTTGAATTTGATGCCTGCAACACATTCCAAAAAACGTTGAGACGAGTCTACATTTCAGATTGTTTTTTTGGAAATCATGGATGCCATGTACTCCGGGCTAAAGAAGAAAAGGACCATCCAGATTGTTTTCAGTGCAAAGTTCAAAAGCCAGCATCTGTGATGGTGTGTGTGTGTGTGGGGGGGGGGGGGGTGTTAGTGCCCATGGCATGGGTAAACTGCACATCTGTGAAGGCACCATTAATGCTGAATGGTACATACAGTTTTTGGAGCAACGTATGCTACCATTTAGTAGACGTTTAGGATTCTCTTCCATGGTCATCATAGACTGACGGAGGCCAACGATGCTACCATTCAAATAATGTCTTTTTCAGGGACGTCCCTGCTTATTTCAGCAAGACAATGCCAACACCTGTTACAACAGATTTCTCCGGTTTCCTCCCGCACACCAAAAAACATGTAGGTTTAGGGCGCTCGCGCACGCACCAACCAGCAGCCGGTGGCTTGTCACCAGACTGCAAACCAAGTCTACCTACGGGTACAAATAAGTAACAAAAAAAAAAACAAAAAAAAAAAACAGTGTGGCTTCAAAGTAAAAGAGTGTGGGTAATAGACTGGCCTGCATGCAGTCCAGACCTGTCTCCTATAGAAAATGTGTGGCACATTATGAAGCACAAAATACAGCAACAGAGATCCTGGACTGTTGAGCGACTAAAGTCATGCATCAAGCAAGAATGGAGAAAAAATTCCACCTACAAAGCTTCAACAATTAGTGTCCTCAGTTCCTAAATGCTTATTTAGTGTTGTTAAAAGGAAAGGTGGTGTAACACAGTGGTGTAGCATGTTCCTGTCCCAGCCTTTTTGGAACATGTTGCAGGCATCAGATTCAAAATGAGAGAGTATTTGCAAAAAACAATAAAGTTTAACAGTTTGAACATTAAATATCTTGTCTTTGAAGTGTATTTGCAAATCACTGTGTTCTGTTTTTATTTATATTTTACACAAAGTCAAAACTTCATAGGAATGGGAGCTTGTAAATGACTTCACCTACAATAAGGTAACTCTTTATTATTTAATGCACAAGTTCTATAATCAACTTTAGGATCATTAATTTTTAATATCTCAGTCGTGCCTGTTTGGAAAAAAGTTGACATCCGAAAAACAGGAGACTTATCGAGTGACTTCCAAACTGGATGTTTTTCCTCCATAGTATAGGTTTAGGGAAGAAATGAAATACGAGATAGTGAAAAAATATCAGTTGAATCCAGGTCACTGGGGGATTTTTCTTCCTGCTGTATCTTCTTTAGCTTGTGCTTTCCTTTAACTGTTTCTCTCCACATTCTCCTGTCTGTCTACTTCTCTCTCTTAACTCTCATGACGCTATTGAAAAGTACGAGATAAAGCCATTAGCCCACAGGAAGAAAATCTGTCCAGAGAATTAGATAATGAGAGGGTCTATATTCCAGCAAGACTCTTTTCTGATTGGGATGAGTATATATTAAAGTTTTAAGGCTACAAAAATGGTTGCAACCTTTATATCGCAGTCCTCAGGAATCACTGAGAGACTTGAGTGGTTATGGTGTTTATCTTCATCCTCTAACCTTAGCATTGAGTAATATACTCACTCTCAGCACTGTTTAAATAAGTTTAAGGGCCTCAGAGGCCCCTTCTTTGGGGCTGACATCTGAAAAGAGACACACAAGAGCCTGTGGGGTTAGAAAAATGGTCTAGTTGATTTTTAGCAAGAAAAAAAAAGGTAGTTCAAAGCAGAAAACTTCATTATGGGTATTGCAGGGATCAAGAAGGGATTGAGTATTATGTTCTGGCCACAGATATCAGCACATGAACTGGAAAAAATGTGATTTCTTTCACAGGAGTAATAAACTAATTTAACGGAAATTTAAAACCTTGGTCCCTTTCCTAAGGCTTTGAGCTGAACAACACCACAGTTACTGTGTGCTACTTTTTGTGCATATGTGATGAGTCCAGCGGTGGAGCATGCGTATCAGAGCATCAGTGGGATTGATGCAGCAAGCTCTCGACTACAAAGAGCTTGGAATTGAACAACTGCAGGTGTGACACGACTATGACAATTAAATTCTCAGGTTTTGCTTTGTTTTTTTGATAGTATGATGCTACTGAAAGGCTTAACAATCATTTGCACAGTGACTTATCTAAGCTCTGGAAAAAGCAATCCTCAAATACTGGGAGACACCTGAAGGAGTAAAGCTGAGCAGGTGAAAATAGACTCTTCACAGTCAAAATGTAATTTAGTTGAATGATTCTGTTATTGCCTAAGAATGATTTTTATGGCTGAACCGCTCACTTGATATTGTGTTGTGCGCTACGTTTTCTCTGGTGGTGAGGGCTCCCACTCATATTAGCTGCGTAGTGAGTGCAATAGGAGTCAAAGAGAGTCTTTTTCCTCTCAGCATGGCTCTATACAGTATCAGAGGCTTATGAGGATCTCATCACTCTCAATCCTCATAATGCTGCTGTCAGTGTGCCGGATGGGAGCTATTGCATCCCACAGATCATCATTGACTGGATGCGCTGGCCCCATACATGCTGGAGGTTTAATTTGCATGATATTTGTCCATTTGTGTATTAGCACAGTGTCTTGCCTCGTTATGCTAATCTCCCAGTGTGTCCCGTGCTTTGTAGCTTGGCAGAAGAATGGCAGAAGGCAAGAATCTTTTGTCCAGCTGAATGTGTTCCATTATTTTTCCCTATGTCTGTTTTTGGTCCATTTTCAAATCGGCTCCCTTGTTATTCTGCCCGTGTAAAAGCCATGGGTTGTGAATGGACTGATTTCCATCTCAGCCTCCTGTGTTGGATGTTTTCTGACAGACCAATAGCAGCGAGCCTCTGTGTCAAGAGCCAGCTGTCAGTGTGGGTGATCCTTCTCTCATCTGCCCGGCCATTAGCATTTATGGTTCATTAGCCAGTAATCACCCAATATAAAATATAATTGTAGGCTATAAACTTTGCTGTGACACTCGACCCACAGCACCCACTGAATAGGTTTCTCAATTGGTTGCCTGTTTTCTTGATTTGAATTTGCAGGTTTTGCAGATATTGTATTACAGTGGCTCTTAAAACATTTAACTATCATGTTTTGTCTCTTTTTACCTCCACTAAGGAGATAATGTGATTGGGGCGGTTTGTCAGTGTGTTTGTGTTTTAGCAGGATTAAACAAAAACTACTGTACGGATTTTGATGACATTTTTACCAGAGGTAGCCCTTGGGCCAAGGATGAACCCATTACATTTTGGTGGTGATCTGAGAGTGCATTCCTCCACCAAGGACCTTATATATATTTGTGCAGCAGGATTACACAAAAACTACTGGATGGATTTGGATGAAATTTTCACCAGAGGTGATCATTGGGCTAGAGAGGAACCCATAACATTTTGGTGATGATCTGAGAATGCATACCTCCACTAAGGCTCTTCTCACAGTGTGTTAGCAAGAATCCTTCAAAAAAAACTACTGGATAGACTTCCATGCAGTTTTCACCAGAACTGGCTCATGGCCTATGCACAAACCCATTACATTTTGGAGGTGATCCATGAGGGACAGAAGGAGACTTGGCAGAGGTATCTGCTCTCTGAGTGCTTTTATAGTTACCTTTTATTTTATTTGCTTGACTGTTAGCAGGATTACACAAAAAAACTACTCAACGGATTTTGATGAAATTTTTACCAGAGGTGGCCCTTGGCCGAAGGATGAACCCATTAGATTTTGGAGGTTATCCATGAGCGCATACCTCCACCAAGGCCTTATCTTCTCCCTGTGTGTCAGCAATATTATGCAGAAATTCCTGGACAGATTTTGATAAACTTTTCACCAGAGGTGGCCATAGGTCTATGAATGAACCTAACAGAGATTGGGCATTGGCGTCATGCCGTGCTGCATTCTGGGCTGTTGTCGCCATCGTCATGGTCTGGCTTCTTTGTTTACCTGTAGTCTAGGCAACTGTTAACGTGAGCAGACATACATGCAATGGATCGGCGCAAACAGAAAATGCAAATTCCTTATTCAGAGAAGCTGAATAAGGACGCAAAAGAGCGCTACCTCTAAAAGATTTAAGAAATAAATGGGATAGATCGATATGAGCACAAGAAACGGACCAGGGATCTCGACCAACTGCCTCGAGTCACGCTGTCAGATATGTTTGCCTACCTGGTTTGTGGGGTGAGCAATTACAACTCCTGAGCAATTTAAAAAATAGAAATCATTAGAGGCTCATGTTCAATTAACCAGTGGATGGGTCCAGCCACCTCAGATATTCTTGGTGAACGACCAGAAAACTGTTGTTTAACACAAAGGTAAGCAGTCATTGTTTCTACACAGTTTTCTGCACTAGCATGTGTCTGCAACTACAGACATTTACTGTAAGTCCCAATCGTGAAATGTTGGATTTATGTTCAAATTTGCCATATGATGCTTGATAAGTATATACACATTATTACCAACAGGACATTATCCAGTAAAGGCCCTGTCACACCTAGACAATTTAGGCAGTGTTTGCAAAACGTCTGAAAAATTTGGAGAATACGCTGTGGTACGTCAAACCAGTTATGGCTAAGTTTTGTCTAAGTTAAGAGCACGCTGAAGAATGCTGGTATATGGCATAGTTTGCTGAGCTCCTCTGAAAATTTTCAGCATGCTGAAAATTTTCCAATGTATCCAGTTTATGGCTGATACGTCCCACATTCGTGGCGCAAAGGCTGTAGGCAAATTATGCATTCATTTACACACGTTACTTGTCAGTGACTCAGAGCTACTCAAAAGTTGAAATACGTCAAGATCAATGTCTAGCGTACCCCAAAATTATTTCTAACATATGAGTAGCGCTCTTTGAACCCATGTGTAACTTATTGAACGGGTTTCTAACTTACAGCTACCATATAATGGCGTATTTGCAGCGTTGGTTCACAAGAAAAACCTGTACAGAGCTCTGCCTGCAGTGCATACACACACACACACACACACACACACACAGAGCTAAACATACGTGCTTGTTCGTATAACTGGACCTGTCGGGGATGTATCTGAGGACTTTCAAGCTACAGGATAAAGATCCAAATCACTGTTTAGCCCCCCCACACCATGTTTTTTTTAACCTTTGACTGCAGTCTATACCATCAGCTGTCTAGCATTGTTCTGATAAATATGCCAAAATGTCAGAACACCAGAGGAGGAGGATCCAATCAGCTGATCGCCTGAAATGTAGAGCTCAGCTGTTTTTCATGATAAATCACATTTTGCTGTTTGCTGCGCCTCCCAGCAAAAGCACACTCTGTGCATTATCTTGGGTTTTTTTTTCCACTTTATTGAAAATAAGCTTTTTTATCACCATCAGTTAGCGTGCCTTTGAGCCAGGTTGTGATAACTGTCATCTGATGTTCTTGATGTGTCACATCAGCTGTTTTAGGTGTGACCAACCTGACAGATTTGACAGCTTTGCCAGGTCGGTCATGCCCCCCCCCCCCCGCCCCACCGTGGTCTTTGGAGGGGAGAATCATTTCGGTTGAACAGAGATGATCTCTCACACACCAAGGATTCATGGATCAGGAGGCTATAGCAGTTTGGCATGACTGCACTATGCAGAAATTAGGATAAGCTATGCATAAGTTAGACTGTTGTTGCACATAAGTTGTGAATGTCGGCAACACACAAAGCATTAGTTAGTTTAAGTTATGGAAATATTCTATATAAGTTACCAATACATTATGTATATGTCCAAGTTGTTATGGATATGCAATATCCAAATGTGATAGCCAAAAGTGAAAATTCCGGTGTATGCCAGCGTTTGACCAATTTTTATATGTTTGGCAAATGCTGCCTAAATCGTCAAGGTGTGACAGGGCCTTAAGGGTTAAGTCCGACACTTGCACTGGCGCACCGAAAAACATTACCGGTATAATTAGATGCTGTAAAAACATACTAAATCAGGACAGTGACGTTTTTATAGTCATCTGAAAGAGAAGAATCTGCTTAATTTAACGATACCAAACATTCTATGGATTTCAGTCCCCAGCTGATATTAAATCCACGCGTAATGAAGGCAACAAGTAATCACAACTTCAGAAAAATCAAAGAAAATCCGCAACACTGAAAAGCTCCCATTAAAAAAACCCCCAAAAACCACTGCTCCAGATTAACAAGAGAAATTCGGAATAGCAGAGATAATGTAGGGAAATTATTTGATTTTGCCCTGTGCGTTTTTACACGTTATTGAGAGATGACAGAGAGCCGTGGCTGAAGTGCAGCAAAAGCGCATGGAGCACAAGACACCTGCTCTGGAGAGGGGACGTCTTTCTGCACTTCTGAATATTTTTAAAATCACAGCTTACCTTGGTGAAAATGCCGTGAACACACGACCTTGTGTGCAGGAACATTGCCGGAGCTGATGTCTTTCCTTCTGACTGCTGCAGTCCATTTCATCCGACGCCTCTTTGTTAGCTCTGAGACCCGATTCTCTCCACTTTTCTTCCAAGTTAGGAAGTTAAAAAAAGCGTACGCCATTATCAGTCTTTTTTTCACAGCAATCGTGAGAGCAGTTGTTGCATTTGATAACGCAACAAAACTTCCCTATTCTAAAGTTGTGTGGTATTCAAATGAATAATAATGTGATTGAAAGGACCACATTGGAAATAAGTGTTTTCACTTTCATGTGTCATCCTGGATTTTGTATGACGTTTTATACGTATATTTACATTTTTTATGGTTGAGTAGCATACTCAGTGTCATTTTTATCCGAATAAATAACTAAAAAATAAATAAATAAGACTGAAGCAACCCTCTCAAAAACTTCACCGTAACCGCATTCATTGCTCACTACTAAGCACAAACAGGCAGAACACTTTTCCCATAATTCCTTGCGTTTTTTCTGTCGGGTGACGTCACACGCCCATTCTTAATAGGTTTTGGAGGTGATCCATGAGCCCATACCTCTGTCAAGGCCCAATCTTCTTGCAATGTGTTAGCAGGATTGTGCAAAAGCTACTGGATAGATTTTGATGACATTTTCACCAGAGATGGTCTTTGTGCTTTGGATGAACCTATTAGATTCTGGAGGTACTCCATGAGCCAGACCTCTGCCAAGCCCCAATCGTCTCGCAAGGCCCTATCTTCTTGCAATCTGTTAGCATAATTACACAAAAACACCTGGATGGATGAACTCATTAGATTTCTGAGATAATCCATGAGCATATGCCTTCACCAGGGCCCCATCTCGCAATGTACAGTGGTACGGACTGACAGATAGACAAAAGGAGGGAGGGAGCTTTGCTGGAGGCATGCCCTCACTGAGTGCCCTCTAGTTTTAGTTTGGCTTTGTTTCTTCTAATGTATAACATCAGCCGGAAAGAAAAGAGAACAGAGAAGCAATGAGATGTCTTTGTGAAGAAATTCGCTGACAAAATTATTCATAGCCTCTAATTAGACATTAGACTTCAAATAATCCTGAATTTAATCTTTTGGGGAATTCTGCAATATCAAAGACAGCTGTAGAAGTAAACAAGATGTCATGAATGAGCCCAGGCAAGGCGGAATGGAGACCCAAACGTAGGCTGTGAGTTGCAAAACATTTAATAAAACGCAAAAGTCCAAACAGGACAAAAACTTACAAGGCTGGAAGACGAAAGGCTGAATAACGCAGTGGCTAAGATGTGGGACTCACGTCGGGAAGGCAGAGGAGAATAACCACCGGCTAAGGCGTGGGATACACGCCAGGATACAAAGTAGACTAAGCGTGGGACACACACTGGGCAACAAAGTGTGTAGACGTGGAACTCATGTCTGGATACAAAGTGAGGGACGTCACCCGGCAGTTCAGGGCGACGTCTCTTAAATCGGACAAAGAGGATTCAACAAATTATGAGCAGGTGTGGGTAACAAGAACGAGGATAATAATTGGAATCATAAACAGCTGGAATAATCTGCAAGACTAGCTAGGAGCAAATGTAAGTAAATAAAGAACCATGTTAAAATAAAAGCACAGAAGGATTAATTCCAAAGGAAACTAATTACAAAACAAGATACAAACCAAATGATACAATAGGAGAAAATAATAATAACCCATCCGGGCAAGAACAAGATAGAATACAAAAACCAAGAGCTGCTAATAATACAGTACTAATATATACTGACGTTACAAAAGAAGAACTGAAAGCAGAGGTGGAGAAGGCTCAAATGTAAACGCAGGAAGATATAATATAACATACAAAATGATTAAAAAAAACATAATAAGAATAAACACGACTATAATGATCAAACTAAGATACAATAACAGGACAACTCAAAACAAACAGAAACAAGGAGCAAACTCAGATAACATCATACAGACAAAACCATACACAAAAACAATAATAAAACTGAGATGAGAAAAGTACAGAAAATAACTGGAAAAAAGTGAAAGCATGAGCACAGTTCTCCCACTGTGCTCAGCATCATGACACAAGATAATGGCATGTTTATTGGCAAAGCTAGTAAACATTTGACACATTTTGCTGGTGAATCTGTGCAAGCATTTTTTATGCCACAGAGCTTTGTTGAAATTTGAAGCAAATTATTTATAAATGAACAAACCCAAGTTTCTATAATACCATATAATGCATAGTACCAAGCTGCACAGGATCACAAAATGAGTAATGATGTATTGCCTGCGTGTGAGATATTTAGATATTTTCTATTTCACACTCACTGACAAGGCAGCTACTTTTTTTAACAAACAAGATGCAAACTCAGATAAATGATCCAACAGACCAAATAGTGTGTTGTCTGTGGCAAGGCCATTTAAGTTGCATGCCAAATCACCCCTTAATCCTACTCCTCCATTTTGCACATTCACTATGAATACACAAAATGGAGGGGTAGGGTTAAGGGGTGATTTGGGACGCACTCTTAATGTTGAATGACATAATGTCCGGCTCAGGAAACACGCATGCAGGCTCAGGGAAGGGTTAATAGCTTTATTCAACAAGCAGGTTTGTATGGATGGATGTATGAGGTATGGGTATGTGATGCGGGTGAACGCCAATGCACAGGAAACAGAGCAGTACGCCGTACAGCCAGGCAACCCTATGGAGAGAGCAGAGGACAAGGGTAAAGGGCACCACACCAAGACAGGTACAATGAGCGATGTGCTGCTTACTTGTAGGTGACGGGTGGCTGGCGTTGGCCAAGGGAGAAGCCCGGGAGACAGGGTCTTGCTGAGCCAGTGACGACGATGAGGGAAGGGATGGCGATGACGGGGTTATCCACCGCCAAGGAATCCACCTGTGCACAGGGGAGAAGACTTGCAAAGAGGTAAGGAGGATGATGCTTACGTGAAAGCGTAGTTCAGCTGATGTGGAGAGACGATCCAGCTGGGAGAGAGTGCCGATGCGAACAGACGGCTCCAGACCACTGCACAGGGCTGCGTGGGCTAAATAGCCCGTGGCTGACGAGGCGCAGGTGTGCGCGCAGCTGAGGCGGATGATGAGCGGCAAGTTGTGACAGTACTCCCCCCCCCCCAGCAGCGCCTCCTGGCGCTGGCTTGTCCGGGTGCGCCCGGTGGAACTCCGTGATGAGACTCCTGTCCAACACCAAGGAAGAGCACACCCAGGACCTCCACTCAGGACCGAATCCCTCCCAGTCCACCAAGTACTGTAGCCCGCGACCTCGGCGCCGGGAGTCCATGATGGAGGTGACTCTCCAGGCCGGATGGCCGTCGATCATCAGAGGCACGGTCGGCGCCTTGGGCGGGGGACAGAGTGGGTCGGAGACCACGGGTTTGATTTTCGAAACGTGGAAGGTGGGACATATACGGGGGGGGTGGGCAAACACGCACAGCCACCGGGTTGACAGTCTTAGAGATGGTGAAGGGGCCAATGAAGCATGGGGCCAGCTTTCTCTTCTCAGCCTTGAGGTTGATGTCGTGTGAGGACAACCAGACTCGTTGGCCCACCTGGTAGGCAGGGGCCGGTCTCCTGTGGCAATTCGCCATCGAGCTGTTGCGCGCCGCTGTGCGTAATAGCGCATCGCGCGCTCTGGTCCACAGACTCCTACAGCGTCTTAGGTGCGCCTAGATGGAGGGAACGGCCAACTCGCCCTCCTGCTCAGGGAACAAAGGTGGGTCGTACCCCAAGGACGCCTTAAAGGGGGACATCCCCGTGGCAGAAGACCGTGCCGTGTTGTGGGCATATTCCACCCAGGCCAGGTACACGCTCCAGGATGACGGGTTGGAGGAGGTGACGCAGCGTAGGGCAGTTTCCAGTTCTTGGTTGGCACGCTCACACTGCCCGTTGGACTGCGAGTGGTGACTGGAGGAGAGGCTCACTGTAGCCCCCAAAGCATTGCAGAAACACCTCCATACCTCAGAGACAAATTGGGGGCCCCGATCAGAGATGACGTCCACCGGTATCCCATGCAGCCTGACTACGTGCTGGACTAGAAGATCTGCCGTCTCCTGCGCCGTAGGGAGACCCCGGAGCGGCACGAAGTGGGCAGCCTTGGAGAACCGATCCACGATGGTCAGCACGGCGTCGTAAGTGTTAGAGACTGGGAGACCAGTGACAAAGTCGAGGGCTATGTGAGACCAGGGCCTGCCCGGGACCGGCAGGGGCTGGAGCAGACCCGCAGGGGAAGAATTAGCAGACTTGCCGGTGGCACACACGGGGCACGCCCGGACGTAGTTGGTGACGTCCCTCTGGAGACCCGGCCACCAAAAGGAACGCTGGAGGAGATCCACTAGCCGGGAGACGCCAGGGTGACAGGCGAGTTTGGAGGTGTGAACCCAATGAATGACCTCCCCCCGGACAGTCGATGGAACAAAGAGCTTCCCTTCCGGTCCGCCACCAGGATCCGGTTCGGTCTCCTGCGCCCTCCGGATCTTGTCCCTGATGGACCAGGAAATCGCCCCCACAACGCACGAGCTGGGCAGGATGGTATGACCCGGCTCCTCCGAGGTCTCAGGGGCAAACTGCCTGGAAAGGGCGTCGGGCAGGCCATTCTTAGAACCAGGGCGGTAGGTGATAGTGAAACGGAACCAGGCGAAGAACAAGGACCAGTGCGCCTGGCGGGCGTTCAGTCGTCTGGCAGATCTTAAATATTCCAAGTTCTTATGGTCCGTTAACACAACGAACGGCTGGGCGGCCCCCTCCAACCAGTGGTGCCACTCCTGCAGTGCGAGCTTGATGGCAAGCAGCTCCCTGTCCCCGACGTCGTAATTGTGGTCGGCCTCAGACAGGCGCCGTGAGAAGAAGGCGCAGGGTCGCTTGACCCCATCGGTGGGCAATCGCTGGGAAAGCACCGCCCCCACTCCCATATCAGACGCGTCGACTTCGACCAGGCACTGCAGCACGGGGTCAACCTGGGTCAGGACCCAGGAGGAGGCGAACTCCGTCTTCAACGCCTCGAAAGCCGCGGCAACCTCTTCGGTCCACCGAAAGGGGGTCTTGGGAGAGGTGAGGCGGGTCAAAGGGGCAACAATGGCGCCGAAGTTGGGGACAAAGCGGCGATAAAAATTGGCAAACCCTATGAACTACTGCACCTGCTTTCTGGAGGTCGGCGTGGGCCACTCGACCACCGCCTTAACCTTCGCGGGGTCGGGAAGGACTTGATTGTGCGAGATTACGAACCCTAGGAAGGAAGTGGTCTTGGTGTAAAACTCGCATTTTTCGGCCTTAACATATTATCCTGTTCTCCAGCAGCCGCTATAGGACCCGCCTCACATGGACCTGGTGTTCCTCCCGTGACCTGGAGAAGATGAGAATATCATCCAGGTAGACAAACACGAAGAGGCCCAGGAAATCGCGAAGGACGTCATTTATGAGGCGTTGAAAAACGGCAGGGGCGTTGGTCAGCCCAAACGGCATTACCAGATACTCGAAGTGACCACTAGGCATCCGAAAGGCCATCTTCCACTCATCCCCCTCCCGGATCCGGACGAGGTGATAAGCACTGCGGAGATCCAACTTGGTGAACCAGGTCGCCCCCTGGAGGGAGTGGAAGGCGGTGTCCATCAGTGGCAGGGTGTAGCGGTTCTTCTCCGTGATGTCGTTCAGCGCCCGAAAGTCTATACAGGGGCGAAGGGACCCATCCTTCTTCGAGACGAAGAAAAAACCCTGCGCCGAGCGGGGACAAAGAAGGGCGGATGATGCCTGCATTGAGTGACTCCTTGATATACAGTGGGGGAAAAAAGTATTTAGTCAGCCACCAATTGTGCAAGTTCTCCCACTTAAAAGATGAGAGAGGTCTCCAATTTTCATCATAGGTATACCTCAACTATAAGAGACAAAATGAGAAAAAAAAAATCCAGAAAATCACATTGAAGGATTTTTAATGAATTAATTGGTAAATTCCTCGGAAAAGTAAGTATTTGGTCACCTACAAACAAGCTAGATTTCTGGCTCTCACAGACCTCTAACTTCTTCTTTAAGAGGCTCCTCTGTCCTCCACTCGTTACCTGTATTAATGGCACCTGTTTGAACTCGTTATCAGTATAAAAGACACCTGTCCACAACCTCAAACAGTCAGACTCCAAACTCCACTATGGCCAAGACCAAAGAGCTGTCAAAGGACACCAGAAACAAAATTGTAGACCTGCACCAGGCTGGGAAGACTGAATCTGCAATAGGTAAGCAGCTTGGTGTGAAGAAATCAACTGTGGGAGCAATTATTAGAAAATGGAAGACATACAAGACAACTGATAATCCCCCTCGATCTGGGGCTCCATGGAAGATCTCACCCCGTGGGGTCAAAATGATCACGAGAACGGTGAGCAAAAATCCCAGAACCACACGGGGGGACCTAGTGAATGACCTGCAGAGAGCTGGGACCAAAGTAACAAAGGCTACATCAGAAACACACTACGCCGCCAGGGACTCAAATCCTGCAGTGCCAGACGTGTCCCCCTGCTTAAGCCAGTACATGTCCAGGCCTGTCTGAAGTTTGCTAGAGAGCATTTGGATGATCCAGAAGAGGATTGGGAGAATGTCATATGGTCAGATGAAACCAAAATTGAACTTTTTGGTAAAAACTCAACTTGTCGTGTTTGGAGGAGAAAGAACACCATACCTACTGTGAAGCATGGGGGTGGAAACATCATACTTTGGGGCTGTTTTTCTGCAAAGGGACCAGGACGACTGATCCGTGTAAAGGAAAGAATGAATGGGGCCATGTATCGTGAGATTTTGAGTAAAAACCTCCTTCCATCAGCAAGGGCATTGACGATGAAACGTGACTGGGTCTTTCAGCATGACAATGATCCCAAACACACCGCCCAGGCAACGAAGGAGTGGCTTCGTAAGAAGCATTTCAAGGTCCTGGAGTGGCCTAGCCAATCTCCAGATGTCAACCCCACAGAAAATCTTTGGAGGGAGTTTAAAGTCTGTGTTGCCCAGCGACAGCCCCAAAACATCACTGCTCTAGAGGAGATCTGCATGGAGGAATGGGCCAAAATACCAGCAACAGTGTGTGAAAACCTTGTGAAAACTTACAGAAAACGTTTGACCTCTGTCATTGCCAACAAAGGGTATATAACAAAGTATTGAGATGAACTTTTGTTATTGACCAAATACTTATTTTACCAAGGAATTTACCAATTAATTCATTAAAAATCCTTCAATGTGATTTTCTGGATTTTTTTTTTCTTATTTTGTCTCTCATAGTTGAGGTATACCTATGATGAAAATTGGAGACCTCTCTCATCTTTTAAGTGGGAGAACTTGCACAATTGGTGGCTGACTAAATACTTTTTTACCCCACTGTAACTGTCCATGGCCTCCCGTTCCGGCGCTGACAGGCTGTAGAGACGTCCGGATGGCAAGGGAGCCCCAGGGCGGATGTTGATGGCGCAGTCGTAGGGCCGGTGAGGGGGGAGAGACATCACCCTGGACTTACTGAACACAAGGCCCAGGTCATGGAACTCCGGGGGCACCAGAGTGAGGTCCGGAGGTGCGGCGTCCGAGGCCGGAAGTGGGGAGGACGGGGCGCAAGCTGTGGACTGGAGGCAGGTACCCATGCAAAAGGAGCTCCAGGCGGCAACTCTTCCTGTCTGCCAATCCAGCGCTGGGTTGTGCAGGCGCAACCAGGGGTAGCCTAAGATGACAGGTGACACTGAAGAGGAAAAGACATACAGGGTGAGATCCTCCCGGTGATTACCTGAGATAATTATGGGGATCGGCTGGGTGCGATGAGTCACTTGCCCAAGGGGTGCATGGGAGAGGGTGACCAGACTGAGGGGAGCGGCCAGAGGGTGGCAGGGTATGCCCAATTGGGTTGCCAGGCTCTTAGAAATGAAACTTTGCTCTGCTCCTGAGTCCACCAGTGCATGTGTGAGGTGCCCTGTGGGATTGTGACAGAATCGTATGGGCAGTGACAAACTTGTGAGGGGATTTGACCAGTTAGAGTTCGCGAGGCCCCCTACTGTGACTCGCGGACCTCCCCGTTTGGCTTCGCCGGACAGTGCTCCACGGTATGCTGATCGCCTCTGCAATACATGCAGAGGCCCAGCTCCCGGCGGCACTATTTCTCCGCTAGGGGGAGCCTTGACCGGCCAACTACCATTGCCTCCGACTCCTCGGAGGGCTCTGGAGCGGGTAACACCAGGGGGCGAGACTGGGGCATGCGGACGGAACCTACATGCGAGCGGCCAGCTGACTTCCGCTTGGCGGTCCGTTCACGCAGCCTGTTGTCTAAGCTAATAGTCAGGGAGATTAGCTCCAACAGCCGTTCCGGAAGATCTCGGCTGGCCAACTCATCCCGCAGACCAGAGTTGAGGCTGCGGAGGAAGATGCTACAGAGTGACGCCTCACCCCAACCTACCTCCTCCGCTGCAACCCGGAAGTCAATAGCGTAATCCGCCGCTGATCGGCTTCCCTGTTGGAGACCAAGGAGCCGGTCAGAGAGGACGCTATCACGCCGGGAATGGTCAAAGACCTCGAGGAAACTCTGCACGAACTGGTCGTAGGAGAGGTTTGCGTAGCTGGGCTTCGCCATGATGGTGTAAGCCCAAGCTAGCGCTCGCCCCTCCAGGGGATTAGCCATGTAACCAATTTGGCTATGGTCTGAGGGAAAATCCCCGGGAACGCGCAGAAACACCGACTCGCACTGCAAGATGAACCCCCGGGCTCCGCCGAGCTTGCCGTTGAAGCGGGCGGGGGTTGGAATCGGCGTGAGTCGGGTTGGCGTTCCCGCGGCAGGCTGGCCAGCCACGGAAGCGGCCGGAGCTGCTCCTCCCTGACGAGCAGGAGGGAACACCTGCTGGGGGTCCACACGGTCTAACCGGTGAGTTATGTTTGTCAATTGATTCAAAATCACCTGCTGTTGGTGGGCTATTAAATCCACTCGAGCCTCGAGGGTGGAGAGGCGGCGTGCGAGCCCGCTGTCTGCTGAGCCGCTCTGCTGGAGCCGTACTGACATAATGTCCGGCTCAGGAAACACGCACGCAGGCTCAGGGAAGGTTTAATAGCTTTATTCAACAAGCAGGTGTGTATGGATGGATGTATGAGGTATGGGTATGTGATGCGGGTGAACGCCGATGCACAGGAAACAGAGCAGTACGCCGTACAGCCAGGCAACCCTATGGAGAGAGCAGAGGACAAGGGTAAAGGGCACCACACCAAGACAGGTACAATGAGCGATGTGCTGCTTACTTGTAGGTGACGGGTGGCTGGCGTTGGCCAAGGGAGAAGCCCAGGAGACAGCATCCTGCTGAGCCAGTGACAATGATGAGGGAAGGGATGGCGATGACGGGGTTATCCGCCGCCAAGGAATCCACCTGTGCACAGGGGAGAAGACTTGCAAAGAGGTAAGGAGGATGATGCTTACGTGAAAGCGTAGTTCAGCTGACGTGGAGAGATGATCCAGCTGGGAGAGAGTGCCGATGCGAACAGACGGCTCCAGACCGCTGCACAGGGCTGCGTGGGCTAAATTGCCCGTGGCTGACGAGGCGCAGGTGTGCGCGCAGCTGAGGCGGATGATGAGCGGCGAGTCGTGACATTGATAAAAGAAAGGGGGGCTGAAATCAATGCATGTAAATTGAGGCTGGCTCCACAAAGTATGCAGCACTTTTTTCCAAATAAAACTGGCATTAATATCACACTGTAGACCCGTAAAACAGCTCCGATTATAGTATGATATAACATACTGTGTGTATGATTGAGATTGTACACAACAAGAGTATTTTCTTATTTGCATGCAAGAAAATCAGAGTTTTTACAAACACATTGGGTTAGTTTTCCAACCACCACTGGTATGCACTTTAGTTTGCCTACCAGCATGGCATCGGGGTGGAGGATGCAGTGATCTTCCTCCTACACTGTTCCCTGTCCCACCTGGAGAAGCCTGGGAGCACCATGAGGATTATGTTCTTTGATTTCTCCAGTGCTTTTAGCACCATCCAACTAATGATCCTGAGGGACAAGCTGCTGTGTGCAGGGGTGGACCAGTACCTGTTATCGTGGATCCTAAGCTATCTCACAGACCAAGTTCAGTTTGTGAGAAACCAGGACTGTGTGTCTGACACCATCATCTGCAGTATGGGGGCCCCCCAGGGAACAGTTCTGGCTGTCTTTCTGTTCACGCTCTACACTGCTGACTTTTCACACAACACACCACACTGGCATCTATAGAAGTTCTCTAATGACTCTGCAATTGTCGGCCTCATCTCTGATGGGGATGACACGGAGTACAGAGGACTTATCCAGGACTTTGTGGACTGGTGCCTGCGGAACTGCCTCCAGATCAATGCGAGGAAAACCAAGGAACTGGTGGTGGACTGCTGCAGGCGTGGACAACCCCCCACAACACCAGTAAACATCCAGTGAACAGACATTGAGATGGTGTCATCTTAAAAGTATCTGGGTGTTCACCTGAACAATAAACTGGACTGGACACACAACACCAACGTGCTCTACAAGAAGGGGCAGCGCAGGCTGTTCCTCCTGAGGAGACTCAGGTCATTTGGAGTACAAGGGGCACTCCTGAAGACCTTCTGCAATTCGGTGGTGGCATCAGTCATCACATTTGGAGTGGTCTGTTGGGGCAGCAGCATTACGGCAGCCGACAGGAAGAGACTGAAAAAGCGGATCAAAAAAGCTAGCTCTGTTCTGGTGCACCGCCTCAACCCAATGGAGGAGATAGGAGAGAGGAGGATGGTAGCTAAGCTGTCATCTCTGCTGGAGTCTGAGTCCCACCCCATATGGGACACGCTGAACGCACTGAGGAGTTCATTTAGCGGTAGGCTGTGCCATCATAAGAGCTCGAGGGAGCGGTTCTGCAGGTCCTTCCTACCTATGGCTGTCAGACTTTACAGTCAGTGCTGCTCACAGAGGCCTTATTAAACGTCACAACTTTGCACAATAGAGATCGTCCCCTCCAATATGCGCAACTAAGCTAATAACATTTATTATCGAGGGTGGCAACAACACTGTTCATTCAAATGTGAAATATACTCTCTGGGTGTATATTTATATTTTGCCGGGTAATTTAACTAATTGTAATGCTGTTGATACCATCTAGCTGCAATGCTTCTGCACTGTGTATATAACTGTGTACATATATATATTTATTTACTACTTTGCTTAACCAGTTCTTATTTTAGTGTCATATTTACTATTGCTCTGAATGCTGCTATCCCTGTGTTGCTGCAATCCTGGAATTTCCCCATTGTGGGACTAATAAAGGCTTATCTTATCTTATCTTATCTTGTCTTGTCTTGTCTTGTCTTGTCTTGTCTTATCTGCAGCTGTAGCTAACAAAATAAATGGGCTTTTGATACTGAGGGAGACATATGAGACCGAATCGAATTTGTAAGCTATTTTAAGCTCCGATGCCAGGTACAGACACGTCACCTGGGTTGAAATTACTGAATGAAATAGGATACACCCTCTGCCAGGTCAGTGCGTATTTATGTGCTTATGTGAAGGATAAGAAGCATGGGGGGGGGAAGGTGTGAGGCAGCTGGGTCGGCAAGAAAATGAGACAGAGGGACAACAGAGACATATGTGTGCGTGCGAGTGTGTTTCCACATCCCTGCGAGCGTTCATGTTTGTAATACGTTTAGTGCTTTTTAACTGTCCATGTAAGCCTGTCTACATCCGCCAGAAGTGTTTGTACTGTATAACCAGTCCTGTCCGCAGAACATCTCTTTGTGGCGATACAGTACTTGGATCCTTTTCAAGGCTTTCTTGTAATCACCTTGTTGACTCGCTGGCCTCGTAAGTGTTTGAGCTTTCATAACTGACAATGTGCATGTTTGCATGACAGTAAATGTGTTGGTGAAAGAAAAGCGTGGTGTTAAGAGTTCTGTGGGTGTGCTTTTGTCTGTCTGTGCTGTATATATTCCAGCTTTATGTAAGTGTATCTGCAAAGCAGGTTGCAAATGATGTTTAGCATAAAAGTAACCATTTCAGTAAGAGCATTTCCATCCTGAAATAAGAACTTTATTTGTTCTCTTACACATACAAATTCCAATTCCAGTGAAGTTGGGACATTGTGTAAAATGCAAATAAAAGCAGAATACAATGATTTGCAAATCATTTTCAACTTACATTTAATTGAATACACTACAAAGACAAGATATTTAATGTTCAAACGGATTAACAATTTTTTTTGGCAAATATTCACTCACTTTGAATTTGATGCCTGCAACACGTTCCAAAAAAGCTGAAACAGGGACATGTTTACCACTGTGTTACCTCACCTTTCCTTTTAACAACACTCAGTAAGCATTTAGGAGCTGAGGACACTAATTGTTGAAGCCTTGTTGGTGGAATTCTTTCCCATTCTTGCTTGATGTACGTCCTCAGTTGCTCAAACAGTCTGTGGTCCCCCTTGGCATATTTTGCACTTCATAATGTGCCACACATTTTCATTGAGAGACAGGTCTGGACTGCATTTAGGCCAGTCTAGTAACCACACCCTTTTACTATGAAGCTACACTGTTGTAGCACATGTAGACTGTGGCTTTGCATTGTCTTGCTAAAATAAGCAGGGACGTTGCTAAAAAAGACATTGCTTTGATGGCAGAATATGGACACCTCAGTGGGGCAGTGGTTAGCACTGTGGCAGCACAGTAGGAAGATCACGGGATCGACTCCACCCCAGACCACCGTGGGTTTGATCCCACCCCCTGACCATCAGTGACCCTTCTGTGTGGAGTTTGCATGTTCTCCCTGTGTTTGCATGGGTTTACTCCCGGTACTCCGGTTTCCTCCCACAGGCCAAAAACATGCAAATTGGCCCTAGGTGTGACTGTGTGTATGAATGGTGAAGGGATTGGTGTAACACCTTGACTGCCAGGTGGATGCCATGAATTTCTCTCTGGGATTAATAAAGTATTTCAAAAATATGTGGTTTCAAAACCTGTATGTACCATTCATCATTAGTGGTGCCTTCACAGATGTACAAGGTGCCCATGCCATGGGCACTAACACATCCCCATACTATCACAGATGCTGGCTTTTTAACTTTCAGGTTGAAGCAATCTGGATGGTCCTTTTCCTCTTCAGCTTGGAGGACATAACGTTCATGATTCCAAAAACAATGTGAAATGTGGACTCGTCAAACCTCAGAACACTTTTCCACTTTGTGTCAGTCCATCTCAGATGAGCTCCTGCCCAGAGCAACGGGCAGCATTTCTGGGTGTTGTTAATATATGGCTTTCACTTTGCATGGCAGAGTTTTTACTTGCATTTGTAGATGTAGTGATGAACTATGCTAACTGACAATGCTTTTCAAAAGTTTTGCTGAACCCACGTGGTAATATCCTTTACAAAAGGATGTTGGTTTTTAATGCAGTGCCGTTTGAAGGATCGACGGTCACAGGCATTCAATGTTGGTTTTCAGCCTTGCTGCTTACGTGCAAAAATTTCTCCATATTTTTTGAATCTTTTCATGATTTGATGATTATAGAGCTCGCCAGCCCACGTGACAAACACAGAATGCATTCTGGGTTGGGTAGGTCTGGCAATTGTAAGCAGACTGCGAGTACACGGCACATCAACATTTCTTGTGAATGAACAAAAAAAAAAAATCACAAAATGGACCGTTTGAAGGAAAATTTAAAGGGACCATACTACGCCAAACTGAATGGGACGGCAAAAGCACGCTATTTGGCAAAGCTTGAAGGGGTTAATGGACTGGATTCCTACCAAAATACCACATGGAGTTCTGACGTAAACATTCTGCCTAACTTCGACCATGCCTTCATTTATAATTATATGATTTTAAGTGTAAGTCCGTACACACATGAAGTTTTTAGTAACTTTAGGTCTTTGCAGCAAGAAAAAGTGCAGTTCACAGATGGGTGGGTGCAAGTTAGTGCAACCCCTGATGCACTTGTGTCCTGCACTTGTTGTGGAAAAGGCTGTGTCGAAATAAAATCCCCATATAAGCACCACAACAACAACATCCTGCAGGCCTATGCAGACAAGCATTTTTGCCTGAAACTCTCTGATGGGAGACTAGAGCTCAAGCACAGTCACAAGTACTACAAGCAGGTACAAACCTAAATCTTTGTGACCGGCTCACATTTCTGTGACTTTGTTGTGTGGACCACAAAAACTTGTGTTGTCGTACGCGTCACACCAGATTCTGACCTGTGGGAGCCAACACTTTTATCTGTGGCCCAGAACTTTTTTTTTTTATAAAGTTGTCCTACCTGAGATTGTTGCCCGTCACTTTACTGACCCTGACCCCACAACAAAAAGGAGGGAAGCTGCAGCTGATAAACCCACCCAGAAGCCCAAAAAATGACATCTAATGGCATTACAGCCAGGTCCCACACACAATCCAAAAAGACAGGCACAGAACACAGCAGAAGTGTGATGGACTTGCAAGCAGCCAGAAGAGCTGGATGACATGGTTGCCTGTGATAACCAAAACTGTGCAATTCAGTGGTTTCATCTAGGATGTGTGGGACTCAGTGAAGCACCAGCCCCACAGCAGCCATGGTTTTGCAACATGTGCACACTAGATTAGTACGGTACTGTAGCATGAGACTGTTATGTACTGTCACATTGTTGTGTGAACAATGATACATGTCAATGATGCATGTCAGTTTTTATTGACCTTATAATTGATGCATGCCAATTTATATTCTTGTATTGTGTTTACTATAGGTTTTCTTTGTGACTTGAACGTGTTCAACATTAGACATAGTTTCATAAAAGTTTGACTGTGCTTTGCACACATTCTGTACAGTGTTTTACACCACTTAAGTTATGGTTACAGTTTTTCATCTGAGAAATAAAGAGCTGGAGTTTGTAAGCCATTGTGTCCTTTATTCCAAAAATTGTTACAAAGCAAGCAAGGAAGCAAGTGTATTTATATAGCACATTTCATATACAAGGGCAACTCAGTGTGCTTTACATACATAAAAACAAACGAGGAAAGAAAGCAAAATGCTTGAGCAATAAAAAAAAATTCAAGAGGTGCTGCTTTAACTGCTTCAATATTATTGACGCAGTTAAAGACATAATGTCAAAAGGGGTAAACCACACCCAAAACATGTCGGTGTCTACATTCTAAAACTTTGGCTTTATATCGACACTTGGACACATATTGGTCAAAGCACAGGTTACAGCAACAATCTTATCTAGTAAAGTCATGTCCTCACCTTCACATGGTACCACAAAGGTTCTCCTCTTGCCAGAGTAAAATTTGGTTAAGCCTAAGGTGACACATGCTACAGTTCTGCTGTTCTTGCACATTTTCCACTGGAGCATCATCAGCCTGACAGATCTGTGCTGCTTCATCAGATGTTGTCTCCTCCATCTCAGCCAGATGTTTGGTGTAATCTGTTGGTGATAAGGACAATATACTACTTTAGTTAATATATTTTGTAATCAAAAGGAATCCCAAGACACATTTTAGAAAGAAAAACATAGGCCAAAAAAAAAAAGACTACCTGAATATAAAGGAGCTACATTATCCATCTCAGTCACGGGGCCAGTGGTTTTGGGGTCTGTGTTGGGGGGTCACTTGCATGCCCTGCCGATTCTTTTTGTCGTGATCTCGTCCTTCTGCATAAGCGGTTAAACCTGTCAGGAGTGGTAGCTTGAAGCTCTGAATGCCCAAGGTTTAGAGAAGGTGCCCAGTCAGGATCACAGTCTAGCATTTCATAAGCTGGTCTGTCTGCTAAAGCAAAGGAAACGGTAAGAAAATACTCTGGTGTAGAACAAATTAAACCCACTTACACACGTGTGTAAGTGGTAACTTTGTCTAGCTACTTGGATATCGGAGTCTTTCTTTAGCTTCTCTTAGTTTTGTTTAGCTTAGCACTGCTAACATAGGATAAAAGCTATGACCAAGCAAGTTTTAGCCACTCAGCAACAAAGACAGACTTATATACAGTAAATCATAACGTACCTTTATGAAAATGCTTTGAACACACCACCATCGATAAAGGAGTGTGATTGAAAGTTATGTTGGGTCTTCTCAACTGCTGCAATCCAGACCATGCGTCGCCTCTTTTTTACATCCAAAATGTGGGCTGTGCTGTTCTTCTTCCATGCTGGACAATGATAAAAAGGTTTATCTTTTTCCATGGTGGTTGTGAGAACGACTATTACAGTTTACAACACAGCAATATTTCCCCATGTCTGCTTCTTTGTGTGCTTCTGCTTCTATGTCTGCTACGTTGACCTGATCTCAGCGAACTACCAAGCCTTCCATTCCCTGAATGCACTTGGTCAATTTTGTAAATGCTGCATCACACTGGCGAGCCTCATAGACTGTAGATTATGAAATCCCTAAATTTCTTGCAGTTGTACACTGAGGAATGTTGTTCTTAAACTGTTGGACTATTTGCCCACACAGCTGCTCACAAAGTGATGAACCTCACCCCATCCTTGCTTGTGAATGATTGAGACTTTTACGGATGCTCCTTTTTTGCCCAATCATGGCACTCACCTGTTTCCAATTAACCTGTTCACCTGTTAAATGTTCCAAAAAACTGTTTTTTGAGCATTCCTCAACTTTCCCAGTCTTTTCTTGCCCCTGTCCTAGCATTTTTGGAATGTAATGAGGCATCAAATTCAAAATGAGTGAATATTTGCAAGAAAACAATAAAGTTTATCAGTTTGAACATTAAATATCTCATCTTTATCCCAGTTTCATTGGAACTGGGGTTTGTAAATACATATCACAAAGCTGACCAACTACCAACACATCCTTACACATTTCAAGTCCTCTTTCTTTTACATTGTGCCCCACTTCACAAACCTGCATCCAACTTTAAAAGACCCTTTTGCTCCTGGTAAAACATGTTTACATAGGAAGGAGTGTGTGGTTTTTCTCCCTCCATGTCTCTTTCAAGTGCCTGTTCAATAGGCAGATGGTTGCACTTCCTTTTAAGGGCTGATCAGAATAGCCTATTAGTTACATGTGTATAGCATCTGTGTAGGGTTTGTGTTGAAGGGCAGGCATGAGGAGCAAGGCGAAGGTTCAGGCCTGGAATTACCCTCGTACAAAACAACATTGTTTTTCCCAGCGGCAGTATTTCATAGTTTGGATTGTGAGAACTGTTAGGAACTAGCTGTCACTGTGGACAATTTAATGCACAAGCAAATTTGTCTCTTTTTCCTCCCCCTTGTACTCTGACCCTATAACAGCCTAATTTCAATGGTAGTACCTTTACTTTTGTTTGAAAAAAATGCACAAGGTATGTATTGGACCTGGTCCAGATTTGGATTTACTGTGCAAGCGAAAAAAAAGGTTAACTTGCAGCTATCTCACTGCAGTTATCCTGAAGCCTTTGTGTTTGACATATTCCCGAGCTGTTCTTCCACTCTCTTTTGCCTCTCTATTTTTCTTCCTGTCTCTTGCTTTCACATACACACATACTACACAGGCATGTCCAAGTGTCTAAGAGTGCCATGTCTAAAGAGTTCCAGGAGCTTGTTACTGGGGCTGTCAAAAAGCAGAGACCCACCGCAGAGGTGAGGATGTGTGTGAAATCCCTTGAGTCTGTAGCGCAGGTCAGAAGCATAACAACATCCCGCTTCTCTTTCCACATGGAGATTTTTTCCCCTGATGCAACAATTCTAATGTGACATCTGAATACTGTAACAATAAAAGAGTTTTTAGTTTACATTACCCTTTAGCATATGGTCAGAATAAGTTTATAAATTAATTTTCTTGTGAAGTACTTTATTGCCTTTAATTAAAACTGCTAGTTTCCTTGTCTGAATATCCTAGTTTCTTTTGATTGGTCAGCCCAATCCTGAGAAGAGACTGCCCACCATTCCTAATTAGCTCCACAGTCTTACCGTTTTTGGTCTTTGAGGAGGCATATTGATTGGTGCGACATAAAAAAAATACTCGAGGAATGTAAAAAGTGTGTTTTTTCTCCAGGTTTTAATTTCAAAGGTTACACAACATAAGGTAAACACTGTAAAAATGAAAAGGTTTTGAAAATTGAAAGTTCAAGGCAACATGATGCAAGAGATTTTCTCTGAATTTCGCCAACTCAAACTCCTGAGTTTTGAAGAAAACTCAAAATTTTAACACAATGTACTGCAGTATATTTCTAAATGTTGAGGCCAATTAGTCGTGCTTTCACACCTAACCCATTTGATCTGGACTTTCAGACTTTTTTTTTTCCACAATATCTTTATTGAACCTTTTTTTTTTTTTTTAACAAACATGATACAAACAATCAAACACTAACACTAAAGTACTACAAAAAAAAAATGCACTAAAAACACCAACAACCACCAACAAAATCAAGTCTTCAACAATGCTCCTCTGTTTAGTCTAGACAATCCAATACATAAGTATACATATTATGTTCACCAGTTTGGAATTTACAAGGTCCACACACATCATTCACCTTCTTCTTCAAGAGTTATGTTTAAATTTTTTACATAATCAATAAAAGGTCTCCATATATTCTCAAACACAATTTCCTTTGATTTCAGTATATATGTTATTCTTTCTAATGGAAGGTTTGTTAACATCTGTCTTAACCACTGAGTCACATCTGGTCTATGAGTCTTTTTCCATAATAGTGCAATACATTTTTTGGCATTAAGCAAACTGAGGTCTATGAATGTTCTTTCACTTTTATTAAAATTATGCTTTTCTGGGTACAGACCCAACAAAAACAGTTTAGGATTCAGTATGATTTGTTTTGAGATTATTTTTTCAATTGTTACCCTCACCTCTTCCCAAAACATTCTTATTAATCTACATTCCCATAAACAATGAAATAGGGTTCCTTTACTTTCCATGCATTTTGTGCATGTATCTGGTATATTTTTGTTATATCTATTTAACTCCTCCGGTGTAACATACATCCGCATTAACCATTTGAAATGTATCAATTTAAGGCGTGCATTTATTGATTTGGTTTGAGCTTCTGTACAAGCCAATTCCCATTGTTCCTCTGAAATTTCAATTTGCAGATCTTCTTTCCAGTAGTTTAATCTTTTCAGTGAATTTTCACTTGAAGATAGTGTCAATGAGTTATAAAACTCTGAAATAATACCCTTTCTTTTACTATCTTTCATCATCATTTTTTCCAAGGATGAATAAATAGGTCGAGTGAGAGCTTTATTTTGATTTGATCGAATAAAGTTTCTAAGTTGAAGATATTTAAAAAAATGTGTTCTATTGAGATTAAATTTGATCCTCAGCTCTTCAAAAGACATTATGTTGTCTGCACATGGCAAATATAAATCCTGAATCTTTTGTATCCCTTTTAAATTCCATACTTTAAATACAGCGTCCGCTCTCCCTAGTTTAAAATATTGATTACCCCATATTGGACTAAATTGTGACAATAACTGTGGTTCTTTTAAATAGTTTTTAGCTTCACACCATATTTTGATCATATGCTTTACAAATGGATTTTTAACTTGTTTTTGTAATTTTTTTGCCGAATCTGAGTATATGAATATGGGAAGAGGTAAAGGTAAATTGTATGATTCCATTTCAGTCCAGTGAGGGAGATCATTTGATGAAAAATAATATGTCATAGACCTCAGTTGTGCCGACCAATAATACAACATAAAATTTGGACATTTCAGACCTCCACGATCAAATGGTAAATATAATAAAGACAAACGTAATCTAGCCCTCCTGTTGTTCCATATAAATTCCACTAACTTTTTTTTTATTCTTGAGAATAGATCTAAAGGTGGTGATAAGGGAATGTATTGAAATAAATAAAGTATTTTAGGTAAAATATTACTTTTAAGTATATTGATTCTCCCGATCATCGACATTGGTAGTGACATCCATCTCTGAGTTAACTCATTGATATCTGACATTAAGGCTTCATAGTTGACGCTGGCGACTGATTCTAGCTTAGGCATAATTTGGATTCCTAAATATTTAAACTGATTTACAACATTGAATTGATTTACCTCAGGGGCTGGGTAATTTCTCTGGGTCTCATTTAGCATTAATATTGAAGATTTAGTTTTATTTATTTTATATCCTGATATTTCCCCAAAATTCTTTATTAAATTCAACAAGGTTGGAATTGATTTTTTTAGATTCGACATAAACAAAATTATATCATCGGCGTACAGGGAGATTTTATGTTCTGTTGGTCCAACTTTAATTCCATATATTTGTGAATGTAAACGTATCGCTATCGCTAAAGGTTCAATTGCCATAGTAAACAGTAAAGGTGAAAGTGGACAGCCTTGTCGACATCCTCTATTGATTTTTATTGGTTTTGAAATATTGTTATTTGTTAGGATTTCTGCTGTAGCATTATTGTATATTATTTGAACCCATTTTATGAAATTATTTCCAAGTCCAAACCTTTGTAGGACTTCAAAAAGAAAGGGCCATTCAACTCTATCAAAGGCCTTTTCGGCGTCCAATGATAGGAGAGCTGTATCCGGTGCTTCTTTATTAAAATAAATAATATTAAATAGTCTTCTTACATTATGGAAGCCTTGTCTACCCTTTATAAAGCCATTCTGATCTCGATTAATAATATTTGGTAAAATTTCTTGTATTCGTCTTGCTAAAATTTTACAGATTATCTTAAGGTCGGCGTTTAATAGGCTTATTGGTCTCATATTTTCACATTTATTAGAGGGCTTACCTGGTTTTGGCAGCAGTATAATTAAGGCATTATTTATGTATGATGGTAAATTATTATTTTGAAATGCTTCTAAAACCATTTCCAAAAAAGGTTTTATTAATTTATTCTTAAATTTTTTATAAAGGTCAACTGGAAGACCATCTGGTCCTGCACTTTTTCCTGATTTCATATTATCAATGGCTAGCCCAACTTCTTCTTGACTAATTTTAGACTCCAATATCTCCCTGTTTTCATTTGGAATACACGGTATAGATAGTTCGTTCAAAAACCCATTTAGTTTTGTTAAATCAGGTTCATTTTTGGTATCATATAATTTTTCATAGTAATCTCTAAAGGCTCTATTAATTTCTAAAGGATCTATAACTACCTGTCCGTTACTTATAATACTGGTAATTGGTGTTTTAATTTCCAATTGTTTAATCTGCCATGCTAATAATTTTCCTGATTTTTCACCTTGTTCATAAAAAGATTGTTTCAATCTTAGAAGACTCGAGGCAGCTCTATTCGCTGATTTTTTGTCGTATTCAGCTCTCAAAATCAGTAATTCATTCTCCAACCTTGGGTCACTTCCTGCATACACTTTTTCCTGAAGACTTTTTATTTTATGTTCCAATTTAGCTCTCTCCTCTCGAGTCTTCTTAGATTTTGATCCTGTATAACTAATAATATGTCCCCTAATAAAAGCTTTGAAAGCCTCCCACTTTACACATGCTGATGTTTGTGTAGTATTGATGTCAAAGAACTCGTCTATCTGTTTTTCTATATACTTGACAAATTCCTCATCCTGAAGCCATTTATGCTGAAATTGCCATCTACCTGATTCCTTTGTCAATTTTTTATCTACATATATTAGACAACAGGGTGCATGATCAGAGATCACGATGTTATCATAAAAGCAGTTTTGAATCTTGGACCTTAATTCTGTGGAAATCAAAAAATAATCAATACGTGAGAATGTCTTGTAGGTACTGGAATAACAAGAATAGGCTTTAACTTGTGGTTTCATTTCTCTCCATATATCTAACAATCTCAATTCTTTCATAAAATGATTAATAGTCATCCTACATCCAATGTGCGTACAATCCAGTCCTGTTGATCTATCCACACCTGGATTCAATGTACAATTAAAATCCCCTGCTATTATATGTTGCCCTGTAAGTGATGATAAGATGAGAAATAAATTAGCAAAGAACTTCTGATCATCTATATTGGGACCATATAAGTTCACAAGATTTATATTTTCTAATAGCAAAGAACCTTGAATGATTACATATCTTCCAAATTTGTCTCCAATTACATTTTTCACTTGAAAAGGAACTGATTTATGTATGAGAGTCATAACTCCCCTGGCTCGGGATGAAAATGAAGAGGTGAATACACTTCCCTGCCATCTACTCCTAATTCTTTTAACATCCTCCTCTATCAGATGAGTTTCTTGTAAAAACACAATTCTTGAACTCATGTCCTTTATTTTATTCATAACTTGTTTAAGTTTTTTTAAATTTTGTAGACCTCTGCAATTCCATGAAGTTAAATTAAGATTAACACTTTGGTCCATGATCAATAGAGAGTTTGGGATTACCTTGCAGTGTAAACATGCTCATACAGAGAAGCAAAAACATGAGTGGTTGAACATTCATCCTACAAACTACACACAAACAAATTTCCCCTTCCCACACTTGTGGCAAACCCCCCAAAATCAAAAGAAAAATTCTGTCTCCCGATATAGCCATCGACCGTTCCACACCCACGGGGAACAGCCTAAGCCACTCCTTCTTCATCCTCCCAATCACCCTAACTCTACTGCTTTTAATGACGTAACATTAACTCTCCTCTGTAGTTTTCCAACTTAACTCCAGAATTTTTAACAACTTTGTACATCATAGTTTTTTTTTTTTGTTTGTTTTGTTTTTGTTTTGTTTTTTTAATATATAATACAATCTATATTTTGTAAACTTACTATTTACTTCAAGTCAGTCAGATGCCTGTGCAAATGCTTAATTATTCTACCTTATATTTTGTTCATGCTTAGCTCCCACCAGTCTCTTCTTCTTCTTTGATCTTCTTGATGAACTCCTGCGCCTCCTCTGGGGTCTTGAAGATGTGGGTTCTGCCCTCATACGTGGTCAGCAGTCTCGCAGGATAGATTACACCATGACGAATCCCAAGGTTGCTCAGCTCCTTACGTACGGGATCAAACTGCTTCCTCAATTGCTGGATTCCTGTGGCCAAATCTGGGTAGAACCGCACCTGCTGGTCCTGGTGTTTAATCTCTCCTTTTTTAGCTCGTGCAGCGTTGAAGATCTTCATCCTGTCTCTGTTGCTAAGAAACTTCATAATTAAGGTCCTCGGCGGTCCCTTATCTCTCCGTGGGCCAATACGATGTGCTTTTTCCAGAATCACTGCTGATTGCAACTCCTCGCTGCCCAGCACCTCCGGAATCCACTTTTCCAGAAAGGAACATACGTCCCGACCTTCTGATTCCTCTGGAAGACCCACCAGCCTCAAATTATTCTGTCTCGACCGAGATTCCAAATCCAAAATATTATCTTCCAGAGATTTTTTTTTTTTTTTCCAAAGTGCGCACCTTTAATTGAAGACGGGTGACGTCATCTTCAGCACTAGCGAGACGGAGCTCCATCTGCGCCGTTCGTTCTACACAGTCACCCAATTCCTTTCTTATTCCTTCCAACGCTGTCATAATCCCATCAAATCTAGAGGAAAAGTCCGCTCTCATTGAACTCATGGCAGCCATCAGCGCATCTGTGCCATTCCCCGCAAATATCGCACCGTTGCCAGCCTCCTCCGCCATATATGGAGTTTTGTTTGCTGCGTCACAGACCTGAAAGTCCGTTAATTTGGACTGTTTCGGCGGCTCGCTTTTTCCTTTTCCTGGTTTTCCAGCCTTAGGCTTCGCCGACATATCCTCGCCCAAATGCTGGGATACGTTCTGTCCCAAATGAGAGAGTTATTTGCCGATTTTTTTTTTTCCAGGAGCAGAGCAGAGCGAGACACGTCCGTCCTACGTGGCAGCCATAACCGGAAGTCGACTTTCAGACTTTTACTTTTGATCCAGACTAAAATTTTAGGTGTGAATGACATGGTTCAGGTGACCCACAGAACAGACACGACTCAGGGTAAATACAATTAATGTACTTTATTTGTTAACATGAGTGATTGGATGCGTGAGTGCGGGTATATGGTGTAATGTTGTGTAGTGCAATCCGTGTGCTCCAGCTGAGGTCGGCAGAGCACCGTACAAACTGGCAACCTGTCAACAGATGTTGGAATTGCTCAGGTGGCGCCGAAGCTGCAGCCAGGGAGACAGTGTCTGCAGGCAGATTAGCTGGAGGTGGAAGAAAGGGTCCACCGCCTGGAGGGAGACGGAGGCCCGCCGTTGCGTGCTCCGCCTGTGCACAGGGGAATCAGACAGGTTTAGTAGCAATTAAGCTTACTTGATAGTTGGTCTGGGCGGAACCGACCCGGACATCGTTCAGCGGGGCTTGGAAGCCGAAGGCTGGACGCTTGAGTGCAGGGAAGCACGGAGGCAGGGTGTGTGGTGTGATTCACAGGAGAGAATCAGACGACTCCGTCCCCAGCACTGGTCCTGATGGGAATAAATAGGGCTGCAGGAGATGACAGGCAGGTGCGTGCACAGGTGCCGTGATTGGCGGCCATGACAGTACTCCCCCCCCCCCCACGGCACGCCTCTCGGCGGGCGTTCCAACCTACCTGGGTGCTTCCGATGGAAGTCCCTAATGAGCTGCTTGTCGAGCACGAGGGCGGGATGCACCCAGGACCTCCACTCCAGCCCGTAGCCCTCCCAGTCCACCAGGTACTGCAGGCCACGCCCCCGGCGGCGAACGTCCAGGATGGAAGAAACGGACCACGCCAGGTTGCCGTCGATCACCCTCAGTGGAGGTGGAGACCTGGGAGGGGGACACAACAGGCTGGAGGAGACAGGCTTAACCTGAGAGACATGAAAAGTTGGACAGATGCGGGGGGGGGGGGGGAGAGTTAGACGCACAGACACTGGGTTAATAATTCGACATATAGGGAATGGGCCAATGAACCGCTGGGCGGTCTTCTTACTTTCCGCCTTCAGGTTGATGTTTTTAGTAGAGAGCCATACCTGCTGACCCACCTGATGAGCCGGGCATGGAACCCTGCGTCGATTGGTCACCGTGGTGTTGCGTTCCACTGTTCGTCGCAGTGCTGTTCTGGCTGCCCTCCAAATCCGCCGGCAACGTCTCAGATGGGCCCGAACCGATGGAACGGCAGCAATGTCCCCCTCCTCTTCAGGGAACAGCGGGGGGTTGTAACCAAACGAGGCCTCGAAGGGGGACATGCAACAGTGGACACCGCTGTGTTATGGGCGTGTTCAATCCAGGGGAGGTGTGTGCTCCATGACGATGGGTTGGCGGCTGTGACACACCGCAACGCTGCTTCCACCTCCTGGTTGGCTCGTTCACATTGCCCGTTGGATTGTGGGTGGTAGCCGGAGGACAAGCTCGCCGTAGCCCCTAAGGCGGTGCAAAAAGACTTCCAGACTCTGGAGATAAACTGGGGCCCTCGGTCTGATACTATGTCCTGTGGGATGCCATGCAGCCGAATTACATGCTGAACCAGCAGATCGGCTGTCTCCTTGGCAGACGGTAACCCCCACAGAGAGATGAAGTGAGCTGCTTTGGAAAACCTGTCCACCAGCGTGAGGATGGTGGTAAAGTTGTTGGACGTGGGGAGGCCTGTGACGAAATCCAGCGCCACATGGGACCATGGTCTACCTGGGATGGGGAGGGGATGGAGCAGCTCGGCCGGCGGCGATGAGGACATCTTCCCAGTAGCACACTTAGGACAGGCGCGGATGTACTCCCCCACGTCCTTCTGGAGGGATGGCCACCAAAACGACCTCTGTATGAGCACCACCGTGCATGCCCTTCCCAAATGGCAGGCGAATTTGGAGGTATGCCCCCACTGGATGACCTCCCCTCGGACCGCTGTGGGAACAAATAATTTGCCCGCTGGAACCCCCCCCCCCCCTTGGGTCGGCTTCGTCAGACTGCGCCCTTATGACCTTATCCCGAATGCCCCAAGCGAGGGCGCCCCCAATGCATGCTGGGGAGAGGATGGGGTGCTCAGCCTTCTCTGCCGTCTCTGGGGCGAACTGACGAGACAGGGCGCTGGGCTTGGTGTTCTTTAACCCAGGGCAGTAGGTGATGGTAAAGTCGAACCGTCCAAAAAACAGCGACCAGCGGGCCTGCCAGGCATTCAGCCGTTTAGCGGTCTGAAGGTACTCCAGGTTCTTGTGGTCGGTCCAGACGATGAATGGCTGTGACACTCCTTCCAACCAGTGCCGCCACTCCAGCCAGTTTTACCGCCAACAGCTCCCTATCCCCGATGTCGTAGTTTCGTTCTGCTGGAGACAGGTGGCGAGAGAAGTAGGCACAGGGGCGGATCTTACCGTCTGCTGGAGAGCGCTGGGACAAGACAGCCCCCACTCCAGAATCTGAGGCATCCACCTCCACCAGGCACTGAAGGGTGGGATCCACCTGCATCAGGATAGGCGATGATGAGAACCTAACCTTCAGCTCCGAGAACGCGGCGTCCGCCTCTTCCGTCCATCGAAAGGGGACCTTGGTGGAGGTCAAGTTGGTGATGGGGAAGGCGATACGGCTGTAGTCCTTTATGAACCAGCGATAAAAGTTAGCGTAGCCCAGGAACTGCAGCAGCTGTTTCCTCGATGCGGGGATAGGCCAGTCCACCACCGCCTTCACCTTCACTGGATCCGGGATGATCTCCTTCGGGGCGATAATAAAACCGAGGAAAGAGGTCCTGGAGACGTGGAACTCACATTTCTCTGCCTTGACGAAGAGCTTATTCTCCAGCAGCCGCTGCAAGACTCGCCTGACGTGCACACGATGCTCCTCCATGGACTGAGAAAAGATGAGAATGTCGTCAAGGTAGACAAACACAAAGGTGCCCAGAAAATCCCTCAAAACATCATTAATAAGACGCTGGAAGACAGCCGGGGCATTGGTCAGCCCGAACGGCATGACCAGATATTCGAAATGCCCACTAGGAGTCCTAAAGGCCGTCTTCCACTCATCCCCCTCACGTATCCGCAGCAGGTGATAGGCATTGCGCAGGTCTAATTTGGAAAAGCAGCAAGTCCCCCGGAGGGAATCGAATGCTGAGTTGAGGAGGGGGAGAGTGTACTTATCTTTGATAGTGATGTTGTTAAGTTCCCGGAAGTCGATACAGGGCCTGAGGGAGCCATCCTTCTTCCCCACGAAGAACGCCCCCCCACCGCCAAAGATGAAGGTCTAATAATACTAGAGCTGAGAGACTCCTTAATATATGAGTCCATAGCCGCGCGCTCCGGAGCAGACAGGTTGTAAAGTCTGCTAGATGGCAGCGGAGCGCCAGCCCGCAGATTAATAGCACAATCATACGGTCGGTGAGGGGGGAGGGAAGGGGCTTGGGATTTACTGAATACAGCCCCAAGCTCATGATATTCCGGTGGCACTTTTGACAGATCCGGGGGGGGGGGGCGGGCAGGGACATCCAGAGGCGTGGCAGGCGAGCATGCAGCAGACTGTAGACAGGCACTTAGGCAGAAAGGGCTCCACGACACAATACTTTCCGAACGCCAGTCAATTGATGGATTATGCAGGTGCAGCCAAGGATAGCCCAGGATGACTGGGGACGATAACACCGGCAGGACAAACAAATTTAACTCCTCCCGATGGTTGCCCGAAATGATAACTGGCACCGAGGCGACCCGATGAGTGACAGTGGCCAGCGATGCCTTAAACAGGGCAATAAGCTTAAGGGGAGTTTTAACGGCTGCATAGTTAGACCCAGACGGGTTGCCAGACTCCTAAAAATGAAGCTCTGCTCGGCCTTTGAGTCAATGAGTGCATGTGTCTTATGTTCCTAGTGACCAAAGCAAAACCGAATAGGAATGAGAAAACGGGTGAGTTGATTGTTACAGTTTACGTCCTTGAGGCCCCCTACTTCTACGCACTGACTTACCCTTTTGGCCGCCTAGGACAAGAATTCAGGTCATGCTCCTCGCTCCCGCAATAGACACACAACCCCAACTCACAGCGGCGCTGTCTCTCCGCAGCAGGAAGTTTCGACCCACCTACTACCATTGGTTCTTGGTCCTCTGGGAGGTCAGTAGACGGGAGGGCCAGCAGGGGGGGCTGGAGAGAACGGCGCGGCATATTCCTCGAGCGGCCGGAAGTCTTGCGCTCCCTCAGACGGTTGTCAAGGCTATTGGCCAGGGAGATACACTCATGCAGCGTAGAGGGTCTCTCTAGGCGGGCCAGCTCGTCCCGCAGGCTAAGGCTCAAACTCCTCAGGAATATACTACTCAGGGAGGCATCTTCCCACCCAACCTCCGTAGCCATGACCCGGAAGTCAACAGCGTAATCGGCTACTGCTCTCGACCCCTGCCGAAGATTTAACAGGCGAGAGGTGAGTACATCCTCCCGGTCCGAGTGACTAAAAACCTCCTGGAATTCCTGGGTAAATTGAACGTATGTCATGGAAGCATAATCAGCCCTAGCCATAACCGCGTTAGCCCATGCTAAAGCCCGCCCCTCTAACAGGTTGATCATATAGCCAATGCGGCTCTGGTCAGTGGGAAAATCTCCGGAACCCGTTGGAACACTATTTCGCACTGCATGAGGAATCCCCGGGCTTCTCCCAACACCCCTTTAAAGCGGGTGGGAGTAGGGATGGGAGTGAGCTGACTAGCGGGACCTGTAGAGTGAGGGCTAAGAGTAGAGCTAGTGGTGGAGCTAGCGGTAGAGCTAGCGGGAGCTGAGGAGCTAGCTGGTGCTGTGGGGAACCCCTGTGGGCTAGCTAAACAATCTAACCTATCGGTGATGTGGGTTAGCTGAGTTAGCATCACCTGTTGCTGGTACACTAATTGGTCTACCCGAGCCTCTAGATGGTTAACTCGGCGCATGAGTGCGCTGTCTGCCGGGTCACTTTGGCGGAGTTGTACTGACATGGTTCAGGTGACCCACAGAACAGACACGACTCAGGGTAAATACAATTAACGTACTTTATTTGCTAACGTGAGCGATTGGATGCGTGAGTGCAGGTATATGGTGTAATGTCGTGTAGTGCAATCCGTGTACTCCAGCTGGGGCCAGCAGAGCACCGTACAAACTGGCAACCTGTCAACAGATGTTGGAGTTGCTCTGGAGGCGCCGAAGCTGCAGTCAGGGAGACAGTGTCTGCGGGCAGATTAGCTGGAGGTGGAAGAAAGGGTCCACTGCCTGGAGGGAGATGGAGGTCCGCCGTTGCGGGCTCCGCCTGTGCACAGGGGAATCAGACAGGTTTAGTAGCAATTAAGCTTACTTGATAATTGGTCTGGGCGGAACCGACCCGGACATCGTTCAGCGGGGCTTGGAAGCCGAAGGCTGGACCCTTGAGTGCAGGGAAGCACAGAGGCAGGGTGTGGCGTGATTCACAGGAGAGAATCAGACGACTCCGCGCCCAGCACTGGTCCTGATGGAAATAAATAGGGCCGCAGGAGATGACAGGCAGGTGCGTGCACAGGTCCCATGATTGGCGGCCATGACAATGAAAGCTAACTAACTAACTAACCTGCACTTATATAGCGCTTTTCTAGTCACAAAGACCACTCAAAGCGCTTTCACTAGTACTAACCCTCTATTCTAAGGGCCTATAGGAAACAGATATCTAGTGACAATTTAGAACAGCCAATTAACCTAACATGCATGTCTTTGGATTGTGGGAGGAAACCGGAGCCCCCGGAGTAAACCCACGCAGCACAGGGAGAACATGCAAACTCCACACAGAAAGGTTCCAACCCCTGCCAGCCTGGGGATTCGAACCAGGAACCTTCTAGCTGTAAGGCAACAGTGCTAACCACTGCACCACCGTGCTGCCCAAGCTCCCATGAACCACGGTCTGGACCACAAAGACACAATCTGACCCGGCAAAGAAAGGTGGTGTCAGTCCGAACCAAACTGAACCTTGGCCCAGTTCATTTAGAGTGTGAAAGCAATTTTCAGAAAGGTTTGGACTTTCGGACCAGTTACAGGAAGTCCCGGCAGCCGAAAATAGGGAATGTCACAACCCTCCTCGTGCGCTATTACGCAGCACATCGAGGAGTGACGAGGAAGAATGGATTCTCATGCAGGATTACACCACAACACATTTATTGAACAAAAGATGAACAGTTCCAAAAATAAACACATACAAGAAGGCTACGGGGTGCACTAAAGGGCTTACACGATGACGTGCAGCGGGCAGACCACTGTGCACAGTGATTACAATAGACAGTACAAAATAACGTAAATAACTTGGGTTAACTTAGAGTCCTCCAGGACACTCTACTGACTCGAGTGAAAGTAATTGGGCAAAGTGCCAAAGCGTAGCAGCACCACTGCAAGGGGAAACACTAACAGTTTGTACTCACAGAACAGGAGCAGTCCGAGTAGTCCAAGTATATCCCACAAGCACACACAACCAGAAACCACACTGAGGGGAGTAAGAACAGTGTGGCTTCCAACTCCCTCATCAGACCGCTCATTCATATGACGATTCATAGCCATATGACTATGCACACACAATGGTCCAGCAATGCTTGACTGGCGAAGGCCACTTAAGTACAAGCATTATTGGCACCACAAATTGGGCACACCTGGGCGAGGTGTGGGAAAGACAATTACTGGAGTGGAATCAGCTGGCTGTCAAGAGGAAGGGGGCGTGGTCGGACCAGCAAGTGTTAGACAACACCCACATGAATGTTGGTCAAGGCGGCTGCCTAACAGCTGCCATCCAGAGCAGTGGCTACAGGCATGGAAAAGAAAAGGACAAAAGACATAGAAACTACAAGAACTCAAAAGATAATAAAATACACAAATATACCGAACCCGAGCCACAGAGAATGGTCAGAACCAAGCCTAAAGGACAACACCGGCTCGGTTCATGACAGAGCCCCCCCCCCCCCAGGAGTGGATTCCAGACACCCACAGCAACATCAAAAGGGAAGGAAACACCTGCCCCCCACCACCACCCCCAGCAGAAACAACAACACAAACCCAGGTGGGAGGTAGGGGAAACAGGAAAGGAGGGAACACAGTACACCCCACCCAGGGCCCACAGTTAACCCCCCCAAGTCCAAAGGCGTGGAGGCTCAGGGAGCCGCCCAGAGTCCCAGGCCCAGCAGGAAGTCTGGTGAAAGAGTCCGGTGGCCTGCCGGAAAACACGGGCCACCTGACCCAGAGACTCAGTCCTTCCGTCAGCCGGCCAGCATTGTTGAACCACCAGGACCAAAGGGATGAAGCAGGAGGCGGCCTGCCCACCAGGAGGCTCACTGGTGGGTGACCGGACCGTAGAAAGAGAACCCCCACGGTGTCGGACAAGGAGGAGAAGGAGGCTACGGCGTCTTCAGGCTGACCCCCAGCATCTTTGGTGGTCCCGGCTTGGGACACAGCTGCACCCGCGGTGGGCCCTGACTGGACCAACACTGCATCCCCGGTGGACCACGACCGGGCCAACGCTGCACCCACGGTGGACCCCAAGTGGGCCAATGCTGCACCCTCGGTGGACCCCGACCGAGCCAAGGCTGCACCCTCGGTGGACCCCAACTGGGCAAACACTGCACCTGCAGTGGCTCCCGATTGAAGCTTTGCAGCACCCGCGGTAGACTCCAGCTGGAGCTCTGCAGCACCCGCGGTGGACCCCGACCGGGCCAATGCTGCACCCACGGTGAGCAGGCCAACCCACTGGAGCATCAAGCTGAGGAGATGGTCGATCAGAGGCGCCCTGATGAGCGCAGCGGGGGGAGCAGGACCCATGACGCCGCCAGGCGGTGAGACCGGATCCACCGAGACCCCTGGTGACGATGGATCTGCTCCTGCAGCCCTAAGAGGAAGCTCAGGAACAACAGAAGGAGAAACGTGGTTAGGTTCGCCGGCAGTGGCGGAGCCTGGCGAAGGGAGTTCAGATGCAGCTGAGGGCTGCACCTGACTCTCTTCACCCAGAGCCAGACAAGATCTCTCTAACACTGACATGAGAAAAACAAGAGCGATAATTTGCCTGAACTCGAGCTCGACTGCCGTCCAGGACTCCATCGATCCTGGTGCTGAAGACTTGGGCCCAGCCTCCAAGAGGTCCAACTCTGGCTCCCATTCCGCTGCGACCATCTCCGCAGCTGGCAAGATGGTGTAAGCAGTTCCATAGTCCTCCTGCAGCAGCTCCAACACTGGGGTTTCCTCCGGCGTGGCTGCAGGGGAACATCTCCTTGCTGGCTCCGGGGCGGAAGCCTCCGAAGCCACCGGCTCCTCCACCGTCTGATAGCTCTGACCTTGGGCCAACAGGCACTCAGGAAAAATTGGAGGAGACACGGAGAGAATAGAAAGAGAATTGATGTTTGCAGCTGGAGGAGAGGACCCAGCGGACTGCTGAGACTGGGCCTCTCCCTCGGGAGACAGATGAGGTTTATCATGATTTAATGGAATAGAATGAAAAAACACTTGCCTGTCATCCTGGTGTTTGATGTTAACAGCTGCAGCAGGCTGGCGGTCCTCCCTCTCCGTGTCCACGGTGAACCTGGCACCTTCAGAGGATTGTGGAGCAGCCGTCTTCATGGCAACGGAGGTGGGCGTGCCCAGGGTGGCCCTGACAGGCTTCATGGCAGCTGGGGGGAAGATGACTACCGAGGACAAGGAGGGCTTCTCCTGACGCCCCAACACAGGATGACGTCGTCTGCAGGGTGCTGGAGCTGGATTAGTCGGAGTGGGAGTGGGTGTAACACTCTGGTGTGAAGCAGGAAGAACGGAACCCCGGGAGCACTCCACCTTCGGCGCAAGCCTGGTCTTCTTAGGGGATTTCTTCGCCGCACCCACGCCACAGCGCTGCCAACTGGGTGATCCTCTCCACTTCCTCTGCATGCTGAGAGAGCTGAGGGCACTGCTGGACCTCTGCCTCCACCAGAGCCACGTACCAGAGTATATCCTCCGGGGTGGAATATTTGCTTGCCAATGAGATTAGTCCGTCGATGTCCATCAATGCTCGGCAGTATTCCCACCCCAGGCTCATCAGATAGGTCCGGCTTGCCGTCTCCATAGCCAACTCCAAACACAGGTGAGTGAAAAAAAAAAAACAGTTCAAAAAAGAAAAAGTGATGTGTGGGCCGCTAAATCCTCGGCTGGCTGGACCATTCTGTCACAGCCCTCCTTGTGCGCTCAGATTGATTGTCTTTGATTAATTGTCTATGTTTATTGCACTGTCCCTGTCAAATAAACTAATCTACTACTACTATTACGCAGCGCATTGAGGAGTGAGGAGGAAGAACAGATTTACACAGAGTTACACCACAACACATTTATTGAACAAAAGATGAACAGTTCCAAAAATAAAGACCTACAAGAAGGCTATGGGGTGCACTAAAGGGCTCACACGATGACGTGCAGCGGGCAGACAACAATGTACAGTGGCCACAATACAGAAAGTACAAAATAATGTAAATAGCTCGGGTTAACTTAGAGTCCTCCAGAACGCTCTACTGACTCGGGAGAAAGTAACTGGGCAAAGTGCCAAAGCGTAAGAGCACCGCTGCAAGGGGAAACACTAATAGTTTGTACTCACAGAACAGGAGCAGTCTGAGTAGTCCAAGTATATCCCACGAGCACACAACCAGAAACCACACTGAGGAGAGTAGCGACAGTGCGGCTTCCGACTCCCTCGTTAGACAGCACATTCATATGACGATTCACATCCATATGACTATGCACACACAGTGGTCCAGCAATGCTTGACTGGCGAAGGCCGCTTAAGTACAAGCATTGTTGGCACCACAAATTGGGCACACCTGGGCGAGGCGCGGGAAAGACAATTACCGGAGTAGAATCAGCTGGCTGTCAAGAGGGAGGGGGCGTGGTCGGACCGGCAAGTGTTAGACAACACCCACACGAATGTAGGTCAAGGAGGCTGCCTAACAGCTGCCGGTCAGAGCAGTGGCTACAGGCACAGAAAAGAAAAGAACAAAAGACATAGAAACTACAAGAACTCAAAAGATAACAAAATACACAAATATACCGAACCCGAGCCACAGAGAACGGTCAGAAATGAGCCTAAAGGACAACACTGGCTCGGTTCATGACAGGGAAAACGAGCCGTTATAGCACTCAGTGAGAAGAAGACAGCCAGTTTATAGCCAAAATATGGCCATTAGCAGCATAAGTAGTCAATTGAAAAAAAAAACATTAAAATGCAGAGACTTATCAGAAGTTTTTGGTGAGGATGCAACAGTGTATGAAAAACTGGACAAGCAATACCATCTAAAAATTATCAAGGTTGATGAGGACAAATGTCCTTTTAAATGAAGACCTGGATAATATTCTAGCCTCTCTAGACCAGTTTGCCAACTAGTATGTTGGAGTCTTCCCCAGTTTTAACTTAAAGTGTGGCTACCAAAGTGTCCAGAGCTGCCGAGAACTCCTCAGAGGGTGAGTAGTATGTTTGATAATTACTGGTCTGTGCTAACAATCCAAACATCGTCATGATAGCAAGACACCTGCGCATCACGTAAAAATTGTTTAGTTCACTTTGATAAAAAGTAGTGTGAAACCAAAACCAACTTAATGGACCAAATGTAAACAATGTAACAAAAGCTTGAAACTTGGTATGACTTTCAGGTGTGAAAACAATCTGAAACATCTGAGTTTTCAAGAAAGCCACTGCAGGTGTAACCACTAATCATCTTTTGTTTATATAATTTTCATGTGTAAAATTTGAGTTCTGCATACCAAGAATTCCAAAAATTAAAATCCTTGCCAACAGATGTTATACAAATATTCCTATAGTTATCACATTTGTAGTACTTTTGCACCTTTCAGCCAACTGCAGGAGCAACTAGACTTGCAACCATCCTCACTGCTGCCATCTTCCCATGTGCTACGGTCTGTTTTTTTTTTTTCCTGACCTGGATTCAAATCACCACGTCTGCTTACACAGGAAGTGTTTTAAGCCACTAGGCCAGGGAACGGCAACCTGGACTACAGAAATGGCCACTTTAAGGGATGTCCAAAAAAAATCTGCATGGAGCCAAAAATGGATCTTCTTCTTTTAGATTTAATTGGCAGTTGGCAACCAGCTTACAGGTGCATTACCGCCACTGACTTGATTATCATCACTCTATATCCCCGCATAAGGAGTTATGAACAACTCCCCATGTGTGAAAAAATTATCCGTCCTTGGACTGTGTCCCCGGTGTCGTCGTCAACTAAGGTAAAACACCAGAGCTACAAGTACAAACAATATTAAAAGAGGGGTTTTGTCATAAATTTGCATTCTTTTTTTTTTATTATAAATTAGTTATTTTTCTCACAAAAAAACTTTTTTCTTGTAAATTTGTGATTATTTAAAGAAATTGTGACTTTTTTCTTGAAAATTTTAGGGTGTGTTTAGCTAATTAAATTTACTTCTTTTTTTCCCTAAATTTGTGATATTTTTAGGCATAAATCCTCTGCTTTTCTCTTTTTTGGAGGAGGGGGGTTACCTTCTTCAGTTAAAATTACAGCATTTTTCACATACATTTGTGATTATTTTTTTCAATGTGCAACTTTTTTTGTTTTGTTTTGTTTTCTTGTTTGTTTGTTTATTTCAATACCTTGAGGAGCCATTTACTATTGACAACATCACATGGGGCTCCAGAGCCGTAGGTTGCAGCACTAGGCCAAGTTCAGAAATGTATCATTTTGCCATGGAATTTTTAGTTCTTTTAGCCTTTTACTTTTCACAGTAAATATACTCAAATATAAAAGTTGAATTATTCCAAAGTTAGATTTATTTATTAAAGACTGTGAATTGTGGTTATAGAGTGCATCTGGAAAATATTCACAGCGCTTCACTTTTTCCACATTTTGTTATGTGTTGCCTTATTCCAAAAGGGATTAAATTCATTTTTTTCTCAAAATTCTACACACAATACCCCATAATGGTAATGTGAAAAAAGGTTTGAGATTTTTGCAAATTTATTGAAAATAAAAAACTAAGAAATCACATGTACATAAGTATTCACAGCCTTTGCTCAATACTTTGTTGATGCACCTTTGGCAGCAATTTCAGCCTCAAGTTTTTCTTGAATATGGTGCCACAAGCTTGGCACACCTATCTTTGGGCAGTTTCGCCCATTCCTCATTGCAGCACCTTTCAAGTTCCATCAGGTTGGATGGGAAGCGTCGGTGCACAGCCATTTTCAGATCTCTCCAGAGATTTTCAATTGGATTCAAGTCTGAGCTCTAGCTGGGCCACTCAAGGACATTCACAGAGTTGTCCTGAAGCCACTCCTTTGAGATCTTGGCTGTGTGCTTAGGGTCGTTGTCCTGCTGAAAGATGAACCATCGCCCCAGTCTGAGGTCAAGGGCGCTCCGGAGCAGATTTTCATCCAGGATGTCTCTGGACATTGCTGCATTCATCTTTCCCTCTATCCTCACCATTCTCCCATTTCCTGCCACTGAAAAACATCCCCACAGCATGATGCTGCCACCACCATTGGCATGGTTATGAGTGGTGCCTGGTTTCCTCCAAACATGACACCTGGTATTCACGCCAAAGAGTTCAATCTTTGTTTCATCAGACCAGAGAATTTTGTTTCTCATGGTCTGAGAGTCCTTCAGGTACGTTTTGACAAACTCCAGGTGGGCTGCCATATGCCTTTTACTAAGGAGTGGCTTCCGCCTGGCCACTCTACCATACAGGCTTGATTGGTGGATTGCTGCAGAGATGGTTGTCCTTCTGGAAGGTTCTCCTCTCTCCACAGAGGAACCCTGGAGCTCTGACAGAGTAATCATCGAGTTCTTGGCCACCTCCCTAACTAAGGCCCTTCTCCCCCGATCGCTCAGTTTAGACAGCTGGCCAGATCTAGGAAGAGTCCTGGTGGTTCCGAACTGCTTCCATTTATGGATGATGGAGGCCACTGTGCTCATTGGAACCTTCAAAGCAGCAGAAATTTTTCCGTACCCTTCCCCAGATTTGTGCCTCGAGACAATCCTGTCTCGGAGGTCTACAGACAATTCCTTTGACTTCATGCTTGGTTTGTGCTCTGACATGCACTGGCAACTGTGGGACCTTACATAGACAGGTGTGTGTCTTTCCAAATCATGTCCAGTCAACTGAATTTACCACAGATGGACTCCAATTAAGCTGTAGAAACATCGCAAGAATGATCAGTGGAAACAGGATGCACCTGAGCTCCATTTTGAGCTTCACAGCAAAGGCTGTGAATACTTATGTACATGTGATTTCTTAGTTTTTTATTTTTAATAAATTTGCAAAAATCTCAAAAAAATTCACGTTGTCATTATGGGATATTGTGTGTAGAATTTTGAGGAAAAAGGTTAATTTAATCCCTTTTGGAATAAGGTTGTAACATAATAAAATGTGGAAAAAGTGAAGCGCAGTGAATACTTTCCAGATGCACTGTATATTCTTCTTGATGTATTTTTGTTGTACTAGGGCATGCCCATAGAAAGCAAGTATTCCTGTCTGAAATAGGTATCCCAATCAGGCTTTACAGGCCCAAATGTAGGCTGTGTTTGAAAGTGGAATACAGAGGTGTAGCCTATATATAGGCAATCACATGTTCGACTTTGACAAATACGAAAAGGACTGAACTGAGATTTATTTAATTGTGTGAATATTAATTACAGAATGATTGAAAATAAATGGGACATCAAATATTAGCTACTGTTTAAGAACCGTCTGTTTATTTGTTTGTCAGATCACTTATTTGTGTGGTCTTTTATGAGTTATAGTCATAATAGTGTATCTTGCACTTTGGAGAATGGGAGTTGTTCAGTAATCATTATAGATTAGTTTATATGTGTAGTTTGTAGTGTATCATCAGTAAACTCACGCAGTACTATAACAGGACACGTTTACAAGTTTTTGAGACCCACTGTAGTACATCCTTTCATATTTTAGCAATATTATAAGTACAAAACACTGAATATTATTTTTTTTGTATTTGTATTTTGTATACTTTATTGATCCCCAGAGGGAAATTCAGGGCATCCAACTGGATGGATGAGGTAGCCACGGTACGGTGCCAATCCCTTCATCATTCACACCTAGGGCCACTTTAGAGTCTCCAATTAACCTAATTTGCATGTGTTTTTTTTTATACACAGCAGAATGACCCGTTTGGCTGCAACTGTTGCATCAGTGTTGCCCATTTGTCTATAAATATTTAAATAAAAATGATTTATTTCGTTATTTGGGCATTTCTGTGTCTTGTTGTCGTTTAGTCAAAGTGTGCATATGTGTCCGCATATGATATGCAGTTCATCTGGCCATTCCGCTCCAAAATGAAGCAGCAGTTGGGACTGCTGTCTACCACTGACTGGGCAGGCTGGGCGTGCCTCCCCGTGAACGGTTGTGGAGTGCCCAGTCGGACACCGGTGTTGGAGAAGCAGCAGCTGAACCGGTGGATCGCAGTCCTTTGCAGGGAGCCAAGCCCAGCCTGCCTGGTTAATGGGAGACTCACCTGCTGCTTTAGCCGTGTGCCAGTGATGTCCTTTGCGGCACCATGGGTCCCCGCCAGCGCACCCCCAGCGTATCCACGCACGTCGTGTTCTCCATGCCGAATTATCCATTAGACCTACGCAATCACAGCAACTTTATGGTATAATTTTTTAAGCATTAAATCTTAAGTATTATCTAGTCAAATTTGTCACTTTTCGCTTCCTTGTTTTGCTGACAGAGTGCTGTGGTTACTGATGCTGTAATGCCGCGTATTATCCAATCAGTATGGAGTCTATCAGAAAATCTACCCACACTTCTAGAAGCCTGGGCATGAGACAGAGTGGTGGCTAAACTTTTATTGCTAAAAACTACATATTTTGACTGAGCAACTCCATACTCGGGGATGCACACCCTCGTAACCTCAGCAAAGCATTTATAAAATCTGAGGTCAGTTTGTCAAACGGTTTGGGAGATATCTGAGGAACAGACAGACAGACAGACAGACAGACACACACACACACACACACACACACACACAGAGTGAGACAGAGATTTGATACATTTATAGATAGATGTTGTAGGTTTTTGACCAGCCAACCACAAATTTTGTTTGCCCATTAAAACACAGCACAAATGAGTTAAACAGGTATGTTTGGGCAGGATTTGCTAAAATGTTTTGTTTGAAGAAAAGCCTGTTTTAATTTTTAATGGCAGTGAAAGAAGTTACTGTTTGTATTTATATTAAAAAAACCCTGAAAATTCTACATTAAGCTGAAGCATGAGACATACGTCTGTGCCTCTGCACTGTGCTCATTTAGTCATGAAACCATTCAGAACCTGCCAGATTAATGGTGGGGTGAATGTTTACAATAAAGGCTATGAAGGTCAAATCCTAATGCTAAAGCTGGCCTTGCTTATAGTAACACTCTGTCTCAGCGTGCCTCTTGATAGAACAAAGATGCCACGTTTTTGGCTGGAATCCATGCACGGCCAACCCTGGCACTCTTCTTAACCCCTCACACTGATTATTTCACTTCCTCACATTGTTATTTATTCAGACTAAGCTCCCATCATGCTGCAGTCTGTTTATGGCTCATGGTGCCAGTGTACGCAGGACTCAGACACAGTTCTGCAGTAATCTGGATTGCTGCAAGAAAAGACACCTCAATAAAGGCAGATCTGCTGACTTCCCACAGTCATAAAGGAGAATAAACAAGGTTAGGGCAGAATAATCATGCCGAGCTGCTTCCTGGTATTAAGACACTGATGGAACTTCTTCCACTGTACAGACTCTTGTTCTTCTAGTTCTCCAGGCAGTTTACAGTGATTATATTTACATTTTTCACTTGATTGTCTAGATTTGAATCTATATTGGTTCTGCTAGGTTAGTATATGAATGTGCCTGTAGAAATACACGACAACCAATCATCTTCTGTTTATATGTTGTGATGGATACTTTAGAAAGCATCTCTGTAGAAAGCATAAACAGCTGGATTCAGCTACAGAATTTCATGTGTTGTTTATTGCAAAGGTACTTTGTCAATCATTTTAATAGAATTTATATAGCCGTAGGATAAGGGAGGGTCAGACACCTACTGTGCCCTGTTAGGGCCCCTTTACACTGGGGTGGAGGTCGCTGAGAGCTCATTGAGCGATAAAAATATCGCCAGATTTCTCAATGATTTTTCAATGATCTCTCAGCAGTCGCCAGAATCTCACTGATCTCTCAATGATCTTCCAGTAATCTTCACAGTTGCCATGGTCTCCTTAGAGTTTTGACTCAGTCCAAAACAGTCTGTCAATGATCTCGAAAGGATCACCAAAGGAAAGAAATCCTTCAATGAACTCTCAAGAAGTACTCATCAAGACCTCATCAAGCTTTCAATGATCTCTCAGCAATCTCCACCATGGTCTTTCAATGAACTCTATTAGTCTTTCATCAAACTCTCAGCAATCCCTCACTGATCTGTCAGTCATCTCTACCTTTGGAATGGAAAAATTTAGCATTCATTGAAAGATTGCTGAAAGGTCATTGGGAGACTGACAAGATCATTGAGCCCTCCTTGAGAGTTTGTTGAGAGATTGCTTCCCTTTCACAATTGCTGTGAGATTGGTTTGGACTGAGTCAAAACTTTGAGGACTGTGGAGATCATTGACGATCACTGAGAGATCTTGGTGATCGCTGAAGGATCATTGAAAGATGGTTGAGCAATCTGGCCATTTTTTCATCACTCCACAATTTCTCAGTGATCTCCTCTCCTATGTAAACGGGGCATTAGGGAGTGAAGGGAAAGAGAACAAATAAAAAAGAGGAAGGTACTGTGGAAAGTGCAAACAGTACACGGGGCAAAACACAAACTAATGAAGAGCAGACCACTTCAATAACCTGCAGAAGTAACTAAGATGAGAATTGGGGTCATTGGCACTAATCATCAGATCAGCGATCATCAGATTCAGCGCTAATTGTCAGGAAGTATCTTATCATCACGAGGTTGCTTGGAGGCAAGACAGCAGGCAGGAAGTGACACAACACGCATCACCAAATTACATCTGTGAATAAAAGCAAACATGAGCAGCCAAGCTATTTGCTCCAGGATGTTGTGCAAAATCTACAGTAAACAGGTTAATCGGTGGATTGATTTAACACGACCCTATAAATAAAAGTAGTTCAAATACAACACAACAAATGTTGAAACTAATAAATTTCTGGTGTATATTTTTATAAATAATCTTGCACATTCTGGTTTCAGACCTAATGATTGACTTTGGCCTTTCTGTGTGGTGTTTGCATGGTTTTCCTGCGTCTTTCTGGAGTTTACAAACTGCATTGACTAATAATGTTCTTCCAAATGTTCCTATGCTTAGGGAGAGATTTGCAATCATGTCTTTTTTAATTTTATTTTGGCATTTAGGGATGCCCTGATATGAGGCACATTCAGCCTAAATATTTAATACTGCAGAGAAGTTGTGCTCATTCAGTGCAATAAACTCACCATTATTTGTTAGGCTTTTTAATTTGTCTTATCGCCTCTGCACGGTCTCTGATGATTGCTACTTGGGTGAGGGGAACCTCTCACAATACTGGCGGTGATAAGGGATGAATGGTTCCCTGCTTATGAGTGAGATATTTTTTGTCATTTGGATTTACAGTACAAAAAGTGCCCTTGTACCCACCTCCCATATACACCAGATATTTTTTCAACAAGTTCCATTCAGAACTAGAAAAGCACTCGGAGAGCGCAGACCTCCGCCAAGCGCCACAATTCCCCCCATACAGTGTTTGTGTGTACGTTTTCAGATTCCTTGAGCATGTAAACATATGACTAGCAATTGGATTCACAATGATTATTTGTTTATTTGACAGGGACAGTGCAATAAACACACAATTAATCAATGACAATCAATCTGATAGTGATAGGATTAGTGGTTCAGTAGTAAAAGCATTGCCTCCTTGGCGGAGGTAATAAACTGAAGTGTTGCTGTTGTGTCCATCTCCTCCACTGACGGATGCAAATTGGGTAGACAGGTTGCCGTGGGTTTTATATTATATTATTTTGGGGTTGCGCTCCGTGGCAAACGAGAATTTAGAAGCTTCGCCGGCAGAGAGCTCGTTATTGCACAGCTCCTATGGCTGGCCGGGGAATTTCTGCCAAATGCGCAGCTCCTATGGCTGGCCGGGGAATTTCTGCCAAAGAATCCATCGGCGGACAGCTGCCCGTGTGAGGTTTTGCAGTTGCGCGCAAACACAAGCACGCTGGCGGGCCCAGGCCAGCAGTGTTTTCCGCATGCTTTTGTGCCTAAAACGTTGAAGAACGCAGAGTTTGTGTTGCAGACACGACGACCAGCGCCCTCCATTGCGCTTGCGCACATGTTGAAAATGGCCCTATGTCACAGTGTTGAAAAATGCTTTAAAAAAATTCCTGTATCCAGACGGTGAACCGGATCACCCCCAAAATTTAATCAGTTCTTCCTTGTACCATTTCCAACAACGCCTGAAAGTTTCATGGAAATCCGTCCAAGACTTTTTGAGTTATCTTGCTAACCAACAGACAAACAGACAGACAGACAGACAGACAGACAAACAGACAAACACACAAACCCCGGCAAAAACATAACCTCCTCCTGGCCTTTTCGGCCTGGCGGAGGTAATTATCTGAGAAGTTAATGACTATATCAAAAAAAAGAAGCATTTTTTACAAAGCTTGAAAAATACAGGGGGGGGGGGGGGGGGGGGGGTCCTAGACATGTCCCTGGATTCATGTCCACATTCACAGACACTTCCATCTACTCCCCACTACCACCACCACCAAATTTAATTGAATTCTTATTAGCTTTTTTGTAATCCTCCTCAAAGTGAGAGAAACTGACAAAAACATAACCTTCATGGAGGAAGAAACATGCACATGTGTGTAGCTAACAGATGTAGCTCAGTAATAGATGTAGTGTTATACAGTACGTCTGAAATATTGACAGTTTGTTAGCAGATTGCATGTTGTTAGTCCTCCATCTAAATGTCATAGTATAAACCAACAAAAACAAGACTAAACAACAACATCATCAATGAAATCTGTTATATTGTGGGAACCCTCGAGGCTAGGATGAAAGTACTTAATGTGGTGAATTCTAACAGATGTAGAGATTTTTGGATTTGCCAACTTTTCTGACAAATGTTGGCAAAAATCCAGCAAAAATAAGCTGGTATTTCACGGAGTGGCGAATGCTTTTTGGGTTTCGTCTGGATTCGTAAAATGTTGCAAAACAGTTCTCACACAGTTTTTTAAGGTAGCCAACAGTTTTTTTCATAAAGGATCTTAAACAGTTGCTCGCGTTCACTACTGGGTGAACCAGAAAGAATTTTAGCGACATGTGTTACGACCATATGTTACAACAATTTTGCAGCTGTTTGAGGAAAAATACATTGCAAAAAAATTTTGGTCCATCCAAAAATGAATATGTTCAAAATTTTGGGGTGACAAGAAAAACTGTTGATGAACTGTATGGCAACCTTTTATGAACCCTGACGAAACCCAAAAAAATGCAACGTTCATGAGCGCTGCTCAGCATCTGCCGCTCCGTGAGATACAGGTGTAAGGTATAAGTATTACACAGATATACTAAATTATAAAAATAATTAATGCATTTAATTTCATGACCATTACAAATGAAATGAGAAATAACAATCTCAAGTGGGTGTTCTTAGAAAAAATTTAACTATGAATTGTCTTTAGAAGATCTAAAAAATGCACTTAAAGGGGATGTTTTAAAAAAAATCCTGAACAGATTCCGGGTAGATCGACTATACTGTATGTACCTCTTGCCAGGCAGCGCTTCAGTAGCTGACTTCTTCTGCTACTTGTGCTCTCATGTTTTTGCTTTTTATGGCCATTGTTGCCCCAGCCATCAAACACCATCTTCAGGCTCAGTTAAGACCTGCCAGACTGAAAATCTGTCAAGTTTTAGAGTTGGCTTTAAGTATTGTTGGTGGACTTCAAGTCCATGCCCTGCCAAGAAGGCACTAAAATGGTTGTTGTTGTCCACAGTGAGTACCTGACAGATGGCTTTGTTTTGTTTTGTTTTATTTTCTCAACTCTTGCCACCATCTTCTGGCAGCACCCTGTCCTCACCAGCTTGTGATGGGTGCAGCTCACCTTATGCATCTGCAAAGTCCAACATTCGCTCAATGCATCCCAAAATAAATAAAACTATGAAATGATGTTATATTTCTGTTATCAGCCTCATATCATATATTGATTTACAACTTAAAAAATAACAGCTAAAACCTTAACACCCTTGTAAACTTCCACCAAGGAGACAAATGTTCTCCCTCATATCTTGATAGATCCTGTTAGCTGTCAGCAGACACTGCCTTCTGCTGGTGACCATCAAAACTTCTGGCAAGACACTGCGGTCAATTGCTCCACTGGAATCTAAAAAAAAAAAAAAAAATCCTGGAGGCTGATATTGATTCAGATCACCCCTAAAAAACTGTAATTGACTGGTCCTTGATCTATTTTCAAGCTCTCCTGAAAATGTAATCAGAATCTGCAATTAACCTAAAAGTTATTTGTGACTTTGGTGGAGGCTTATTATTATTGAATAATCCATATGTGTCAATGTGTGTTACCTCTGTTTGTTTTAAACTTGCGTAATTCAATCTAAATCATAATAATGTTTTGTAGTAGGGATGTACAACTGTGAAATCTTGGACCAATGTTTAAATAAATTGACCAATGACTGATAGCTGATAATGATTGTTTCTTTTCTTTTTGTTTCATCTATTTTATCTTTAATGTCAGGCAGACAAAGAAATATGCATTAGACAGAATTTTGTTGTATCTTGGTGTGCAATGACAATAAAGTTTCTTATCATTATGAAAAATGAATGAACTGAAATACGTTAAAAGGGTTCAGTCCTGGATGTATTCTGACATTGCAGATTTAATCTGCTATTATCTATTTCAGGACAAAACCAGTGCCACACAACTGCAACACAGAGGATAAATATCAGCCACCGTCATCTTACAGTGCTGTGAAAAAGTATTTGCCCCCTTCCTGATTTCTTATTTTTTTGTATATTTGTCACACCTAAATGTTTCAGATCATCAAACAAATTTTAATAATAGACAAATATAACCTGAGGGGGAAAAAATGCAGTTTTCAAATGATGGTTTCATTTATTAAGGGAAAAATGGTATCCAGACCTGCCTGGCCTTATGTGAAAAAGTAATTGCCCCTAACTGCTGTCATATCCGGCTCTAGGGAGCCGGGCAATCAGAGCCAGGGACAAGCCAGTGAGTCGAGATGGTTTATTTTGGGTAAGGGATAAGGGATGAGGAGAGCACAGATACTCATGCAGAGGTACACTCACAGGTTGCACAGCGCAGAGGTAAGCAGCTCGTACCGGACGTGGGGGTAGCAAGACGTACATCCTCACAGCGGGATACAAACACAGGAATGCTGCAAGGGGAGTTGAGGCTGACACCAGACGAAGGGGCTTCAGCCTAGCAGTGCTTATGTCGCAGCCCCGAGTCATCGAGGCTGCTCCTATTTATCCTCATTGGCAGCGCCCCAGCTGATGAAGACTAATTGGCCCCAGCCGTCCATAATGCTGCCAGCTGGGGGCCAGCTGAGACGCTGCTCAATGGGAGGCAGGGATGAGGGAAAACATGGGCTCAGTGCCGAGACGGCATCTCAACCCATGGTGACAGAGCCCCTCCCTCAAGGTCGGGCTCCTGAACGACCAGGAACATCCCAGCCCCCCCCCCCCCCACCTAGGGTGGGAGGAAGGGAGGCGGACCGGAGGGGAAGAAGCCAAGGGAAGGACAACACCAATGGGGCAATGTAGGGTAGCGGGAAAGAAAAACCCGAATACAATACTGACAACAGAACAATTAACCCAGGTACAGATGGGGAGAAGAACTGGGTCAGCACGCCGGTTACATACTACCCAGAGAGTACCAACCATGCGTGACCCAGAGCAAGAAAAAAAAAAAAAGAACCACCAAAAAGGTACAGGGCAAAAAATGCTGAGTATGGTCAAATAAAGGGAAAACACAATACACAGCACCAATATAAGTACATACACACAGTCACCAAGAAAAGTGAGGGTGACTGGAACAAATGGACAATTACAGAGCATGGTGTTACGGAAAACAAGGCACATGACTCTATAATGAACCAACAGGGCATAAAAAAGAAATACTGAGTGCAGGCAAAGAAAAACCCACACACATGAATATATAAATACCCACAGTCACCTAAAGAAATGAAAGTGACTGGAATGAATGGGCAACTGCAGAGTATGGTCTGAAAGGGAACAAAACATAACTCTACAATGCAAAAACGAGACTAAAAACATGGTACAAAAAATAAAATGCTGGGTACGAGGGAAGGAAAACGCACAGCACTATAAATACACATCCACCAACAGGACAGACATTACACCCAAGTGACCTTAATAACGATAAAAGAAAAAGTGACACCCGAGGTGTATGGCAGGCAGAGTCCAAAAATAGCCGAGATGGCTCCGGAGATCTCCCCGCCCATTGTCCAGCTGGCGAATCAGGGGAAGAGAAATGTTCGGACGGCGAACTCTGGACCCAGATCCCAGGAATCCAGTCCAACGGCTGCCGAACCAGGCCGCCCAAAGGCAAACACAGACCAGTGGGGGGAAACCAGATCGCCGAACCGAAAGTTTTGCGGGTCGGGTCGTCGACCCGCATCACTCAACCACCAGGACCGTTGAGACGGACGAAGGGTCAGAGCGGATCCCGGTGGAAGAGGCTCAGGGGAGAGCCGATGACGAGGGCGGCGGGCCTCAGGGAAACGGCCACCTCCTCACCGGACCTGGACAAGACTGGGGCAGCACCCACGTCGGACCCCGATCGGGCCTCAGGCGAACCCACGTTGGACCCCGATTGGGTCTCGGGCGAACCCACGTTGGACACTGCACCAGAACCGACCTCCAACGTTGAACCCGGACCCTCCAGCACCACGAGGAACAGCAACTCCTCGCCGGTGACCCTGGAAGAAGGCTCGGAAGAGAAAACAGAACCGGGATCAGGATCACCGGCAGCGCCAGAACCCGGCGAGACGAGCTCAGACGCAGCGGGCGGCTGCACCCTGCTCGTCTCCCCTGGAGATAGGCTGAAGTGCTCAAAGATAAAAAGAGAGAAAAGAAAGGAGAGCACTCGCCTGATCTCGGGTTCTGACGCCGTCCAGGACTGCGAAGATCCAGGATCCGTCGTCAGGAGGTCGTTGTCAGGCTCCCATCTAGCCGCGTCGGGCCCCGCAGCCAGCACGATGGTCAGCGCAGCTTGAGATCCCTCCAGCTCAGGTAACCCCGCCGACGACCCACTCGGCGTGAAGCCAGAAGAATCTCGTCCCGCTGGACCGAACCGCTCCTCCGTGGAGACCCAGGGACGCTCAGTCGTCAGCGTAGACTCCACGCAGCAGTCAGTCCCCCTCCTCCGTCCGCAATGTAGCTGCGGAACCACAGGCCCTCTCCATATCCCACCACGTTGACCCGGAGCCGGGGACCGCTCGGCGGAGAGAGACACAGAGGATGCGGGATTAGGAAAACAGGTTACAGCAGGTGGGGAGAGTTCAGGGAGCTGCGAACCCTGAACTTCTCCTCCAGGGATGTGACAGAGCAAATCATTAAGCAGGTGTGAAAAAACAATGACTTGCCTGCCCCCTGGAGGTTGAGTATCGCCTGCTGTAGTGGAATCTGCTTCTTCCTCTCCCCGCCCGGCGATAACGGAGGACCCCCCGGGAATTCGTCTGAGGATCGCTCGCGTTGTCTCCAGCAGAGAGCTCACCAGGCCGGGATTCCAGGCACACACAGCGGTCAGGAAGCGCGTCGAGGAGGAGGGGGAAACAGCCGGGGTGAGCCAGCCCGAATGTCCAGGAATGACAGCGGGGGAACGAGGCTCAGGGGACGAGGCTGTAGAATCTCCACACTGATGAGGCGAAGGGATGACAGCTGCGTGGGAGGAACGGTCCTGACGATGACCCAGAACTGGATCCGGACGAGGTTCGTGCAGAGGTGACTCGGCGATGTGATGACGACTACTCCCAGGGAACGAAGCGAGGGGGAGACCCAGGATTCGCCGCTCCAGATCGGAGATCGAGACGAGGGAGGCGTCGAGCACGGGAAAGCTTCGTAGCCCTGAAGTCCTCACCATCAATCTCACTGCCGCCGCCACATGCCTGAAGGTGGTGACAGGAAACACAGTAGAGCTCGCGACAGCCACTCGACCCCGGACATAACTGCTGTCAGCTGCGGCTCCTTGAAGGGAATCCCGAGTGACGTGACGCAGGTCGGGGGAAGTCCTCTGGTTGGCGCGAACTCCCGGACTGGAATGGCGGCAGGAACGGGACTCCGAAGCGGGGAAAGACGTCGCCCACTTCGACTCCCTGCCGGGATTTCCATCCACCCCGTGGAGCTTCTCTTGCTGTGTACCTGCAGCGTCTATCCTGGCACTGTCCTCCAGATGGTACAGAGAGTGAGGGTGACAGTCCAGGAGTTCCTCAGCACGGCCCGGATGCCAGCGTCTCGCGTTGGAGGCGTCGTGCAGGGTGAAGAACGTCCCGTCGACAGCCTCCGAGACGGACCTCAGCTCGTCGCCCTGGCGCCGGAAGTGACTCCTGGGAAACGGCATGCTAGCAGCGCTGACACCCGGACAGAAAGGTACATTTCCACAGCGACTCACGGCCGCCGGCAACTCTTCTGGCTGCGACATACTGTCATATCCGGCTCTAGGGAGCCGGGCAATCAGAGCCAGGGACAAGCCAGTGAGTCGAGATGGTTTATTTTGGGTAAGGGATAAGGGATGAGGAGAGCACAGATACTCATGCAGAGGTACACTCACAGGTTGCACAGCGCAGAGGTAAGCAGCTCGTACCGGACGTGGGGGTAGCAAGACGTACATCCTCACAGCGGGATACAAACACAGGAATGCTGCAAGGGGAGTTGAGGCTGACACCAGACGAAGGGGCTTCAGCCTAGCAGTGCTTATGTCGCAGCCCCGAGTCATCGAGGCTGCTCCTATTTATCCTCATTGGCAGCGCCCCAGCTGATGAAGACTAATTGGCCCCAGCCGTCCATAATGCTGCCAGCTGGGGGCCAGCTGAGACGCTGCTCAATGGGAGGCAGGGATGAGGGAAAACATGGGCTCAGTGCCGAGACGGCATCTCAACCCATGGTGACAACTGCCCTCTAAACCTAATAAAGGGTTGTGCCACCATTCGTGCCAACAACTGGCAATGAGTCTTTTACATCACTGTTGAGGAATTTTGACCCACTCTTCTTTGCAGAATTGTTTAAATTCACTCACATTGGAGGGCTTCATGAACTGATGGCCGGACATTCTCCTTGAGGACTTTTTGGTAGAGAGCAGATTTCAAGGTTCTGTCAATTAGGGCAAGTTGTCCAGATCCTGAAGCAGCAAAGCAGCCCCAGACCATGGCAGTACCACCACCATGTTTGACTTTTGATATGATGTTCTTTTTATGAAATTCTGTGTTAGTTATTTATTTATTCCATCCAACTACAATGCTCTGCACTGTGTGTCTGTGTGTGTGTATATATATATATATTTTATAGTAATATGTACATATGTATATTAGCTGCTCTTGCTTACTTGCTTTTTTTCTTGCCTTCTGATTGTTGCTCTGAGTGTTGCTATCCCTGTACTGTTGCAATCCTGGAATTTCCCCGTTGTGGGACTAATAAAGGCTTATCTTATCTTATCTTATCTTATCTTAGTTTTTTGCCAGATAAAACAGGACACATGTCTTCCAAAATGTTCAACTTTTGTCTCATCAATCTCCAGAATATTTTCCCAAAAGTCTTGAGGATCATGTAGATGTTTTCTGGCAAATGTGAGACGAGTCTTTGTGTTCTTTTTGTCCAGCAGCAGTTTTTGTCTTGGAACTCTCCCATGGATGCCATTTTTGCTCAGTCTCTTTCTTATTGTTCCATCGTGGACCAGTGTCCAAACTGAGGTCAGTGAGGCTTGCAGTTTTTTAGATGTTGTTCTGGGTTTTTGTTTCTCATCTGATCTTGAATTTCTTTCGATCACAGTGGGGTGTGTTACTTTTTGAGATCTTTTAACCTACTTCAGGTTGTCAGACAGATTCTATTTAAGTGATTTCTTGATTCAACAAGTCTGGCAGTAATCAGGCTTGGGTGTAGCTAAGGATAAGGGATAAGGACCTGTACTTATATAGCGCTTTTCTAGTCTCAAAGACCACTCAAAGCGTTTCACTAGTACTAACCCTCTACTCGAAGGGCCTATAGGAGATAGATATTTAGGGACAATTTAGAGCTACTGAAACTGAACTCAGCTTTCCAAAAAATGTGGTTAATCACAGCTAATTCATAATGTAATGAGGGGAGAATTACTTTTTCACATAGGGACAGGTAGGTTTGGATAGTTTTTTCCTTTAATAAATGAAATCATCATTTGAAAACTGTATTTTGTATTTATTTAGGTTATCTATGTCTGACATTAAAATTTGTTTGATGATCTGAAACATTAAAGTGTGACAAATATGCAAAAATATAAGAAATCAGGAAGGGGGCAAATACTTTTTCACAGCACTGTATTTCCCAATAGGGCAGGGGTGGGCAATCATGTGCCATGGAGGGCTATTTTACTGCAGGTTTTCTGCTCCACCCAGTCTCTTCAGCAGGTGTTTTCAATGATTAGCAATCCTTGAAGCTGATCAGAGCACACCTGCTGAAGAGACTGGGTGGAACAAAAAACCTGCAGTGGAATGGCCCTCACTGCCCACCCCTGCAACAGGGCAATATCAAAAAGGTGAATGTTGGACAATACCAATATACCAGCCCAGTGTCACCTAAAAAATGTACCATTGCACGATTTTTCACTGAGAAAATGTCCATAAACACGGAAAAAGCATTTTTTTATGTGCAGTGTATACGTGGCGTTTACAGCTTTAAGAAACGTGTCTGCCAGGACCTTAATGTTTGTCTGCCAATTTCTCTTTCTTTCTCTTTGCTATTAGAGGTGACACCTTACCAGAACATTTTTCCTAACCTTAACCATAAGCCTGCTTCTTGCTACACCGCTGCTGTCCGCGTACGTGTAACCGGAAACCTCGTGTGACGAAATTTACGTCATCATCTCCACTCCACTAGTGTCCGCAGTGCTTGACTGCGGGCAACCGTGTGCAGCTCAAATTTTGTGACCGCACCGCCTGCCCAGGACCTGAATGCATTGAAAAGCACATGCGCAAGACTGAACGTCCCCTTCACAAGGTGGCAATATCGACACAGCATACATCAGTAGACGAAAAAGACAACGAGGAGGTGGAAAATGAGAATAAAAACATACATGAAGGACTTCCGGTTATGGCTGCCACGTAGGACGGACGTGTCTCGCTCTGCTCTGCTCCTGGAGAAAAAAAATCGGCAAATAACTCTCTCATTTGGGACAGAACGTATCCCAGCATTTGGGCGAGGATATGTCGGCGAAGCCTAAGGCTGGAAAACCAGGAAAAGGAAAAAGCGAGCCGCCGAAACAGTCCAAATTAACGGACTTTCAGGTCTGTGACGCAGCAAACAAAACTCCATATATGGCGGAGGAGGCTGACGGCGGTGCGATGTCTGCGGGGAATGGCGCAGATGCGCTGATGGCTGCCATGAGTTCAATGAGAGCGGACTTTTCCTCTAGATTTGATGGGATTATGACAGCGTTGGAAGGAATAAGAAAGGAATTGGGTGACTGTGTAGAACGAACGGCGCAGATGGAGCTCCGTCTCGCTAGTGCTGAAGATGACGTCACCCGTCTTCAATTAAAGGTGCGCACTTTGGAAAAAAAAAATAAATCTCTGGAAGATAATATTTTGGATTTGGAATCTCGGTCGAGACAGAATAATTTGAGGCTGGTGGGTCTTCCAGAGGAATCAGAAGGTCGGGACGTATGTTCCTTTCTGGAAAAGTGGATTCCGGAGGTGCTGGGCAGCGAGGAGTTGCAATCAGCAGTGGTTCTGGAAAAAGCACATCGTATTGGCCCACGGAGAGATAAGGGACCGCCGAGGACCTTAATTATGAAGTTTCTTAGCAACAGAGACAGGATGAAGATCTTCAACGCTGCACGTGCTAAAGGAGAGATTAAACACCAGGACCAGCAGGTGCGGTTCTACCCAGATTTGGCCACAGGAATCCAGCAATTGAGGAAGCAGTTTGATCCCATACGTAAGGAGCTGCGCAACCTTGGGATTCGTCATGGTGTAATCTATCCTGCGAGACTGCTGACCACGTATGAGGGCAGAACCCACATTTTCAAGACCCCAGAGGAGGCGCAGGAGTTCATCAAGAGATCAAAGAAGAAGAAGAGACTGGTGGGAGCTAAGCATGAACAAAATATAAGGTAGAATAATTAAGCATTTGCACAGGCATCTGACTGACTTGAAGTAAATAGTAAGTTTACAAAATATAGATTGTATTATATATTAAAAAAACAAAACAAAAACAAAACAAACAAAAAAAAAAACTATGATGTACAAAGTTGTTAAAAATTTTGGAGTTAAGTTGGAAAACTACAGAGGAGAGTTAATGTTACGTCATTAAAAGCAGTAGAGTTAGGGTGATTGGGAGGATGAAGAAGGAGTGGCTTAGGCTGTTCCCCGTGGGTGTGGAACGGTCGATGGCTATATCGGGAGACAGAATTTTTCTTTTGATTTTGGGGGGTTTGCCACAAGTGTGGGAAGGGGAAATTTGTTTGTGTGTAGTTTGTAGGATGAATGTTCAACCACTCATGTTTTTGCTTCTCTGTATGAGCATGTTTACACTGCAAGGTAATCCTAAACTCTCTATTGATCATGGACCAAAGTGTTAATCTTAATTTAACTTCATGGAATTGCAGAGGTCTACAAAATTTAAAAAAACTTAAACAAGTTATGAATAAAATAAAGGACATGGGTTCAAGAATTGTGTTTTTACAAGAAACTCATCTGATAGAGGAGGATGTTAAAAGAATTAGGAGTAGATGGCAGGGAACTACACAAACATCAGCATGTGTAAAGTGGGAGGCTTTCAAAGCTTTTATTAGGGGACATATTATTAGTTATACAGGATCAAAATCTAAGAAGACTCGAGAGGAGAGAGCTAAATTGGAACATAAAATAAAAAGTCTTCAGGAAAAAGTGTATGCAGGAAGTGACCCAAGGTTGGAGAATGAATTACTGATTTTGAGAGCTGAATACGACAAAAAATCAGCGAATAGAGCTGCCTCGAGTCTTCTAAGATTGAAACAATCTTTTTATGAACAAGGTGAAAAATCAGGAAAATTATTAGCATGGCAGATTAAACAATTGGAAATTAAAACACCAATTACCAGTATTATAAGTAACGGACAGGTAGTTATAGATCCTTTAGAAATTAATAGAGCCTTTAGAGATTACTATGAAAAATTATATGATACCAAAAATGAACCTGATTTAACAAAACTAAATGGGTTTTTGAACGAACTATCTATACCGTGTATTCCAAATGAAAACAGGGAGATATTGGAGTCTAAAATTAGTCAAGAAGAAGTTGGGCTAGCCATTGATAATATGAAATCAGGAAAAAGTGCAGGACCAGATGGTCTTCCAGTTGACCTTTATAAAAAATTTAAGAATAAATTAATAAAACCTTTTTTGGAAATGGTTTTAGAAGCATTTCAAAATAATAATTTACCATCATACATAAATAATGCCTTAATTATACTGCTGCCAAAACCAGGTAAGCCCTCTAATAAATGTGAAAATATGAGACCAATAAGCCTATTAAACGCCGACCTTAAGATAATCTGTAAAATTTTAGCAAGACGAATACAAGAAATTTTACCAAATATTATTAATCGAGATCAGAATGGCTTTATAAAGGGTAGACAAGGCTTCCATAATGTAAGAAGACTATTTAATATTATTTATTTTAATAAAGAAGCACCGGATACAGCTCTCCTATCATTGGACGCCGAAAAGGCCTTTGATAGAGTTGAATGGCCCTTTCTTTTTGAAGTCCTACAAAGGTTTGGACTTGGAAATAATTTCATAAAATGGGTTCAAATAATATACAATAATGCTACAGCAGAAATCCTAACAAATAACAATATTTCAAAACCAATAAAAATCAATAGAGGATGTCGACAAGGCTGTCCACTTTCACCTTTACTGTTTACTATGGCAATTGAACCTTTAGCGATAGCGATACGTTTACATTCACAAATATATGGAATTAAAGTTGGACCAACAGAACATAAAATCTCCCTGTACGCCGATGATATAATTTTGTTTATGTCGAATCTAAAAAAATCAATTCCAACCTTGTTGAATTTAATAAAGAATTTTGGGGAAATATCAGGATATAAAATAAATAAAACTAAATCTTCAATGTTAATGCTAAATGAGACCCAGAGAAATTACCCAGCCCCTGAGGTAAATCAATTCAATGTTGTAAATCAGTTTAAATATTTAGGAATCCAAATTATGCCTAAGCTAGAATCAGTCGCCAGTGTCAACTATGAAGCCTTAATGTCAGATATCAATGAGTTAACTCAGAGATGGATGTCACTACCAATGTCGATGATCGGGAGAATCAATATACTTAAAAGTAATATTTTACCTAAAATACTTTATTTATTTCAATACATTCCCTTATCACCACCTTTAGATCTATTCTCAAGAATAAAAAAAAAGTTAGTGGAATTTATATGGAACAACAGGAGGGCTAGATTACGTTTGTCTTTATTATATTTACCATTTGATCGTGGAGGTCTGAAATGTCCAAATTTTATGTTGTATTATTGGTCGGCACAACTGAGGTCTATGACATATTATTTTTCATCAAATGATCTCCCTCACTGGACTGAAATGGAATCATACAATTTACCTTTACCTCTTCCCATATTCATATACTCAGATTCGGCAAAAAAATTACAAAAACAAGTTAAAAATCCATTTGTAAAGCATATGATCAAAATATGGTGTGAAGCTAAAAACTATTTAAAAGAACCACAGTTATTGTCACAATTTAGTCCAATATGGGGTAATCAATATTTTAAACCAGGGAGAGCGGACGCTGTATTTAAAGTATGGAATTTAAAAGGGATACAAAAGATTCAGGATTTATATTTGCCATGTGCAGACAACATAATGTCTTTTGAAGAGCTGAGGATCAAATTTAATCTCAATAGAACACATTTTTTTTAAATATCTTCAACTTAGAAACTTTATTCGATCAAATCAAAATAAAGCTCTCACTCGACCTATTTATTCATCCTTGGAAAAAATGATGATGAAAGATAGTAAAAGAAAGGGTATTATTTCAGAGTTTTATAACTCATTGACACTATCTTCAAGTGAAAATTCACTGAAAAGATTAAACTACTGGAAAGAAGATCTGCAAATTGAAGTTTCAGAGGAACAATGGGAATTGGCTTGTACAGAAGCTCAAACCAAATCAATAAATGCACGCCTTAAATTGATACATTTCAAATGGTTAATGCGGATGTATGTTACACCGGAGGAGTTAAATAGATATAACAAAAATATACCAGATACATGCACAAAATGCATGGAAAGTAAAGGAACCCTATTTCATTGTTTATGGGAATGTAGATTAATAAGAATGTTTTGGGAGGAGGTGAGGGTAACAATTGAAAAAATAATCTCAAAACAAATCATATTGAATCCTAAACTGTTTTTGTTGGGTCTGTACCCAGAAAAGCATAATTTCAATAAAAGTGAAAGAACATTCATAGACCTCAGTTTGCTTAATGCCAAAAAATGTATTGCACTATTATGGAAAAAGACTCATAGACCAGATGTGACTCAGTGGTTAAGACAGATGTTAACAAACCTTCCATTAGAAAGAATAACATATATACTGATATCAAAGGAAATTGTGTTTGAGAATATATGGAGACCTTTTATTGATTATGTAAAAAATTTAAACATAACTCTTGAAGAAGAAGGTGAAGGATGTGTGTGGACCTTGTAAATTCCAAACTGGTGAACATAATATGTATACTAATGTATTGGATTGTCTAGACTAAACAGAGGAGCATTGTTGAAGACTTGATTTTGTTGGTGGTTGTTGGTGTTTTTAGGGCATTTTTTTTTTTTTTTTTTTTGTAGTACTTTAGTGTTAGTGTTTGATTGTTTGTATCATGTTTGTTAAAAAAAAAAAAAAGGTTCAATAAAGATATTGTGGAAAAAAAAAAAACATACATGAATCATACATACATACTTTCTTTCACAGTGGCAGCAGCATCTTTGTGGAATAGGAGTTAAAACCAGGAAGTCAAACAGCAGCAATAGACTCTCTGTTTGAAGAGAAACTTTGTGAAGAAGCCCGCCATTTCTTTGTTGGTGAAAATCCTGGCGCTACCTATCGGACGGGAGTGAAACTACAAATGATGGTTGTGTGCATGCGTCAACCGCTTGTCCTGGGTAGATGAAAAAAGTGAGCACGAGCAGCGCCGCGTGCGTGCCGGGCTCGTCCAAAGCGTATGCGGACCACAGCGGACTAGAGGGAAATGGAGCATGAAGCAGGCTTTAGAGGAGTGAAAACCAAACAAAAAACAACAACATGCCACTTACAACTCAGCATGAGACACAAACTGCAAGTAAGTAACGTACGCCATCCCCCGCCCACCAACCAAGTGAGTGTTGGAAGCCTGGCTAAAACAGGTGTTGTTTTGCTCATGCGCAGTGAGTACAGTGTTCTTTTTGTGAATGCATTCATGCATGTGCAGTGATTGAAGGCATACGTACTCCGTTTGTAATACATATCCAAGTACGTTTTTTACTGAGATCAGGTTGGTTATACCCATAATTTGTAGGGTTCCTCTAACATTTATTTAAAGGCCAAATGTCACGTAACAGGGTACTTTAAATATCTTGAAACTAGATATAAAAGGGAACCGATCCGTTCGGGTCTTGGTGCATATGCTTCAGTAACAACGGAATATTCGTTAATTTAAAACTGCCGCGCTTGGCCTGACACGGCCCCTGGAATCGCCTGGGGAAGAAGGCGGAAGTGACGAAATCGATTGTACCCTAGTTTGATGCTTGGGGTATTTCAATTGATTGTTTATATGGAGACTTGAAGGTTGAAGTGAGCAACAAGAAAGAAAAAATTGGATATTTCACCCATACCTTAAAACGGGACTATCAGGGACAGCTGGGTAATAAGGGACACTTCTCTGGGAAATGTTTTCATACCTGTCAAGTGAGACGTTTTCGCCGTACTTCAACACCGTAAAAAGCGGCTATAAGGGACGGCGGAGCAACAAGGGACACCTCTCTGGGAAATGCCCCAAATGCAACTCGTGTTGTTATTGTCAAATATTTTAAGGATTCATGGATATTTGACAATAACAACACAACTCAGCGTCCGGCGCAAAATAAAAAAAAAAAGCAGAATTCTGTATTTGTAAGGCGATCTCTGTCTGTTCCGCAACCGCTGCACAGCTGAACGTGTTAAACCATTGTCCTAATGACTTCTCATTGTAGTGAGAATAGCTCACGCTGAGCGATCTGCCCGCCCCGACAAGATTGACTCCACACTTCTCATTGTAGTGAGAATAGCTCACGCTAAGCGATCTGCCCGCCGCGGCCATTAGACTGATTGACTCCACACTTCTCATTGTAGTGAGAATCGCTCACGCTGAGCGATCTGCCCGCCGCGGCCATTAGACTGATTGAGTCCACACTGTAGTGCAAATAGCTCAGGCTGAGCCATCTGCCAGCACCAGCTGTGGGGGATCACACACAGGACGTGCTCCGCAACACGTCCTGTCCTGTTTTTTCCCTGTATTTTCCTTAAAATATTTGACAATAACAACACGAACTACATTTAAAACATTTCCCAGAAAAGTGTCCGCCACCACTCCGCCGTCCCCCACAGCCGCGCTTGGCACCAAAATACGGTGAAAACGTCTCCCTTGACAGGTATGCGCCTCCATTTTCATATTGATCTGGTCAATTTCTTGACAGCAGCGGCTCTCCTCCACTGTAATAATAATGGCTTCCGAAAAATCAATATTTATGGGGCGCCCTCGACAGACCCCCTTCGGCTTCGCAATTCTGGAGGCGATTAATGTCCAGTTCAATGACATTTTCCACTGGTTCTGCTCTCTGGTCATCGTTGGAACTGTTGTCATCAGACAAAGCATCTGATTCCGTCTCGGACGGCTCGAACCTGTAAGGTTCTATGCCTCTGTCACTGTCTGAACCACTGACAAAAAAAAAGACAAAAAAAAAAAAAGACAAAACTAAACTAATTTGTTCACAATCGCTTTCACTTTCCGTCATGATTGTCCAATGTTGATAAGTGTGAATGTGGATAGGCAGGGCAGCCAGGGTACAACTGGTGATGTCAAAAACATGGGCGTGGTCTGGACTGGCTGTCACAAGCCAGCAAGCAAGGTGGGGTCTTCACCTGGTGTATTTTGTGCAATTATGTAAATACAGGTGGGTGATATGGTCTCCGGTATGAATATTTGGTTTAAGCTATGTGTATTTTATCTAAATTCGTTGTTATTTAGAAAAAAAAATTACGTGACATTTGGCCTTTAAATACTTCCCTCTGATAGCCCTTGCAAAATTTAATGGTTGGAACTATATGAGTCTGTAAAAAACATTGTGACTGATATTTTTTTTGCACTCCCAGGACCTACTGGGAATAAGAAACAGACCTATGGTTTTTGTACAGTGTTAATAGTGCAGAGATCTTTTGTAGGCTTCTTTATGCCGTCATTGTAACCCATGCTTAATATCCGCACACAGTGGTAAACAAAAATGTGGTCACTCTTTGTATTTTTTTAATGAAAAGATGTAAGCAACATAGGATATGTGGAGAAAATATAATATTACATAGCTGCTTTTTATTTCATAAATTGAACAAAAATAATAATTAATAAATACACAGGCACCCTACATGCTCGATAAAATATCATCATCATCATCATCATCATAGCAGTCTGTCGTGGGCGACAATGACTGTTTCATTTTCTGCTGCACATCCACCAACCACAATGCTCCGCACTGTGTGTCTATATATATATATATTTATATTAATATGTACATATGTATACTAGCTGCTCTTGTTTTTTTTCTTGCCTTCTGATTGTTGCTCTGAGTGTTGCTATCCCTGTGCTGTTGCAATCCTGGAATTTCCCCATTGTGGGACTAATAAAGGCTTGTCTTATCTTATTTAGGTCTGATCAGATTCCTCCACACAACTCTGTCCTTAGCCTTCCACTGCCAGGAACTCCTGTCTATGTCCAACTTTTTCAAGTTTTTTTTTAGTGTCTTGAAATCTGAGCCTTGGTCTACCCTAATTGCGTTTGCCCTCGCATAACTGTGAGTTATGCGAGTCCCACAATGGAATTTCCCCATTGTGGGACTAATAAAGGCTTATCTTATCTTAGAGTAACTACCGAGGGAGACGCTGGTGGTCCATCCTCTCAACATGTCCGAGCCATCTCAGGTTCATCTGTATTAGCATGTCCTCCATTGATGGTAGACCAGCTCGTTTCAACACTTCTGTGTTGGTTATCTTGTCTTTCCATGAGATGTTCATTATGGCTCGAAGGTGTCTCATCATGTATGCGTGGAGTTTCTTCGCCTGCACTCTGTAGACAGTCCAAGTTTCAGCACCGTACAATAGAGTAGCCAGTACATAGCTGCTTTTTATTTCATAAATTGAACACAAATAATAATAAACAAATACACAGGCACCCTACATGCTTGATAAAATAACTCACCATTAAAACAAACAAACAAACAAAAAACCACCAAATACTATTTATCATGGGTTGACCAAAATTTTGCATATCATGCCAATGGTATGCAACTTCACCTTGTACTATCAAAGCTATGTTTATTTGTATGATGCACATGGTCTCTGTGACACACATGTGACACATATGCTATTACAGAAACATCTCCAGGGAAACATTATTGATTTATCGGCCTGGAATAATTAGATGTTTGTGACTGGATCAAAGGAGATTTTACGCTCTATTTTCTCCAATTGCATGGCCAAATTGTGGTCAAATTGTGAGAAGATATTAATTTTCCTTCCATGTCAGTCTCTAAAGACTGACAGTTCACCTGCTATTGGATGGTCAATATTAAACAGACCACTGGTATGATAAAGATTTTTCTTCTACTGCAGAATACACTCACTAGCCACTAAAAGAGGTACACCTTGCTATTACTGGGTTGGCTCCTTTTTGCCTTTAGAACTGCCTTTATTCTTCATCTAACAATGTGCTGGAAACATTCCTCAGAGATATCGGTCCATATTGATATGCTAACATCACGCAATTGCTACAGATTTGTTGGCTCCACATCCATGAAAGTAATGCATCCATCCATTCTTTCATGTTAAAAGAATGGATGGATGCATTAACATTAATGCCAAATTCCGACCCAGTAATATGAGTGTTGCAGCAAAAATTGAGACTTTAGAGTTTTTTTAATCTTCTCTTGTCCAATTTCAATGAGCCTGCATGAATTGTAGCCTAGGTTTCCTGTTCTTAGCTGACAGGAGTGGCACTACACCAGTTGGGGTCTTCTGCTGCTGTTTCCCATCTGCTTAAACAGTTAATGTGCCTTCAGACATGCTCTTCCGTATACCTTAGTTGTAATGAGTGCTTATTTGAGTTACTGTTGCTTTTATGTCAACTTGACCCAGTCTGGCTATTCCCCTCTTGGATCAACAACATTTGGTTTCAGAGAACTGCTGCTCACTGGATATTTTCTCTTTTTCAGACCATCCTCTGTAAATTCTTGAACATGAAAACCCCAGTAGATCAGTGGCTTGTGAAATATTTAGACCGCACCACATTCAAAATCACTTAAATCTTAATCTTAAATGTTAAATTCTTCCCTGTTCTGATGTTTGACTTGAACTTCACTCAGGTTGCCTTGACCATATCTGCACGTCTAAATGCACTGAGTTGATGTTGTGCGATTGGCTGATTAGATATTTGCATGACCAAGCAGTTAAACAGGTGTACCTACAGTCTTAAAGTGGCAAGTCAGTGTATCGTCTAGTATTTGTTCTTCTTCTTTTAGATTTGATTGGCGGTTGGCAACCAGCTTACAGGTGCATTACCGCCACGTACTTCACTCTGTATCATCACTCTATATATCTTGTGGCCAGGTCTATCATTTGTATTTGGAACTGCCCTTTTCTTAATATCCTAATTTAGCAGACAGTGCACTCAAAGATTACATCACCATTTGGTGTAGCATTTGTGCATCTGATCTAATGTATTATATTGCATATAAAGTCTGTGCCAGAGTATATTTTTTTCAGCAATAATGCTTTATCATGCACAGCAGACAAAATCAATAACTTCACCGTGGTGAGTGCAGCACCAGCTCACATTTCACTCTCAAACAAGAAATCACCCAAAACCACCTTCACTGTGTATAAACTATAATTGGCAGGGTATATCATATCATCATGCTTTGAAATGCAGAAGAAGCATTTCGGGGATAATCTTGAGATTTGTTTTTAAATCACTTCATTATGAGAATAAATTGAAAGTATGTTTTGCTTGTGATAAATGGTCACTGTGTGACTGTTTGGAGTTCTGACTCCCAGAATCCTTGAAGTTTTTTGTTTTGCCGCAGGATTTGAAATGTGCATCCAGTTGTCAAGCCTCTGATTGCAATCACAAAACTGGTGCATGTGTCTGCTCCATCAGGTGAATATGTATACCTTCTGCCTTCAGTCAGTGGCTCCTTTGGAGTTGCCAATGTATAACAATTTTAGTTTAATCTAGGTCTCCAATTGTTCATCATTTTTCCCCACATCTATGTCCACAGAGTCTTTTGCTTTGAAGCTGAGGTTACGTCTAGTTCTGCCTTGTTTTAGCAGTGCCTCATTTTGTGTTTAAGTTGCTTACGGCTGGATTGTTTTCAAAATAAAGTTTGATTATGGTAACTGCCTCCAGATTGCTCTTTGCACACAAGTCCAGCAAAAATAAGCACAAATAAGCAATGGGACGCCAAATTGGAAAACTGTTTTAAAGGTGCGTGGTTTAGCGTCCTTGTAAACTAGAAGGCGCTCAGTGAAGGTGCAGACCCACCTCAAAATTAATGTACATGTAGAACTTTAGATGTACTATTACTAGACCAAAGTTGGTGTTGATGTTTCTGGTGGTTCTTGTTTTAAAGTCTGGAAAAGCAAACATTCTGTGACTTTTTGTCCTCAAAACGAATGCAGGTCTAGAATTTTGCATGAACTCCTCTTGCCCAAAGTTTGGTGTTGATATCTACAGTCTGGAAATCAAACTTAGGCCCTTACTAACAAACACAAAATGGCCTACCCACACCCTGACCACAGTTGATGTGGGTAATAATAGGATAAATAGAATTTGCAACATTTTAACTGAAGAAATGCTGTGACGTTAAATGGCATGCACAAGTGGCCAAATTTAAATTATAGGAGTTTTAACCTTCTCACTGTGACTCATCCTTGATGGAAATATTTTGGCAGGATCACTGCCTCACTGAAAATAGCCTCAAATGGTCGTCTATTAGTCACCCAATCATTTAGATGGATCCTTGGAACAAACCTGGATTGTGCTATCCAACCCCGCTGGGACAAATACCTCAAAAATGTCAGGGAACACGCTGTAATGCAACACAGTAAATGAGTATTGATCTCCCGGGGTACCTGAAACTATCACACCTCCATTCCTGGGAAGTCAAACATAAGACTTGGGGTTTTATGTTGACCTGAAGAAAGACAATCATTGTAATGGTTTGACCGTAATAGCTGCTGGTTTTAGAAATCTAGATCTATAACCTACTGCACACTTTTCATCTGAAAAAGTTTGATCAGTTCAACATTAGGGAAATAACAAGCAATACAAAAGCACTTTTCCTCTGTTATGCAGCCAGGTTCTGTTCCCAGGGGACTGCAGATGTAAATTAATGGCAGATAACCATTGCAATCTGAGGCAAAAGCAAAGCATAATTATTCCACGCATAATCATATTTGCTGTGGTATAAGTCAATTACCTGTTATCACACAGAATTGTCAACTCAACATTGACTTACCATCTACAATGCCAACGTTACACAAAATTAGACCATTAACAAACATGTATACTCTGTATGTACACAAAGACTATGACACTTATGCTGTATATTTGAATACAGCCATAATTTTCAACTGTGTAATGAAAATAATTGTATTTTTTGACAAAATAGTGAGAGGGATCATGAAAAGCCTTTTAACGTCCTGACCATGAGTCTCAGCTGCAACTAATGATGTAACTGAGACAGACGAGTCTAACATCTGGCCTTTTCCCATGGGACCCAGTCATTTCTCGCCTGTTCTGCATAGCCTTGGTGCACCAAACAGGACACCCAGTAAGTCAGTGTTTGAAAGCGCTGTACAGAACTTTTGGAAACTTAGGTTTTACTGACACCTCATGGTTGCTAAGTGAATTACAGCCAAATTCACTCATTCATTTCACTTTTTTAATTAATATTGTGAAGTAAGACTTTTTAAAATAGATTTTTGCTTATATCATGACAAATAATGGACTAATCACCCTGAAAATACACAGGTACAGACAACTTACGATGGTCCTCTCAATTACAAAAATTTCATCACCTTTTAATCCATGGACAAGTAGCCATGGCAGAGATGTGCACTCTCTGAGTGCCTTCTAGTTTAAAGTGGCAAAGAAAGAGAAGGAAAGAAATCAATCAGTTAGTTGCCACAACTACAAGCATCATCCAATCAGGAACTGCTCTATAGTGGATTACCAACTGCAGCTTTAATCTTACAGCAGTATATTCAACAAGATATCCAATTATTTTGTCAGCTCCATACCACAGTCTGCTAGGTTGTTTAACAACTAAAAATGAAGTCAGAGCCTGTTTCCTGGACCCTTGAACTTCTGTTATTATAGCTACTGTATGTCTGTGAAAGTGTCTCCCAGTTCAGAGGAATGGACCCAAATGCAGACAACAAAAGCCGGATGATGAAACCAAAAGCAAGTTTCATTCAGAGTACATAAAAAAATCCCAACTCACAGGTAGAAACAAAATAGCAAAGTTGAGTCCCAGTGAACACCAGAAGTGTGCAGAGCTGAAAACACAATATAGACAGAACAGGTGAGAAACAAAGGGTGCATTCAGATGGCCACTGTTCGGTCCAGAACAAAGGACCAAACAGTGGCTTCCGTGGATTGTTCGGTTTGTTTGGTGCAGTCTGAACACGTGTTGGAACTCTGGTGCACACCAGACAAGTGTAGTCTGGACTCCCTGAAAATGGGGTCTCGGTTCACTTGCAAACGAAGTCTGGTGTGCTCCGCTTGCAGTGTGAATCCAAACGGAGTATCCAGCGGACCAAAGGGCAGAACTGCACCTCAGCGTTTGTGTAACCATAGCAACACGTAGTCTGAGAAGAGGAAGTGGCGCTTTCCGTAGTACATTTTGGGTAGAAAATAGTAATGAAGACAACCACGCAAATCCAAGAAAATCATTTTACCGGAGAAAGCTGAGGAGAAAAGTTTTTAAAAATGTCTCATTTGTAGCAGACAAACAACCCAGCTAAATGGAACGGATTTCCAGTTTTTGGTCCTGGCCAATCAATGAGCCTAATTTTTCTTCTAAGCCAAGATTTTTCTCTTCCTGGTCAGTGGTGGTTTCGGCTACAGCACCCCAAACAAGCAGTTGTTGTAACTGCGTGACGTTGTCCAGGCAGTTTGGTCTGCTGCAGTGTGAATGCAAACCAAACCAAACAAAGGTGTGAAAATTCTCAGCATTCCCTGCCCAGTCGAACTGACCCCCAGACTGGTCTGAATGCAGCCAAAGGGAAGGTGGTGAAAACAGGCAAACCACTAAAGAATAAGGAAAGGACAGAATGGGAGAAACCATTCTGGGTCATCATTATCAGAAAGTTAACAAAAATACCCAAGGACAAGTAATTAAGAAAATGAAATAGGAAGTGTTAATACATTAAACAGGAGTACATAGATGTGGAGGTTAATAAGGGCAGGAGAACACAGGAGACAAAATATTAGCACTAAAAAAACAGAAGGAAGGGCATAAATAAAACTCAAACTTATCCTCATGACAGAAAGGACCAATATCAATCACACACTATGTAACAGAAAGCCAAGGTAGCCAAGATCAAATGCTGCTTATTAACGGCATAAGCCCTTATCTTCATAAAAAACACACTTTGCAACTACTATAAGCCAATTGAAATGTGATTTGCATTCATTAGTAAATCACTGTAGCTTTGCATGCTCAGTACACTTTGCCTTGTAAAAGGTTTGAAGCATACTTTGTTTTTTTTTAAGATGCTGTCGTAAATGCTTGTCGTTCATGCTTTCTCCTGCAGGCCGTCAAGTTTTCTTTCACCCACAGCCTACTAATACGTTCAATGTATCGATCTATGAGTGTGTGTTTGTGTGCACATATATACAGTTCCTATATTGTCATGTGCTGTGTGAAATGTAGGAGCATGGATGAAGGGTGTCCGCGGCAGGGACAGCAGGGTGCCTTCTGATAATAGTAGTAGCAGTGTGAGGTGCGTTCTGTCACAAAAGGCTGTGAGATGCTGTCGGCTATTGGGGTTCTTTAACAGCTCTGTGGGAGGTCTGGGATTCTGTGTGGGCACAGATGCAGCACTTGGCTTCAAATACCTTTCCCTGTGGGATGAAATACTCTGTGTGCCGTTGTCATTTCAAACACTATAGGGCTGCTGTGGTAGTGTGTATGCATTTCTGCAAATGGTGGCAGATGGGGTTGTATGTTTATTCTTGCCCCCCACCCCCCCTCCATTGTAACAGGTTCTTGTTTGGTCCTCTCGCACAGGCTGTCAGGTTAAAAATGAACCATTTCATAAATGTCACTAGGTAAAGATTACGTTTATTGCTTTCACAATAAAAAGGAAGGCCATAGTAATGTTTTCAATCCTGAATAATAACACCTCCTTTAAAATGTAGCAAAATGTGACTATTGACTGATATAGTTGCCGAACAAAGTGCAAGTGTAAATGAAGTAATGTCATGGAGCTCCAGCTATCCAACCACAATTTAGAAGAATCACTACTCCTCCAAGGCAATTGCCTGGATGCTCATCAAACTCACTCATAATGATACCCAAGTGTCTCTGCATCCAGGCTGTGCTCACAGTCAAGGTGTGTGTGTGTGTGTGTGTGTGTGTGTGTGTGTGTGTGTGTGTGTGTGTGTGTGTGTGTGTGTGTGTACTCACTGGCCACTTTATTAGGTACACCAGTTCATCTGTGGATTTACACAACTATCAAAGGCTTTTTTCAGACCAGGAGAGTCCGGGGGTCTCATTTTGATTTTGACTCTGTGGGGAATGGCGAGAATTTTTACACCTCTGTTTGGTTTGCATTCACACAGTACTTGACTCAAGCAGACCAAACTGCTTGGACAACGTCACGCAGTTACAACAGTTGCTCGTTTGTGGCGCTGTAGCCGAAACCACCAATGACCAGGAAGAAAAAATTTCGGCAAAGAAGAGAAATTCGGCTCATCGATTGGCCAGGACCAAAAAGGGAAATCTGTTCCCTTCAGCCAGGTTGTCATTGTACAGTACAACAAAATTGTGGATTGGGCCACTAGTGCTATTGCCATAATTTGCATGAACATCCCGTGCCACCATCATGTCGTTAAACGTTTTTAAAACCTCGGTATTCTTGTGTGTAGCCACAAGCAGCTGAGAAATCTGGTCCTCAGACCAAATATCTATCAAAGCCTGCATCTCTTCACTACTCCAAGTCTGTCCACAAGACATTTTTTTAACTTTTCTCCTTGGCTTTCTCTGGTAAAAGTATTTCTTGGATCTACGCGGTTGTCTTTATTGTTATTTTCAACCCAAAATGAAGCCTGAAGGACCGGGAGCTCTTCAGCTGAATCGGGATGTTGGATTTATTTATCCATGGATTCCGGCCACGGACATGCTAACAAGGCTAGCAAGCTAGCAATGGAAACACACATCAAGTTTTCAAGGCAGGGACAACTTTTTCAGGTGAGTGGCAACTTCGCCTGTCTGCATCTCACCTAGACAGTGAATTCATGTCTTTTCATGTCTTTTTTTTTTTTCTTGCCTTCTGATTGTTGCTCTGAGTGTTGCTATCCCTGTGCTGTTGCAATCCTGGAATTTCCCCGTTGTGGGACTAATAAAGGCTTATCTTATCTTATCTTATCTTATTTACATTGAGTTATAATGTAATTGTGCTGTGCAAAAAATTCGCCCGTCCACGTTTGATGTGAAGGCACCTTTACGGTAAATGACACTTTCTCTTCTCACTACGTGTTGCTGTGGTTACACAAACGCCAAGGGGCACGTCCGCCCTTTGGTCCGCTGGATACTCTGCTTGCATTCACATGGCAAGCAAAGCGCACCGGACTTTGTTTGCAAGCGAACCGAGACCACCGTTTTCAGGGGGACCAGACTACACTTGTTTGGTGCTGCACCAGAGTTCCATGCGCATTCAGACAGCACCAAACGAACCGAACTATCCACGGAATACACTCTTTGGTCCTTTAGTCCGGACCAAACAGTGGCCGTGTGAATGTGCCCTAATCAGCCAATCACATGGCAGCAACTCAATCCATTTAGGTATGTAGACATGATCAAGATGATCTGCTGAATTTCAAACCAAGCATCGGGAATGGGAAGAAAGGTGATGTAAGTAACTTTGGACATTACAGCATTGTTGGTACCAGACAGAGTGGTCTGGTCATTTCAGAAACTGCTGATCTGCTGGGATTTTCACACACAACCATGTGTAGGGTTTACAGAGAATGGTCTGAGAAAGAGAACATATCCAGTAAGAAGCAGTTTCTGAAATTAATAAATCACCCTGTTTGATACCAACAACCATAAAACCTTCAAAGTCGCTTAGAAGATATTTTCACTTATATAATGATTACAACCGATGTATATGGAAGAGCATCTCTGAAGAAACAACACACTGACCCTTGAAGCAGATAGGCTACAGCAGCAGAAGACCTTAAGTGGTGCCTCTCCTGTCAGATAAGAACAGAAAACTAAGGCAACAATTCACACAGGCTCACCACAATTAAACAATAGAAAATTGAAAAAACATTGCCTGGACTGAGTCTTGGTTTGTGCTGTAATTTTTCAATTACAGAGTCAGAATTTGGCATAAAAAACATGAAAGAATGAATGCATTAATGGATCATCATGGATGTCCAGTCAACAAATCAGCAGCAACTCTATGATGTTAGCATAATAACGTGGACCAGTATCTCTGAGAAATGTTTCTGGCACCTTGTTGAATCTATGCATTGAAGAATTAAGGCAGTTCTGAAGGCAACAGGGGTCCAACCCAGTAATAACAAGGTGTACATATTAAAGTGGACAGTGTGTCTGCCCAGTGAGTGTGTGTGTATACAGGTCCATCTCATTAAATTACAAAGTCATCAAAAAGTTAAATTATTTCAGTAATTCAATTTAAAAAATGAAACTCATATATAGATTCATTACACACAGAGTGATGTATTTCAATTATTTATTTCTTTTAATTTTGATGGTTATGGCTTACAGCTCATGGAAACCCAAAATCCAGTTTCTCAACAAATTTGAATATTGCATAAAATAAATTTTAAAAAATAATTTTGATAGAAATGTTGGCTGACTGAAAAGTATGCCCTTGTACACACTCAATACTTGGTCGGGGCTCCTTTGGCATGAATTACTGCATCAACGTAGTGTAGCATGGAAGCAAGGTGTTATGGAGGTCCAGGCTGCTTTGATAGCGGCCTTTAGCTCGTCTGCGTTGTTGGGTCTGGTGTCTCTCATCTTCCTCTTGACAATACCCCATAGATCCTCTATAGGGGATTAGGTCAGGACAGTTTGCTGGCCAGTCAAGCAGAGTGACACCATGGTCATTAAATGAGGTTTTGGTAAATGGTAAATGGTGTTCACTTACATAGTGCTTTTTTTACTCATCTCTGGATGACCAAAGCACTTTACAGATCCTGCTATTCACCCATTCACACACACATTCATACAATGATGGCAGTGGAGCTGCCATGCCAGGTGCTGGCCTAACCCACCAGGAGCAACTGGGGTTTCAGTGTCTTTTTCAAGGACACTTCGACATGCAGACTGCAGACAGAGCAGAAATTGAACTACTGACCCTCCAATTAGTAGTTGGCCACACTACACCTGCTCCACAGCTGCTTTTGGCAGTGTAGGCAGGTGCCAAGTCCTGTTGGAAAATGAAATCAGCATCTACATAAAGTTTGTCAGCAGAGAGAAGCATGTACTGCTCTAAATTTCTTGGTAGATGGCTGTACTGACTCTGGACTTGATAAAATACAGTGGAGCAACACCAGCAGATGACATGGCTCCCCAAATCATCACTGACTTTGGAAACTTCACACTGAACCTCAAGCAACTTGGATTCTGTGCCTCTTCCCTCTTCCTCCAGTCTCTGGGAGCTTGATTTCCAAATGAAATGCAAAATTTAAGCTCTCCTGAAAAGAGGACTTTGGACCACTGAGCAACAGTCCAGTCTGTTTTCTCTTTAGCTCAGGTAAGACCCTTCTGACACTGTCTCTGGTTCAGGAGTGTTTTGACACAAGCAATGCGACAGTTGTAACCCCTGTCCTGGATACATCTGTGTGTGGTGGCTCTTGAAGCACCGACTCCAGCTGTAGTCCACTCCTTGTGAATCTCCCCCAAATTCTTGAATGGGCTTTGTTTCACAGTCCTCTCAAGGCTGTGATTATCCCTGTTCTTTGTCAAGAATCATGAACTTAATTTGCCATTTGTACTCAAACATACAGTTCAGGCACATAGGAATTAGTTGTGCAGAGCCATAGGTCAATAAAAATACTCCAATAAAAAACAATGCTATCCTGGTTTTAAAACACACTCTATAAATACTCGAAAAAACTATTATAAAAACGTGTTTTATGGGTACCTTGTGCACTTTTTTCTGCCAAATTTTTCATTTCCACTCAGCTTTCTATTAATGTGCTTGGAAACAGCACCTTATGCACAGCCCTCTTCTTTAGCAATGACCTTTTGTGACTTACCCTCCTTGTGGAGGGTGTCAGTGATGGTCTTCTATTCAATTCAATTCAGCTTTATTTATATAGCGCCCTTTCACAACAACAGTCATCTCATAGCACTTTCAACTACAGTATAGGGGAAAACCCCACAATTGCAGAAAGGCCCCAGCAATCACGTGATCCCCTGTGAGCAAGCACTTGGCGACGGTAGAGAGGAAAAATTCCCTTTTAGCAGGAAGAAACCTCCAGCAGAACCAGGCTCAGGGAGTGGCAGTTATCTGCTGCGACTGGCTGGGGGGGTGAGGGGATAGAGAAGAAGAAGAAAAGAACAGACAAGTAACTGTTGTGGATGCCCCTTGCAGGGCATCAATGAGACGACAGAGACCAACCAGTAAGTTTGCTAGTTTATTTACAAAAGGACAAAACGACCAAATAAACAACCACGTGGGGCAAAAACACGAACGTAAACTAGACACAAGATTACTGACTCTGAAGATTAACTATGAACAGCAGCGAGGTCTTAGCCTGCGCTGAACAGTAAACACATACAGGAGGATAACCAAAGATGAATCACAAAGGAGACTAGAGTCGGGGATAGGGGCTCCAGCCACGTACACGGAGGTGCACGGAGATGTAGGTCGCAGCGAGGAGTGAACCTCAGCTGCTCCCTTAAATGTAGAACAAAATCCAATCAGAGAAGGGGAATGTAATTAGTGGGATAACACACAGCTGTCACAGGGCCAGCTCGGCTTTGACAGCCAGAAGTCCCACCGTGACGCTGTCAAAATAAAAGCCCTGGAGAAGGCCACACATAACAAGGCCCGAAATAAGATGGAACAGGGAAAATACTGGACAGCCCGTGTGCGGGTGGGATCAGCGCTCAGGCCATCACAGTAAGCCCCTTTTCCACTAGTGTCAGTTTGGCCCAGTTCGGTACGGTACAGTACAGTACAGTTCAGCACTATGGATTGAATAGAACAGGCTCTATTGTCATTGTACAGTACAACGAAATTGTAGGTACTCCACCAGCATACTGCACAATAAAGTAAGAGTGAAGGATTAGATAAAACACGGTTAGAGAACACACGATTAAAGACACAACTGAAATAAAAATGGCTCAGGATTATGGAAATATACACAGGTATGGTAGTGGCTTCACGGATGGAACTATGTACATAGTAAGAGTGCAGAGTGCAGAACACACAACTGAGTAAAATGGCCCAAGGATTATGAAAAATACACATAGTAGTGGTTTCACGGATGGGTCAGTATACATGAACGTGAGGAGTGCAAAGACAGGTGTGTTATTGTGATAATTAAAAAGGTCCTCAGTTCTGAGCATGTGAGCGTTCAGAGGGAGGGTGTGGGGCCTCTGACTGTTTGCAGCCTGGATGGCCCAGAGGAAGAAACTTTTTGTCAGTCTGGAGTTGTGGGACCTGATTGATCTGAACCATTGTCCAGAGGGAAGCAGGTCTCCTGTGATGGCCTTGACCTTTCTGAGACAGGAGGAGCTAGAGATGTCTTCCAGGGAGGGCAAAGGGCTGCCAATAATTTTTTGGGCGGTACTGATGACCCTCTGCACAGCCTTTCTGTTCTCAGCTTTGGAGCCAGCGTACCACACACCCAGACGGTAGATGAGCACATTCTCCGCTGAGCAGCGATAGAAGACCACTAGCAGCTTCTGGTCCAGTTTTTTCTTCCTCAGGACACGGAGGAAGTGCAGCCACTGTTGGGCTTTCTTCACCAGTGCCTTGGTGTTGACAGTCCAGGAGAGGTCAGAGGAGATGTGGGTGCCCAGGAACCTGAAGGTGGGGACGGTTTCCATGCGGTCGCCATTTATTGGGGGCGGGGGGGGGGGGGGGGTCCTGTCTTTTCTTCCTGAAGTCCAGTATGAGTCCTTTGGTTTTTTTGGGGACATTCAGTTTCAGGTTGTTTGCTTGGCAGCACAGCAGCAGGTTCTCTACCTTTGCCCTGTATGTCTTCTCATCGTCATTGGTGATGAGGCCAACCAAGGTGGTGTCATCCACATACTTCACGATGACGGTGGTTTGGTGGGTTGGAATACATTCAAAGGTGTGCAGGGAGTACAGTCGAGGGCTTAGCACGCAGCCCTGGGGGGAGCCAGTGCTAACAGACAGTGTGGAGGAGTGGTGGAGGCCGAGTCTGACTGTTTGTGGGCAGTTGGTGAGAAAGTTTTTTAATCCAGGAGCATGTTGGGGGGGAACTGGAGGAGGTTCAGTTTGTTGATCAGGATGTTCGGGATGATGGTGTTGAAAGCACAACTGTAGTCCACAAAGAGCATCCTCACGTAGCTCCTTGGGTTCTTCAGGTGGAGTGTGGTGGCAATGGCGTCTTCCGTAGACCGGTTCTCCCTGTAGGCGAACTGGTGGGGGTCAAAGGAGGGGGGAAGACAGTCCCTGATGTGCTGGGACACCAGTCCCTCAAAACATTTCATGACTACAGATGCAAGTGCTATGGGTCTGTAGTTGTTCAGGCTGTCGATTGCAGACTTTTTGGGGATGGGGATGATGGTGGAGGCCTTGAGGCAGGAGAATGGCTATAAAGTTGGCTACTTCTTAAAATCCAAATAGTCTGGCAATTATAAATAAGTGAAGATCAAAAATCGAAGAGGAAAGAGCATGCTGTTTTATATAATTGGACAATCTCTCCTTGTTATCCTGTCCCCAAGAACAGTTTAGACTGAAACAGCGGGAACTGCTATTGATTCTTTGCCTTCGTATTGAGAACGTTGGGCCATTTCAAATTCAAAGCAGCAAGTTTATTCTTCATGATTTTGTTATAAGCTAATCAGTGCTATTTTTGTTATACATCAACTGAAAAGCTTGATCCATCTAAAATATCTTCTGTTTCTAAGAGGACTGATGGAAGACAAAAGCCATCCTTGTTTCTAAATGACCAGCAAAGAACATTTGTGCATCTTCGCATTGTCCCAAGTGCTGATGTATAATAAAGTACCAAGCTAGTGCCTAAGGTCAATGCTTCCTGCACTTTCTTAGAATACAACAAAATAGAGCAGCATTACTATAAAGCATAACAGTAGAAATGGCTCCACTGTGATAAATTTTAAATTAACACTGACAGCTGAGCAGCGCTCCAGAAACTTATTGTCATCCAAGGTGCTGTTTCAGTACAAATAATGTTTGTTTGCAGACTCTGCACTGAGTGTGAAATACATAACTCTGTCAGTAAATTGTCTCTCCAAATCATAAGAAACATGTTTCTTATGATTGATAGAAACTGCAGTTTCTATTTATAAAACCCAGGGGCTTTCTAGTCTTGATGATTCAGGGTGGCAAGTTGTAATTCAGTATGGCTTGCAATTGTTTTTAACGTACATACTGCCCATAAATTGAAATTACCAATGATTGTTGCTTTGAAATGACAAATAAAGCCACGCATTTCCTATTCAGACTTCTAGCTTATTAGAATAGATTTCTAGCCCCACCTACTGGATATGAATTGGTAAATCAATTCCTCATATATCTGCATTCTGCATTTTATTTTCTCTGACACTCTACCCTCCTCACCCCATCCTTCCTCTCATCTTTTTCTCTCTCTCTCTCCTTAGAATATGCCAGATCAAAACGATGACCTTCAACAGCACAGACCCTGGTTTCTTCCGGACTGCGAACACCCCACCACCAGTGGCCAGATCCAATGCTCTCCATCAAACAGGAACTGGGGGACCCAACTATTTGGACTTCCAAGATAATTCCTCTTCCACCTGCAAACTCTTGAACTGCTCCTCGGATTTACTAAATGGGAATGAAACTAAAGTTATTGATCCCTTAGGTGGCCATGCTGTGTGGCAGGTTGTTCTCATTGTCTTGTTGACTGGCATGCTGTCACTGGTCACCATTATTGGCAACGTACTGGTAATGGTGTCCTTTAAGGTTAACCGCCAGCTAAAGACGGTCAATAACTACTTCCTTTTGAGCTTAGCTGTGGCTGACGTCATTATAGGGGTCATTTCTATGAATCTCTACACAACATATCTTGTGATGGGCTACTGGGCAATGGGAGACTGGGCATGTGATTTGTGGCTAACTATAGACTATGTGGCAAGCAATGCGTCTGTTATGAACTTACTAGTCATCAGTTTTGACCGCTACTTTTCAATCACCAGGCCTTTGACCTACCGGGCTAAAAGGACCACAAAGCGAGCTGGGATCATGATCAGCTTAGCCTGGTTTATTTCTTTCATCCTATGGGCTCCAGCTATTCTGCTATGGCAGTATATTGAAGGTAAAAGGACAGTGCCCCCTCATGAATGCTATATCCAGTTCCTCTCAGAGCCTATTATAACCTTTTGCACAGCTGTGGCGGCTTTCTACCTGCCTGTGACAATAATGAGTGTTCTCTACTGGCGCATTTACAAGGAGACACAGAACCGTGCCAAAGAGTTAGCTGGGCTGCAGGGATCAGGGGGCATAGGAGGCCGAAGTGGGAATGGTGGAAGTGAGAGAGCCCGATTTGTCCACCAGACCGGCAGTTCTAGAAGCTGCAGCAGCTATGAGTTGACCAGGCTGTCAAGGCGGAAGAGCACATGCCGGGAGCTGGTTGGGCGATTCCACTGCTGGCCTGGCGTTCGCTCTTGGAGACCTGGCAGTATGAGACATGGTGATGGTGATCCCGACCAGAGCAGCAGTGACAGTTGGAACAACAATGATGCAGCGATCTCTCTAGATCAATCTGGGTCTTCAGAAGATGAGGACTGTAGTGGGAAAGAGATGATTTCACAGAGTCATGCGATTTTCTCCATTGTTCTCAGCCTGCCCGGCATAAAAGCTGCTGTTAACTCCCAGCTCACCTCATGTGAGGATCTGGATGCAGCTTCAGAGGAAGATCCCCTCAGAGGAGCGGAGTATAACCAAGACAGCCTTTCATCAGTTAACACTAACCCAACTGCTGCTATTACTCCAGAGGAAAGGAACAATTCAGAAAATAGCTACCACCAGCGCTTCTGTTCCCGCAAGATTCAGACACTCAATACCATCCAAGCTACCTCCAACCAAAGGTCTGTGGATGGCATCCCAACAACTGCTACCACTGCCACCGATAGCACTGCCACCAGCGCAGCCACAAAGTCCCCCTCGGTCCCCTTGTCCTTCAAAGAGGCAGCCCTGGCAAAGCGTTTTGCAGCCCGAGCTCGGACTCAGATCACCAAGAGGAAGCGCATGTCTTTAGTAAAAGAGAAGAAGGCAGCTCAAACTCTCAGTGCCATTCTCTTTGCTTTCATTATCACGTGGACACCTTACAACATCATGGTGCTGATCAACGCCGTCTGCGAGTGTTCCATCCCACAGACGCTGTGGGCAGTTGGGTACTGGCTGTGCTACGTCAACAGCACGGTTAACCCCATGTGCTATGCCCTGTGCAACAAGACTTTCCGTACCACCTTTAAAATGATACTGCTGTGCAGGTGGGACCAGAAAAAAAGAAGGAAACAGCAGTTTCAGCAGAGGCATTCAGTGGTCTTTCACAGGGGGATTCCCAGAGAGTCTACGTAAAGGACTAAAAATCGAAAGGATGAGCAAGGAATTTTAAATCAAGACAAAGAAAAGACAGAAGCATCCATGTGGCCGTTTCTGTGGAATTTCTTAACTAGAGATGTTTGATGTTTTCTCTGCTCTAATGTCAAACACAGCAGTCCAATGTGATGGTCTTGCAGTATGTGTTTGTGCCGGTGCATCCATTTATGTGCGTGAAGGTTTGCATAAGTTGAGGTGCAGACATGGAGGCGTTGCCTGTCCTTGGAGACCTCTTTGCCATTTCCCACAAGAACAGCAGAGAGGAAATGAACTGAGTGCGAAATATTAGAAAAGGGCTTTAAAATGCATTTGCAGGAGAAATATAAAAGTGCAATTGACACAGCCAGAAAGGATGTCATTACATGGTTTTGGGATTCACATTTCTTATCATTTCTCTCTGTGGGTATTTAGATCTGTAACGTACAGAGTGGTTTTGTATTTCAAGTGAAACAATGTATCTGTAATTTGTCACTGAAAACCAAGATAAAAAATATTTTGCGCTCACAGGCTTCTACACTCTGTCAATTTGCCTTTTTTTGCTGGCATGTTTTTATTAAAACTTCTGTACATTGCTCTCTTTTGTTGATATTAATGTATCTAATGGTATATAAAAGTTATCTAAATTTTGTTCATGATTTCAGTCAACAGAAACCTGTCATTTTTGTTATGTTGATTTTTTAAAGTATTACAGAGATTTTGAGCCAGTGTGAAAATTCTTTTGATTCTTTCAATGAACCGAGTTGTGAATATTTGTGTGGAACCACGGTCAGTGAACTGCTGTTGTGTTCAATGTGATTGTTGTGGTTTGTATGGTGGAGATTTTTTAAAAAGTACATTGGTTGTGCTTTATGTACTTGAGATTTTCTGTCAAAAAATTGTGATAAAGCAATGATGATATGTTTGTGTACATTTGGATATTTATAACTTGATACACAATGACTGATTGCACACACAAAGCTGCCCGTTTATATAAAAAACTGTGTATGACCTTACACTCTCCACTATGACACATAGATGGACTGTTTTGTAAAAGACCACCCATCTTTGATATAGTAGAGCAATGGTAGCCTCTAGTGGGCTATAGATGGATGCGTTGCTCAGGCCAGAATATTGTCACCCCACCTTTCACAATGAGAAAATGTGATGTTTGTTTATCATAATAGCCAATCAGTTACTCATTATCTTAATCTGTTTGGGTTTATGGCTTGCCTTGTAAATTGTACACCAAGTTGAAATGCTCAACACAGATCAGTAACATAGGAAACCCTTGAACACCTTTCCCCATGGTATCAGGTGTTTCTGTAGTTATTTTCCCAGCATACCTCTTGTGAACTTCTGCCATCCACTGGGTGTGGGAGGTCACTGGATGTTTTGAAGAGCAGGATAATGATGTTACTCATACGCTGTGGCCTTGGAAGCCACTAGTTCTCATCAAATAAGCACATGTGCAGTGTGTCATTTGTGTGATTGACATGTCTCCATCACCACAATCAAATCCAAAATCCATTAAAGGTCCCAGTCACTGCACTTTTCCCACATTTTGACAGCTCCCACAGGTTTAAATGAAATGTTTGTGACATATTTTGGTCGCTGTGAATCATCTTTTGAAGGCTTAATCAGAATGGCCCATTTCAGTGCATGTCTCTTTAAATTCCTAAAAACTACTAGCTCCTAGCTCGGATGCTAGCCTGAGCCAACTAACATAATTTTTTCTCAATGAATGAATGAAATAATGCATCATTGGTGAATGGGGTGTGTGGTTTAAGTGGTTGATAGGATATGACGGGTCCCTGGTGCACAGTAAGTACAGAAACATTCATGAATGAGGGGTTAAACAGCTAGCTGCAAACCATCGAGCCAAGCTAATGCTAACAGATTGATGTAGCATTATGGTGAAAATCTAACAAAATAAGCCAGAATGATGTGCGATATATTATCACCTGTAGATTAGTGAACCACGTAGAAACAACGACATTTATTAGGGTGACAGAATTCTTTTTTTTTTCCCCTTGTCCTGTCAGGCAGCTAGGTAAGCAGAACAGAGATCTGTTACCCTTATTGTGCCAAAACAGATTTACTTTGCCAAAAGGAGCTTTATACAGTACCTAAGTATGTACTGCATATTCTTGTAAACTCCTCCTCTAATAACTTTTAATACTTTATTTAAATTATTTTACCCATGGAGGACCCAACAGGATGGGGAATAGGGAAAGGAAGTGTGTGGAGGGGGAAAGAAAAGGGAGGGGAACAGACAAAAAGACAAACAAACCAACAACTAAAACAAACAGAAGACAAAGTGCTTCTTCCATTGAAGATGCGCCAACACGAGTCTGGTATACGCACCTGTTAAAGGAGAGACATTTGTGCATGTGCATATATATGAGAGCGTGCGCAAAATAAGTGTGTGCATGTGAGTGGTTTGTCAGGAAACATACGAAGAGGGGGCAGGGTGACAAAAATCTAAAGAAAATAACAATATAAACCATGCTTGGTAAGCCATCTTCCTAGCTCTGAAGCTAATGCCTTGGCTGGGCTCCCAACTCATCTACATTTATAGACAGACAGCTATGTGGCACCTATCAAGGCTGGGCTGACCTGTTCCTGACATAGAGGAAAAAACCCTAACCCTGGCTTTACACTGACTCCAGATGCCGTCCGTTGCAGATGCAGTGCGGATGGAGACTTGTGGCAGTCCCCACCCACTTCATTTGTGTTTTGAACCGGCACAGATGAGACCAGGGTTCGATATACAAGATCACATGAGATCTCGAGAAAGACCCGAACAAGACTAAGATGAACCAATCATGTGATAACAACAAGGAAGTGTGATGTACCGGCTCTCCACCTGGATTTTTGTGCTGTAATAATACATAAGTAGCCCGTTAATTTTAATTCTATTAAGTGTTTGTATGTGATGTCAAAGTCTGTGTCTTCTCTGACACAGTGGTGGAGGAATAGACCTCAGAAAATAACGGATGAGGCGGAGATCATAGGCCGTCCTATGATGTCCTATAAACGTGATAGACACACACACACAGATTTAAGATAAGATAAGCCTTTATTAGTCCCACAATGGGGAAATTCCAGGATTGCAACAGCACAGGGATAGCAACACTCAGAGCAACAATCAAGAAGACAAGAAAAACAAGAGCAGTGAATATACATATGTACACATAAAAAAGATTTCTTGCTTTAATAGAGTGATGAACAAACACCTATTAAGTACTGCAAGATAGCGTGGCATTTCTTTGCGGATTGGATCCGGCATCCATCAAAAATAGACTCCTTGCGTTTCATTAGCGATCCAAATCCGACAAGCCAGATTCATTCTGCAGTGGTTCAGACCAGGTGGGGGTTAGAAAACTGATGACAATGGGAACTACTTATATGCTGCAGAGTCTGGATCGCAGCCGTAACGGACCGGATCCAGAGTCAGTGTAAATCCAGGATAAGTGTTAAAATGGCTCATTGTACACAGAAATGATATAAAAGTTCTGTGTGTGTGTTTTTAAGAGAAGTAAGTGTTTTGATGGTTTTTTTTTTCAATAATCACGTGGCCAATAGAGAGCCTCATGCCCCCTATACTTCTGCATATGGGACCTTAAATCGGAAAAAAAAAAATCTCCATTGAAATGAATGGCAAGAGAGAAAGAGAGAGTCCATTAAGCGGTTTCACAAAAACTAAATATTACTCTTCTTTTATTATACAACAGCCAACAACTTTAATTACGTGGAAAATTAGCTTTTAAATTGACAAACATATGTGTAATTCGTGGCAACTGGAGATAAATTCTCTCTTGCCATTCACTTCAGTGGATATTTTTTCAGATTTAAGGTCCCATATGTGGAAGTAGAGGGAATGTGACTTAGGCTCTGTATAGACTCATTTCATAAGGTTAAAACCTAAAAAAAAAATCAGTGAATGGGACCTTTAAAGTTGATTTGCTGGTTAATTTACCACCAGACTCGTTCTACCATTTAAGAAAAAAATGAATGGCCAAAATTTCTAAAAATTACATATTTTTGTTTTGAAGATTTTTTTCTTATTTCCCCACGTGATCTCTGTATGAACTATTTTTTCTGTAATATTATTATGGTAACTTACAGCCTATTACTTGTATATTGATATGGCTGCTGTCTTGGTTTACAGTGTCATCAGGTTTTTCCATACAGCATGTGGGCGAACACCACAGAGCAACCACTAAGAGTCAGTTTTTGTTATTTGTTAAACCAGTTATGTTATTCTTGAAATGTTTTTTGTTTGGTTTTTGCAGTTTTGTCGCATCCAGACCTTTCAATATGAATACTGTGCAGAAGATACTGAAGGTGTCAGACAAGATATGACAGCTAGCATACTAAAGAATAGGGGAATTGGAAAATATTGGATTTTAGCCAACATAATGGTCAAACTTTGTATTTTATCCTGGATGCAAATGAAATGAAAAAAATATCCCAGGCCTGTCATATTTTGTGTGGTTTAAATATGGTGTGCTCCACTGTTATGACACATTCTTCATTAAAATATGAGGGGGTTTTGTATTTAGGTATTGGGAATGTACTGAAACGGTAAACACAATTTGTTACGTTTGAAGTATGCCAATCATACTCATATTTTAAGTCAATAAAAAACTTTCTGACAAAAATATTTTGTTTTTCACATCTATCTATCTGGCTTACTTTATTGCAGTACATTTTACTGAGTAACCTTTGATTTCAATGAGAAAAAAACTAATGAGGGTAAATGTGCAAATTTAAGAGATAATCGGTGCAAATGTACAAAAGAAGTTGCAAATTTATGAGGGAAAAAGTCACAGGTTTACAGAAAAGTTGCAGATGTAAATTAGTGAGAAAATGATAACGACTTTATCACAGAAAGCTACAAATTTAAAAGAAAAAGTAATTAGGAAAACAATACATTTGCAAGAAGGCTATCAAATGAGACGACACCTCACAAATTAGTGAGGAAATCTCAAATTCATGAGAAACAAGTCTCTGAATAATGAGAAAAGACTTGTGTATTTACAAGAAAAACCCACAAACTGACAAGAGTAAAGTCATTACTCACTATTCAAGTAACTTTTCTAGTACTTTCCTACTCTAACTCATACTTGAGGGAATATTATCTTTCTATATTTATGTATAGAATTTCATGTATAGAAAACATGCACATAGTCCTCACACAGAATAACAAACATCTATTCATCTATCTGAACATTTTCTTCATTACGTACGCAGGCATAAATTAAGGGGGGGGCAGGGAGAACATGCCCCCCCCAACTTGGAAAAAAAGAGAACTGTCTTGCCCTCATATCATCATAAACCTTTCTATATCATCTGCATAAATGATACAGAAATTTGATGTACCAATGCTATATGCATAAATGTAAAAAAATATTTTCCACAAAAATTTACTGCTTTTTCCCTCATAAATGCACAATTTATTTGTGCACTTTGCCACTTTGTTCTTGTAAATCGGAGGGTGTTTAAATTTTTATTTCATGTATTAGTTTAATTTTTTTTGTTTGGACATTTTTTTTTAAAAAAATGTTTGATCTCAACTCATTGGGCCCCCAAAAAGCTAGAATTGGGCCTCACAGCAAAAATGTTTTTAGTGTCCCCCTTATAGCTGGAAATATTAATGCTTTAACTTTTTCCAATAAATGTGGGCCAACTAACTCATTAAAAAAAAAAATTATGCTGTTAGATCATTTCCTAAAGTGGTGTTGGCAGTGGTGACTGGATTGTCTCAGTTGCTGGCTGAGCTAAAAACAAGAGTAGGTTTTGTTTTTCAACATTTAAATTTACACCATACTAAACTGATCCTCTGGTACTCAGGGTGACTTCATTCTGCATGCACTAACCTCATTTAAACTTTAAATGATGTGTGTGTGTGTGTGCGTGCTTTAAATTTTAAAGCACGCACACACACCTGATGTAGTGTTATTGATTAGGGCTTCTCGTGCCGAAGTATGAAAAGAAGAAGAGAGAAACACGCTCCATTATAAAGTGAATAAAAACTTCTAACAAACGACTAAGGTGGGGTGCTCTGGAAATCTATTAAGAATTGTTCCATTTGTTTGTACTTTAAGGGTTGAGATAATTGGGAGTTAACTTAAGTAGAAGCACTGACTTCCTTTTGACTGTTTCAAAATAAAGCAGGAAATGTGACAACGTGGTTTAGAGAAAGTTCAACTCCTTTATAATAACTCCATCCATCCATCCATCTTCTACCGCTTTTCCGGAGGTCCGGGTCGCGGAGGCAGCAGTTCAAGCAGAGAAGCCCAGACTTCCCTCTCCCCAGCCACCTGCTCCAGCTCTACAGAGAGGATACCAAGGCGTTCCCAGACCAGCTGGGAGACATAGTCTCTCCACCGAGTCCCGGGTCTGCCCCGGGGTCTCCTCCCAGTGGGATGTGCCTGAAACACCTCAAGTGGGAGGCGTCCAGGAGGCATCCTGATCAGACGCCCAAACCACCTCAGCCGGCTCCTTTCAATGTGGAGGAGCAGTGGTTCTACTCTGAGCCTCTCCTGGATGACTGAGCTCTGGATGATATTCTTTTTCAGTTATTATAAAGGATAAAGGATCATCATCATCCTTTATAATAACTGAAAAGGAATATTATAAAGTGCTGTCATAAAACATGTTTTACTTGAATATACTTTCATGATTATCGTCTGTTTTATGTTGTTCTAGCAGTATTTTTGTTGAATATGAGGGTCACAAGTATATTTTATGAAAAAAAATCAATTAAAAGTTGCTTAAAAAATATGTATTTTTCATTTTCTTTATTGTAATTTCAGTGAGTAATCACAATTAATTTTAGAAAACGTGCAATTATATTTTTTTTAATTAATTCCCAGCCCTCGTCCTTCTCACTATTTACTCTTGAGAAAATGGTCTGTTCAGTGAAGTGAAACATCCGCCCATGTCGTTCTCTGCACACTTTCTCCTTCACTGTGACGCCACACACATGGCTGCTGGACTCAGCTGATGCCCATTAGCTCTTTAGAAGGAGGGACCGAAAAGTAAAACCCGAGAACATCTGGTTCTCTGCCAGTTGCGGCTCATGCGTTCTGTTACACCTCAACATTGGCACCCAGAGCTGTAGGTAGAACGTATGTCCCGGTGATGTGACGCGGCCTGTTCCCGCCATGAGGCCTGATGGAGTCAGCGAGATGAGTGGGAGACGCTGCTAATGGACGCTCCAGACACGTGACGAGGAAAAACATTGACTTCATGTGACCCATAGCGAAGGAGCGGCTAACAGACGAGGACAAACACCCATTTGTGCCGTTTTCTTCAGTCAGGACCAAGTCACAAGCGAGTCCAGCAGCCAGGCAAGTATGTGTCATGCATTTATGTTTAGTAGACAGTTTCAGTAGAATTTTAAATGGTAATGTGCGGGTTTCATTGGAATTTTTACTTGAAGTGATGCTTTTCCCTTTGAAGTGTTAAATAAGGTCATAAAGAAAAATCCCCAGTCGCATGTGTAGCAGTGCTTAGACCTACCAGAGTCAATGTTAAAATTAAGTTGAAGCCCATTTGACCTACGTTGAAATTGGTGCCCAAGTATGCATTTTGTTGTTTAAAATTAATTTGCTTCGTGGTTTATAGTTTGTCTTGATAGAAGACATTTTTATCCATTAGTATTAACAAGAAAAAGTAAATAAAAAATAAATGTCTTTAAAATTGCAGGTTTTTTCTTGCTTCTCACAATTTTTTTTCATGCACCTTTAAGGCTTTATTGATGCAGTGCATTTGGAAAGTATTCCCAGCGCTTCACTTTTTCTATTTTATGTTACAGCCTTATTCCAAAAGGGATTACATTAATTTTTTCCCTCAAAATTCTACACACAATACCCCATGACAACATGGAAAAAAAAGTTTTTTGGGATTCTTGCAAATTTATTAAAAATTAAAAAAAAGAGAGAAATCACATGTACATAAGTATTTACAGCCTTTATCATGAAGCCCAAAATTGAGCTCAGGTGCATCCTGTTTCCACTGATCATCCTTGAGATGTTTCTACAGCTTAATTGGAGTCCATCTGTGGTAAATTCACTTGATTGGACATGATTTGGAAAGGCACACACCTGTTTATATAAGGTCCCACAGTTGACAGTGCATGTCAGAGCACAAACCAAGCATGAAGTCAAAGAAATTGTCTGTAGACCTCCGAGACAGGATTGTCTCGAGGCACAAATCTGGGGAAGGGTACAGAAAAAATTTCTGCTGCTTTGACAGTCTCAATGAGCACAGTGGCCTCAATCATCTGCAAATGGAAGAAGTTCGGAACCACCAGGACTCTTCCTAGAGCTGGCCGGCCATCTAAACTGAGCGATCGGGGGAGAAGGGTCTTAGTCAGGGAGGTGACCAAGAACCCAATGATCACTCTGTCAGAGCTCCACCGTTCCTCTGTGAAGAGAGGAGAACCTTCCAGAAGGATAACCATCTCTTCAGCAATCCACCAATCAGGCCTGTATGGTAGAGTGGCCAGATGGAAGCCACTCCTTAGTAAAAGGCACATGGCAGCCTGCCTGGAGTTTGCCAAAAGGCACCTGAAGGACTCTGACCATGAGAAACAAAATTCTCTGGTCTGATGAGACAAAGATTGAACTCTTTGGCGTGAATGCCAGGCGTCATGTTTGGAGGAAACCAGGCACCGTTCATAACTATGCCAATGGTGGTGGCAGCATCATGCTGTGGGGATGTTTTTCAGTGGCAGGAAATGGGTGAATGGTGAGGATAGAGGGAAAGATGAATCCACCAATGTACAGAGACATCCTGGATGAAAATCTGCTCCAGAGCGCCCTTGACCTCAGACTGGGGCGATGGTTCATCTTTCAGCAGGACAACGACCCTAAGCAGACAGCCAAGATATCAAAGGAGTGGCTTCAGGACAACTCTGTGAATGTCCTTGAGTGGCTCAGCTAGAGCTCAGACTTGAATCCAATTGAACATCTCTGGAGAGATCTGAAAATGTCTGTGCACCAACACTTCCCATCCAACCTGATGGAGCTTGAAAGGTGCTGCAAAGAGGAATGGGCGAAACTGCCCAAAGACAGGTGTGCCAAGCTTGTGGCATCATATTCAAGAAAAACTTGAGGCTGTAATTGCTGCCAAAGGTGCATTGACAAAGTATTGAGCAAAGGCTGTGAATACTTGAGTACATGTGATTTCTATTTTTTTTTTTTTAATAAATTTGCAAAAATCTCAAACTTTTTTCACGTTGTAATTATGGGGTATTGTGTGTAGAATTTTGAGGGGAAATGAATTTAATCACTTTTGGAATAAAACTAACATAACAATGTGGAAAAAGTGAAGTGCTGTGAATACTTTCCAGATGCACTGTATATTTGCACTGTATGATGGAAAATTTGGAAGTTTTTAATCATAAATTTGACTTTTTTCCCCTCCGTTTAGTAAGTTTAAGGATTTTTTTTTCTAAATGTGGAATTTCTTTGACTTTGGAACATTCTCATAAATTGGCTACTTCTGTCATTTTTGTGATTATTTTCCTTTCTTAATTTAGTGGCTTTCACTAAATTTTGTTATAAATTGACATTTTATTCTTCCACCTTGCCAAGTTTTTCTGAATATTTTCCCTTTATATCCTGTAGTTGATTTTTTTTAAGTTAGCTTTTTTTCTCATAAATAACATTTTTCTCTTGTAATGTTTTCTCAAAAAATTAATTTTCCTCACAAATTTAGCACATCTTTTTGATGCATTTCCTGTTTTTTAAAATACATTTTCAGTCATTGTTATTGTACATACGATTTTCTCATAAATTTGCAACTTTTCTAATGAATTTGTGATTTTTACCTTAGAAAAAAATTTTTCCTTTTAATTTTGTCCTTTTGCTAGTTCGAGCAACAACGCCTCAAAATGTCTGTGGATGTCCCTGATCATTAACATTGATTATGGAGCTTTTAATAAATATAATGGTTATGGTTCATATCATATGCTGTCACACCCCAAATCTGAAGGCTGCATTTGTTGTAGAGTAAATACAAGGTAGAAGAATTTGGTAGTCTAAGCAGTAAGTTAAATCGGTTGGTTTTTTTTCTTCACAAAATTAGTCATTTCATATCACTTTGAATTCCTAGGAAAATGCCCTGCATAAATGTAATGGCTTCAATATAATGTTCCAGATTGTGAAAGTTAGCATTGTCTTCAACTTATTTTCTTGATAATTATTTATACAAACTTCAAAACGTCTTCTGACATCATCAAAATTATTTACAAGATTTCTTGGCAAGCACACATGATAATGTAAATTATGTAGCTATGGATGCCAGTTCCCTGCAATGGAAATGAGAGGGGATACTCAAAAAAACAAAAAAAAAATAAGTTATAAATTCATGAGGGGAAAAAACAAAACTGTGAAAAAGTAGTAAATTTAAGATTGTAAAAGTTTGTGAAAGAAGTTGCACATACTGTACTGTAAATTTGGGGAAAATTGGGAAATTTAAAGGAATTTATAAATCCATAAGAATAAAGTCACTAATAACTTTGAAGGAAAAAAGTTGTAAATTTACATATAAGTAGACATTCACAGCAGATGCAAATTTATGGAAAAAGTGTACTGAAGAATAATAAACTAAGTCACACTTCAGCACAGAAAATATTTTTATGCAAAAGAGGAAAGAGGAGTACACCCTTACTCATCAGGTTTACTTTCTTCCATATATATTTTTGCTGCTTGATTGGTTTAAGCAGTGTTTTGCCTGTGCTACCTACTTCTCAACACATTGAACTGATTCCCTAAATTGAGGAGATGTGACTGGATGATGTTGGGTGGTCATTCTTGACATGATCTGTTTCTTGGTGGTTGCCAGGGTGAAATGAGGATAAAATATGTTAGAAGGGATATCATGTAAGGCAGTGGCTTCCAACCTTTTTTTCCATGGAGCTCCCCCTTGCCTGTGTCCAAGATTAGCCAGCCTCCACCCCTGCCCGTGTACATGCTGTACACCAAAAAGAATAAAGGGATTTATTAAAAATCTTTCTAAAAAAATGTTTTAATGTGTTTAAGTGAAGCTGAATATTCATTTGCTACACTGACATTCAATTTTCAAATTTGTTTGATTAAAATAAAGTAAATAACAAATTTGCCAAATTTACCAGAAAAAAGCACTGCAAATTTAGAAGAAGTTATCTAAATGTACAAGAAAAAGATGATCAAAAATGTATTAAAGTCAGAAATTTCACATGAACAATTTTGCAAATATTTAAGAGCAAGGCTCAGATTTACATGGAAAAAAATATAAATTTGACAAGTGTTAAGTTTTTGAGAGAAACTGCACATTTAAGGAAAAATAAATGTACACTGGGAAAGTCGAAGATTCAAAGATTTTATTTGTCAATACTACTGTATGTACAGGACATACAGGAGAATTGAATGCCATTTCTCTCTTCAGTGGTGTGCACAGTACAAAAAAGAAAAAGGAATAAGGCTGGAAAAACAGCAGCAGTCTATGTACAGTAATGCTACCCATAGTGCAAATGGCGAAAAAAGATAGACCCAGACCTCCCATAGTGCAAATAAATCTGAACAATGAGACCCAGCAATCTTGTATACAGAAAAGTACAGCAGTAATACTCGTAGTGCCAAGTTCAGTGTGGTAGTGTAGGTGCGGACCGTGACAGATAAGACTCCACATGATCAGTATTGCAATGACAGACAGCAGCAGATATGACATTTGTGCAAATGGTTGCAGTAAAGTGCAGAGACATACAGCAGCAAATGTATTACTGTTGGTGTGTCAGTCTTTCTGTGCCAACAGCTGAGGTAGTTATTGTGCGGGTGAATCAGAATCAGAAAAGATTTATTGCCAAGTACATTAACAGATCACTGATAACATACGAGAGAATTTGACTTGACACAGAAAATGAACCTGCATTTCCAGTGACACGGCTGCATCGGGGACGCGCCTGCCAACAGGATAGAGGGTACAGATAGCATAAGAATAATACAAGGAACAATAGGAAGGAGCAAAAAAATCATTGATTCAGAATACTGGTTGCATAATCAATCAATATTATGATTACAAGGGAAAAAAAAAAAAGCTCTCAATGCACATTCGCGGACAAGTGACACAGGACACAAGAGAGCAGTGTGTGTATCTTTATTTCAGTTCGTGGATCAATATGTGTGCACTGTTGATGCAAAGTGTTGTGATAATAGGAGAACAACAAGGGCACTTGGCAGGAGATGTTTTGTCTGGCTGCTCGCCAATCGTCCTTGCGATTATCTGAGCAGGTGCTGTCCAAGGCCTTGTGCTCGTTGTTTTGAAAACACAGACTGCAGACAGCCAGGAGGAATTTTCATGGGGAAATTGGGCCAAATAGGACTGATCACAGAGAAGGAGCTTTTTATTTCTTCTGTAGATTCAGTACTTAATCCTTCATTGCGGGGCTTTGAGTCCGTCGTGGATAGACCTGAGCGTGAACATGATGTAATCCACCTTCCGAGACAGTTCTCCATTTGTCACTATCAGGGTCTTCTCCAATTTTCCAATTTGACAGATGCACCTTGCCTGGCCAGCATTTTGATAGGTTGTATCCATCTTCAGCAATTTGCGGTACACCAGGACAATCCCAGTTCCAATCAGAAAGATCCCGATCACCATTATTACGAAGACATACTGTACAAATCTTCAATATCTTCGATAGAGAGATTAGTGAGACACAAGATCCTCCAATTACTTGTGTCACGTAAATAGCCCGCTGGAGCCGTTCCTGCGGGGCAGACAGCTTCCCCCGGAGCACTTTTCCTTGTTGAAAAAATAGTGTCAATTGTGTTCAAAGCCCAGCTTATTAACTCCATAATTTCTTTCGACGGTCGCAGTTAGACGCAGACAGACAACAGCAAGCTGGGATCCAGTAGTTGGGGGGGGGGGGGGGGGGGAAGTCAGAGCAAGAGAGAGGGAAAAAGCGTCTGCTCTCTTGGGAGGGCGGAAGTGAAGAGAGGGTGAGAGCGTTACGGTCCGGGGGGAGGGGGGTGGACAGAGTTCAGGGTCCTGATGGCCTGGTGAACAAAGCTGTTTAGCAGTCTTGTGGAGTGGGCCCAGAGGCTTCTGTACCTTTTTCCTGAGGACAGGGGGCTGAAGAGGGAGTGTGAGGGAGGGGAGGTGTCTCTTGCAATGTTGATGGCTCTGCGGGTGAGGTAGATGTCCGAGAGGGGGGGCCAGAGGGGCACAGATGATCTTGCTGGCTGCTTTCACTGTACATTGTAGTGTCTTCCAAACAGGAAGCAGTGCAGCTTCCATACCACACCGTGATGCTCTCAACGGTGTCCCAGTAGAATGAGCACATGATTGGGGGGGGGGGGGACTCGTGCTCTCCTCAGTTTGCAGAGGAATTGGAGGCGAGTTTGAGCCTTCTTGGCCAGTGATGTGGTGGTGTTGGCCCAGGAAAGGTCCTCAGAGATGTGCACCCTCAGGAACTTGGTGCTGCTCACCCTCTCCACAGCTGCTCCATCGATGATCAGAGGGGTATGCTGTGTGTCCCTTCCTGAAGTCAACCACGATCTCCTTGGTTTTTTCCACTTTCAGGAAGAAGTTATTGTCTTTACACCACTGGACCAGTTGGCTCACCTCATTTCTGTAGTTGGCCTCTTCGTTATTTGTGATGAGGCCACCACAGGCGTGTCATCCGCAAACTTGATGTGATTGGTGTTGTAAGCTGGTACACAGTCATGGGTCAGCAGGGTGAAGAACAGCGGGATGAGCACGCACCCTTGTGTGGCCCCTGTGCTCACTGTGATGTGGTGATTGTGTTGAATGCTGAACTGAAGTCCAGGAAGAGCATTCGCACATAGGAGTTCTTTGAGTCCAGGTGGGTGAGGGCTGGTTGGACAGCAGCAGAGTCCCAAGCCCTCAGGAGCCTGTGAAGCTTTGTGGTCATCCATGGCTTTTGGCTGGCACGAACAGTGATGGTTTTGCAGTGAGTGACATCATCAATGCATTTAGCTATGTATGCTATAACTACCTCACTGTATTCCTCTAGGTTTGTGTGTCCATTGTGAGTGGCTGCGTGTTTGAAAGTGTCTCAGTCAGTAGTGCTGAAGCAGTCTTTCGGAGCATCAGAGGCCGCCTCCTGGCCACACACGTACCTGCTTTTTTGTTAGTCTGATTGTTTTCACTCTGAGTTTGTATGCCAGCCTTAACAAGATGGTGATGTGATCCGAGAGACCCAGGTGGTGAAGGGGGGAGGCTCTGTATATTTACACAAAAACATTAATAATTTACAAGAAAGATTGTCTGAAATTTACAAGAAAAGTTGCAAATTTATGATAAAAAGTTGCATATTGTAAGAAAAATCACATTGCTACTGGTGTTTCCTGAGGGAGAAATAAGACTGTACAGAGAGAGTATTTGTAGCCTCAAAACTGTAGAATGGCTCTAATTTTAAGTGGGTTTATAATGTGCTTTTAGTTGTTTTGTACAAACTTTTTGTTATCCAGTTAGATGCGCAGTTAGGGTTGTTTTTTTTTTTTTGTTTTTTTTTTCAAATTTAATATGCACAAATAACTTTCTCATCCTCAGAGAGGAGAAAGCCTTGTGCCCCCTATGATCTTAGGTGGGGGTGGGGGGACAGGTCCCCAGATTGGGAACCACTCATGTAAGAGACAAAGCAAATTGGCTAAGTGATTAAGGATGTCATAGCACAATGGGACAGTTGGCAAACCCTGTGGATCTTCTACTGTCCCTAGTGGTGTCATAGGTAAAAGCTGTTTATTATTATTAGTAGTTGTAGTAGTACTTCAAGAATCGGGTGAAAATAAGAGATCAATCTGAGGTCATTCATTTAAAAAAAAAAAAAAAAAAAAAAAAAAAAACTCAAATCGAAATCTGTCTTAAATTTTATCAGTATGCCTCCTCTCTATACAGTGGTGTGAAAGTGTTTGCCCCCTTCCTGATTTCTCATTTTTTTGTAGGTTTGTCACACTTAAATGTTTCAGATCAAACAAATTTTAATATTAGACAAAGATGACACAAGTAAACACAAAATGCAGTTTTTAAATGAAGGTGTTTATTATTAAGGTTAAAAAAATACAAACCTGCATGGCCCTGTGTGGGAAAAGTGACCCACCCCCCCGCCGTTAAAACATAAATTAACTATGGTTTATCACATCTTTGGAAAGCTGAGTTAAATTTCTCTAGCCACACCCAGGCCTGATTACTGCCACTCCTGTTGTCAATCAAGAAATCACTTAAATAGGACCTGCCTGACAAAGTGAAGTAGATCAAAAGATCCTCAAAACCTAGACATCATGCTGCCATCCAAAGAAATTCAGGAACAAATGAGAAAGTAACTGCGATCTACCACTGTGTAAAAGGTTATAAAGCCATTTCTAAAGCTTTGGGACTCCAGCAAACCACAGTGAGAGCCATTATCTACAAATGGTGAAAACATGGAACAGTGGTGCACTTTCCAAGGAGTGGCCAGTCGACCAAAATTACCCCAAGAGTGCAGCGATTACTTATCCAAGAGGTCAACAACATCCAAAGAACTGCAGGCCTCACTTGCATGGTCAGTGTTCATGACTCCACCATAAGAAAGAGACTGGGCAAAAATAGCCTGCATGGCAGAGTTCCAAGATGAAAACCAGTGCTGAGCAAAAAGAGGATAAAGGCTCATCTCAGTTTTGCCAGAAAACATCTTGATGATCCCCACGACTTTTGAGAAGATACTCTGTGGACTGATGAGACAAAAGATGACCTTTTTGTAAGGTATGTGTCCCATTACATCTGGCATAAAAGTAACAACATTTCAGAAAAGGAACATCATAGCAGCAGTAAAATATGGTGGTGGTAGTGTGATTGTCTGGGGCTGTTTCGCTGCGTCAGAACCTGGAAGACTTGTGGTAAATGGAACCATGAATTCTGCGGTCTACCAGAAAAATCCTGAAGGAGAATGTCCGGCCATCTGTCCGTGACCTCAAGCTGAAGCGCACTTGGGTGCTGCAGCAGGACAATGATCCAAACACACCAGCAAGTCCACCTCTGAATGGCTTAAGAAAAACAAAATGAAGACTTTGAAGTGGCCTAGTCAAAGTCCTGACCTGAATCCGATTGAGATACTGTGGTGTGACCTTAAAAAGGCGGTTCATGCTCAAACTCTCCAATGTGGCTAAATTACAACAATTCTGCAAAGATGAGTGTTCCAAAATTCCTCCACAGCACTGTAAAAGACTCATTGCCAGTTATTGCAAACGCTTGATTGCAGTTGCTGCTAAGGGTGGCCTAACCAGTTATTAGGTTTAGGGGGCAATCACTTTTTTCACATAGGGCCATGTAGGTTTGGAATTTTTTTCCCGCTTAAACACCTTCATTTAAAAACTGCATTTTGTTTACTTGTGTAATCTTTGTCTAATATTTAAATTTGTTTGATCTGAAACATTTAAGTGTGACAAACATACAAAAAAATGAGAAATCAGGAAGGGGGTAAACACTTTTTCACACCACTGTTATTGTTACCCATAGACTGGATGGAAGACAAATTCACAAGAGTTGCAGAAAGTCATGTTTATATGTGGGGACTTCAATATTGATTTGTTTAATCCTAACAAACATAAATTAACGACAACTTCTTAAATAATATGTACAGTCTGTGTTTATACCCCAAGGTTATTAAGCCAAGTCGAATCACCTCTCACTGTGCTACACTTATTGACGTGGTTTTCAAATAACTTGGATAACACCGTGTCTGCGTGGGTTTACTCCGGGATTTCTCCGGTTTCCTCCCATATGTCAAAAACATGCAAGTTAGATTAATTGGCATCAAACTGGGGATTCTAAATTGTCCGTAGGCATGACTGTGAGAGTGAATGGTTGTCTCTCTGTGTTGGCCCTGCGATGGACTGGCAATCTGTCCAGGGTGTACCCTGCCTCTCGCCCAAAGATGCTGGGATAGGCTCCAGCCCCCCCGTGACCCTAAAAGGATTAAGCGGAAGAAGATGGATGGATGGATGGACAGTATGGTGAGTGGACTACTGATAAATGATATCAGTGACCATCTTTCTGCATTTCTGGTTTATGATGACAATTAGAAGAAATTTTCTCAAGACAAAAATTGTATTTTTATACGACTCAGAACTGACAATAGATGGATTAAAAAAATTGGAACAAAACTGGGGTGCAGTATACAAAGAAAAAGATGTTAATCAATCCTCCAAGTATTTCTTGACATCTTATATTTCTGCATGATAAAAACTGTCCAGTGAAACAGTTTAATGGGAAACAAAAACGACAAACCCTGGATGTCAAGAGGATTGAAAAATGCATGCAAAAAGAAAAATACATTATACAGAGAATTTATCAAATGTCAAACTAAAGAAGCGGAAAATGCATACAGAAAATATAAAAATAAATTAACAAATATTATGAGACATTGCAAAAAGCAATATTATAGTAAATAGATGATAAAACAGACAGTATTAAAATGTTCTGGAACATATTGAACACTTATTCAAAATAGTCCAAGACAGGATATTTATCCTTTGTGTTTTGCTGAAAATGACAAGGTTATCAGTGACTTGAAGGAAACTGTTGAGTTCAATGAATATTTTGTCAATGTTGGACCTACCTTAGCAAGAACTATTCCTGACAATACTTTGCCCACAGACTACAGTGCTGATCTCAGAACAAAGATCCAATTCTATTTTTATTGATACTGTGGAAGAGTAAGAAGTTACAGATACTAATTAGTGTAAAAATAAAACAACTGATTGTAATGGTGTTGATATGAAAGTTGTAAAGTGGGTGACTAGTGGAATTGTTAAACCACTCGCCTACATTTTCAACCTGCCATTTGAGGCTGTAATATTCCCTGACAAAATGAAGATGGCCAAAGTCATCCCGTTGCATAAAACTGACAAGCACATTTTTTACAAATTATAGGCCTGTATCCCTTTTGTCAGTTTTCAAAAATTCTGGAAAAACTCTACACGGTTAGACTGGATAAATTCATTGATAATATAATCTCCTTTCAGATAGCCAATACAGCTTTAGAACAAACTGCTCTACATCATCAGCTTTAATAGATGTTGTAGAAGAAGTCATAAATTCCATGGACGGCAAGAAATTTACATTCCAATTATTTTTGGATCTCATGAAAGCGTTTGATTCCATTAACTATGAAACATTATTCATTAAGATAGACTGGGTATAAGGGGTGGATTGGCTCAGAAGTTATTTGAAAAACAGCCAACAATTTGTGAAGATGGGTGAATGGATATCAGAAATTCTGGATATTGTTTGTAGTGTACCACAAGGGTCAGTTCTAGGCCCAAAGTTGTTTAGCATCTATATTAATGACACATGTAAAACATCAGACTTTTTAAAACTTATTTTATTTGCTGATGATACAAATATTTTGGGTTCAGGGGTGAATTTACGGCAGCTTTTGAACAGGATCACAACAGAAATGAGCAAAATTAAGAAGTGGTTTGACATGAACAAGCTTTCACTGAATCTAGAGAAAACAAAATACATGGTATTCAGTCATACTAGTGTGAAAAGGACTTGTTTACAAATAGAAGGGTTCAAATTAGAGTGCAGGAAATTACATTTCTAGGGGTGATAATTGATGAATAAATTTGCTGGAAGTCTCATGTTAAGTTTGAGAAACAAACTGTCTAAAAATATTTTGGTTCTTTCAAAGCAAAGTATATTATCAATCAGAAATCATTGTTTATTTTGTACTGTTGTTTAGTTCTGTCATATTTGTTAGTGTGTGGAAGTCTGGGGAAATACTTAGAGATTAGCTCTGCTGCCGCAGTATTTGTTGCAAAAAAGGGCCATCAGAATTCTTCATCAGGCACTATCCAGGGAACCAACAAATGCACTTTTCTTACAATCGAGACAGATAAAGCTCTACGATCTTATTGAATTCCAAACTGCAATAATGATGTACAATGTATAGAATAATTCTTTGTCACCTACAATCCAGAATTATTATTTTTTTTTTTGTTGTTGTTGTTAGAGATCTGGGCTGTAACTTTAGGGGTATATTGAATTTTAAGTAACAAAGTGTCAGGACAACTAAAGAAGCTTCTCTCTTTCAGTATGTGGTGTGAAATTATGGAACAGCTTGAAAGAAGATGTAAAACGATGTCCAAACATTACACAATTTAAAAAGAAATGCAAGAATTGGATTTTCAAAAAGTATGAAGAATTATAATGTAGTCAAACAGAGGGCATATTATGTTAACATAAATATATGCTTTGGTGTGTGACAGTGTGACGTTGAGGAGATATTGATTGTTCTTATTTGAAAATGTGGCCTTTGAGGGGTAGGATAGATGAGTCTTGGCTTCTTCCTACTCCTTTTTGAGCATGTTTTGTTTATAGAATTTAAAGTTGTTTTTTTTTTCTTTTATTTAACCAATCGTACAATGGATCTAAAGTCTACACACCCTTGTTCAAATGCCAGGTTTTTGTGATGTTAAAAATGAGACCAAGATAAATCATCAAAAAAAAATTCCGCCATTAATGTGGCCTATAACCCAATTGAAAAACAAACTGAAATCTTTAAGTCGAAAAATAACAAATTAAAAAGTTACAATAACCTGGTTGCATAAATATACCCACTCTGTTATAACTGGGGATGTGGCTGTGTTCAGAATTAACCAAACACATCCAAACTCATGTTAAATTGGAGTCGGCACACACCTGCCACCATTTAAAGTGCCTCTGATTAACCCCAAATGCCTCTGATTAACCCCAAATAAAGTTCAGTTGTTCTAGTAGGCTTTTCCTGACATTTCTGTGGTCACATCTTACAGCACATGCAATGGTCCACAGAGAGCTTCCAAAGCATCAGGGGGATCTTATTGTTCAAAGGTATCAGTCAAGAGAAGGGTACAAAAGAATTTCCAAGGCATTAAATATACCATGGAACACAGTGAAGACAGACATCATCAAATGGAGAAAATATGGCACAACACTGGCATTACCAAGAACTGGACGTCTCTCCAAAATTGATGAAAAGACAAGAAAAAAAACTAGTCGGGGAGGTTGCCAAGAGGCCGACAGCAACACTGAAGGAGCTGCAGGAATTTCTTGCAAGTACTGGCTGTTTAGTACATGTGACAACAATGTCCTGTCCAAAGTTGATCTTTTTGGCCATAATTCCAAAAGGTATATTTGGCACAAACACAACACCGCTCATCACCAAAAGAACACCATACCTACAGTGAAGCATGGTGGTGGTACCATCATGCTTTGGGGCTGTTTTTCTTCAGCTTGAACTGGAACCTTAGTCAAGGTGGAGGGAATTATGAACAGTTCCAAATACCAGTCAGTGTTGGCACAAAACATTCAGGCTTCTTCTAGAAAGCTGAAGCTGAAGATGAAGAGGAACTTCATCTTTCAACATAACAATGACCCAAAGAACACATCCAAATCAACAAAAGAATGGCTTCACCAGAAGAAGATTAAGGTTTTGGACATGCCCAGCCAGAATCCAGACCTGAATCCAATCCAACATCTGGAGTGATCTGAAGAGGGCTGTGCACAGGAGATGCCCTCGCAATCTGACAGATTTGGAGCGTTTTTGCAAAGAAGAGTGGGCAAATATTGCCACATCAAGATGTGCCACGCTGATAGACTCCTACCCAAAAAGACTGAGTGCTGTAATAAAAGCCAAAGGTGCTGCAACAAAGTGTTAGTTTAATTAAGGGTGTATACATTTATGTAAACAGGTTATTGTAAGTTTTTTTTATTTTCCCCCCTTAAAAGATTATTTTTCAATCGGGCTGTGCAGGTTATAGGTAACATTAATGGTGGAAAAAGTTTTAAAATGATTTATCTTGGTCTCATTTTTTTTACATCACAAAAACCTGGTATTTGAACAGGGGTGTGTAGACTTTTATATCCACTGTCATTTCAATTGTCTTTACATGTTTGAAATAAAGACATGAAATGGAATAGACATATAAAAAAATTCTTGTTCAACTTGTGTTTCACTTCAGCCTGTGTTGAGAGGCTTCACACCAAATGAAGCCAAGTTGGAGGACAGGATGCACACCATTAAGACAGTGGAGACACAAGTTCCCTTTCTGAAAGAGAGTTTTTTCGTCACCACTTTCAAAGGCCGAAGAAAGAGCAGCGTTACCACCCTCCTCCGTAAACAGCAGTACACACTTCTGAACCAGCAGCAGTGCATTTTAGAGCATCAGCAGCACAGTCCTGAACAGTTTTTTCCCACTTCAGCTGAAAATGGGCCAGGGCAGCAAACTCCAGAGCGTCAGCGCCTTGCTCGCTCGACCAGCAGCCCATTATGCAAGACAGATGAGCATGCAGACGGGGAAAGAAAGGAGGGGCAAAAAGAGAGGAAGAATGAGGGAGCGAGAGAGGCTGAGCAGGGGAGGGGGAGAGAGCGAGGAGTGAGCGGTAATGAGCCCGCGGCTGTCAGTGCCAGTCTCCTCCTACTTTCAGCATCAGTAGTGCGGAGGGAGCCAGCATCATCCTCACAGCTGCCATTTACCGTGGTGGGCATACAGAGGGGATTATCCACCACTGAAAGGGCTCTGACCAGCAGAGGACATTTACCAGCAGCAGCACAGGAGGATGCCCAGCATGCCCAGCCTCAACCCCAGCAGCATGGCCTGTTAGCCAAGGGTGTCCGCCTGCTCAGGAACATGGGGAACCAGGAGACAAAGCAGAAGAAAGGAGGAGGTGGTGGTGGTGGCGGCACAGGAGAAGTGTCAGATGAAGCCAATGAAAGAGAAGTGGACAGAAAATCCACAAAGTCCCACAAGATGAGTAAAGGAGAACACGGTGGTAAGAAGAAATCCAAATCGGAGGTGAAGAGTTCTGTGTTTTCTGGCATAAAGATCCGGAAAAGTTTGTCCAAGGTGAAAGGGTTGTCGAAGGATGACATGCTTGACGACAGGAGGTCTGAGCACTTTGGCAAAACTGGACACAAGCCTGGAGCAGACAAGAGTTTTTCAGCTGATGAGATGGGGACGCTATCAGATGTCGAGGGCGATCTGAGCCGTTTAACAGCAGACAGTCACCACTCTGAAGTGGATGAGGCTGACCGAAAGATGAGCTCAGGGTCAGATGCTGACATCTACAGTTTTCACTCTGCAGCAGCTGAAAATGACGACCTGCTCTTGGACATCCAGCAAGCCATACAAAGCCAGTGTGACTTGGTGACCGGTCACTTATCTGGAGGTTCAACCTCTGGGGTGAGCAAAGACCCTGAGGTTGGAATATCTCACCAGCTATTTAAAGTGAATGAGGACGTTTGCACTGGTCCACCTGATAAGAGTGAAAGTGTGGCTCAGGAACATAATGACTATGAGAAAATAGAGGATGTAAGGAGTGATATGCCCATATCGAGAAAATCATCTAGTCCAGAGTCGCTGAGCGAGAGTGGCCCACCATCTTCAGCTCCAGACACGGAGAGAAGCAGTGGCACCCTTTTCCCAAAGACCAACAGCTCTTACAGTTTCCCAGACACACCCACAGCCACCACCACCACCACTTCATACGAGAGTGCTGAGGAGCCACAGGATGACCTGGAGAGTCCAAGTCCACGTCAACAGCAAGATAAAGGTAATCTGCTCACACAGAGCAAAACCACACACATGCCCGTTGAGCATCCCATATTGGTGGGAACAGGGCCAACCGTGACTCGTAAGAGTGCAAGCAGCACTGACCTGTCTGTGAAGAGGGAAGAAGAAGCTGGGAGGTGGGACTTCTCATCCCTGCAAAGGAGGAAAAGTAGCCTGTCTATTGGACAACTCACTACAGACAGTCCTGTTTCTCAGCCTAGAAGGGCATCTTCTAGTTCCAGTTCCACTGTTAAAGTCTATCCTCCAATCCATCCATCCTACATCAAGACCACCACCAGGCAGCTCACCTCCCCGATCGGTTCCCCCATTACCAGCCCCAATGTGCCTAGAAAAATGGACACCACATTTGCTTCATTTGAACCAAGCACGGCCCAAGGGTTTAAAAGGCGCAAGCAAAGATCCTGCTCCATTGCTGGCCCCTACAGTGTGTCTGCAGACTGGTCTACTGATGTGGATGAGCTCAGAGGAAGGGAGGCTGGGAGGGCCAGATATCCTGATCAGGAGTCGGCAGAAAAGATTTTTACAGGTGGGACTTACTGGACACTGGGATCCAGGAGAGCACAGTATGGAAAACAGACTTCATCTGCTGCTGTACCCTACCTTGATGTCTTTTCTGGTGAGTCACATAGGGAATGACAAAAAAAAACTGTATAATTAGGTGAAAAGGTGTGAAGAAGTTCTAGAAATGTACTTTTAATGATGTAGGCAAATATTAATACCTTAGCCACACTCACTCAGTACTTTATTGTATGCACCCAAGCTCCTTTTTAACAGAAACTGACACTGATGTTCAGAACCAACAATCAACCAAGTAAGCATGACTTTAGTTTGTGGTGGGAAACGGGAATAAATGAAGTAAACCCACACAGGGAGAACCTGTGGAGTTCAGGAGGGGTCCCTGCTGGCCACAAAATTCAAACTAGGGCATTTTTACCTGTGAGACGATAGTGATAACCACTTCTCCACTATGTCTCCCAAAAGGGGGGGGGGGGGGGCGCTGTTTTAGCTAATGCTTCAGGAACCAATTTTAGGGGACTAGAATATGTTAAGTGGGTCCACACCCCATCTACGGACTGCCCACCACGTCTCCGGTCCTGCGTCTTGCCTCTCTGCTGTGTTTGTGCTACCCTGATGCATGTGTGGCTGCATATGATATGCAATTGATCTGGCCGTTTCTATCCGCAACCATGGCGGTATTAATGTTTACATTTTTAAACATTATATAGCATAGCTGCACAAGCACACCGGAAGAGGCACCATCCGGGCCTTGGTGTCTTGCTGGCTGGCTGTGGGGTTTCACATCCTAGCAAAGGACGGCAGTAGTGGCTGGTCTTATGCACCATGCCGCTCCGCTGTTATGCTCATATCCTCCTGAAGCTTGCACTCCATGGCTATATATGCCGAATAATCAGACCCTCCACAATCATGGCGGCATTATCTTATAGATTTTTAAGCATTAGATTTTCACTGTTATCTTTTTTCTGGTCAAATTTGACTCTTCTCATTTTCTTGTGTTTTGTTTACATTGTGATGCCGAGTTGTATCCAATCCAGATCAAATCAATCCTAAACCCCACCCAGCAGTTTTTTGGGCCACTCTGTCGTATCTAACCCAACCGAGGCCTACCCTCCCCATTCTCAGAGGTTCCTGTAGTGGAGACACACACCATGGGGGACATTCCTGTAGTGGAAACGGGGACATGACCAACATTGTTTACCTAGAGTCATAGCTTTAATTAAAAAAACCCATAAAATTTATGCCCTTGTAAATGGTACTTGCCACTGAGAAAAATGTGTATGGAATGATATTAATGACAAAAATCAGGATTTTTTTTTTCTTCAATTTTAGTGCAGTTCAGATTTGAGAGCACAAAACTCACCCTCACACTTAAAATCCCTGCTTGTGCTCAAATGTCTATCACATGTGAACCTTACTTCTTTTGGTTAAACTTCTGGTCACTCGCAAACGTTTTCCTCTTGGATTTCTGCCTTTTGTGCTTGGATTGCAGCATAACAATGATGTCATAATTCTCCAGCCAATCAAACGCCACCATGGCTTTACCCCTTCTCTGGGTATGTTTGTTTTACATCAAGGCATTTCTCCAGATACTATGTGTAGTAATGTTAATTGATTAAAATCATAGATGGGCAATAAAATAATGGGCTTAAATCTGTAAATATAGCAAGATTCAAATAATATGAAATTTTGCTTCAAATCCATCAGAGTACAGTCACATGTATTTGAGTAAAAGTATGATTTGTTATTGTAATTATTAGTATTTATTGCATGCCTTTTATCTCAGGTTTGGATTTTAATTTAAGTATGTTTTATTTTAAAGTTTAACTACATAACTTTTTAGTACTTTCTTACTCGTCATTTTTTGAGGGACTACTTTTACTTGTACTAGAGAAATTATCATGAAGTGAATTTGATTACCCACCTCTAACTAAGCAGATTGTTGAATGAATGGAGGCTCTGCTGTTAATGACTGACACAACAGACTAATATGGTGATTTTCAAGACTGAAAACGTACACTACCGTTCAAAAGTTTGGGATCACCCAGATAATTATTGTTTTCCATGAAAAGTCACACTTATTTACCACCATGAGTTGTAAAATGAATAGAAAATATAGTCAAGACATCGACAAGGTTAGAAATAATGATTTGTATATGAAATTTTTTTCCTTCAAACTTTGCTTTCGTCAAAGAATCCTCCATTTGCGGCAATTACAGCATTGCAGACCTAACATGATTGCACAAGGGTTTTCTAATCATCCATTAGCCTTCTGACGCAATGAGCAAACACATTGTACCATTAGAACACCGGAGTGATAGTTGCTGGAAATGGGCCTCTATACACCTATGTAGATATTGCACCAAAAACCAGACATTTGCAGCTAGAATAGTCATTTACCACATTAGCAATGTATAGAGTGTATTTCTAATTAGTTTAAAGTTATCTTCATTGAAAAAAGTGCTTTTCTTTCAAAAATAAGGAAATTTCTAAGTGACCCCAAACTTTTGAACGGTAGTGTAACTTAAATTAGATATTATTTTAATCTTGCTATATTTACATGCTTTGCTTTGTCATCATCTTCATGTTCCATGCTTTGTGGCAGAAGAAGAAATTGAAGAGTTTTCCTGTAATCTCAACAATGCCATTAATGCAGTGCTGGCTCATAATTTCCTGGTAATCCATGGGGACTTTAACTGTCGCCTTGGTGTGGAGGATGTATCATTCTCATTTCATGAGAAGAGGAATAAGAATGGGCGGTGTCTCCTCGATTTGATGGAAAATCATGTATTGATAGCATGTTTTCGGCCCTTTTTTAGAAGTCTCCAAAGAAAATGTGGACTTGGATAGCTCCACCAGATGCAAATAGAGCCAGACATAGGCAACAGATTGACTCCATACTTGCCAGGTGTAAATGGAGAAATGGCATACTGGACTGCCAAGCTTTTAGCTCCTTTGAGAGCTTCGGCTCAGATCACAGGATTGTGTCAGCAAAAGCGCGACTTAGCCTTAGAACACAGAAGAAGGTTGCTCAGAGGAAGATGCAGTACAACTGGAGAGCACTTGAGTACAACCCTGAACTGCGAGACAAATATGAGGTATCGATTAGGAATGGATTCCAGCTCTTTGACAAGGAATTTGATGAGTTGGGCACGTCTAGATATGCCCGTTTTATTGAAGCCAATAATCAGGCTGCAAAGGAAATATTAACCCCTTTGCCTAAACATAGGAAAGACAATTGCCTATCGGATGGCAAGAGAGTTGTGCAAGCATGGCAGGAAGTAGAGAAAACATTTGCTGCATTGACTCATCATGGCGGTAACGACTATGGAACATATATTGACGCTAAGGAAAAGCTATCATGTGCTTATGATGAAGCCTTCAATGAGGATCTTACAAAGAAGGTTGGGATAGTCGAGGCTTGCCACCTCAACAATCAGCACGCTGGGAGCTGGAGGCTAGTGAGGAACATTACGAGGAATCACACTTTCTGCCCTTGCCAAATGGAAGGGGATATGGCAAAGGAGAGAGTCAGCCTTTGGTATAGTCATATTAAGAACTTGCTTGGATGACTTCCAGTAGTAGAGGATGAAGACGAGGAGATTATTTCAATCTTTGAAAACTTGCCCACTGAGGATTGTCTATTCACGTTAGAGGAATATCATGAGGCTAAGATATCATTGAAAATGGGTAAAAGTGCAGGAGTGGACGAGGTTACCCTAGAGCAGGGGTGTCAAACTCATTCCATGGAGGGCCAAGACCCTGCAGGTTTTACCTCCACCCAGTGTCTTCAACAGGTGATTTCACTGAATTTCTTTCCACTGATTGCTGGTCAGTGAAAACACCTGCTGAAGACACTGGGTGGAAGTAAAACATGCAGGGTCTTGGCCCTCCATGGAATGAGTTTGACACCACTGCCCTAGAGATACTGAAGTGGGTTGATCTTGACAATATTGTCTTGAGCATCGTGAATAGGGCACACATGAATCAATGGACTTCCCTTAACATTATCCCTATTCCTAAAACTGGTGACCTCAGGAAAAGATGGGGGATAAGTTTGGCCTCAGTTGTTGCTAAGGTGTACAACAGGATGATGCTTAACAGGATCCAGCCAGCGTTTAGACCCTTTACTGCAGCTGAGTCGAAATGGATTCATAGAGGAGAGATCCACTACTACTCAAGTTCTTACACTAAGGCGACTAATTGAGGGAGTTAAAAAGAAGCAGCTACCTGCAGTATTCACTTTCATTGATTTTGGCAAAACATTCCACTCCATACATCACAGTAAAATGATGAAAATCCTACTGGCTTATGGAATCCTGCCAAAAATGGTACAGTCAATTAGTAACGTACATCAAAACCAAAGCAAAAGGGATCTCCCCAAATGGAGAAACGGAGCCATTTGATATCGAAACTGGCATGTTACAAGGGGACACTTTAGCTCCATACTTGTTTGTGATAGCCCTTGATTAAGCTCTGAGCAAGGCAATCGATGGTGGAAAGGAAGAGTTGGAAATTACTATTCACCCAAGGCGGAGTAGAAGAGTTGGTCCAGTTATGCACACTGACCTTGACTTTGCGGATGACATCATACTAACCAGTGATTCTGTAGACCAGGCACAGGTATTGCTTAACAGCGTACAGTTAGTGTAAAAGGATTGGCTTGTTACTTAATACTACTAAGACGGAGGTGGTCCAGTTTAACATCCCAACTGTGGCAGGTCTGTCAACTTTAGATGGTGAGGTACTGGCAGTTAAGGATGATGATGGATGGATGTACTTTATTGATCCCAAACTGGGAAATTACAGTGTAACAGCAGCATGACACCGTAAGACAACCAAACCAACAGAAATACACACAACACAATAGGGTAGGAAATAGAAAAAGAAGTTACCAGGGAAGTAAAAAAAAAAATGCTTGGATAACTTTATATACTACACAGACTACTACTACGTTAAATAGATGATGATCCGTATGAGTCTATGAATAGTACTAAGTACTGACTGTACAGAGGATTATAAGGCGCAGGGTGAAATGTGAGATACCAATTACACTGTAAGGTGGAGTGTGGCAGCATTGTTATGACCAAGATTCACCATTAGTGTGAATCATTGTACAGTGAAATGGCATGTGGAAGAAAAGATTTCCTGTACCTGACCGTTTGGCAGTGGAGCTGTAGCAGTCTGCTGTAGAAAGTGCTCCGCTGTCTGTCCAGTGTGTGGTGGAGGGGGTGATCGGGATTGTCCATGATGGATAGCGGTTTCAGTATCCTTCTCTCCACCACAGTCTCAAAGGTCTCCAGCCTGAGACTAATTACTGAGCCAGCCCTCTTGATAATCTTGTCACGTTTGTTGGTGTTGCTGGCTCTGATAACCCCAGCAAACAGCAGCAGAGAAGATGGTGCCGGCAACGTCGGTCTGGTCAAAGAGCTCCAGCATCTTGCTGCACACATTGAAGGATCTCAGCTTCCTCAGAAATATCTGGGTTCTTACATGAGCTCCTCTGCCAAAGACATTGCAGTAAGAAAGGTACAAGTGTGGCGTGCACTGCGTGAGTTAGATAACATCTGGAGGTCGAACTTGTCTGACATTCTAAAGAGGTGCCTGTTTGTTGCTGCTGTAGCGTCCATCCTATTGTACGGTTGTGAGACCTGGACTTTGACAGTTCAGGCGGAGGAAAGGCTGAATGGATGCTACACTTGCATGCTATGGAAAGTGCTTGGCATCTCCTGGCATGACTGTGTCCACAATGACGTGTTGTATGGGGACAGCCACAGCTGTCTGCCAAGATTAGGGCCAGGAGGATACAGTTAGCAGGGCATTGCTTGCGGCATTGCAATCTGCCTGCACACAGTTTTATACTATGGAAGTCCAAGCATGGTCATGCTCTCCGTGGTGGCCAGAGACTAACCTACGTAGACCAGCTCAGGAAGGACACTGGCCTCCAGTCATCGGGCAAAATAAGATCCATCATGCTGGATAGACCATCATGGCATGTCGTCGCTGGTTGTTCTCTAGGAGATTCGACTTAGTTGTAGTAGTAGTAATACTAGAAGTATATTTACAGGGTTAATCCAACAAAATATTTGAGTCAGTAGGCCTATCTATGATTTAATTAACATTACTACACATAGTACGAAAATGCTTTGAAGTCAAACAAACATACCCAGAGGAGGGGTGAAACCATGGTGGTATTTGATAGGCTGGAGAATTTTGACATTGTTGCACTGCAATCCAAGAACAAAAGGCAGAAATCCAAGAGGAAAAGTTTTGAGGGAGTGGAAGAAATTTGATTGTAAAGAGGAGGGTTCACATGTGAGAGAAGCCATTTTGAGCAGAAGTAGTGTGCATGTCTTTTTTTTTTTTTTTAAGTGCAAAGATGAGTTTTGTGCTCATAAATCTTAACACTGCTCTCAAATTGGAAGAGTTCTCTGTCACATCGGTGAAAAGTGCTCTTAGACTTTTGGCAAGATTATCATTCTATAAATATGGACCATTAACAAGTAGCTGGTGTCATTTATTGACTTCTTTTCCCCGAGAAGCTAAATTTTTCATATCAAAGTGTCCTAAGAAGTCAAATGTTTTCTTTTAAATACAGTGTTCAAGTGAGTTAATGATTTTTTTCATATTGTTGTTGGGAAGGTCCAGTGGTCTCCCATTTGTTTGGCTCCAGCTTAATTCTCATTTGAAATTAGGTCATTATGCAGTGGTATTGTGAAATAATTACATCAATTGCTCAGTGACCTAAAAAATTACAAAATTACACATTAAACAAATTATCACAACGGGAAGTCTGAAGTCAACGGTGTTTCAAGCACAATGGCTCATGCAAACTGTAGTAAAACTGTGGGGTGTCTCTGAGAACAAATGTCTCCTTTTATTAAAACGGTGGCACTTTGCCCTCCTTTCTGTTATGGAGCCTTTCATGATCTCAGCTGTTGTCTAGTGCCTGCACTCATAAATCAGAGAACCGAATGACGGCGCCGCCACCCACCCACAGCGATGCCAATCTCTGATTCTGCTGGTTGCAGTACAAAAGACCCACAAATGGATGCTGAAGTCAAATGACAGTTTCTCTGCATGACAAAAACGAGTCATATTGGCACTGCTGTGTATTTCATCAGGTGAATTTACTTTGGCAATGGTGGTGCATTTTATTTTAAAGTACATATTAAATTAGTGTCTGGTCCACCTCTGTGAATAAAGGCAGAAACTATATCCAACAACAATAAAATGCCAGAGTCTCTGACTAGTTCAATGCTGCACGTGATTCTGATCAGTTTGAGTTTTCTGGGTCACATGTGGCCCTCTGGAACGAACGAGAAGACGGAACAAAGAAGGAAATTATAAAGAGAATAATTTAACTGTCAAACAAGTGATAAGTTGGCAGAGACTAAAAAATTAAAGTCTAACATGATTAAGTTTGTCTGTGTTGAGCATTTGTTGCTCTTTAGATCTTTTCCCAAAAATGCAATAAATTGTCAGTATTGTCCTTTGTAATTGTAAAACACCTCAAATTATTACCACAGACTTACAGAAAGTGTCATGACTTTAATTGAGCTGATTCTGAATCACATAGTTTTAACAAAGATTTACAGATATAGAAGTGTTTCTGGATCGGTTGTGCTTTGTTTCAGGCTTTACGTTGCTGTTTTACATAATTGATATTCTGTACAGCCACTAAGAACTGCTGCCAAGTCTTACCAAGACTCCAGACCTACTCAGGGGTATAGAAATGATGCAAAATTTAATTTGCAGGTAGTAAGTTGAAGCAATTTTTTAATTATTTTTGCACTGCACAATTAGCACCAATTCTATTATCAGTCACATGCAAATGGTGTAAACAGAGTTTGCACATGTAGGTGTTTAATTATCACATCTTAAACTGAAAGTTAAACACTCTCTCTCCAGACTAACACAAGGTACTTTCATTTCATTTTACCCTATTGTATCAAGAAGTAACAAAATGATAAAGCCCAGAAATGACTGGTCACCAAAACTTGAATTTCCCCATTGTGGGACTAATAAAGGCGTATTTTATCTTAAATTACATTCAAAATAATGAAATCTTCTCGATTAAGCTGCATCCCTCAGTTTTCTTTCTCTCACATTTTCCCCGTCCTCTCAGGCCGTGCTCTTTTGGACAGGCTCTGTATGCATCATGGGTCTGCTGAAGAGGAAGTGAAAGAACTGTGTCACCGAATGTTAGACCTGGGTCTGCTTCACCCCTTCATCAAGGGCACCGCAGAGATCCATGGTGACAGCCCATTCTCAGCGGTCTTTAACGTAAGACCTTTCTCTTCATTGTCTGTCTTTTCAATGGTTTTGCAAGGAATAAGCTGATGGAATACATTGAATTTCATGCATTAGTTTGGTCCAAAGCTGAAGGGATCCCACTGGATTTATTTTGTTCACCACTCAACTTGTAAGAATGATAGTTGACATTCATCAGAATAAATTTTATACATATATTTTGTTTTTCTTTTGAATTCTTGGATGGAATATGGGTGGGCAATATAAGCTGCAGCTTCAGCCATCACCCATTTTGGATAACTTATGTTGAACTGTATAATCAGGAGTTATTGTTTAATTTGATCTTGTTGGATTTTTTCGCCTTAGTTATATTATTCTGTTTGTTTTTAATCTTTACTTTTAATCTATCCGAAATAAAGATTCATTCATTCATATATTTATTTTGGCATTGAATATACTTTAAAGGGTTTATGGGAATAAAGCAGAAACTGACACAGATTTGTGAGTGAGCAGGTTACAGTCCTTGCAGCATATAGGAAAAATTCAAAGATAATCCAGTGCATTTCTATATTTATTACTATGTTACTATGATTCAGCTTGGAGGGATTTCATCGGATTACCTGACGAGCAGTGGTGCATGTGGCAGGTTGACCATGTGGAAGTTAATTTCATAAAATTTGCATTTTCCCCTCCAGTAATGCTCTGCTCAAACTTAATCGCAGATGCATCACATCTTCCTGCACAGTTCACCACAGCCACTGCCAGAACTATTTTTGTCAAGTTCCAGTCAAGATGATCTGACCAGCTGAACCTATAATCTAGCTTTGCTTGAAGGATTTAAAGAGAAACTTTGGAAAATTGTGTATGATAACACTATTGGTTTAATATGACTGTCCTTTTTTCTGCCCTGACTATATTTAGACCTATATATGATCATACATACACACTTGGACAAAATCGTTGGTACCCCTCTGTTAATGAAAGGAAAAACCACAATGGTCACAGAAATAACTTGAATCTGACAAAAGTGATAATAAATTAAAATTCTATGAAAATTAACAGATGAAAATCAGACAATGCTTTTGAATTGTGGTTCAACAGAATTATTTTAAAAAACAAACTCATGAAACGGGCCTGGACAAAAATGATGGTACCCCTAGAAAAGATTGAAAATAATGTGGCCATAGGGACATGTTCAACCAAGATGTGTCCTCTAATTAACATCACAGGTGTCTATAAACTTGTAATCAGTCAGTCGGCCTATTTAAAGGGTGACAAGTAGTCACTGTGCTGTTTGGTGACATGGCGTGTACCACACTAAACATGGACCAGAGGAAGCAAAGGAGAGAGTTGTCTCAGGAGATTAGAAAGAAAATTACAGACAAGCATGTTAAAGGTAAAGGCTAAAAGACCATCTCCAAGCAGCTTGATGTTCCTGTGACTACAGTTGCACATACGGTATTATTCAGAAATTTAAGATCCACGGGACTGTAGCCAACCTCCCTGGACGTGGCCGCAGGAGGAGACGGATAATACGAATGGTAACAAAAGAGCCCAGAACAACCTCTAAACACATTCATGGTGAACTCCAAGGTCAAGGTACATCAGTGTCAGATCGCACCATCCGTCGTTGTTTGAACCAAAGTGGACTTCATGGGAGACGACCAAGGAGGACACCACTGTTGAAAACAAATCATAAAAAAGCCAGACTGGAATTTTCCAAACTGCATGTTGACAAGCCACAAAGCTTCTGGGAGAATGTCCTATAGACAGACGAGACAAAACTGGAACTTTTTGGCAAGGCACATTAGCGCTATGTTCAGACGCAAAAATGAAGCATACCAAGAAAAGAACACTGTCCCTACTGTGAAACATGGAAGAGATTCTGTTATGTTCTGGGTCTGCTTTGGTGCATCTGGCACAGGGTGTCTTGAATGTGTGCAGGATACAATGAAATCTCAAGACTATCAAGGTGTTCTAGAGAGAAATGTGCTGCCCAGTGTGAGACAGCTTGGTCTGTCGCAGGTCATGGGTCTTGCAACAGGATAATGACCCAAAACACAGCTAAAAACACCCAAGAATGGCTAAGAGTGAAAGATTGGACTATTCTAAAGTGGCCTTCTATGAGCCCTGATCTAAATCCTATTGAAGATCTGTGGAAGGAGCTGAAACATGTCATCTGGAGAAGGCACCCTTCAAACCTGAGACAACTGGAGCAGTTTGCTGATGAGGAGTGGGCCAGAATACCTGCTGAGAGGTGCAGAAGTCTCACTGACAGTTACAGAAATCGTTGGATTGCAGTGACTGCCTCAAAAGGTTGTGCAACAAAATATTAAGTTTAGGGTACCATCATTTTTGTCCAGGCCTGTTTCATGAGTTTGTTTTTTAAAATAGCATTGTCTGACTTTCATTGGTTAATTTTCATAGAATTTTTATTTATTACCACTTTTGTCAGATTCAAGTTATATTTGTGACCACTGTGTTTTTTTCTTTCATTAACAGAGGGGTACCAACAATTTTGTCCACGGCTGTATATACGGAGTGGACAAAAATATAGGGCCACCCAAACATTACTTTAATGACATTGTATTTTAAATCCATAAGCATTAATATTGACCCCCTCCCCCCAGCTATAACAGCTTCGACTCTCCAGGAAGGCTTTCCACAAGATTTTTGGAGTTTGGGCAAAATTTGTCACAGACATTCATCTACAAGAGTATTGGTAAGGTTAGACAATGATGTTGAAAGATGGGGCCAGGCTCATAATCTTCATTCTAATTCATTCCAAAAATGTTTGGAGTTAAGATCAAGTTCAGTCAAGTTCTACACTAAATTCATCATGTCATGCCTTTATTGACTTTGATTTGTGCACTGGAGTGCAGTCATGCTGTAAGAGAAAAGGGCCTTCTCCAAACTGTACAAAGTTGCAAACAGAATTGTCCCAAGTGCCTTGGTAAGTGGAAGCATTAAGTTTTCTTTGGAATGAAATGTCTGAATTCAGTGATTACAATACTTTTGTTGATAACTGTACATCATATGAGGGCTGTTCATTAAAGATGCCCCAGCTTATTTCCCATGGACTGAGAGAAACCAAACTTGGTGCAGTTGTTGGTCTTTGTCTACATACAGTGGGCAAAAGTGTTTGCCCCCTTCCTGATTTCTCATTTTTTTGTATGTTTGTCGCACTTAAATGTTTCAGATTATCAAACAAATTTAAATATTAGACAAAGATGAGATGAGATTCAACTTTATTATCATTACACATGTATATACAAGGTAACGAAATGTGACTTGGCGTTTGGGCACGCTCTGTAGAGCGCATCCAAGGCCGGGGCAGCCGCTAGGCGCCAGATAACACAAGATAACACAAGTAAACACAAAATGCAGTTTTTAAATTAAGGTGTTTATTAACCACTTGCACTCCGTTGTTCCGCGGGCGGGCAAGTCTCTGCGTCCTAGGGCGCACGAGGGCGCACGACGCATAAGGATATTGATGGTGGTGGTGTAGGTGGTGTGGCCTCCAAGCGCCACTGAAAAAAAAATCTGCAAACACAGCCGCGAACAGATTAGTTCATCTGATTGACCTCTCATTCGACTAATAAGAGCCTTGAATTGGGTTTCTGAAACCTTGAAGAACCAATGAATGAAAACCTAGGAAGGAGGACCCGCCTCCCAACGCTTTGAATGCAGTGAGCCAGTTGAAGCAGAGAAGTTCGTGAGCTGGTTTTTTTTAAGGCTGGGTGAAGACTGCTGGAGCGGATCAAAAAAGGACACAGGAAGAGCTCCACAGACCCAGCAGCATGGAGACCATCCACAAATGCAACCTGTGTGACAGGGAGTGCCATTCGTGGATCGGCATGTTCGGCCACAGGCGGTGCTTGTTTTGTATTGGTTCCAGCAGAGTAGATGTTATGATTTCTTCCATGGTCATTATAGACCGACGGAGGCTGACGACGAAGGCTGAGTGAAACACACGCCTTCGCCAGTCTTTTTTTAATTACTACTGTTATTTGTTTTGAAAAATCGTTCGCCAAAAACCGCAATCATGGAAGCACAAAACCGCAATAATGGAATTATGTTTTGATCGAGTCACGAGACCAGAACCAGAGCGGACCAGCGTCGCGTTCGTCTGACAATGAGGAAGACAAGTTCGCCAAGACTCCGCTGTGAAGAGGTAAGGTGTTATAAGCTAAATTATTCTCTATCCCTGAAAATTGTAATCCAAAATGACTTTTGACCGATCAGTAAATTACAGCTGTGCGGTTCACGAAGTCTGACGTTCGTGTGCCGCGGTACAAGGGGTTGCTCGCAGTGTACAGGCTGTGAACGCCCCCCCCACCCCCGCTATTCTTCTGCAGCGAGGGGGGGGGAGCCGCGGTGACTGCACTGCTGTCCTACATCACCACATAAGGCTAATCCGTTGTGTAGCGATGGCTAAAGTCCATCCTCTGTAGCGAGTGGGGGGGGGGACAACCCCCCCACACACACACAGTAGCGAGGGGGGGGGGGAGCCGCTGTGACAGCGTTGCTGTGGAAACGTGCAACGAGTGTAATCTGTCATGTAGCGAGGGCCGAACTCTGTCCTTGATAGCGGGGGGGGGGGGGGGGACGACCTCCCCCCCCCCACACACACACACACACAAACACAGCCCTGAGTGTGACCTTTCCTTTGAGCCTAAAATGAAGCTTCTACATTGAATTATTCAAAAGTTAGACGTTTTTCCAAACTGTGCCATTTGGCACAATTTGGCACAGTTCCAAAACGCCTGGGAACAGCCTGAGAACAAAGCTGTGTAAAATATTCATTTTTTGTGGTATTGTTACCAAATTTGGATCTCAGCTGGATAACACTTGGTTCTACATTTCTGTTGCATTTTCCAGCCGGATCGGACAGCTGTGTTATTTACAAGCATTTGTATCCAAAAAAACAGTGTCCAAATTTTTTTTCTTCAAGTTCAGTATGTTTAGATAACTGTAACTCAGTGGCCGGAGCACTTAGAGAGATCATGTTTTTTTTTTTTTTTTTTTTTTTTTTTTTTTTTTTTTTTTTTTTTTGCCAAAAAATTCAAAGTGTTTTCTTTTAAATGAGACCAACCCCATGAAGATGCTGCAAAGGGTTGAAGAACAGCTTTCGATTTACTTTGGGCACATTATTTTTTGGCATTTTTAGGAAAATTGCCCGGAGTGCAAGTGGTTAAGGATTAAAAACAAATAAATAAATAAAAATCCAAACCTGCATGGCCCTGTGTGGAAAAAGTGATTGCCCACCCGTTAAAACGTAAATTAACTGTGGTTTATCACATCTTTGGAAAGCTGAGTTCAATTTCTCTAGCCACACCAAGGCCTGATTACTGCCACACCTGTTCTCAATCAAGAAATCACTTAAATAGGACCTGCCTGACAGTGAAGTAGACCAAAAGATCCTCAAAAGCTAGATATCATGCTGCAATACAAAGAAATTCAGGAACAAATGAGAGCGTAATTGAGATCTATCAGTTTGGAAGAGATTATAAATGTCACAATCTGAGCATGGGGGGATTCCACCGGGCTCGGTCTTTCTTTTCATATTTGTACTGTTTTGTTGTTTTGAGTTGTAATTCCTGTTCGATTTGTCACGTATTCTGTATTGTCTTAGTATGATTTAGTTTCCTGTTTACATTCATTATAGTTTGTTCACATTTTTGAGGTTATTTGTCTTTATTTTGCCACCGCTTTCTAGTTTTATTCTGTTGTGTGTTCTCTCTTTAGGTTGACAGCTGTCAGTACGTTTCCAGGTTGTTGCCCCATGGAGGCGGGGCACTGTCAGCTGTCAGCCTGTTCTCTCCTCTCTCATTACTCCCAGCTGGTCTAAATTTGTATCATTTTCTCCTGCCCACTCATGTGACCCACACTTGTCACTACTTGTGTAATTTGTTTCTTATCCTACATAAGGGCAGTCATTTTCTTTTCCCATTGCCGCAGTCTTGTTGGGTTTCCCCTAGTCTCCACCAGAGCCCTGCCTCGCTCTGGTGTGCTTCTTCTGTAAGTTAATTCATTGTTGGTATTTTGTGTACTGTGTTGGACTTTGTTTTTTCTTCATTAAATTTCACAAGCTCACAGTTCAGCGCGTGGGTCTCACCTTTCTGCCCCGAAGAGCAATTCATGACAAAGCCATTTCTAAAGCTTTGGGACTCCAGTGAAGCACAGTGAGCCATTATCCACAAATGGTGAAAATATGGAACAGTGGTGAATCTTCCTAGGAGTGGCCGGCTGACCAAAATTACCCCAAGTGACGACTCATCCAAGAGGTCACAAAAGACCCCACAACAACATCCAAAGAACCGTAGGCCTCACTTGCCTTAGTCATTGTTCATGACTCCACCATAAGAAACAGACTGGGCAAAAATGGCCTGCATGGCAGAGTTCCAAGACACAAACCACTGCTGAGCAAAAAGAACATAAAGGCTCATCTCAGTTTTGCCAGAAAACATTGTGATGATCCCCAAGACTTTGGGGAAAATACTCTGTGGTCTGACGAGACAAAAGCTGAACTTTTTGGAAGGTGTGTCCCATTACATCTGGCATAAAAGTAACACAGCATTTCAGAAAAGGAACATCATACCAAGAGTAAAATATGGTGGTGGTAGTGTGATGGTCTTGGGCTGTTTTGCTGCTTCAGGACCTGGAAGACTTGCTGTGGTAAATGGAACCATGAATTCTGCTGTCTACCAAAAATTCCTGAAGGACGACGTCTGGCTGTCTGTTCGTGACCTGAAGCACACTTGGGTTCTGCAGCAGAACAATGATCCAAAACACACTAGCAAGTCCACCTCTGAATGGCTTAAGATAAACAAAATGAAGACTTTTGAGTGGCCTAGTCAAAGTCCTAACCTGAATCAGATTAAGATACTGTGGCATGACCCTAAAAAGGCGGTTCATGCTCAAAAACCCTCCAGTGTGGCTGAATTACAACAATTCTGCAAAGATGAGTGGGCCAAAATTCCTCCACAGCGCTGTAAAAGACTCATTGCCAGTTATCGCAAATACTTGATTGCAGTTGTTGCTGCTAAGGGTGGCCCAACCAGTTGTTAGGTTTAGGGGACAATCACTTTTTCACACATGGCCATGTAGGTTTGGATTTATTTTTTTTTTTTTCAGACAGCAGTCAGTTTTTTTGGACAGCAGTCCAATCAGAGTAGCCCGGACTGTTGCCCACTTCACATAGCACCATTACCCCTATGATCAATCCTACAGGTGGTGAACCCACTGGAGGGTGGACCCACATGGCCCCTTTGGGTACACTGGGTCCTTGATGTAACTGTTTTCACGGGGCTCTACTGATCCGCTCTTAGTCTGGCCCTTCACCCAGGACCAGTTTGTCTTGGGAGACCCTACCAGGGGCAAGTTGTCCCTGACAACATAGTTCTTGGGATCATTACGGCATGCAAACCTCTCCTCAACAATAAAATGATGATCAACATTTCAGCCTCCTACAATACAATAACTGGAAGTGGATCAGGGGAAATCTCCACCCACGTAGTTATTGCTGTTAATGTCAACATGTCAGCATGCTAATTCATATATTTAACAGAAATTATTGTTGTGTCAAAGTGCCTGCTTACAAAAAACTAGAATGGCTGTCAAGGCCTTTTTCCTCACCAAAGAGTCTGATCAGATTAGTGTTGGCTTTAACTCTAGGATGTGCATGTATGGTCTTGTATTCATGTACATATATAAAGCTACACTAACTGAGAGACAAAAGCATGACTACTCACCAGATGACACCAGCTCTAAAGCTGATTTATTCCCCAAAATCTCTGTTGTAATAACCTCTCGTCCTCCTTATAGTGTGTAATCACATAGGTTACAAATGGAGAATGGTTTCCTTTTATGGTGTCTCCGCTTATCGTACATTCTTGCATGCATCGTGCATATTTATTCTGTATATACAAAATGACAGTCCAAGGAACCCATATATCTGCAGGCTTTTCTTTACATGACTGGCTAAATATCATTTCTGCTGACATCCACTCAGTCACACACATACACACACAAATCTGCATTTGTGTAGACCATCTGCTGACTGTTATGTAACAACCCCACGTGCCTTAGGCTCAGGCTGCTCTTCCCCTGCATGTCATGATTGGACAGAATTGTCACTGTTCTGCATACTTCAGTCGGGGGCTTTGCCTAGAGGCTTTTGTTATTCAGCCTGACCAAAAACAACCTTTGCTATTACCATTCGGAGTACAGATTTCATTTTTACCCTGTTTCCACTTGTCTTTTTTTCTTAAACAAATCAGCATTTTGTTTTTGCTCCTCTGCAAGCCTGTCATTTAAACCCCCTTAATACTGTACATCAGACATTTATGCTCTTTTCCTTTTCAAGTTATTTTCCATCTCATGCATTCCCATCCTCATCTTTCCTCTCCTATGCTCCTAAATATGGCACTATCCACATTCATGCATGCATGCATGCATGCATTTTTTTTTTTTCCTCTGGAGTGAACAAATGTAACAGCTTTTTTTCCTGCATACAGCCTGAAACCAAAAACTCCATCAGCTCCTTTCAGTCCATAAATGGGGTTTGGTGAGGATAGTCTTGATTGTATCATTGTTTTCTTTTGTATGTTTTTCTTGTGCAGCTTTGGTCTTGCACTCCCCCACATGCATGTTGAGTTTATTTTCTTTCCACAACAAGACGAAACGCACAAACAAATTTTTGGTTGAATTAGAGTATCCTGTGGCTACTTTTTGCTCTTGTTGTGTGAATAAAAAGATTGTTACAGAATGTTCTTGTGATCACAAAATCAAGCCTGTTAATCCAGTAACTCCCTGTTAACTATACGGTAGTAGCAATAATAGCAGCTTTCATTAAGCATATAATTTTCCAGTTACTCGCAGCCAGCTGTGACTTGACTGATACTTTTGTGACTTTTACATGAACATTAATTAACTTGTTTCCGTGAAGCTCCGTGGCTACACATGAACCCATCTCTGCAAACAGTGTAAGAGATTTGAAGTGGGTTGTTTGAAAGAAGAGGGGGAATGGAGAAGGAATGCAGGACTAATTCCTTTAAGTACGTTCTTAGGCTCAGCTTTTAAATCTTATCCCTGACACTCAGCCTTTGATAAATTAGGTTCTACTGTAACTCCAGATCATTTATGGTACCAAGTAGGAACTGTTTTTTTGCCAGCGTGCATTTGTCTGTCTTTTAGCAGGATTATGGAAAAACTACTGAACAGATTTGGATCACCAAAGGTGGCCCTTGGCCTACGGATGAGCTCCTGATCTGGATCACCTCCAAAATCTAATGGCTTTATCTGTAGCCCAAGGGTGACTTCTGGTGAATATTTCATTAAGATCTGTCTAATAGTTTTTGTGTAATCCTGCTTGCAGACCGCCTTGGCGGGGGTATGCACTCTGAGTGCCCTTTAGTTTTTGATGGAACTGATGAGGCTTTTTAGAAATATTTTAGCTGAACATTTAACTTTGGTCTTGGTGTTACACTTGGACAAAATTAAATATTAAAGTGCCCTCTAGACTGGCTAAAACGAGACTAAGTTCCCTACTGGCTGCTCTTCACGTGAAGGAAAATAAATGTGGCCCCTTGTGCAATACATTATAATGTAGAGGAGGAAAATCTAGTGGAGAATATCTGATGCTGTACCATATAAGGTGCCCTTCTAATGTGAAAGGCGGGCAGGGAGGAGTGGCAACCCCTGTCCTGTATTAGCTTTGTAAAGCGACCGAGATGTGGTCGCTCACCTCATAGATGACCAAATAATAATAATAATCTAATGTAAAAGAGTATAATTAGTTCCATGCGCCTACATTACAGTGCACTTTCCAGTAGACAAAATGGGTGCCGTTTTAGGGTGATCTATTGGTGAGAAAACAGTGAAGTGCCCATTTAGGGTTTCCTTTTAATGGTAAAGTGTCCCTTAAGTGGAAGCTTCCCTATATATTTGGGGAAACTCCAAAGGCATTAGTAAAATAAATGCCTAGAAGGTTTAGAGATAGCTGTACACTGCCTGGCCGAAAAAAGTCACCAACATCGGGGGGGGGGGGGCTTCAATTTGCTAGGGAGCATGAAGATTGGACTTGGAGCAATGGAAAAAGGTCATGTGGTGTGACGAGTCCAGATTTACCCTGTTCCAGAGTGATGGGTGCATCAGGGTAAGAAGAGGGGTGGATGAAGTGATGCACTCATCGTGTGTAGTGCCTACCGTACAAGCCTCTGGGGGCAGTACTGTGATCTAGGGTTGCTGCAGTTGGTCAGGTCTAGGTTCAGCAACGTTATGTGCCCAAAGAATGAGGTCAGCTGATTACCTGAATATACACTGCCTAGCACAAAAAAAGTCAGTCTTATTTCGTTGGACCACTTTTAGCTTTGATTATGGCACGCATTTGCTGCGGCATCATTTCGGTAAGCTTCTACAATGTCACATTATTTCCGACCAAAGTTGCATTAATTTTTTTGCCAAGATCTTGTATTGATGATGGGGGAGTAGGACCACTGTGCAAAGTCTTCTCCAGCACATCCCAAAGATTCAATTCAACTTGATTTATATAGAGCCATTTCACAACAGTCATCCCATAGCACTTTGAAACTGTAGGGAAAAACTCCAGAATTGCAGAAAGACCCCAGCAATCAGGCAATCCCCAGTGAGCAAGCACTTGGCGACAGTGGAGGGAAAAAAACCCTTTTAGCAGGAAGAAACCTCCAGCAGAACCAGGCTCAGGGAGGGGCAGTCATCTGCTGCGACTGGCTGGAGAGTGAAGGGATAGAGGAGAAGAAAAGAACAGACATGTAGAGAGCAAACAGCATGACGGAGACTCAGTCTATGGGAGAGAACAAACGTATGTTAATGACCAGCAAAAATATTTGAGTGAAGAAAGGAGTGAAGCCCAGTGCACTGTTGGAGGTCCCCAGGCTGTCTAAACCCATTAGCAGCATAACTAAGGGACAGTTCAGGGTCACCTGATCCTCAATGGGGTTAAGGTCTGGACTCTGTGGTGGCCAAGCCATGTATGAAAATGATGTCTCATGCTCCCTGAACCACTCTGACAATTCGAGCCCGATGAATCCTGGCATTGTCATCTTAGAATATTCATGTGCCATCAGGGAGGAAAAAAAATCCATTGATGGAATAACCTGGTCATTCAGTATATTCAGGTAGTCGGCTGACATCAGTCTTTGGGTACATGACGTTGCTGAACCTAGACTTGACCAATGGGAGGCTCTTAATATTTGCTTTGTTACAATGGCTATAAAAAGTCGATACACCCTTGTTCAAATGCCAGGTTTTTGTGATGTAAAAAAAAATGACCAAGATGAATTATTTTAAAACTTTATCCACCATTAATGTGACCGATAACCTGTACAACCCTACTGAAAAACAAACTGAAATCTTTAAAGGGGAAAAATAAAAATTAAAAAACTTGCATTAACCTGGTTGCATAAATATGCACACCCTTAAACTAATACTTTGCTGCAGCACCTTTGGCTTTTATTACAGCACTCAGTCTTTTTGGGTAGGAGTCTATCAGCGTGTCACATCTTGATGTGGCAATATTTGCCCACTCTTCTTTCCAAAAATGCTTCAAATCTGTCAGATTGCGAGGGCATCTCCTGTGCACAGCCCTCTTCAGATCACCCCACAGATGTTCGATCTGATTCAGGTCTGGACTCTGGCTGTGCCATTCCAAAACTTTAATCTTCTTCTGGTGAAGCCATTCTTGTTGATTTGGATGTGTGCTTTGGGTCATTGTCATGCTGAAAGATGAAGTTCCTCTTCATCTTCAGCTTTCTAGCAGAAGCCTGAATGTTTTGTGCCAACACTGACTGGTATTTGGAACTGTTCATAATTCCCTCCACCTTGACTAAAGCCCCAGTTCTAGCTGAAGAAAAACAGCCCTAAAGCATGATGGTACCACCACCACACTTCACTATAGGTATGGTGGTGTTTTGGTGATGAGCGGTGTTATGTTTGTGCCAAATATACCTTCTGGAATTATGACCAAAAAGTTCAACCTTGGTTTCACTGGACCATAACACATTTTCCCACATGTGTTTGGGAGATTTAAATGTGTTTTTGCAAAATGTAGCCGGGCTTGGATGTTTTTCTTGGTAAGATAAGTCTTCCGTCTTGCCCTAGACGGTAGATAGAAATTCCTGCAGCTCCTTCAGTGTTGCTGTCAACCTCTTGGCAGCCTCCCTGACCAGTTTTCTTCTCATCTTTATCAATTTTGGAGGGACATCCAGTTCTTGGTAATGTCGCTGTTGTGCCATATTTTCTCCACTTGATGACTGTGTTCACTGTGTTCCATGGTATATTTAATGCCTTGGAAATTCTTTTGTACCCTTCTCCTTACTGATACCTTTGAACAGTAAGATCCCTCTGATGCTTTGGAAGCTCTCTGCAGACCATGGCTTGTGCTGTAAGATGTGACTACAAAAATGTCAGGAAAAGCCGACTAGAACAGCTGAACTTCATTTGGGTTAATCAGAGGCACTTTAAATGGTGGCAGGTGTGTGCTGACTCCCATTTAACATGAGTTTAAATGTGATTGGTTAATTCTGAACACAGCCATATCCCCAGTTATAAGAGGGTGTACATATGTGTTCAATCAGGTTATTGTAAGTTTATTTTTACCCTTAAAAGATTTCAGTTTGTTTTTCAATTGGGGTGTACAGATTATAGGTCACATTAATGGTGGAAAAAGTTTTGAAATGATTTCTTGGTTTCATTTTTTTTTTTTTTTTTTTTTTTCCATCACAAAAACCTGGCATTTGAACAGAGGTGTGTGGACTTTTATGGGTGGTGCTTCAGGAGTATGGGGTATCGGGCTTGTTGTTACGAGCGATTCGGTCTCTGTACGACTGTTGTGAGAGCTTCATTCGTATTGCCAACACTCGGTCGGACTCATTCCCAGTGAGAGTTGGACTCCGCCAGGGCTGCCCTTTGTCACCAATCCTGTTCATAATTTTTACGGTCAGGATTTCTAGGCGCAGCCAGGGAACGGAGGATGTCCTGCTTGGTGACCCCAGGATCTCATCTGTTTGCAGATGATGTTGTCCTGCTGGCTTCATCCAGCAATGACCTACAGATCTTACTGGGACGGTTTGCCGCTGCATGTGAAGCGGCTAGGATGAGAATCGGTACCTCCGAGTCCATGGTCCTCAGCCGGAAAAAGGTGGATTGTCCTCTCCGGGTTGGGGACAAGCTCCTGCCCCAAGTGAAGGAGTTTAAGTATCTTGGGGTCTTACTCACAAGTGAGGGGAGAATGGAGCGAGAGATTGACAGACAGATCGGAGCAGCATTTGCAATGATGCAAATGTTGTACCGGTCTGTGGTGAAGAGGGAGCTAAGCTCTTAGGCAAAGCTGTCGATTTACCAGTCAATCTACATTCCTACCCTCACCTATGGTCATGAGGTTTGGGTAATGACTGAAAGAACGAGATTGTGGATACAAGCAGCTGAAATGAGCTTTCTTCGTAGGATTGTTGGACTTACCCTCAGAAATGGGGTGAGAAGGTTAGTCATCCGGGAGGGGCTGAGAGTAGAACCGCTGCTCCTCGACATTAAAAGGAGCCAGTTGAGGTGGTTTGGGCATCTGATCAGGATGCCTCCTGGACGCCTCCCACTTGAGGTGTTTCGGGCACGTCCCTCTGGGAGGAGACCCCAGGGCAGACCCAGGACTCGCTGGAGTGACTGTCTCCCAGCTGGTCTGGGAACGCCTTGGTATCCTCTTGGAAGAGCTGGAGCAGGTGGCTGGGGAGAGGGAAGTCTGTGCTTCTCTGCTTGAACTGCTGCCTCCGCAACCCAGACCGCCGGAGAAGCGGTAGAAGATGGATGGATGGATGTGTAGACTTTTTATATCCACTGTAAATCCAGGTAGTGACTCTTTTGGGGGCAAGGCAGTGTATGTTATATTACAGAGTTTTTTTTTTTTGTTTTTTTTTGTCTGAGTCTACCTCATGTCAGACTCAGGTTAATTTTAACATTAAGTATTGTAACGTTGGGGCTGTGATAAGTAGTGGGGGGATTCTCCCAGCATGCTTTGTGCCACAGGTTATTCAAAGACTATTATTCTTGTGTTCTGAGCATTATTGTTGTACCATTATAATTGTGTTAGAAGTCTGGTTGTGATAGTGTTGTTTTCCCTGTGTGTGAGAGATTACATGTGTCACTCTGTGAGGTGTGTGTGAATGACCTCCCTTCTGTTCTGCATAATTAGTCAGTGAAGAATAAATGCCTTACATTCCAAATCCTTTCTCATTATTGTGTGGACCCTTGAAATGTCCCACTGGTGTCAGAAGTGGAATATTTGAGAGATGGAAGCAAGGATCAAGGCAGAGATTTGACAGCTTGAACAGCTGATTGCCCAGATGGAGATGGGCAGCAGAGCAGGCATGCCAGTCCCCAGAGCTGCTCGTCACAAAGAATGGGGAAGCGGGCCAGACAGAGCAAACGCATCCTGTGTCCCGCCGTTTTCAAGGCAGGATGGGGCGTGCCAGCGGGGGAACTACAAGCCAGCGATCCCACTGCAGCCAAGGACAGTGATCAGCACGGAGGTGACTGTCCCAACCCCAGTACCACCAACCAGCCAAGCTTCCTCGCTTTGGTGACAAAACCTTGTTTGACGACTCCCTCGTCCAGGTTGAATTGGCTGCCACACTCAACAGCTGGACACCTGAAGAGACAGCTGTGCAGGTTGCACTGGCTCTGGAGGGTGGAGCTCTCTGCACGCTGTCCAGTCTCCAGCCTGAGGAACCTCACAGCTAGCCAGCGCTACAGGGAGCACCTCGGAGGCTGTTTGGGAGGGCGACCCATGCTGACCACGCCCGGGAACAGCTTGCCAGCCATCGGCAATGTGACCAAGAGAGCCTGGGGGCTTATGCAGCAGATGTCTGGCTGCTGACACAATGCGGCTACCTGGACATTGAGCCGGAGGCGGTGAAGAAGCTCATCCTGCAGAGTTTCATCCGAGGGCTCCACCTGGGTCCGGGAGCACATCTGGATTCATGTTGCAAGCAGCTGGGCGATGGCAGAGGCGGAGTGGGTGGAGCCGATGCTGGAGCCAGTGGCTGGCGTTTCATCACCAAGGCAAAGCTTTCCAGACCACGGCTGAGAGCAAGGATGAGGAGTTGCACCAGACCACAGCTGCATGGCCGGTGAGAGTACAGTGGCGGTGGTGCGAGGAGGGCTGCTTCTACTGCGGGGAGCCAGGCCACGTCATGCGCCACTGCCCTGCACCTGTCCCGCGACAGTCAGCCTCCTCACCAGTTTTAAACTAGAGCGAGGTGACACAGACGGGGATCTACCACCTCTCAGACATTTTCCCCAACAAACTCTCACCATGTCTGGGCCAACTTGGACACTCGCCAAGGCTGTACCTGCGGTGCACAGCACTCCAATCCGGGCCTTGATCGACACCCCTGGTCCAACCCGGGGCACTGCCCGGGACAGATGAACTCAGAGCGCAGGGGTGGGAACCCACCAGGCGCTGCGTCACCACAGCCAGCGGTGAGTGCGCCAGATTGGGAGGGTGACGAATCCTTGTCATGGGAGTGGCCGGTCAGAACGCAAACCACACGTTCTGGCTTGCTGACATCAAAGATCCCTGCATCATCGGACTGGATCTGCTCGCAGCATGGGTTGCAAAGATCAACACCGCCAGCTCTTCTCTCCTGCTGGGTGCTGAGACCATCACGCTCTGCAGCAAGAGCCAGATGGGGAAATGGGGTACCCGCGTGAGCGTAGGGATAGTCATCGCTGCTCGAGACGGTAGCGGTAGGGGGCCGCCAGCAGCATGAATCACCACGTCATCAGAAACCCAGCAGGCAGTCGAGGAGCTGTTCCAGCAGAGCTACAAGGGGTTGGAGCTGGGGCAGAGATGCCAGCTGTGGGAGCTACTGGACTACTCTGTTGACATCTTCACTGCCAGGGATGAACAGTGCACCCGAACCAGCTTGGTGCAGCACCAGATTGATACTGATAAGACCAGGCCAATTTGGCTCCGCCCCACCATCTGCCTTTTTCAAGGCGCTTCCTCAGACTGGCCTCCTATTATAGGAGGTTTGTGAAGGATTTCGCCACCGCCAGCCCGCTGCATCAGCTGACACAGAAGGACTGCATGTTTGAGTGGAGCAAGGGCTTTGCTGCTGCCTTTTCCCGGCTCCGCTCAGCACGCATCAGAGCCCCCGTGCTGCGGTACCCTGACCCGAGCCACCCCTTCATCATGGACAGACGCTAGCAACCAGGGCATCAGAGCGGTGCTATCCCAGGAGGGAGAACACGGAGAGCAGGCGGTTGCTTTTTTCAGCCGCTCTCTCGGCAGAGCTGAAAGGAATCATTGCATCACTCGCTGAGAGCTGCTGGCAGTCATCCAAGGGCTTTGCATTTGCGCCCATACGTGTACAGGGGGAGGTTTCAGTTCAGGCCAGACCATGCTTCTCAGACCTGGCTACTGAACTTTAAAGAGCCGGATGGACAGTTGGCGAGATCACTGGAGGCACTACAGAGTTATGATTTTCAGATTGTGCATCGAGCAGACCGCCTCCATGCCAACATTGATGCACTGTCCCAGTGTCCCTGTGCTGTGGAGGCCTGATGGCACTGCCAGCGGGCAGAGGATCATGACCCAATAGTTTCACAGGCTACTGCTCTCCAGACCGCTGTGGCCGGGGATAGCGCAGCGGCTCACATCGCGTCCTCAGATCATCAGCCAGCTCTCCCCAGCAATGACGTCACAGAGGCCCTCGGCACACAGCAGCGTCGGATTGAACAGGATGGAGATCCTGTCATCTCTTGGGTCCGGCAGTGGCTGGACACGGACCAACAGCCTGCCTGGGAGGCTATATCTGCACTGGACCCAAATACAAAGGCTCTACATTCCCAGTGGTCCAACCTCTGCTGTTGTGAGGGTGTCAGCTACTGGCGGTGGCAATCTCCAATTGGGCAGCGTCATGTCTGGCAGCTGCTGGGTCACCAATGGCTTTGCCCTAAGGTGCTCCAGTTGGTCTATGGGTTGTGGGGGCGGGCCACTTCAGGGTGACAAAGACCCTGCAGTATCTTCGGGCCCAGCTATACTGGCTGAGGTGTCGTCAGGATGTGGAGCTCCGTGTCCACTGCTGTGACACTGGCACGGCTCAGAAAGGGCTGACTCAGCAATCCCACACCCCCTTGCAGCAGTACTGAGTAGGGGCACCCATGGAGCATGTGGAAGTGGACATTCTGGGCCCTCTTCCAACCATGGATTGGGGGAACCATTACATTATGGTCACATTGGATTACGTCACCAAGTGGCCAGAGGCGTATGCGGTCCCTGATCAGAATGCCGCCACCACAGCATCAAAGCTGGTGGATGAGATGTTTTGTTGGTTCGGTGCACCGGAGGAGCTGCACAGCAACCAGGGATGGAACTTTGAGGCAGAGGTCTTTGGGGAGGTCTGCAAGTGGCTGGGCATCCGGAAGACCTGGACCACCCTGCTGCACCCACAGAGCGATGGCCCGGTCGAACACTTTAACTGGACACTGACCAGCGATGGCAAGACGGGGATCTGCCCCTGCCCCTGGTCCTGTGGGCATACTGGACAGCAGTTCAGGAATCCATCCGGTGCACCCCCTGCAGCACTTATGTTTGGACGCGAGCTGGTGGTGGTGCTTCACCGCGACCGCCTCGTCCTGTACCAGCCAGCTGCCCTGCGGGTGGCCGAGCCAGAGGCCCCATCCCAACCGGTGACCCCGGTTGAAGCTTGGATGGACACTAATGGGGCCCGTGCGTGCTAGCCGCCAACAACTGTGGGCACCCCGACACCTGGACGGGTTTGTATTGGACTTATGAGTTGGACTTATTGTTCTGGGGACAGAAACCAGCCCAGAGGGAGGACAGTCTAACGTCGGGACTGGGATAAGGGGTGGGGAATTCTCCCGGCACGCTTTGTGTCATGGGGTATTAAGAGTTATTATTCTTGTGTTCTGAGCATTATTGTTGTACTGTTATAACTGTTATAAGTCTGGTTGTGATTGTGTTGTTTTCTCTGCGTGTGAGAGATTACGTGTCTGTGTCACCCTGAGGGAGGTGAGTGTCTGTGTGAACTCGCCTCTGATCTACGTAATTACTCATTGAAGAACAAATGCCTGTTGCATTCCAAATCCTCTCATTATTGTGTGAACCCTTGAAACGTTACAATATAATGTCAGATATTTACATGCTGGTGTGGCCCCGCCCATCCATCCATCTTCTACTGCTTTTCCGGAGGTCCGGGTCGCAGAGGCAGCAATTCAAGCAGAGAAGCCCAGACTTCGCTCTCCCCAGCCACCTGCTCCAGCTCTTCGGAGAGGATACCAAGGCGTCTCCAGACTAGCTGGGAGATGTAGTCTCCCCCAGGGTCTCCTCCCAGTGGGACATGCCCAAACCACCTCAACTGGCTCCTTTCAATGTGGAGGAGCAGCGGTTCTACTCTGAGCTTCTCCCGGATGACTGAACTCCTCACCTTATCTCTAAGGGTGAGTCCAGCAGTCCTACGAAGAATGCTCATTTCAGCCGCTTGTATCCGCGATCTCATTCTTTCAGTCATTACCCAAAGGTTGTGACCATAGGTGAGGGTAGGAATGTAGATTGACCAGTAAATTGACAGCTTTGCCTTAGAACCCGGCTCCCTCTTCACCACAACAGACCAGTACAACGTCCGCATCACTGCTGATGCTGCTCTGATCAGTGTGTCAATCTCGAGCTCTATTCTCCCCCACTCATGAATAAGACCCCAAGATACTTAAACTCCTCCACTTGGGGCAGGAGCTCATCCCCAGCCCGGAGAGGACAATCCACCCTTTTCCGGCTGAGGCTATGGACCCGGACTTGGAGGTGTTGATTCTCATCCCAGCCGCTTCACACTCAGCAGCAAACCATCCCAGTAGGACCTGTAGGTCACTGCTGGATAAAGCCAGCAGGACAACATCATCTGCAAACAGCAGAGACAAGATCCTGGGGTCATCAAGCATGACACCCTCCATTCCCTGGCTGCACCTAGAAATCTTGTCCATAAAAATTATGAACAGGATTGGTGACAAAGGGCAGCTCTGGCGGAGTCCAACTCTCACTGGGAATGAGTCTGACCGAGGGTTGGCAATATGAACCAAACTCTCACAACGGTCAAATAGAGAAAGGATAGCTCATAACAACAAGCCCCTATACCCCATACTCCCGAAGCACCCCCCACCAAAAAACATGAGGGGACGCGGTCAAATGCCTTCTCAAAGTCCACAAAACACATGTAAACTGGTTGGGCAACCTCCCACGAACCCTTGAGGATTCTCAAGAGGGTAAAGAGCTGGTCCAATGTGCCACGGCCAGGACGAAAACCACATTGCTCCTCCTGAATTCAAGGAGGCCAGGCCTGGTGTTGCCCAATATTGTGAAATGGGTTACTTCTTCACCCCTGCCCTTCAGACAGTGCGAGTCTGCCCTGGTGCACAGGGTTAAATGTTTCATTTGCTTGTAATACTCAACTCTTGGCCTATATTTTAGGGTCCCTAACACTATTTAGAATACATATTTTTAACCTTAACTCATATCTCATCCCGCCTATGCCTAGAATGAGCAAATAGTGACTTTGGACGTGAATTACTGACACTGTTCACTTTGTTTTCTAACCTATGTGCAGGAGGAGCAGCTGTACACATGGGCTTCTGTAGGACTCCCAGTGTCTTCCTGCCTGTGGGAGCTCTGCGGGGGGCCAGGCACAGGCAAAGCACAAAGCTCGAGAATCCCTTTGCATCAATCACCAGGCAAGACCTACATTCAGGTTAGTTATATAAATTTTTTTAGGTAACTTACACTAAGCTAATACCCTCTACACACTGTGCGTAATTCATGCTTTGAAATATGAAAGTGAAAAATTGGAAAGGTTTCTTGCAAAGTGCGTTAAAACTTTAATCTTTGCAAATAATGCTAAATAATGCACAAAATGACACATTGTCTTTTTTGCATCTCCAAAACCCACTTGCTGATTGATGCCTGTGGTGCATCAGCAGATGCATTTTTCAGAAAGCTGACATTTACTTGATTTAGCCTTTAAAAAAATCCATTTTAAAAGAATCCATGAATATAAATTGAATGCAGGAAACAAGTAGAAGTGATTAAAAGAGTTTGATGGACTATTAGACTGGATTCCTTTCCACTCTAGTCAGATATCCTTTTTTATATTCATACAGGTTTTACCTCGAGGTCAGGAATATATGAAGGGCTTAAAAAGGAATTGACAAGCTTGTATACGTATGGCATGTGGAACAAGGTTGGACACAGTGAGAAGTTTAAAATCTGAAAAATAAAGGAAATCTTTTAATAGGATTTAAGGATTTCACTGATCTCGATACCAATATTTGTAGCCCAAAATAAAGCTCAGATCTAGCCAGTACCAATACCAATTTGGTGTCCGTCCTCCACACCGATTCCACTTATATCCAAAATATGGAGAGGACTATGGTGGCCCACGGTATAGAATTACTTTATATTAAAAGATGACACCCAGAAAAAGGCAGGAAAAAGATGTCAAGTAGTGTTATCAGTGAGTACTCAAACTAAAGTATTCGTACTCTGCCTAAAAGAAAGAAAATGGTATGTGTGCATCCTTGAAGTTTTTCTGGATAAACTACCCACCTAGCCCTTGTTTGTCCACTAGAGGTCAGGCTTGCTATTAAAGAGTTTCATTTATACACCAAGCGAACCTCACAGTTTCCTAGCATTGTTTAAAGATATATTACAAGGCCCATACTGATGGAGCATTCTCCTTACTATTCGACACTGTAACCACAACTGGAGAATGTGTACATAAAACAAACGCTTCCCCACGTGAGGCCCAAGGAGACTCACTGTCTCTGGGGTCAAATCTCTTGGTATTCCCTCATCCTTATGCTAACCAGTCTGGAGCCATGGGTCTGATGGAGTCTAGACATAATGGACTTTCTTGACCCTTATAGCTCATACCTCTGTCACTAAAACTTCTCCACTTTTTTTTTTTTAACTGTTTGTATTACCGAATAATAATGTCTGAGATGTAACGGCAAATTTTATGAGTGCTTTTTAATATAGAGTACAAGATTTGACAGAGAAAGGAAGTTTCATACAGAAAAACAGCAAAGCACATTTAAAAGAATATATACTGTAGTTTGTGTTAAACCTCTTTTTTTTTTTTTTTTTTTTTTTTTTTCCTAACTGACAGACAGAATCCAGCAGGATGAAGTCGGGTCAGCCATCCTCGGAGGATGAAAGCTGTTTCATCCCCATGCTGGAGAGGACTATCGATGACCTGCGGATTAAGATTTCTGTGTTGCAAGACCAGCAGGCCTCCTTAGCAAAGGGCGGCGGGGATGATGCGGGAGCCCTCAGTAATGCCAACCACAGGGCCTTGCAGATGAGAGGCGAAAGATCGGGCAAGACGGGTCAGGAGGTGTCTGTCCAGACCTCACCTGTGGAAGAAGGTTTTAAGTTTGATGTGCCTTTGATTAGAAGATCGAGCAACACGCCCTCCTCCATATCAGCCCCCATCCCTAAAACTACAGCGAGCTTTGTCTGCTCGTGCCAGCAGAGGCAGGCGAGTAGCATCCAGACAAGTCCTGCAGCGCCACCAGTTTCTGGGAACATACCTCCCCCTCCACCACCACCACCTTTACCAGGGGCTCTTGCACCACCACCACCCCCTCCACCACCACCCCTACCTGGGCTCGGACCATGCCCCCCACCGCCATCCCCCGCTCCTCCTCCACCACCTCCAGGCTTCGGACCACTCCCTCCTCCTCAGTTGCCAGGTATGGCTCCCCCTCCACCGCCACCGTTCCCTCCACCTGGAATGGGACCCCCTCCACCACCACCACCTCCAGGCTTTGGCCCCCCACCACCACCACCAGGCCCCATGCCCTCCGTTATGACTCAGGAAGCCGCTTCTGCCAAGGCTGTGCTCGAGCCCCCCAAGCCAATGAAGCCTCTCTACTGGACCCGCATACAGCTGCATGCTAAAAAGTAAGGATATGCTGTTTTAAAAAAAAAAGTGAAGATAAACATGGGTCATTTGCACTGAAGTATTTTCTGAACAGTGGAGATTTGAGAGGAAGCTTGTCTACTTAAGATAAAGATCGGCCACATGCTGCAAATGCAACGGAGAAGTTAACCTTGTGTGGGGAGATGGCTGTGACAGAGATTGTGGTCAGCTGATAACCCTCTTCAACCAGGGTTTCTTTCATTATCAAGGCTGGAAACCTGTAGATGAATGAATATTTACAAATAGCTTAGAATTAGCAGCAAGAGAGGAACATGATGCTTGGAATTTTACAGAAAATACTGAATTATCACCTAGGAAAAGTCACAAATGAGTACCTATAAAGTGGCAAAAGGCTATAGATTTATGTAGTGTATGTATAGCGATCAGCCTGGTCAGTTTGTCAGTGTGTCCACCATTTTAATTTCAAATCCAGACTTGGTACAGGGTTTGAACTTGTGGTCCCCTCAATCTGTTCTACTTTGAGTTAATAGGTCAAATGTCAAGGTAACGTCTTTTTTTTTTTTTTTTTTTTTTTTTTTTTTAAACATTTGTGGCCTTTATGTTGTTGGCATTAGAGCTGGGATCACCAAACTTACAGCAGTGGTTGATCTGGAAGTGCTCTAGACCTGACGTCAAAAGGTCCGGGAACAAGGCTACTATGTTGCTGCTGTTAGCACTGGGATCACCAGACTTGTACAGTTACATTTTCTTATAATTTTGTTTATTTCAGGTAAAATTAAACACCAGAAGAATAGGAACATTTAGGGTATCAGATCTGCCTAAAACAAGTAAAAATTATCTTGATGCCAGTAAAATGGTCTTGTACTAAAAAAGAAGAAAAAAAAAAAATAGCTCGTCACATAAAAAAAAGCATTTGTAGCCTTGATTTTATATTTCATCGTACTTAGATGTACTTTATTGATCCCAAACTGGGAAATTACAGATTCCACTTTTTGCAGTGCAGGCTCACCTTTTGTCCCTCACCTGTGGCTGTGGTTTTGCGGTCATAAGGTCAGCGAACATGGACACACAATGGGCCCTATTTTGATGGTCAGCGGCGGACTTTTCCACCATATGCCAGTGTTTTTTGTTAGTTCCTCTCAGCGCATTCTGGTTTTTGTTTTTGTTTGTTTTTTGGGGTTTTTTTGCAGCACACGGGGGGGAGGCGTGTCAGTCTGAAGATTTTTATTCCATCCACATTTTCGTTTTCACCACGGACTTATTCATTCATTTATTCCCCTAAAAATAAACACATTAATGCCTAATGAGTGTGCAGCATTTTTACTTTTCACTGTAACTTCCCAGAGAGGAGGTGCGTCCACATCTGCCTTGGCCACACACCCCGTGTTTACAGTCAGGCCGAGGATGCCCACACCGTGCCCCATCTCCCCATCAAGCACCACTGACTGTCACTCGAGAGTCCCTGGGAGGAGCCGCGGAGAGCGGGCTCGCTTCGTGGCGGGAGTCGGAGGTGAACGAAAAGCCGTGCCAGATCTCCTCCTTCCCTCCTGCCCTGAACGGACTGGGATAGAGAGCCACAAATTTTGGCAGACCCCTGCATGAGATGGAGACCTTCGGTCAGCGAAAGCAACAGGAGAGGGAGCACTCCATCTCAACTCCCCACTAGCCAGGAGCCTCTTCCACGCCATTGTTAATGAAAGTTTATGAAAATTTGCACAGGCATCATCCTCTGTTCCTGAAGTTTCAGACCCAGTCCTGTCTGCGTGTTGCATCTGTACTGTGCACTACATTAAACCATTCAGCTGATTTTTCAGTTCAGCATTATTCCCCGTTTGTTCTCTTTAAAATAACTGGGCATCAACTGTGATTGATGTCTTCCTTATTACCAAGCATCATTACTATTGCCTGCATTTTTGCTCATGCGCACAGGTGTTGGTCAGTGCAAAACCCGTCTTAAGCCGTCATGATCAGAGTTCACTTTAGATAATGTGCCTCTTTGCATTAAAGGGATGGGCATGAGCACTTTGGATTGGATTATCCAAAACACTTATTTAACTTAATCCTCGCCTGGCCACTTAAGTGGCCATTGCGGCCAATCGTCTGAAGGCAGGGCGATCTTGAGCTGGGGTAATGAGGTCAGCCAGGTCTTATTATTGCAACCTGGGTCATCCAGGACAGTCTGGACTGATGTCAGGGGCGATGCCAGCCCTGGGGGGGAGGGGGCGGGGAGAGCACTGGCGGAGAGGGCCTGTTTGGCTGGTGTCTAAAACACACCTCTGAATAATTAGACTGGCCTCTTCGCACCTTGCGCCCAGTGGAAAATTCATTTCTGCATTGTTGTGATAAGGAAATGAACTTGTAAATGCCAAACACATTCTGCATCAGTGACAGCTGACTGACCAGCTTCGTCCTTGTAATACAGCCCATGTTACTGATGCATCTTATCATTTGAATGATGAGAGAGATCATAGATACTCAGAGTTGCTAGAGAACAGAGAGAAGCATGCGTCTACCTCTCTATTGGGTTTAATTCTAGATTTAAAATCAACGTTAAGGGGAAATGACACAAATGTCAATGAATATTTTTGACTCTACTCATAAATCTCTACAATCTTCACTTTAACTATTATCTCTTCTCCCTATCTTTAGACATGCTGGCTCACTGGTGTGGGAGAAAATTGAGGAGCCAACTGTGGATTTTGAAGAGTTTGTAGAGTTATTCTCCAAAAGTGCTGTTAAGGAGAAGAAGAAGCCAATTTCAGACACAATCAGCAAATCAAAGGCCAAACAGGTACCCGTTTTATTGTTGGTTTCTTTCTATTGATCTCTGTATATTTACTGTGGCATGAGCTTGCATGTGAAAAGATGTTTTTCATATATTTTCACTAAAACTAAGAATGTATTTGAATGCAATGGAGGAACACAGAATAGTTCTTTTGGCGGGAGTCTGTGGTTCTTCAATCTGACACCCTGATTAACTCCTGATTGTGGCATTTGAAGTTATTAATTTTATTTTGAATTGGATATTAAAAATGTGTATCCCCTGTTTATCCCAAAACGACTCAAAGGAACCCCTGTGTGAAGTGTGACAAGAAGGCATTGCTGACCAAATGTCCATATTTGGATCAATTATTGTCAGGGCTTTCCCCATCTTCCCTCTGATGGCCCATTCCTTTCCATTTCTTTTCACTGCCGTCCTCCCATTTGCCTTGAGTGACAGAGGGAAATGCTACAGCCAGACAGTTATTATGTGGTGTGAGCTCTGGCTCCCACCCGACTCCCCTGTGACCGTCCAGTGGCACCGGGCCAACGTCTCGCGTGCGGTGAGGAAACCTCATGACGGTGATGACTGCTCAGAGTGGGAAGGGGATTGGAGGGGGGAGGGCGTGAGAAGCTTGGGAGTTGTATTTCATAATGTGGTTCCTCCCATTGTACTTTCTGTGGGACCGTTTCCTTCCCGATTCCCTTTGTCATTTCATCAATCTCCAACTCAAACAGTTGATTTATGGTGTAAAGCTGCTCAAGTGGAGACTATTTTTATATGGAGTTCACAAAAATTTGGTTTCTAAATCAAAAATAATGTTGCAATAGGGAAAAAGCATTTCAGCCCTCTAATTGAGACCCTGTAGAATCACCCAACAGTTTTTTGCTGAGATGAAATGTTGGTCCCATGCATTGGCCTTGGTTAGAAATCATCTTGTTTATGGGAAGTGATAAATTGAAACTGTACACCAAAAAAAAGGAAAACATTCTGTAAGAACAGTTTACAGTTAAATAAAAGTTTTATTGTAGAGCAAAGGTCAAACTCATCTGCACTTATTATTAAAACACAATACATTTGATTATAGTTTTTTCTTTACATGGTGTGGAGTATCATATAATTTAATGTAGTTTTTTGAATACCACATGATTATGAATACATTTTTTGAGCACTAAATGTTTTGGGGGGTTTTTTGTGCTCACCAGCAGTTGCCTATCTAGGTTTGAAGGAACAATCATGTCTTACCACAACTCAAGAAATATTTGTGGTTTGTTATATGTACAGCGGGGAAAATAAGTATTGAACACATCAACATTTTTCTCATTTAATATACTGATGGAGCCACTGACCTGAGATTTTCACCAGATATCAGTAACTGCCCAGCTAAGGCATACATACAAAGAAATAGACAACTGTATTCACAAAACAAGTTATATTTAAAGTGGGATGACACGGGGAGTAAGTATTGAACACATGAAGAAAGAGGTGCACAAACACATAGCCAAGAAACCAGTTGAAATCCATCAGAATTTCAGAAGCCATTCCCCATCAGTGCAAATTAATTTCAGCTGGTTAAGGCCTGACTGATAGCCTTTAAAAAGGTCTGTGAATATCAGATTGTCACACCACAAAGAGCTCTCGCTAGACTTTCACAACCTTATTGTTGCAAAACACAATGATGGCATTGGTTACAGGGGCATTTCTAAACTGCTGAATGTTCCAGTGAGCACTGTTGGAGCCATCATCCGGAAGTGGAAAGAACATCATTTTGCCATAAACCGGCCACGACCAGGAGCTCCTTGCAAGATTTCTGCCAGAGGAGTCAAAAGAATTATCAGAAGAATTATCCAAGAGCAAAAACCCACTCGTGGAGAGCTCCAGAAAGACCTGGAGTTGGCAGGTACTGCAGTTTCAAAGAAAACAAGTAATGCACTCAACCGACATGGACCCGCTCACCTCGCAAGACTCCATTGCTAAAGAAAAAGCATGTCGAAGCTCCTTTTTAAAGTTTGCTGTGCAACATTTGGGCAAGCCAGTAAAATACTGGGAGAATATGGTCTGGTCAGATGAGAACACACGGCATGTTTGAAGGAGAAATGGCACTGCACATCACAAATACACCATACCAACTGTGAAGTTTGGAAGTGGGAGCATCATGGTGTGCGGCCATTTTTTGGTGCATGGTACAGGCAGACTTCATATAATCGAAGGAATGATGAATGGAGAAATGTACAGCCATCCATGATAAAATCCTGTTGCCATCTGCCAACACGTTGAAGATGAAATGAGGGTGGACATTTCAGCAAGACAATTATCCCAAACACACAGCCAGGAAACTCTCAACTGGCTCCAGAGAAGGAAAATAAAGCTGCTAGAATGGCCCAGCCAGTCACCTGACCTGAATCAAATTGAAAATCTATGGAATGAACTGAAGATCAAAGTTCATAGACACCTACGGAACTTTGATTTGAAGACTTTTAGAAGAATGGGCTAAAATCACTCCTGAGCAATGCCTGCACCTAGTTTCTCCATACAGGAGGCATCTGGAAGCTGTTCATACCTGCCAACTACTCCGGTTTTGCCGTAATGGTTCCGGTTTTCAAGACCCCATTCCGGGTTACGGCTTTATTAATCAAAATTACGTTTTTTTCACTAAAAATTCAGTCAAAGATTTTAAATCGTAAAAAAAACACGAAAGCAATTCGAAACACGAGATCGCTAGGAATCGTATCTAAATTTAGAAAAGAGCAACACGTGATGGCGGCCGGGATGGTCACACTTTTTCAGTGCTGAGACAAAGTTGCTGATTTTGCCACGAAAATAACTAACCAACAGCGAATATCGGATCAACATTTGTGACGCACAGGCTGAATTTCCACCTTGGTTGAACCAGCTTTTGAAGCAGAAATACCCCTTTATTCGCCTTTCACCGTGCTCTGAGTAAACTGAGTAGCGTTTCTTTTCGTGGTTCGCTGCTACGCTTTACCTGAAGCATTTGCTAAGCTAACGCTATCGCTCTTGAGGGTATTGAGGTTTCTATTCTCGCGCGAAATCCCGGAGAGGCGTGCGTACATGGCGAGATGTAAACACGATGTAAACTGCTGCAGACGTTCGCACGACTGCACTTCAACCCTGGCAAATGGACCATGGATTCGAAATCTAAAGGGAGAATACATTTTATATAATGCCTAAGATTCTGAAGAACATGTGCTGTGTAATTGCAAGCCTTGTCATGCTTGGTGTATCATGTAAACACATAAAATATCAGTGATTTTGCCGTCATTACGCATGTCATACAGTGCTAGTATACCCTGCTGATATTTCTAGTCTTCTGGTTACCTCCGCCAAGGAGGTTATGTGATCATCAGCGTTGGTTTGTCTGTTTCTTTGTTGGCAAGATAAATCAAAACGTTATGGACGGATTTTCATGAAATTTTCACAGATTGTCAGAAATGGGGTATCCTACAGATGATTAGATTTTGGTGGTGATCCGGATCACCGTCTGGATCCAGGGATTTTTAAAGGAATTTTTTTTTTTTTTTTTTTTTTTTTTTAAATTTAACATTGCGAGATGGGGCCATTTTCAATATTTTATTTATGATGTTAAACACTGTATGGGGGAACTGTGGCGCTTGGCGGAGGTCTGCGCTCTGAGTGCTTTTCTAGTATTAATAATACATCACATCTGGCCTATTCGAAGTTCTATGCAGTGTTAAGAGTCTTTTGAATGCAAATTTAATGAATGAATGAATGAAGGAATCTTTATTTCGGATAGATTAAAAGTAAAGATTAAAAAGAAACAGAATAATATAACAAAGGCGAAAAAATCCAACAAGGTCAAATTAAACAAGAACTCCTCTGATTTTACAGTTCAACATAAGTTATCTGAAATGGGTGATGGCTGAAGCCGCAGCTTATATTGCCCACTCATATTCCATTCAAGAATTCAAAAGAAAAACAAAACAAGAGCGATTACAATTCAGAACAAAGCTAAGACAAAATGTGACAAAAAAAAACTAAGTAACAACACAGACTGGATATGACAATCCTTATGTGATTTTACATGTCATCTTGTATATATGTTTGGAGTATTTCTTCCTTTAGTTTTTGTTTAAATTGTCCAAGTGTTGTACATGATTTTAATTCAGGTCCAAAATGGTTCCATAATCTGACTCCTTGCACTGAAACAGTGTTGCTTGGTGGTAGTTCTCACTGAAGGTTTTTGAAATATACATGTTCCTCTGAAATGATATTGTTTCTCCCTTATTTGGAACAACTTTTGGATATTTGCGGGCAGTGATATTCTTAGCTTTTGTGGTCTATATTAATCATATATTCCATAACCTACATATGTATAAGCATGTGAGAATGTTTGGTGATTACATATGTAAAGCGACTTCACGCCTCAGAACAGGACAAAGAGGTCTCAGCCGCCAGTGAAGATCAAAGAGCATCCGAGGCACTGCGGTGGAGACCGGATAGGTCGCCCTGACCCCCCCCCTTCCAGGGCCAGGTGGAGGGGTACGGAGACAAAAGAGGGGATTAAGATAGTGAGGGATGTCAGCTTTTGATATGCATGTCTTTTGTTATGTGCGAGTATAAGTTGGTAGAGCCGAAGGTGTTCGCTCTTACTTCTTCTGCTGCTGCACCTAGATGAGACTTGTTGGAGGAGCTGATGATAAACTTTGGTTTATGAATCACATCGCCTCGTTATTTCAAGCTCCTCTACACTGGTGACCCTGACGCGAGGATGGACCAGAGGCGTTCCCCCGCGATCGACTCATCTGTGGCAACCCAGGCAGACGCCGGCGCCCATGCAGACAGGGGAACAGATGGACAACGTTCCCCCACGGCAGAAGTGATAAAGAGGGCTCAACCGAGCACCAGCGCCGCGGAGAGAGCCGAAGCGAGGCACTCTCATCCTGCGGACACATCAGTGACGGTCCACACAAGCGCCGTCACCGTCAAGCTGCCGGACTTCTGGCAGGAAGACCCCGCCTCGTGGTTTCAGCAAGCTGAAGCGCAGTTTGCACTTGCAGGCATCACGGCTGACGATACAAAGTTCTATCACATCGTTGCCAAACTCGACGCCGCCATTTCGAGATGTTCGCGGAGCATAATCCAGCGGCCGCCGGCCCAGGACAAATATAAAGAACTGAAAGCGACCATAGTGGCAAATTACGTCCCCTCAGCCGAGGAGAGAGCCGAGAGGATCCTGGCGGTCTACGGCCACAGAGGATGCAGACCCAAGGCCCTCATGGAGGACTTGCTGCAACTTAAAGAAGAGGACAACGACAACTTCCTCTTCCAATTCATATTCCTCAGTACGCTGCCGCCACACATGAGAGGGACGCTTGCCAACATACGATGCAGCACCCAGCAAGACTTCCGCACGCTGGCTCACGAAGCTCAACGGCTCGTCAACGCCTGCAAGGAGCAGACACCCACAGCAGCATCCGCAGACCTCAACGCTGGTGTCCGGAGCCACGAGGAGCCACAAACCACCAAGCAGAATCAGCCCGTGGTGACGGCGACACGGCCAAGACGTAACAGACGGAGCGACGTTTGTTATTACCACCACCGCTTCGCCGAGAAGGCTTACAAATGTTTTCCCCCCTTGCAAATTCACGATTTCGGGAAAACGCCAAAGCCGAGAGCCGTTGACTGCGGTGGTTCTCGACGAAAAAAGCAAGCTTTTATATGTGACGGACGGACACACCGGCAAGCAGTTCCTTATCGACACGGGAGCTCAACTAAGTTTTGTCATGCCCTCCCAAGCAGACCGGGCCATGGGCCCCCGGGGCAATGGAGCGGTGGCAGCCAACGGCTCCATCATCGACACTTTTGGCGAAAAGAGCCTGCCCCTCTGCATCCACGGCCGCAACTACAGATGGACATTTGTTGTAGCGGCGGTGAGTTTTAACTTATTGGGCGCAGATTTTTTGTGTGCACATGGGTTATTAGTTGATCTAACGAACAGACGCTTGGTTAATGCACTGTCCTTTGCTTCTATTCCCTGCTCAGCTCGAATTTCTCCACCACCCGTGCAGGCCAGCGTCACCACAGCAGGCGGTAAGTTTGATCAACTCCTCACCCAATTTCCAGCACTCACAATTCCCAAATTCTCAGCCACAGTGGCTAAACACGGGGTCGAACACTTTATTCCCACAACGGGCCCACCCGTATTCGCTAAAGCTCGGCGCTTAGACGCGACCAAGCTTGCCATAGCTCGGGACGAGTTTACCACCCTTGAAAAATTAGGCATTATCAGACGCTCAAAAAGCCCCTGGGCATCACCACTTCACATGGTCCCGAAATCCGACGGTTCTTGGAGACCGTGCGGTGATTACCGCAGATTAAACAATGCGACAGCGCATGACCGCTACCCAATTCCTCACATTCAAGACTTTTCACTACATCTGGCGGGTGCGCGCATTTTTTCAAAAATAGACCTGGTCCGCGGCTATCAAGTCCCAGTTCGAGCAGAGGACATTCCTAAAACAGCTGTAATAACCCCCTTCGCTCTTTTTGAATTTTTGCGGATGCCTTTCGGCCTCAAAGGCGCCTCTCAAACCTTTCAGCGGATGATGGACGCGGTATTACGCGACCTCCCCTTCGTGTTCGTCTACCTCGACGATATGCTGGTAGCCAGCTCATCTGAGGAAGAACACGAGCAGCATCTCACTATGGTTTTTCAGAGACTAGAAGAGCACGGGTTAATAATCAATCCAGCCAAATGCAAATTCGGCGTGTCTCAAATTGATTTTTTAGGACACAGAGTTTCACCGAAGGGGGCAGTCCCACTGCCAATTCAATTCAATTCAATTCAACTTTATTTATATAGCGCCATTTCACAACAACAGTCATCTCATAGCACTATCAACTGTAGGGAGGACCCCCACAGTTGCAGAAAGACCCCAGCAATCAGGCGATCCCCTGTGAGCAAGCACTTGGCGACGGTGGAGAGGAAAAACTCCCTTTTAACAGGAAGAAACCTCCAGCAGAACCAGGCTCAGGGAGGGGCAGTCATCTGCTGCGACTGGCTGGGGGGTGAGGGGATAGAGAAGAAGAAAAGAACAGACATGTAGAGAGCAAACAGCACGATGGGGACTCAATCTATGGGAGAGAACAAACAAATGTTAATGACCAGCAAAAAAAAAAATATTTCATAGAGAGTGAGGAAAGGAGTGAGGCCCAGTGCATTACTGGAGGTCCCCCGGCTGACTAAACCTATTAGCAGCATAACTAAGGGAGGGTTCAGAAAACACATGATCCCTCCCTAATTGTAGGCTATATCAAAAAGGTAGGTTTTAGCCCTATTCTTAAAAACAGAGATCGAGTCTGACTCCCGAATCCAGATTGGCAGCTGATTCCACAGGAGAGGAGCTTGATAACTGAAGGCTCTGCCTCCCATTGTACTTTTGGAGATTCTAGGTATTACAAGTAAACCTGCATTTTGGGAGCGTAGTGCTCTGTTAGGATGATACGGTAGTATCAGATCTTTTAAATAAAAAGGAGCCTGATTGTTTAGAGCTTTGTAAGTAAGAAGAAGGATTTTAAACTTAATTCTAAACTCTATGGGAAGCCAATGAAGGGAGGCCAGAACCGGAGAGATATGATCTCTCTTTCTAGTACCTGTTAAAACTCTTGCTGCAGCATTTTGGACCAGCTGAAGACTTTTTAAAGATGTTTTAGGACAACCTGATAATAAAGAATTACAATAATCTAATCTCGAGCTAACAAAAGCGTGGATCAGCTTCTCAGCATCACTCTGAGACAAGATGCTCCTAATCTTGGCAATATTACGCAAATGATAGAAGGCAGTCTTAGAAACAAATTTAATATGTGAATTGAAGGACAAATCCTGATCAAAAATAACTCCAAGGTTCCTCACAGAGCTATTAAGAGAAAGAGTAACTGCATCCAAACTGAAAGTTTGATTTGGAAAGGAATTTCTAAGGTTTTTTGGACCAACAAGAATGACTTCAGTCTTATCTGAATTTAATAGCAGGAAATTACAAGTCATCCAAACTTTGATTTCCTTAAGACAGGCTTCTAACTTGGCTAATTGATTAGTATCATCTGGCTTCATTGACAGGTATAATTGTGTGTCATCTGCATAACAGTGAAAATGTATACAGTGCTTTCTAATAATGTTGCCTAACGGAAGCATATATAAACTAAAAAGAGTAGGGCCAAGCACAGATCCCTGTGGAACTCCATGACTAAGCTTTGAGCTGAGAGAAAACTCATCATTTACATGAACAAACTGGAACCTATCAGATAAATAAGATCTAAACCACTGCAACGAAGTTCCATTAAGTCCAACATAGTGTTCTAATCTATCAAGTAGAATATTATGATCAATAGTATCAAAAGCTGCACTAAGATCTAAAAGGACAAGTACAGAAACTAGTCCATTATCAGATGCAATGAGGAGGTCGTTAGTGACCTTCGCTAAGGCTGTTTCAGTGCTATGATGGATTCTAAACCCAGATTGAAACTCCTCAAATAAACCATTTCCCTGCAGGTGGTCAAATAATTGCATAGCAACAACTCTTTCTAAGATTTTTGAAATGAAAGGGAGATTAGAGATTGGTCTATAGTTAGCTAAAGCTCCTGGATCTAGCGTTGGCTTTTTGAGTAAGGGTTTAATTACAGCCGTTTTAAAAGCCTGCGGTACATGGCCTAAAGTTAATGAAGAATTGATTATATGAAGAATAAAGCTACCAATAAGTGGGAAGACTTCTTTAAATAACCTGGTAGGAATAGGGTCTAAAAGACAAGTTGAAGGTTTGGATGAGGAAACTATTTTGTCTAACTCACAAAGGTCGATTGGAGTAAACTCATCAAGACAGACATCAATAGAAGGAGTTGTAGTAGTTACAGTATTTAAGTTAACTGTGGGAAGAATCTGATTGATTTTATCTCTGATGGATGAAATTTTATTATTGAAAAAGTTCATAAAGTCCTGACTAGTAAGCTCAGTCCTGACTAGTAAGCTGCCAGACAAAGTTCACGCAGTAAAAAGTTTTCCACGGCCACAAACGGTCAAATCGCTGCAAGAATATTTGGGAATGGTTAATTTTTACAACAGTTTCCTCCCCCACGCAGGTCAGCTCATGCAACCCCTATATGACGCACTCAGAAAACAAAAACCTTCCAACGCGGTCGAATGGACCCCGGAGCGCGAACGCGCCTTCGCGGAAGTAAAAAGTGCCCTAGCTAATGCCACATTGTTGGTTCACCCCGATCCCTCGGCCCGCATTGCGCTAACCACAGACGCTTCAGACCTGGCCATAGGGGCAGTTGTAGAACAACACGTCAGCGGAATCTGGCAACCTTTGGCATTCTTCAGCAAATCGCTAAACCAAACTGAGCGTAAATACAGCACTTTTGACAGGGAGCTGCTAGCACTTAATTTATCCGTCCGCCACTTCCAGTTCTGGTTGGAAGGGCGGCGTTTCACGGCTTTTGTAGACCACAAACCGCTCACCTTTGCGATGGCTAAAATTTCCGAACCGTGGTCAGGCAGGCAACAAAGACAGCTGGCTGCGATTTCAGAGTTCACCACAGACATTCGACATGTGGCAGGCAAACTTAACGTGGTAGCAGACTGTCTCTCTCGCGCTGTGACATCGCCAGAGCGCGAGGAGACAGATTATACTACCTCAGCCGCAGAATTCTTCGCCAACGCGGACACATACGCAGCCCCAATCCATGCAGGGATAGATTATGCAGCCATGGCGGAGGAGCAAAGTAATGACGCGGACGTGCGCGCACTCCTGTCTGGACCAACAGGGTTAAGGCTGGAGGAAAGGGGTTTACGCGACGGTGTGCCCCCCCTTATATGCGACATCTCAACCGGCCGACCTCGCCCGTTAGTCCCAGCTGCATGGCGCCGCCGTATTTTCGACTCGATTCACTCCCTCGCGCACCCAGGTGTGCGCGCTTCGGTTAAAATGGTCGCCGAAAAGTTTGTGTGGCCTGGCCTGTGCAAAAACATAAAAGAATGGGCAAAGACTTGCATTTCTTGTCAGCGCGCCAAAGTACACAAACACACAAAAGGCCCTCTAGAGCCTTTTTGAATCCCTGCTAGAAGGTTCGACCACGTTCATGTCGACCTTGTGGGGCCACTACCTTCCTCCCAGGGTTTCACACATCTGTTAACAATAATAGACCGCACCACGCGCTGGCCTGAGGCAGTCCCTCTGGCGTCAACCACAGCGGAGGAAGTCGCTCGCGTTTTTTTGACAAACTGGGTGGCACGTTTCGGCGTCCCATCGGACATCACGTCCGATAGGGGGGCCTCAATTTGTCTCGGAGCTTTGGTCAGCCATGGCCAGCAGCTTAGGGGCGACAATTCACCGCACCACCGCTTATCACCCTCAGGCTAATGGGTTATGCGAGCGTTTTCACAGATCTTTAAAGGCCGCCCTCAGAGCCTCACCAACGGATACAAATTGGGTAAATAAACTTCCCTGGGTTTTATTGGGGTTGCGTGCTGCGCCTAAAGAGGATCGAGACGCCTCCCCAGCAGAATTAGTTTTTGCACAACCTCTCAGGCTCCCAGGTGAATTTTTACCAGAGAACCCAGAGCCAGGGCATCTTCCTGCCCCGAGGTTTTTAGGCAGCAACGGACCGGACTCTCTCCCCGGACCGGCACATCACTCTTTTCCACGGGTTTTTGTCCCCCAAGCCTTAAAAAACGCTGAATTCGTTTTTGTTAGGCATGAAGCTTTAAAACCAACCTTCCGCCCACCATACGATGGCCCATTCAGAGTGCTGGAACCTGGTGATAAGCATTTTGTGCTTGATTTTGGGGATAGAAAAGAAACAGTCAGCATTGACAGACTTAAACCTGCCTTCTTGTTGAGAGACGAGCCTGCACGGTTGGCGAGAGCACCTCGGCGGGGTAGACCCCCCCCCCCCCCCCCCAAGAGAAAAGACTCAGCCCCCCTGCAGGGAACAAATAATCACTCTCCTCCCCAAGCTGCAGATTCCTTACAGGAAGGTCCCACCAGGACGCCCAAGCGGACCCACAGCAGATTCGGGAGAAGATTACAACCCAGACGGCACAGGGACTGATGCAAACTACTCAACAGTTGTTCACTAATTGTGCTGTAACAGTTTAGGACTGACTTGTGATATTACTATGCTGTTATGATTACCACTGAACTCTCTTAGGAGCATGGCTGCTGGAAAGTTTCTTCTGTGTCAAGAGGTGTAGCAGTTAGTATGTCATAATAATTATCTTAAACTGTGAATTTTTCTATTGTCCTTTTCTTAGTCGTTTGGGGGGGGGGCTGTGGTCTATATTAATCATATATCCCATAACCTACATATGTATAAGCATGTGAGAATGTTTGGTGATTACATATGTAAAGCAACTTCACACCTCAGAACAGGACAAAGAGGTCTCAACCGCCAGTGAAGATCAAAGAGCATCCGAGGCACTGCGGTGGAGACCGGATAGGTCGCCCTGACCCTCCAGGGCCAGGTGGAGGGGTACGGAGACAAAAGAGGGGATTAAGATAGTGAGGGATGTCAGCTTTTGATATGCATGTCTTTTGTTATTTGCAAGTATAAGTTGGCAGAGCCGAAGGTGTTCGCTCTCTTACTTCTTCTGCTGCTGCACCTAGATGAGACTTGTTGGAGGAGCTGATAATAAAGTTTGGTTTATGAATCACATCGCCTCGTTATTTCAAGCTCCTCTACAGCTTTAAACATTATTACTGCAGTTTTAAAGTCAGCCAGATCTTTCAACTTGAGAGCTTTTAATTTAAGAAAAAGTGGGTTTGTTGGTTCCCTGTAAGCAACTTTGTTTATTATTCTAATAGCTCTCTTCTGAAGCATAAAGACTGGATATATGTTTTATGTATTTCCCCATACTTCAGTACAGTATGTCATGTATGGGAGTATTAATGAATGATACAAAGTGTATAATGTGGGTTGATTCAGCAAATATTTCGCTCTGTGTAGTATTGCAATTGATTTAGATATTTTACCTTTAATATAATTAATGCGACTTCTATGTCAAATGCTAATATTTGTTTGACACTGCGGCCCTTGGACCCCGGCTAGCTACTAGGCTTTTCAGGTTTGAAAGTTGAAGAAATGAGGTTGTTGGCTACATTCTAACTTGATTTAATGCTAATATTTGTTTGGCGTCGGGGGGCTATGCCCCCCTGAACCCCCCACCAGGACTTTGTCCTGGACCTACCGGGGCCTGCGGCCCCTGGACCCCGGCTAGCTACTAGGCTTTTCAGGTTTGAAAGTTGAAGAAATATGAGGTTGTTGGCTACATTTAACTAGATTTAATGCTAATATTTGTTTGGCAAATATTAGCATTATTAGCATTAGCATCGGCCCCTGGACCCCGGCTAGCTACTAAGCTTTTCAGGTTTGAAAAGTTGGCAGGTATGTGTTATTACCAGCAAAGGCTTTTCTACTAAATATTAAATGAATTTCACCAAACATGTTCAATACTTATTCCCTGTGTCATTCCACTTTATTAAATATAACTTGTTTTGTGAACACAGTTGCCTTGATTTCTTTGTATGTATGGATTACTTGGGTTGTTACTGATATCTGGTGAAAATCTCAGGTCAATGGCTCCATCAGAAATGTTTAATGAGAAAAATGTTGACGTGTTCAATACTTATTTTCCCCGCTGTATTTAATTTTTTCTCAAGTAAAATCTAACTTTCTCAAAACCTGCAGTCCTCAGAGCAGTTTCCATTACGTTTTATACCAATAACTTTAATGTAAATCATATTGCCTGCCATGAAATTTGATTTATAATCTTGTATACAACCAAAATGTGATACTTAAAAGCCCCATATTGTTCGAAATGATGTTTCTTGTGGGTTTCAACCTTGTAATAAAGTACAGACATGGGTTACATATCTTGCACATGTAACATGGGTTACATGTTATACACTTGGATGTAAAAATGCTTGCCTCACACAGAAATGCATACTGCCTTTATTCAGGTTCACTTTGTAAATGAGGATTGCACTTCCTGGGTTTTATGACATCACACACCAACAAACTCCGCATTCACTTCTCTAAAGCTGAATTCATGGTAGCATGTCTGTGTAACCACACAGTGAGTGTGATGTAAATTTCATTATCCTCCCATCAATTGACTGGATGCAGCCCAATTTTGTGACCGGGGGGCAAGGGGTTTGCAATGAACTGTGCATGTGCCGGGGTACTCCAGGGTGTTTTTTTTGCAGTGATTGAATATATTTTCACCTTTTTAACTACGTCTCTCTAGAAAACAATAACAAACACAAAGGCTCATTCCTCGTGCTCTTACCACCTCCATTACAGTGAAACAAGTGCCTTTGAGTTATTACCTCCGCCAAGGAGGTAATGTTTTTGACGGGGTGTCTGTCTGTTTGTCTGTCTGATGGTTAGCAAGATGACTCAAAAAGTTTTGGACGGATTTCGATGAAACTTTCAGGCATTGTTGGAAATGGTACAAGGAAGAACTGATTAAATTTTGGTGGTGATCCGGATCACCGTCCAGAAGAAAACCGCCATTACGGAAAATGCCATTTTCGTGAATAACTACTGAACCACTAATCCTATCATTGTCAATCCAATTGCTAGTCATATGTTTTCATGGTCAAGGAATCTGAAAACGTACACACAAACACTGTATGGGGGGGAACTGTGGCCGCCATTACGGAAAATGCCATTTTCGTGAATAACTACTGAAACACTAATCCTATCATTGTCAATCCAATTGTTAGTCATGTTTTCATGGTCAAGGAATCTGAAAACGTACACACAAACACTGTATGGGGGGAACTGTGGCGCTTGGCGGAGGTCTGCGCTCTCCAAGTGCTTTTCTAGTTTCTCCTTGTTTTTGTTTATGGATGATATAATCTTTTTACTGGCACATCATCTACTGTGTGTTTATAAACAGATAATATTCACTGTACACGCTTGAAATGTAGCTGTGTGGCAGATGGCTCAATGCCTGAAAAATTGACAATGAAGAAATCCATGTAGGAAGTCTGCATCTGTTAAGTTAGACAAAGTAAGCAAAACAAGCACACCCTTACTGCCTCCTTACTTGTGATTTCCCACTCAAAAAACTTTTACCAACTAGATTAGAGGGTCTTTATTATCCTTGAGCAGACTAAACAGGCAATTTAGCTGTAAATATCACAGCAGCAGTTTTTAGTCTTTTAAAATGCATGCCTGAATGTCCTTGAAAATGTTGCAGATATAATCAGTGGAAAATGCATGATATGGGACCTTTTAACGGGACTGATGTACAGTGGTGTGAAAAAGTGTTTGCCCCCTTCCTGATTTCTCATTTTTTTGTATGTCACACTTAAATGTTTCAGATCATCAAACTAATTTAAATATTAGACAAAGATAACACAGTAAACACAAAATGCAGTTTTTAAAGGTGTTCATTATTAAGGGAAAGAAAAATCCAAACCTACATGGCCCTGTGTGAAAAAGTGATTGCCCCCTAAACCTAATAACTAGTTGGGCCACCCTTGGCAGCAACAACTGCGATCAAGCGTTTGTGATAACTGGCAATGAGTCTTTTACAGCGCTGTGGAGGAAATTTGGCCCACTCATCTTTGCAGAATTGTTGTAATTCAGCGACACTGGGGGGTTTTCCAGCATGAACCACCTTAAGGTCATGCCACAGCATCTTAATCAGATTCAGGTCAGGACGTTGACTAGGCCACTCCAAAGTCTTCATTTTGTTTTTCTTAAGCCATTCAGAGGTGAACTTGTTGGTGTGTTTTGGATCATTGTCCTCCTGCACAACCCAAGTGCACTTCAGCTTAAGGTCGCAAACAGATGGCCAGACATTCTCCTTCAGGATTTTTTGGTAGACAGCAGAATTCATGGTTCCATTTACCACAGCGAGTTTTCCAGGACCTGAAGCAGCAAAACAGCCCAGACCAGCACACTACCACCACCATATTTTACTGTTGGTATGATGTTCCTTTTCTGAAATGCTGTTACTTTTACGCCGGATACACACACCTACCAAAAAGTTCATTTTTTTGTCTAGTCAGTCCACAGAGTATTTTCCCAAAAGTCTTGGGGATCATCCTTCATTCTTTTTGCTCAGCAGTGGTTTTCGTCTTGGAACTCTTCCATGCAGGCCATTTTTGCCCAGTCTTTCTTATGGTGGAGTCATGAAAACTAGCCTTAATTGAGGCAAGTGAGGCCTGTAGTTCTTTGGCTGTTGTTGTGGGGTCTTTTGTGACCTCCTGGATAAGTCATCGCTGTGCTTGGGGTAATTTTGGTCAGCTGGCCATTCCTGGGAAGGTTCACCACTGTTCCATTTTTTTATTTTTTTATTTTTTTTTTTTTAAGTGTGACAAATATACAAAAAAATGAGAAATCAAGAAGGGGGCAAACACTTTTCACACCACTGTATGTACCTTTAAATACGAAGGCTGTTCATTAAAGATTTCCTCTGATTCATTCAGTGAGAAGAACCAAGCTTGGGCACAGCTATTAGTCTTTCTCTGCGTTGGTACCACCAAGGGTCACACACTTCTCACATCGCTTTATGAAGCTGTGGAGACCTCATCTGTAAAAGTCTGCAGGTTGCGTCAGAAGTCACATGTTGACCTCAGAAATCAGCATTTCATTGTCTTTGTAGTGCTTGCCCTTCAAAAATTCACAGTTGGAATGAGGTTGGGTGAATGAGGTTGAAGGATTTCATAGCCGCAGGACTGTGTTTCCATCTGGGCAACATGCAAGTTGTGAGTCGGGAGCATTGTCTTGCAGGAGGCGGACTCCTTTGGTCACCATGCCTTGCCTCAGTTTTGATGGGCTTCTGCAATTTCTGCATCAGTGAAGTGTAGTAAGTCCTGGTAACTGTGGTACCCTTTGCCAGGAAATCCATCATCAATACTCCATGCTGGTACCAAAAGACTGGGGGCATGATCTTGCCCACTGAGGGTTGGACATGTGCCATCTTTGGACCGGGCTCGACCAGGCTTTAGTCTCTGGAACACAGTGATGGACCCATGTTTCATCCTATGTGATTAGCCTGTCGAAGTCTTCCTATTTTTTGGCACATGGCCAAAAGAACCTGGGAGCACACGACTTGTTCCTACTTTTGGAAAGGTGTGATCAATTTTGCAGAGACCTTCTGCATGTGCAAACAGTCATGGATGATTTGTTTCCACAGACCCCACCCTGATCTTGAGATCTTGGGCTAGTTGGCGAATGATGGTTCATTGATCCTCCAAAATAGTGGCCTCCCCTTGCTGGATGTGTCTTCATCGGTTCCGCCGGACCGGTGGCGCCACACGAGTAGGCTGCCCGTTGCAACAGCCTTTTTTTTTATCTTCCTTCTTCTTTCTACACCTTTCACTCTGTATATATATCACGGACGCACGGATCGCCCCGGGGGTCTCCCGGGTCGGCGGACGGAGCCACGGTTTGCAGCGGGAGACGCTACAGCGGGGAGGAGCTAGTGCTAGCTAGCACTTGGCCGCCGCCCGGTGCTAATGGGAAACTCGACATACCGGGAGCTGTAGCGAAAACGACGCGGGTGCCGGGCTGGAGTTTAGGCAGCGTGCAAGAAATATAAGACAGAATAATAAAGAGCGATGGCAAGAACCAAGCAGACCGCCCGTAAAATCTACTGGAGGAAGAAGCCCACCAGAAGACAGCTAGCCACCAGGGCTGCTCGGAGAGGCGCTCCGGCCACCGGCAGAGTGAAGAGGCCTCGCCGTCACAGGCCCGTGGCTCTGAGAGAGATCCGTCGCTGCCAGAAATCCACGGAGCTGCTCATCCGTAAGCTGCCCGTCCAGCGCCTGGTGAGGGAGATCGCTCAGGACTTCAAGACCGTCCTGCGTTTCCTGAGCTTCGCCGTCATGGCTCTGCAGGAGACCAGCGAGGCCCACCTGGTGGTCTCTTCTTCGCTAAGGGGGTCACCATCATGCCCAAAGACTTCCAGCTGGCCTGCCGCATCCGCGGAGAGAGAGCTTAGACTTTCTGCTGCACATTCACCAACCAACCATAATGCTCTGCACTGTGTGTCTATATATATATATATATATATATATATATATACAGTATATATACATTTATAGTAATATGGACATATGTTTACTAAATGTTGTTTTTTCTTGCCTTCTGATTGTTGCTCTGAGTGTTGCTATCCCTGTGCTGTTGCAATCCTGGAATTTCCCCATTGTGGGACTAATAAAAGCTTATCTTATCTTATCCATGGTGCACTGTGGTCACCAGAGAACAGTGTCCAACCACATTTGAACTGTGAATGCCAGTACTTTACTACATCATATGATGGGGCATCCTTCCCATAAGTCTTTCGACTCATCGAACGTCTCTCGTGGTGTGCGGCCTCTTAAGTACAAGAACCTGATGACTGCTCTGCATTCAACTGGCTCAATTATCACACCTTATTCCACTTTAGCACCTGTAAAAGAGAAACTCTTCGAGTTCCAAGCTGCAAATTGCCACATTACCTAGAGACATTTATTTTTATACATGTGCAATTTCAGCCTCCTACTATAACCAGAAGAGTCAGGGGAAATATTGTATGAGCAGCCCCTGTAGAGCTTATTTTTAAAGGACAGTGGAGGAAATATGGGAGAAGTTTGAATCCTACAGAGCACAAAAATCATTAATAATGTGAAAAGAACAGATAAGGTAAAAAAAAAAAAAAAAAAAGCTTGCTCAATCAAAGAAAATCACACTTTAATAACAGAATCTGCTCCAACAAATCTTCAAATGTGACTATTGTCAAAAGCTGTGACAGTTGGAGTTGTCATTAAAATGTTATTTCTGTTCAACCAAGGCTAAACTGGCCAATATCAGGGTTGAGGATTCTAGTGTGGTCTGTGGATATTCGGCAAGAGGGCTAAAAAGGAAGAAAAAAAAGCTAAAATCTTATAATATATTTTAGATTATAACCAGTGGTTTTCTACATTTTCTGGAAACCAATAAAGCCTACACATAAATGGTCAATGGCACTCAGACCACGATCAGAAACCAAAAATCTTTAAGGTGCCTAGATTCTTTACTCTTATCTCTACATATTTCTATCCAGAATCTGTTCATTAGGATTGATAAAATGACAGAAATGGGCCAGTGTGACTAATTTCTTTTCTATTAAACCTGACGGGGGGGGCGGCAGTGGCTCAGGAGGTAGAGCAGGTCGTCCAATAACCCCATGGTTGGCGGTTCGAATCCCGCTCTCCCCGGATATCCTGCCGTTGTGTCCCTGGGCAAGACACTTCACCCCCAATTGCTCCTGGTGGGTCTGGAAGCACCATGTTAGGTCGCATGCCGCCATCAGTGTGTGAATGGGTGTGTGAATGGGTGGATAGCAGGATCTGTAAAGCGCTTTGGTCATCAAGAGATGAGAATAAAAGCACTATATAAGTGAATGCCATTTACCATTTTTCCTCATGCAGTTTAACTGCATTAAAAGATAATTGGTGTTGTGTGACCAGTCAGGTTTATTGTTCAGGTGAACACCCAGGTACTTGTAAGATGTCACCATCTCAATGTATGTTCCCTGGATGTTTACAAGTGTTGTGGGAGTGGTCCACTCCTGTAACACCACCCCTCTCCATGTCCTCCTCCACTACATCCATGAATTTTCTCTGTGGTCTTCCTCTTTTCCTCTTGCCTGACAGCTACATCTTCAACATCCTTTGTCCAATATATCCACTATCCCTGGATATTCTGCGCATGTCCAAACCATCTCAACCTTGCCTCTCGTACTTTGTCTCCAAACTGCTAAACCTGAGCTGTCACTCTGATATATTCACTTCTAATCTTGTCCCTCCTAGTCACTTCCAATGAGAATCTTAGCATTATCAACTCTGCTACCTCCAGCTCCATCTCCTGTCTGTCAGTACCACCATCTCCAAACCATACATCATAGCAGGTCTCACTACCATCTTGTAAATCTTCCTTTTCACTCTAGCTGCTATGATTCCGTCACAAATCACCCCTGACACTCATCTCAACCCACTCCACCCTGCCTGAACTCTATTCATCTCTCTTGTGGGCTTTCCAGTGCTTTGGATGATTGAACCCAGACATTTAAACTCATCTACTCTCACTACCACTACTCCTTCCATCTTCACTGTTACACCTGCCTCCCTCTCATTCACACTCACGTATTCCGTCGTGCTTCAACTGACTTTAATTCCGCTTCTCACCAAAGCATACAGTACCTCCATCTCTCCAGGTTCTTTCACCTGCTCCCTACTCACTACAGATTACAATGTCGTCTGCAAACATGGTCCACGGAGACTCATGCCTGACCTCGTCTGTCACCCTGTCCATCACCATGGCAAACGAGAAGGGGCTCAGCACTGATCCCTGATGTAATCCCACCCCCACCTTGAATCCATCTGTCACTACTACAGCACACCTCACCACAGTCTCACTGTCCTCATACATGTCCTGCACCACCCTCACATACTGTACTTCTCTGCCACTCCTGACTTCCTCATACAGTACCATACTTCCTCTCTTGGCACTCTATCATATGCTTTCTTTAGCTCCTCAGACACAGTGCAACTCCTTCTGACCTTCTCAATACTTCTCCATCAAAACTCTTAGAGCAAACATTGCATCTGTAGTACTCTTTCTTGGCATAAAACCATACTGTTGCTCACTGATTGTCACCTCTCCTCTTAACCTGGCTTCAACAACTCTTTCCCATATCTTCATAGTGTGGCTGATCAACTTTATGCCTCTGTAGTTACTGCGGCTCTGAGCATCACCTTTGTTCTTGAAAATTGGTACCAAAACACTTCTTCTCCTCTCCTCAGACATCCTCTCACGCTACAAGATTGTGTTAAACAATCTGGTTAAAAAGTCCACTATCTCTCCTAAACATCTCCATACCTCTATGGGTATGTCATCTGGACCAACCACCTTTCCATTCTTCATCCTCTTCAAAGCTGCCCTCACTTCCGCCTTGCTTATCCTCAGAACTTCCTGGTTCACGTTTTCCTTCATACATCCTCCTCTTACTTTCTTCATTCATCAGCTCCTCAAAGTACTCCTTCCACCTTGTCAACACACTCTCGTCATTTAATACATTACCATTTCTGTCCTTAATCAACCTAACTTGATGCACATCCTTTCCAGCTCGATCTGTCTAGCTAATCGATACAAGTCCTTTTCTCCTTCCTTAGTGCCGAGCCTCTCATACAACTCACTATATGCCTTTTCCACCTCTCTTTGCCATGCACCAAGCTTCCAAATTCTCCTACTTTCATCTCCCTGACTATCCCACTTTTCTTTGCTAACTTCTTCCTTTGAATACTTTACTGTCTCTCCTCATTCCACCACCAAGTCTCCTCGTCTTCCTTCCTCTGTCCAGAGGATACACCACATACCTTTCTGCCCGTTTTCCTCAATACTTTTGCTGTACTTTCCCAGTTGGGTTGCCAACTGTCCGGCTTTAGCCAGGGACGTCCCGTTTATTGGGCTAAATATGTTTATCCCAAGTGGGATGTGCATTGTTCTGTATACGTATATTATATATGGGACAACGTGCATCCTGCTTGGAACAAACATATTTAGCCCAATAAACGGGACGTCCCGGATAAAATGGCACAGTTGGCAACCTTATTTCCCAGTCATCTGTTAATTTTTCCCTACCACGCAGAGCCTGTATCAACTCCTTCCTGAACTTTGTGCGACCTTCTTCCTTCTGCAACTTCCCCCACTTAATCTTTAGCTCTGCCTTCACTCTTTTCTTCTTGCTTTCCAAAGTCACCCTACAGACTACCATCCAATGCTGCCAAGCTACGTTCTCCCCTGCCACCACCTTGCAGTCTCCTATCTCTTTCAGGTTTCTCCTTCTGCATAAGATGTAGTCCACCTGTGTGCACCTTCCTCCACTCTTGCAAGTCACCTGTGTTCCTTTCTCTTCTTGAAGTATGTGTTCAAAGAACTTGTTAATATTAGTACAGTGGTGTGAAAGACACAGTGCTGATTTCTCATTTTTTGTATGTTACTTAAATGTTCCAGCTCATCAAACAAATTTAAATATTAGACAAAGATAACGCAAGTAAACACAAAATGCAGTTTTTAAATGGTGTTTATTATTAAGGGTAAAAAAAAATAATCCAAACCTACATGGCCCTGTGTGAAAAAGTGATTTCCCCCCCTGTTAAAACATGAATTATTCTGTGGTTTATCACATCTTTGGAAAGCTGAGTTCAATTTCTCTAGCCACACCCAGGCTAGATTACTGCCACACCTGTTCTCAATCAAAAAATCACTTAAATAGGACCTGCCTGACAAAGTGAAGACCAAAAGATCCTCAAAAGCTAGAGATCATGCAGCAATCCAAAGAAATTGAGGAACAAATGAGAAACAATGTAATTGAGATCTATCGGTCTGGAAAAGGCTATAAAGCCATTTCTAAAGCTTTGAGACTCCAACAAACCACAGTGAGAGCCATTATCCACAAATGGCGAAAACATGGAACAGTGGTGAACCTTCCCAGGAGTGGCCGGCCGACCAAAATTACCTTAAGAGCGCAGCGATGTCACAAAAGACCCCATAACAACATCCAAAGAACTGCAGGCCTCACTTGCCTCAGTTAAGGTCAGTGTTCATGACTTCACCGTAAGAAAGAGACTGGGCAAAAATGGCCTGCATGGCAGAGTTCCAAGACGAAAACCGTCCATCCATCTTCTACCGCTTTTCCGGAGGTCCGGGTCACGGAGGCAGCAGTTCAAGCAGAGAAGCCCAGATTTGCCTCTCCCCAGCCACCTGCTCAAGCTCTTCAGAGAGGATACCAAGGCGTTCCCAGACCAGCTGGGAGACATAGTCTCTCCACCGAGTTCTGGGTCTGCCCCGGGGTCTCCTCCCAGTGGGACGTGCCTGAAACGCCTCAAGTGGGAGGCGTCCAGGAGGCATCCTAATCAGATGCCCATACCACCTCAACTGACTCCTTTCAGTGTGGAGGAGCAGCAGTTCTACTCTGAGCCTCTCCCGGATGACTGAGCTCCTCACCCTATCTCTGAGGGTGAGTCCAGCAATCCTACGGAGAAAGCTCATTTCAGCCGCTTGTATCCGCGATCTTGTTCTTTCGGTCATTACCCAAAGCTCGTGACCATAGGTGAGAGTAGGAACGTAGATTGACTGGTAAATCGACAGCTTTGCCTTAGAACTAAGCTCCCTCTTCACCACAACAGACCGGTACAACGTCCGCATCACTGCTGATGCTGCTCCAATCCGTCTGTCAATCTCTCGCTCCATTTTCCCCTCACTTGTGAACAAGACCCCCAAGATACTTAAACTCCTCTACTTGGGGCAGGAGCCTGTCCCCAACCCAGAGAGGACAATCCACCTTTTTCCGGCTGAGGACCATGGACTCGGACTTGGAGGTGCTGATTCTCATCCCAGCCGCTTCACACTCAGCGGCAAACCGTCCCAGCAAGCGCTGTAGGTCATTGCTGGATGAAGCCAACAGGACAACATCATCTGCAAACAACAGAGATGAGATCCTGTGGTCACCAAGCATGACACCCTCCATTCCCTGGCTGCGCCTAGAATTCCTGTCCATAAAAATTATGAACAGGATCGGTGACAAAGGGCAGCCCTGGCGGAGTCCAACTCTCACTGGGAATGACTCCGACCGAGTGTTGGCAATACGAGAAATTTGTTCTTTTTGCTCAGACGAAAACCACTGCTGAGCAAAAAGAACACAAAGGCTCATCTCAGTTTTGCCGGGAAACATCTTGATGATCCCCAGGACTTTTGGGAAAATACTCTGTGGACTGATGAGACAAAAGATGAACTTTTTGGAAGGTGTGTGTTCCATTACATCTGGCGTAAAAGTAACACCGCATTTCAGTAAAGGAACATCATACCAACAGTAAAATATGGTGGTGGTAGTGTGGTGGTCTGAGGCTGTTTTGCTGCTTCAGGACCTGGAAGACTTGTGGTAAATAGAACCATGAATTTTGCGGTCTACCAAAAAATCCTGAAGGAGAATGTCCGGCCATCTGTTTGTGACCTCAAGCTGAAGCGCACTTGGAATCTGCAGCAGGACAATGATCCAAAACACACCAGCAAGTCCACCTCCGAATGGCTTAAAGGGTGCCTGTGGTGGTCGTCTAAACGCATTCAACTTGAAAACATTAGGCAAAGTATTCGTTATTTGGTTAAATAGTTATTGCCAGCCATATACCACCAGAGAAATATGCAAATACGACCGCAGGCATGGCCAGCCAATGAAAACTCTGCACGCAGCCATGACACATGCGGATGTGACATCATTTCGTTGACACTGAAAAGTCAATACTCCGTCTGTATGAGCGACTAGGGTGCTGTTGAGTGTTTTTATTCTATTATGGCTGAATTGTCGGACTCTGAGGAAGAATTCGTCCAACATGGCTACAGGTTTGAGCTAGAAAGGTGTTCTGAGGGTGAAAGTGACGAAGTGGTCCTCACACACAACGCAATTTCGTCTGAAAGGACGAATAAATAAATGCTTAAATTCAGCGGGTCATCTCGTCTGATCCTACAGAGCACAAAAATCATTAATGTGAAAAGAACAGATAAGGTAAAAAAAAAAAAAAGAAGCTTGCTCCATCAAAGAAAATCACACTTTAATAACAGAATCTGCTCCAACAAATCTTCAAATGTGACTATTGTCAAAAGCTGTGACAGTTGGAGTTGTCAATTTCGTCTGTGCCCTGTTCCAAGATTGCGCAATCACTTTTCCGCTACGATCTTCTGACAAGGTGAGCTGGGTTTGGGTACACAAGTGTTTCTTTGTGTTTTCGCTTATTATTGAGACATCCAAAGGCTTTACATTCCGCCATGTTGCGATATCCATATCGCATTGTATGTTTTTGTTGTTACAAGAGCGCCGAGTGTCTGCTGCTCTGTAGAATCATCTGCCGTCTGGCGGCCGTTACGAGCTTAGATCAGACGAGACGACCCGCTGAATTTAAGCATTTATTTATTTTCTACTCATTTTAGTTCTGCATTTAATATGAACCCTGAGTTTGAAATAAACGTTTGAATTTGAATATCCCGAAAGCCACTGCTCATCCGGGCACTCCAGGCTCAGCCAATATTGATCCAGATCGCGGTATCCACGCTACTACGTCACAGGAAGTGTCCTGGCAGGCCATGTAGCCGCTAGTATGGCTGCACCCATGTTTTGCTGACATAGCTGAACCAGCACATCAGCAATGGATTTATATCACATTGCTTTGAACTTGAACTTAAACTTGAACTAGAACGTGAGACAGGGGCTCAATATAATATCTTTTTTTTCACGACCACCACAGGTACGCTTTAAAAAAACAAAATTAAGACTTTGGAGTGGCCTTGTCAAAGTCCTGACCTGAATCTGATTGAGATGCTGTGGCATGACCTTAGTGGCTGAATTACAACAATTCTGCAAAGATTAGTGGGCCAAAATTCCACCACAGTGCTGTAAAAGACTCATTGCCAGCTATCGCAAACACTTCATTGCAGTTGTTGCTGCCAAGGGTGGCCCCACCAGTTATTAGGTTTAGGGGGCAATCACTTTTTTACACAGGGCCATGTAGGTTTGGATTTTTTTTCCCTTAATAAACACCTTCATTTAAAAACTGCATTTTGTGTTTACTTGTTATCTTTGTCTAATATTTAAATTTGTTTGAGCTGAAACATTTAAGTGTGACAAACGTACAACAAAAGAGAAATCAGGAAGGGAGCAAACACTTTTTCACACCACTGTATGTGTAAATCCTGCATACTTTGTTAGTAAGTCATGTCAGCATGAACAAGCCACTCCAGATTTAACAAATGCTCGTACAGTATGTCCTATAAAAGCATGTAAGCAGTCTGAAAAAATGGTGAATTCAATCCGTGTGAAAGTTCGAGAAAAAATATAATGGAAAAAAATAAATTTACATAGCATCAGCAGTGGAATCAAAAGACCAGCAAAAGAATCTGTCACATTATAGGAGATATTTCAGTGTGTGGTGTTGCTGCAGATGCTTCTCTTAACAGCAACTGACAGGAAGACACCGGTGAGTGCCTTCAACAATATTTCAACAATTTGGGCTTAAAATATGTATGTTAAAAAAAAAAGTAGTAAAAAATGACTTTTGTGCCATTTTCACAGAAGATGTTAGTTTATATGAAAATAAAGCCGACTCTTCCCTTTAAACCTCTTGCCAAAATGGACCCTACTCTGTGCTCTAACCGTGCAGATGAAGCCCACACCTCACGTGAAAGCAGTAAAAATCAGTATGATATCCACATGATTCTGTGTGGTTTGCATTGTGGTATCTGATAAGTCGCTTACTGATCAGCCAACTGTCAGCATCACTTTGTTTATAGCGTCTACTGTCATATTTGACACATATAGCCATTTAGTAAAAACCAACAGATTGGTGAATCCCACAAGTTCATGTAAGTTGACCATACAGCACCTTTACAAACAAATCTTTTAGTAATAACAGTTTTTACATGAGGCCCATTGTGAGTCCAAGATGAGAGAAAAATCATAAAGGTGAAAATTAAAAGCTATTTCTCTCTCTTGACTTGAATTCATCACAACACCTTTGGGATATTTAAATTAGTTTCAGCAATCTCAGCCCTCCAGCAAAGAGCAGCTGGGGGAGAAAATGGCAGAACATCTGCTCAGAAATATTTGCAACACTCAATACCAAATGTTGACATACAACCAAAGATGCTCTGATTTTGGTGTTGAGATCATTTTTTTGTTTGGTACATGTGTATGTGTCCAGTATAGCAGAATGGTCTGTTTTTGATCATTTAAAATCCTTTAATATTTGAGTGGTATTACATGAGGGTGTACACATTTGTATCTCGTACTTTAAGGCTTATTTGATTGTTGGTTTTCGTTATACTCAGTGCTTCATTCCAAACTTAAATAGAAAATTGTTTACTTAAATGCTGTTTTGTTTTCTATTCTCTTTCCACATTTTTTTAGAGTACAAGATGTACCTCGGACATTTTTCCACATGTGACTTTGAGCTGTATGACATTGATTAGATTCCATATTGGCCAATCCTGAAATAATTATTCAATGTTTTTAAAAAAAAAAAAAAAAAAAAAAATCACAAAAATAAAGAATTTTTGTATTTTATTAAAATGAAACACATTTTTGATAGCTATCTTTGACACATTGGCACATTTGAGTCCAACAGCAATCTATCGCTGCAAAAGTCACTCAGCATCATATCTCGGTCGGCCTGTTCCATGAAGCTGTGGTTAGGCCGGGAAATCAGACAGCCAGGGCCCGGTGATATAACTTCCTGTGTGTTTAAGAGGTCTGTGGTCTGTGTGATCTGGTTTTGATGGAAGCGTTCTGTCTGGATCGCAGTAGGCTATGGGTTTCCTGTTCCGGCCCTTCACCACTTTGCAACCCAGCGCACACTTGTGCTTACTCAGATGGGCTGTGGCTTCTAATGGTCCCCTTGGATGCACTTTTTAAAATTTGTAATAACAATGGTCTGATGTTTAACTGTTGGCTGTTTGACAAGCGGCGGCTGTTATTATTCTGTTTAAATGTTTGGCTTTTTCAGCAGTTTTAATCTGTGTATCAGTTTTGATTGCCTACTTTCCTTTGAATGAATGCCCTCCATGTGCAGTTATCTAATACAGGTGGAGTGTAAAGTTCAGCTACACAATTTTTTTTTTCCTTGTGAATTTTCCAAGGAATGGTTTCAGGTTTCCTCCCACAGCAGAAAAAAAAACAAAGGCTGCTGATTGTTTCCAGCCAACTGTAATGTACCTTTTTAACTCAATTCAAAGGGGTTATTAGATTGACATTTATGTAGTCACTTTTTACCACAACATGACATTAGTACTGTATCAGTCAGCACTAGCAGTGCTTTTTTACATGGGAGACATGGTTTCGTTTATTTTGTCACTACACTATTCATCGATGTTTTAGAGAGATGTAGAAAAATTTGCTCAAAACTGTCCACTCTATAAAAGTCGTGCCAAAACTCATATCACTAAATTTGAATTAAACCTTTAAGTCTCATACCGTTGGCTGATAAATTTCATTCATAGACAACACAGTATTCTCCAGGTGAGCACCTAGATTAATGCATTCTTGTTTGAATTTAATATGCACATGGATAGAGACTTTAAAACCTTAGACCCTCGACCTGTTTTTGTAAATCCTACTCAAAAATAGCATGCCCCAAAAAATGTGTATCTCAGCAACCACACGGTTTATTTGTATAATCTTGGTGTCCTTATAAAGGCAACACTTGTGAGATTATTTCAGAGGTGTAAATATCACTATATATGCCACTGACTCAGAGTAAATGAAGATGGCACTCGGCAGAACATGAAAAATTTCATTCTCGCCTAAAAGAAATTGACATTCTTACAGTAAATATCCTTTTATAATGATGCTGTAGTAGCCCAGAACCTCTAGCGCAGGGGTGTCAAACTTACGGCCCGCAGGCCAGAATCAGCCCACCAGAGTCAAATCCCACCCGTGGAATGAATTTGCAAAGAGTGGAAATTAAATAGCACTTTTTCAATAAAGTAAATGCTATTCCCAATTCGGCCATTTGGGGTTGCACAAGAGTAGCAGACACAAGAGTGATCCCTGATTTCTACTGACTCCACTGCAGTTTCTTCGCTACCATATCAGATAACTAAAAATATGCAATAAGTCTTTTTTTTTTTTTTTTTTTTTATGCCGGATCCAGCACATACTGAAATGTCACGGTATTTACGGTTTTTAAAAATACATTTACTCCTGTGTCTTGCTGCACAGTGGGACAGTTGGTGGCTTATTGGGGTTCGGGATGGGGGGGTACGCAATAGTTTGCTGCTGTTTGCTGAATGGTTTTTCGGTCAAAATCAGTTTTTTTTTTTTTTTGTCACAAAATTTTTTTGAACATGTTCAAAACAAGAGAAGCTGCCGGCTGACGACAGTAGGTGCATTCCGATCGCCCAAAACTCTCAAATTTGCCTGTTCAAATTATAAAATATTAACTTTTAAGACTCGTTGTAAAAATTGGCTTTTAAACAACCAAAACTGTACCCATGACTAGTGGTTGCTCTGCGGCATACACATATGCATATATGTGCCCGTGCATCAAACATATGCCCCACCTCTGGTTTGTTACCGTTTGTTGTTGCTGTGAGGTGCTTGGGTGCATGTGTGTGTGTACGCATACACAGCACTTCACTCGTGACATTTGAATGTTTTGTAGCACCTTAACTCTTGCACTTTAGCATATCCACTTTGTACAGTTTCATTGCAGATGTTCTGCTCGTGTATGATTGGGTGTTTTTGTGACCTGCCGGGGTACTACAGTTGCAAATTAGCAGTATTGCTAAATCTGGCATACTTACATTTGTATTAATGTTCATTAGTATCAGTGTACTGTTATCACTACGTGTTGTATACACTGTGTATGTGAACGCAGATCAACAGCAAGCCAAACTCGTCTTTCATGAGCCAGGAAACCGAGCGTCTTGCTCCTTTATTACAGTCTTCTAGACAGCTTACAATTCTTTACAATTGTGGCTTGAAAAGCTCAATGAAAGTCCCGAGTGAAACTGAAAAATATAAACCGAAAATAAATATATTTTAGCTCTTTGTCAAGTGAAAAATAAATGCACCAAAAAATGGCTAACGTCAGAAACTTGCACAGAAGTTAACTCTAGCTGCTACTAAAGGCAAACAACACGTTTTCACTATCTTTTCATATGCTAATTAGATCGCTAGTAGCAGCGTTACTATGCTAATACACAGCACTCTCGGTGTAAGGCAAGCTAGTAAGCTCCTGGGATAAGGCTAAATCCTGGTGACATATTCACAAAACGATCTCAAAATCACATCTCATAAAACTTATAAAGTTAACAAGACACTAATTAAACTCACAGCCATTGCTTTCGAAGGTGTAGAAAAGGATATAACACACAGGAGGAGCATCTTAGACATTCACAGGCAGGTTTTTCTTTTCTCCTTTTTTTCCTTCTCTCTCACTGACTTCCACTTCTGCTACCCGTAAATCATAGCGACCACTGGCTGCGCCTTCAACATGAAATACAGGTAAACCAGTACTGACTGTATGGAAGTTACTTTTAACCCAATGACTATTTTTTAGCATGAATCATTACAGATGAATTATGACATTTTATTATTAACTTATGGTGAACTATTTTTAACCTTCTATGAAACACACTCTACTCTGGGCAGAACAATCAGGGATGGCAATTTTCTGCCGATCCGTGGATTTCCACCGATTTATTTTCAAATTGATCATTTCTGTGAATCGTCTAAATCCGTTGAGAAAATTTTAGGGGTGGTAAGGTACCTTATTGTTACCAATTTTAGCGAAAATCAACACGATTACATAAGCGCTCGGTGCTTCCCCGGAAGTCGTCTCCCGCGATAACCCGGATCTGTTGTGTTCAAGCTACTGCTGTATTGCAGTAGCTTGACAGCCCTCCGATTGGATAGTTGCAAACGATTGGACCAGTCAAATGGCTCGTTGTATGCTTTTTCAAAGATTCATGGCGGCGTGTTCTCAGGGATGTGATTTTCTGCTAATTCGCCGAATTCCGCTTTATTTTATCTTCCTGGAAGATAAAGTACGTTAAGTGCGTTAGCGGCTTGTGGTCCACGAACGCAGTGAAGCTGCGCCCTTTCAGGCAGGACTGGAAGTGGCGTATGGCCAGGTGGAGAGCCATTAACTCTTACTGGCGGCGTACAATGGCTGTATGAGCTGGGCTGCGCGGGGGAGGAAACGGTAATAAAAGTTAACCATCCCCTTTTATGATTCCAAACAGTTTGAAATTGACAGTGCACAGTGGACATTGACTCCTAACTTTTGAATATTTCTAAGACTTGGCTACATCAGTGATTGTGCAAAATGAACTGCTCAAGTCTCAATGGAGATTGAAACTGGTTATTATTTATTTAGCGAATGCAAAGTCCTTAAGCCAAGCAGTTGCCTCCTGGTTTGCTGTATGGAGGGTGTGTAATCCTCCTTCCAGTCTTTGAAACTGGTGATCTGAAATGAATGCTGAAATTATAAAAAGTAATGGTATGTTGGAATTTTATTTCTATTATGGAATAGATAAAATTAACTGATTTTGATTTGATCAAGTGTTAAAGCATGTGATGGATAATGCTTGTTGGAATATTTTAGGAATGCTATCTTCTTGGAACATAAGTCAATATTATACAGTAATAAGTGGCATTCAGCTGTTTGTTTTGTCATTTAAGCACAGTTCTGGTACTTAAAAATCATAAAAACCCAGGAGCTTCGGGGGGCTTGGCCCCCCTTGCCCCCCCACCCCAACGGGGCTCTGCCCGGACCCCACTGGGGGACTATGTCCCCCAGACCCCCTGCTGAATTTTCAGTTAATTTCCCCAACCCCAAATCACATCGCTGGTTCGTGTTGGAATTCTGAGCTTTCGGTATTGTTTTCAGCGGAATTATGAGATTTTTATCGAAGGATCAGGAGTCATCAGTGCTAGAAATAGACAAAAGTGTCAAAAATAAGTTCCGATGGAATTGGCTTGAGAGAAAAGTGACGGTAAAGGTGAAAATTGGCTCAAAGTTCGACGAAGTAACAAACACTCGGACAATTTCTGAAGAAACCAGAAAAGGAGATGAAGTTCAAAGTTCAGAGACTGACACAGCTTGCTGCCAAAAGGAAGAAAGTTTCACATTAGAAGTGACTTGGTGACTAGTGTAAATAGTGTAATAAACTCTTATAGAACTGTTAAATATGTTGGACTAAAGACAGTGAGACAACATTGAAGAAAAAGTAAGTTAATTTTTCATTAAATTTAATGATTTATCTAAGTCTAGTATTTCATTTTTTTAATCATTTTTTTCAGTCTAAATTACTTCTGTTTTACTGAAAACCTCCCAGCTTCAGGGGGGCTGTGCCCCCCCCCCCAGCCCCCCATAAGTCGATCGACCAAATTAGATTTCAGCTGAAATCAGAATTTCCTGTTGCCATCCCTGTAGTATGTAATGTCCCTTTCAAACAAACATTAAACTTAAACCCAATAGTGTACCTCAAAGTGGACTGCACAGAGTAGTGATGGGATGGCTGGTTCTGGAGCTTCGGAGCATGCTCCAAGCTTCTCCAGGAAATATTTGGTGAAGCGTGTTTCGGGGTATGTATTGCTGATGTATGTATTGTCGTCATTAGCTTTGCCGGCTGGTCATACCACATGACTGGATCAGGAAACCATTCATGATTTTGCACGCAACATGAAATGAAGTGAGCAGCAATACACAATGGAAATCCCCGTCCCTCACATTTTGCGTTGTCGATCTCTGACTGTGTAAGAGATTTGTCACAGCCAATTTTTAGATGGAGCCAACAGAAAAAGACGGACTTCTCCCGTTTGGGAACATTTTGATCTCATTTCTCCCAATAAGGTATTTCTAGTTAAGTGTGTGCATTTTATATAACTGGAGGGGTGGCCTAGAGGTAGAGCAGAGGTGTGGAGCATCTGCCCAACAACTGAGGCCGAGGTTGAAGTCCCAGCTGGGTCATGCCATTCTTGTAATTTATTTTAGATTTACTTTTATTTGCATGGTGAAGTGTTGGTTGTGTCTCAAGAGCTTGAATACAACAATAACACATTATGCTGAGGCACTATCATGCCCTGCATGAGAATAAAGACATAGGTGAATGTACTGGGAAGGACAGAAATGTGTCTACCCTACATTGTACAAACTTGCAGCAGCCTTCCTTTGCACACCTGCATCCTCTGTACCCTGAGAGAGAATATTCTCCAAAGCTGGAGAAATCTAAAAAAAAAAAAAAAAAAAAAAAAAATCGCCTTAGTCCAAAGACTGTTGAAAAGTTATTTCTTTTTTTTTCCACAATATTTTTATTGAACCTTTTTTTTTTTTTACAAACATAACACAAACAATCAAACACTAACACTAAAGTAATAATAAAAAAAAATTATACTAAAAACACCAACAACCACTAACTAAGGCAGGTCTTCAACAATGCTCCTCTGTTTAGTCTAGGCAATCCATTACATAAGTATACATATTATACATTCACCAGTTTGGAATTTACAAGGTCCACACACATCATTCACCTTCTTCTTCAAAAGTTATGTTTAAATTCTTTACATAATCACTGAAAGGTCTCCATATATTCTCAAACACAATTTCCTTTGATTTCAATATGTATGTTATTCTTTCTAGTGGAAGGTTTGTTAACATCTGTCTTAACCACTGAGTCACATCTGGTCTATGAGTCTTTTTCCACAATAGTGCAATACATTTTTTGGCATTAAGCAAACTGAGGTCTATGAATGCTCTTTCACTTTTATTAAAGTTATGCTTTTCTGGGTACAGACCCAACAAAAACAATTTAGGATTCAATATGATTTGTTTTGAAATTATTTTTTTCAATTGTTACCCTCACCTCTTCCCAAAACATTCTAATTTTTCTACATTCCCATACACAATGAAATAGGGTTCCTTTACTTTCCATACATTTTGTGCACGTATCTGGTATGTTTTTGTTATATCTATTTAATTCCACCGGTGTAACACACATCCGCATTAACCATTTAAAATGCATCAATTTAAGACGTACATTTATTGATTTGGTTTGAGCTTCTGTACAAGCCAATTCCCATTGTTCCTCTGAAATTTCAGTTTGCAAGTCTCCTTTCCAATAATTCAATCTTTTCTGTGAGTTTTCACTTGAGGATAGTGTCGATGAGTTATAAAACTCTGAAATAATACCCTTTCTCTTACTATCTTTCGTCAAAATTTTTTCCAAGGATGAATAAATAGGTTGAGTGAGAGCATTATTTTGATTTGATCGAATAAAGTTCCTAAGCTGAAGATATTTAAAAAAAAAAAAAGTGTTCTATTAAGATTAAATTTGATCCTCAGCTCTTCAAAAGACATTATCTGAACATGACAGATATAAATCTTGAATCTTTTGAATCCCTTTTAAATTCCATACTTTAAATACAGCATCCGCTCTCCCTGGTTTAAAATATTGATTACCCCATATTGGGCTAAATTGTGACAATAAGTGTGGTTCTTTTAATATTTTTTAGTTTCACACCATATTTTGATCATATGCTTTACAAATGGATTTTTAACTTGTTTCTGTCATTTTTTTTTTGCCGAATCTGAGTATATGAATATGGGAAGAGGTAAAGGTAAATTGTATGATTCCATTTCAGTCCAGTGAGGGAAATCATTTGATGAAAAATAATGTCATAGACCTCAGTTGTGCCGACCAGTAATACAACATAAAGTTTGGACATTTCAGACCTCCGCGATCAAATGGTAAATATAGTAAGGACAGACATTATCTAGCTTTCCTGTTGTTCCATATAAATTCCACTAACTTTTTTTTAATTCTTGAGAATAGATCTGAAGGTGGTGGTAAAGGAATGTAATTAAATAAAGTATTTTAGGTAAGATATTACTTTTAAGTATATTGATTCTCCCTATCATCGACATTGGTAGTGACATCCATCTCTGAATTAACTCATTAATGTCTGTCATTAAGGCTTCATAGTTGGCACTGGCGACTAATTCTAGCTTAGGCACAATTTGAATTCCTAAATATTTAAACTGATTTACAACATTGAATTGATTTGCCTCAGGAGCTGGGTGATTTCTCTGGGTCTCATTTAGCATTAATATTGAAGATTTAGTTTTATTTATTTTATATCCTGATATTTCCCCAAAATTCTTTATTAAATTCAACAAGGTCGGAATTGATTTTTTTAAGATTCAACATAAACAGAATTATGTCATCAGCATACAGGGAGATTTTATGTTCTGTTGGTCCAACTTTAATTCCATATATTTGTGAGCATAAACGTACTGCCATCGCTAAAGGTTCAATTGCCATAATAAACAATAAAGATGAAAGTGGACAGTCTTGTCGACACCCTCTATTGATTTTTATTGATTTTGAGATATTGCTATTTGTTAGGATTTCTGCTGTAGCATTATTATATATTATCTGAACCAATTTTATGAAATTATTTCCAAGTCCAAACCTTTGTAAGACTTCAAAAAGAGGGTCGAATGGCCCTATCAAAGGCCTTTTCGGCGTCCAATGATAGGAGAGCTGTATCCGGTGCTTCTTTATTAGAATAAATATTAAATAGTCTTCTTACATTATGGAAGCCTTGTCTTCCCTTTATAAAGCCATTCTGATCTCGGTTAATATTTGGTAAAATTTCTTGTATTCGTCTTGCTAAAATTTTACAGATTATCTTAAGGTCAGCATTTAATGGGCTTATTGGTCTCATATTTTCACATTTATTAGAGGGTTTACCTGGTTTTGGAAACAGTATAATTAAGGCATTATTCATGTATGGTGGTAAATTACTATTTTGAAATGCTTCTAAAACCATTTCCAAAAAAGGTTTTATTAATTTATTCTTAAATTTTTTATAAAGGTCAACTGGAAGACCATCTGGTCCTGCACTTTTTCCTGATTTCATATTATCAATGGCTAGCCCAACTTCTTCTTGACTAATTTTAGACTCCAGTATCTCCCTGTTTTCATTTGGAATACACGGTATAGATAGTCCATCTAAAAACCCATTTAGTTTTAAGTCAGTTTCATTTTTTGTATCATATAATTTTTCATAGTAATCGCTAAAGGCTCTATTAATTTCTAAAGGATCTACAACTACCTGTCCGTTACTTATAATACTGGTAATTGTTGTTTTAAATTCTAAGTTTTTAATCTGCCATGCCAATAATTTTCCTGATTTTTCACCTTGTTCATAAAAAGATTGCTTCAATCTTAGAAGACTCGAGGCAGCTCTATTCGTTTATTTTTTTTTTTTTTATTTTTTTTTTTTTTTTGGTCATATTCAGCTCTCAGAATCAGTAATTCGTTCTCTAACTTTGGGTCACTTCCTGCATACACTTTTTCTTGAAGAATTTTTAGTTTATGTTCCAATTGGACTCTCTCCTCTCGAGTCTTCTTAGATTTTCAACCTGTATAACTAATATGTCCCCTAATAAAAGCTTTGAAAGCCTCCCACTTTATACATGCTGATGTTTGTGTAGTATTGATATCAAAGAACTCATCTGTTTTTCTATGTACTTAACAAATTCCTCATCCTGAAGCCATTTATGCTGAAATTGCCACCTACCTGGTTCCTTTGTCAATTTCTTATCTACGTATATGAGACAACAGGGTGCATGATCAGAGATCACAATATTATCATAAAAGCAGTTTTGAATCTTGGACCTTAATTCTGTGGAGATCAAAAAATAGTCAATACGTGAGAATGTCTTGTAGGTATTAGAATAACAAGAGTAGGCTTTAACTTGTGGTTTCATTTCTCTCCATATATCTAGCAATCTCAATTCTTTCATAAAATGATTAATGATCATCCTGCATCCATTGTGCGTACAGTCCAGTCCTGTTGATCTATCTATACCGGGATTCAATGTACAATTAAAATCCCCTGCTATTATATGTTGTCCTGTAAGTAATGATAAGATAAGAAATAAATTAGCAAAGAACTTTTGATCATCTATATTGGGACCGTATAAGTTCACCAGATTTATATTTTCTAATAGCAAAGATCCTTGAATGATTAGGTATCTTCCAAATTTGTCTCCAATTACATTTTTCACTTGAAATGGGACTGATTTATTTATATGAGTCATAACTCCCCTGGCTCGGGATGAAAATGATGAGGTGAACACACTTCCTTGCCATCTACTCCTAATTCTTTTTACATCCTCCTCTATTAGATGAGTTTCTTGTAAAAACACAATTTTTGAACCTATGTCTTTTATTTTATTCATAACTTGTTTAAGTTTTTTTAAATTTTGTAGACCTCTGCAATTCCATGAAGTTAAATTAAGATTAACGCTTTGGTCTATGATCAATAGGAATTTTGGGATTACCTCGCAATATAAACATGCTCATACAGAGAAGCAAAAACATGAGTGGTTGAACATTCATCCTACAAACTACACACAAACAAATTCCCCCTTCCCACATTCGTGGTAATCCCCCCAAAATCAAAAAAAAAATTCCGTCTCCCGATATAGCCATCGACCGCTCCACACCCACGAGGAACAGCCAAAGCCACTCCTTCTTCATCCTCCCAATCACCCTAACTCTACTGCTTTTAATGACGTAACATTAACTCTCTTCTGTAGTTTTCCAACTTAACTCCAAAATTTTATAGCAACTTTGTACATCAGTTTTTTTTTTGTTTTTTTTTTTAATATGTAATACAATCTATATTTTGTAAACTTGCTATATGCTTCAGATCAGTTAGATGCCTGTGCAAATGCTTAAATATTCTACCTTATATTTTGTTCATGCTTAGCTCCCACCAATCTCTTCTTGGATCTTCTTGATGAGCTCCTGCGCCTCCTCAGGGGTCTTGAAGATGTGTGTTCTGCCCTTATACGTGGCCAACAGTCTTGCAGGGTGAATCACTCCATGACGAATCCCAAGGTTGCGCAGCTCTTTATGGACGGGGTCAAACTGTTTCCTTATTGTTGGATTCCTGTGGCCAAATCTGGGTAGAACCGCACCTGTTGATCCTGGTATTTAATTTTTCCTTTGGCTCGCGCAGTGTTGGAGATGGTCATCTTGTCTCTGTAGCTGAGGAACTTCATAATTGACGTCCTCGGTGGTCCCTTATTATCTCTCAGTGGGCCAATTCGGTGTGCGCTTTCTAGAACGACTGATAATTGCAGCTCCGCGTTGTTCAGCGCTTCTGGAATCCACTTTTCCAAAAAGGAACATGGGTCCCGACCCTCGGTTCCCTCCGGTAGACCCACCAGCCTCAGGTTGTTTAGTCTCGACCGGGACTCCAAGTCCAGGACATTATCTTCCAGACATTTATTTTTTTTTTTCCAAAGTGCGCACCTTTAATTGAAGGCTGGTGACGTCATCCTCAGCACTGGAGATTCGAAGCTCCACCTGCGCCACTCGTTCCACACAATCACCCAATTCCTTTCTCATTCCCTCTATCGCTGCTATAATCCCATCAAATTTAGCGGAAAAGTCTGCTCTCATTGAGCTAATGGCAGCGAGCACCGCACCTGTGCTGTCGCCAGCAGTCACCGCACTACCGCTAGCTTCCTCCGCCATATCTGGAGCTTTTCCTGCTGCGCCACAGACGTGAAAGTCCGTTAATTTGGACCGTTTCGGCGGTTCAATTTTTCCTCCACCTGATTTCCCAGCCTTAGGCTTCACCGACATATCCTCGCCCAAACGCTGGGATAAGTTCTGTTCCAAATAAGTTATTTGCCGATTTTTTTTTTTTTATTATTTTTTTTTTTTTATCTCTAAGAGCAGAGCAGAGTGATACGTGTCCTCCTACGTAGCCGCCATAACCGGAAGTCGAAAAGTTATTTCTTAATCAAAATAGATAAGTAGCGTAAGCACATTCACTGTCATCACCCCAGTTTTTTCTTTTTTCCCTTATGATCATTGATATTTCTTAAGACAGTACATTTATTGAAAAGGAAAAAAATACACATTAAACCAATAATGCCCTTGTAAAAAATCTGCATGTTGTATACTTTTTGTCCAGTAGATGGCCTAGTAGAGCAAATGAAGTTTCACATGAGGCTTCGTCAATATGAACCAAACTGATGAAAAGCTTCAAGCCTTCAAGAAAGCTTTATCTGGCCATCACTAGCACAGGGTATTCCGACATTAACTGAGATTCCAAACCGAAGGGAGTGAAAGGTCTTCAGTTCAAAGGGAACAAAGAGCTGAGCAGGGAAGAAGTGCACAACTCCCATCACTTCACCAGAAGTTGACAAGATTACCCATAGGCCATTGCGCCTCAAATACGAGTAAAACAAACTATTGTTGCTAATGTTAACAAGCTGAATTGATGTTGGTGATTGTTTATATCAAATGACTGTAATAAAAATTTATTTGTATTAATATTTTATTTAAGAAATATAAATTACCTACCATATTATCAGTATGTGTCTATGGTTACTGTGGTGATGCACGGAGTAGGGAGCCAATGGTTACAGGGTGTTTCAAATGGAGAAATTTTCTGAGGGGCAGTTAAGTGAACTGATATTCCCTGAGAACAGAGCAGGGAGTGGAGAATACAGTTGAAGTACACTGTGGATCAGAACGCGCCTCGCTCAGCTGAAGCCGTTCAAACGGCTGTTTTTAAGCAAAACGGAAGGTATGTCTGTTAATATTTAATGCATGAAGGATTAGTCATAATTTTAGCCCCATGAGTTTTGTTAGAATAATCAGATATGACATTTTATCCTGTAGCAACTTTTAATGTTTTGCCTGATAAGTGTGCTGAAACTAACAAAATCCATGTATGATGTAAAAGTCAATAAAGCTTTTCTTTCCCATGAATACTAGCGTTTGTGCATCATTTACCTCCTATAATTATATAATGTAAGTAGAATCCATAAAATATATGCTTCATATGCCAAAAATTCATTAAGGCTCCCAATTTGGATTGAAACATTTTATCTGCCAACAAATTACTTGATTTGGTTCAAGGTTGAATTGTGAAAATGTTTTGTCCAACTTGTGAATAGTTTCAAAGGGCTGTTATAGCTTATAAATGTTATTTCACCTGCCAAAAATTAAGGCTCTTAATCTGGATTGAAACTCCAGACATCCAATCATGACCAGTTTATTTGATTAATCAACCAGTTATGATTGTATTTCTGCAGTTATCTGATTATTCAAGTGGACATGTAAACGGAATCATCCGATAAAGGCCATGCAACCGGGGTCATTAACTCAAGTGGTTAATCCTCCAGTAATCTGTCTATTCAGTGCATGTTAACATGAGAAAACTAATTATTGCCATTATTAATTTATTCCCAGTAATCTGTTTATTGTGACCATGTAATCAGGGTCACTGTTCAAAATACAAGTTCCAGGACTAAACAGTGGATGGCAGCAATATATCTGGCTCCTTAAATGTCATTTGTTTTTGTCGTAATTAAGATATTGTTCGTCAGCAGCTTCAGTTCAGAACAAAGCAGAAAAGGAAAAAAAAATTAGGTTGTTCATACTTTGAACATTGAACTTTGAAGATTCATCATTCAGGTTGTTCATGTTTTGCATAAGAGCAGTGGTTCAATAAGTGTAAATATTTCATAATGTACTTGTACTTCTTTGTACTAAATTTGGAGTTGCCATTGGGTCTTTTTCTGTTATTTTACTGGTCTGACCCACTTGGCATTAAATCCGGCGGTATGTGGCCTCCGAGCTAAAATGAATTTGACACCTCTGCTCTAGCAGATCAAAATAGAATATGTATCCATTACCTACATCAAAGTTCGTATAGATATAATGAAAAATAATAATTTTTTTAAAGTGGCATTAGTGAAGAAATATTTAGGCGGACTCTTGAAATTTGGCATATTTTTTAACCTTTATTTATACGAGGCAATTCCATTGAGAGGTAATCTCTCTTTTTCAAGGATGCCCTTTTCATTCACACCAGGAAGCTGCCCAGTACAACCACAGACTGACCTGTGGCTACTGAACAGCTCCACTGGAGCAGTTGGGGTTAAGGGCCTTGCTCAAGGGCACCACGGTGGAGTTAAGGAGGGTGGTACAAACACTGCTTTCTGTTCCACCCAGATCTGATCCTGCCAGTCCTGGGATTGAACCAGTGACCTTCCGCTCACCAGTCCACATCCCTAACCATTAGGCCACCACTGCCCTTTTTAAATGCATTTATTTGGATCAACATCCAATACATAGACCAAACGCAAATGTATAATATGTAGAACGTTTAGGATCCAGGATGGCATGTGAAAGTGAAAACACTTATTTCCAATGTGGTCCTAGCACTATTTATGCCATTTTTAGATTTCTCGGCTACCAAGCAATAAAAATAATTATATTTCACTTGTATATCACTGCAGATATTCATTCCTTGTAATTCCAACTGTTTGGTTTTGTTCAGAAAACCCGCTAGAACCAGCTGTACCAAGCGTGTTGTATGTGATATGATTTATGAACAGCGACATCAGTTGCTGGGAGCTCTTGGGCCCAAGATGTTTTAAGACTGACTAATGTAAAAGTGAACCCACATTATCGTTTTACAAAGAAATATTTTTGCTGCTCTTGATTGAAATATTAGTCTATTTTATGTAGCGGTCTATTGAGTTTACTTTTCTCTACTTTTTGTCCTTGCATTCAACTTTGGTTTTATGCATTTTAGTTTGAGTTGGACGTAGAAGTATTATGTGTATGTTTGTCTATAGAGGGGTTGCACCGACGTCACATGTCTTGTTTACTGTGCCATTTTGGATGGCAACAAACAACCAAATCAACAACAGCAAGCATGAGTGAGTGTAATCAACGAGAAAAATGGCTACACACAAATCAACACCGTGGACCAATGACGAGGTGCAGACATTTCTATGCATGGTAGCTGACTAAAGAAATCCAGAGGGAGCTGGACCGAGTGACCTGAAAAGAATTCACAGCCACCGACCGGTGAAAGCAGATGGGAGGTAGAGTGGCATGGACCCGACCACGGCATCATCATTGTTGAAAACAGTGATAGAGGATGGTGAGTGATGTGATATTATGCATCTTTGTCATTATTTATCCCAGTGGTGGAAAGGTCACTTTGAACAAACGACACCGTTGTCTCCTGTATGCAGACAATGAGCTAGCTAGTTAGCCATCAATGCTAACTCCGTGCTCTGCTTGGATTTTGCACTTGTGTCGACAACATCTGACGAAATAAGCTAGTGTTAATCCTGGTTAAAAAGTAGTTTTTTTTTTTTTACATGTTTCACTTTTGTGCTGTGCATGTACTTAAGTTGTGTATTTTCATTATAGAGTCCCACCGCAGGCTGAAGATCTGCTGAACTGGAACCAGCAGCACATCCAGTTGCTTCTCAGTGAGGCAAGAGAGCATGAAACAGGAACGGGTCAAGTGGACCCCTGACCAAGTGAGCACTCCATGTGGACCCCGGAGTCCAATCTGTACATGTACAAGTACATTTTCAATCCAGTGATTTCCAAACTGATTCAGAGCTTTCTAAAGCCTCATTCAGAACATTCTAGTCCCACATACTTATTCTGTGGATTTTCATCTGGGGGCAGCCAGCGATGACAAGCAGCAGCGATGGAGAAGAAAAGTCTTTTGAAAGCAGAAACGGAGCCAAAACCTTCTCCGGGTCAGCTTAGTTGTCATCTTACATATATATATTTCTTACACTTCTTGGTGACCGGGAAAAGTCTTTCCAACAGTTTTACACAAATTCTTCTTGTTGTTCTCCTCCTTTGCGTTTACAAATCACTGGATTGAGAATGTACTTGTACAGATTGGATCCTGGGGTCCACTTGAGAGTGCTCACTTGGTCAGGGGTCCACTTGACCTGGATTCCATGAAACTACCTTGTGAAGAGAGGAGATGGCTCAGAATGTTGCCTTCAATCAAGCATTCCTTGGTGTGCTGGGCCACTTTGTGAAGGCGAGGAGTCAGCGTGTGTGGCCGGCGTGTGGGTGACCCATTCTGAGTTTTTTTTACAGTTTAGTTTGAATTTTGCACATTCTTAAATCTGGATTTTGCTGGTCATTGCAATAAAGAATTTAGTGACTTATGTGTTTGCATGATGATGTTCTATGTGTCTGTTAAGACACCGGTGGGAAGTCAACAGTACAAACCAAACATTTATCAATGATGTTGAAAATAATGGCTCATTTTTAAGAAAAATTAACCAAAAACAATTATTTTTTTTACTGAAGACTGTATTGTTGGATGTGCCAGTGCAGAAGACACTGCACACTTTAGTGATGGTACCAGTATATGGAGGAATTCTGGGCCATATGAGCATCTGTATTTTCTAATAGTGAGTTAGGGTTTAATGGGATTTAACATGTTTTGACACAAACTACTTTATGGTTCATAATTCTGTTGACAGACTTACACAAAACCAAAAGTGATTTCTCAAACTGCTGGATTGTTGAGATAGCTTTTCCAATCTTTTAGCATTTAATTTGTCACTAAATCTTGGTAACCTGCACAAATAAAACATAAAGTGGATAGATATCTGTAAAAGGCACAAAAGTTTACTGTAAAAATTCCTAGTGCAATACAAAAGGAGTATATAGTACATTATTCACACACAGAAGATGTATTTATACAGTATCTACATGTATATATCCAGTAAATCCATGTATTTTCCATGTAACCTTGTGACTGCATTATTTTAATTGCTTTTAATCCTAGATGAAGTTTGTTTTGGGTTAAAAATGCATCAGTAGTTTATTATACCTAACTCGGTACTGTTTACCTGTTGAAATATATATTTTATAGCTAATATAACCCCCATAACTATAATATGGCACCTGGCTGTCACGTCCATAATCAGTAACCCAATGACAAGACCGGAGGTGCAAACAGAACTCAACTTTGTGTAGACTCACTGACACAAGGCACTCTGTACAGGCAGAGGCGAAGGTCAAAAAGAGACCATGCCTCTTCCGCCTTGGCCTTTTATATTCAGGGTGGTGGCGGAACCGGAAAGGTGGAGCCACCACCCTCATCACACAATATTATATTTTAATAAATAACACTGGCGATCAATTTTTGGCAGCTGGATCACTTTTTGCCACAACACCACCGGCTGGAGCAGGTACATCCCATGATGTCTCAAAACTCTCTTCATGATTTTCACACAGATCAGAGCAATTTGTAGCACAGGAAGCTAAATGTTTCTTCAAATATTCTGAAGCTCTGCAATCACTGATTTGTGAAGCTGGAGTGACATCCCATCACTGAGAGGCTCGGTTGAAGATCGACAGTTTGAAGCAATAATTTTGCCACAAGAGAGCCATCTGAAACACACACACACACACACACACACCATACATATTTTAGTACCTAATAGCAATAACTTGCCATAATTACAGAGTAGTACGGAGGACTTATTAGTGCTTAAATAACATTAGCAATCATTAGCTTACCCTTACATGTGATCTAGTTCGTATCCTCATGTCTTCCGCTGCTCCATGGCTTCCTAAACGCTCCAGTACTCTTCCACAGTTTTGTCTTGCTGCCTGTAGCCTTCTCTGGCTCTCCTTTTTTGCCTTTACTCTGACAAAAAGCCAGCGAGCAGCAGGCTCGCCTCCATATTCATGTTTTGCTTGTCACATACAAATGTCATGGGAGTGTCTTGCTGTAAAGATTTCACTCACTTAAGGTGGTATTCAGTCATAATGGATAACGAGCAACACTGTGTTGAGTCGGGCTGAGTACGTGCTAATGGAATTATCAATACAGTTTCTACGCTATTTGCGGTCCAAAATGGCAGAAAAACAATGTGGCACGTGACCACTGACGTCGCGTGCAGCCCCTCTGCTGACGTATTTTGTTCAACAAAGTTCAGCGTAAGTTTAGTCAGGGAGCCAGTACCATCTTAGGATCCATCTTTGCTTTCACATATTTTATCTGTATGTATGTTAGTCTTGAGTTTTAACCTCATTTTCACTCTCTGTCTTAGGTGGTGAAACTCTTAAGCAATAAGCGCTCACAAGCTGTCGGCATTCTGATGTCAAGCATTCATCTTGATATGAAGGATATCCAGAATGGTAGGTCTTAATATTCAGTCATAAGTATATGTTTATATGCCAAAGACTGAGTATGTAGAATCAGAGGTAGCAAAAGTACACACATTCCTTACTCATACAGATGTACATTCTAACTAAAAAATATTAGTAATAATAATTAGAATTCCCATTACCAACTTGTTCCCTAATTAATCTCTAATTAAAGAGACACTTTTTTCTGCTATCAAGTCCCTCGGTCTATTTTGTCTCATTAGGTCTTTTTTAGTCATTACATTGTTGCGTCTCTTGTGCATGATATGCACCATTTTCTACACCAAACAAGTCCTCCTTTATAGGGGTCAGTCATATTCATTTAGGTTAAAATCTTTCATAATGTTAGGAAACATGCACATGCTCAGTGATCCTTTTTTAAAAGTAAAGTACAGTCGAAAACCTGTTTTGAAAATGTTGAGTAGAAAGTTACATTTATTTCTGTTAAAATATAAAAATAAAAGCAAAAAGTCAGCAGTAAAATGCTCAGTCTACAAATGGCAAGAAAAAGTATACTCTAGAAGTAAGGGGAGATTTCATATAATAGAGTAAAAATAATGGTTTTAATGCATATGTGTCTTCTAAATGTGTAACCCTTCATATACAATTGATATACGTTTATTATTAAATCCATTTCAACTGTTTTTGTCAACATGGTCGGTGTAGCTCCTGGTCAATCATTTATCCATTTACCAAGAAAAGTATAGATAGATACTTTATTTCGAACAAAAAAGTATAACAAAAACAAAACAAATGACAAATGCAATAAAGTAACAGTATACAGTGATCCCTCGCTACTTCGCGCTTCACCTTTCGCGCCCCCAGTGCATCGCGGATTTTTCAAAAATATTCATCAAAAATTCAAAATTGAGAAATAATGGGCGGGCGCTAGCAGAAGGCAGGGAGACTACATTAGACCATCAGGTATCAACACGGAGAGCCACACAACTCAAAAAATCCACCTCTCTGTTCGCTGTTCTCGTGTTGGCTCGGCTCGGAAATCTCGCAAGCTGATTGGCCGAGACGTTTCACCCCGCAAGCTGATTAACCGAGACGTTTCACCCACCTCCTCTCCCTGCCGAGCGCCCATGAAGGGAAGAAAGACCGCATTCATTGCTCTTTATCGCTCGTGTTACGTAGTCTCGCCGCGTGGAACTTTTCGCTGTTCTCTTGTGCCATTTTGTGCAAAATAGTCTTCCCGTCGAGCCACTACGCCGCCTCCTGCAGCTTCTCCAGCTCTATCGGAAGCTGCCCTCGATGATCCTGCGCTTCTAGCACCTGACGATGAGGCATCACCTGAGGAGCAGTAAAGCTCTCATTAACCTGTGAAGTAAATCATCATCTTGAGTTACGTATCTTGTTATAAGAATAAAAGAGTTCTAAAAACATATTTATGTACACTTTATTTACATCTACGTATGTATGTACACGTACACACACACACGTATCATATGAGAGAGAGAGAGTGAGAGAATGAACGTACGTATTATTTATGGATGACGTCATTAGGGGTGACGCTACTTCGCGGTTTTTCACTTTTCGCGGTCGGTTCTGGAACCCATTAACCACGATAAGTGAGGGATCACTGTACAGTGTTCGAAAGGGAGAAGGAAGAAGTGAACACTTATTAATTCCATCTCCTCTTTTCCATGAATACACCCATGTGATTTTTTTTTTTTTTTTTTTTTTTTTGTTATTTGTACCCGTAGGTAGATTTGTTTTGCAGTCTGGTGACAAGCCACCAGCTGCTGGTCGCTGCGTGCGCAAGCGCCCCTTAACTCCCTAACCTGCATGTTTTTGGCGTGTGGGAGGAAACCGGAGAAATCCCGGCGTAAACCCACGCAAACACGGGGAGAACATGCAAACTCCACACAGATCACTGTTGGTCGTTTGTTTATATACAAATTACCACATTTAAGACCCCAAGTAAACAATTGACTATTTTGTACATATCAACATTAACACCCATCCATCCTACCATACATTGATGTCCATACATCAAAACCAGCCTCAAACAACGCAGATATATACAGTGCTGTCCCACACACCATTCCATAGTGTCCCAGAGTGAGCATAGTGAATCGTACATATAAATACTACCCTTCTAACATGTATCCTTTCAGCAAATACTGTTTATACCTCTTTTTGAATTGAATTCTGTTTGTACATAGTTTCGGTTCCAGTTCCAGACTGTTCCACAAATCCACCCCACAGACAGATATGCACATAGTTTTCTTGGTTGTTCGTATCTTGGGTTTTGTAAAGTTTAAGTCTCCTCTCAAATTATGATCATTGTCTTTTTTTTAAATATTTTTTATATATTAGTTGGGAGTTGATTAATTGCCCTGTACATTACTTGTGCTGTCTTAAATTTAACTAAATCGATGAACTTTATGACATGTGACTAAAAACAATGAATTGGTATGGTCTCTATATCCTACATTATTTATTATCCTTATAGCTCTTTTTTGTAATGTGCATATTGACTGTAGGTTGATCTTGTAGGTGTTTCCCCAGACTTCTACACAGTAGTTAAGATAAGGTAGAAACAGTGAATTGTACAGTAAGACCAATGATTTATAGTCCAAGATGTGTCTTGTCTTCCCCAGTATGCCTATACATTTTGCCAACTTGGCCCGGATGTGACTGATGTGAGATTTCCAGCAGATTTTATTGTCTAGCGTCACCCCCAGAAACTTATTTTCCTGTACTGTTTCTATTCTGGTATCATCTATCGTTACCATTATTTCATGATTTATTTTATAATTTCCAAACATAATCTGGTTTTTTTAGATTTAGAGATGATTTATTTTTGTTGAACCACTGCGTTAACTTTTTCATTTCAGTTGTGACCACCTCTAAAACCTGCTGCAAATTCTCACCAGTGCAAAGGATATTTGTGTCATCTGCAAACAAAATAAATTTCAGAATTTTTGATAATTGGCATATGTCATTTATATACAAAATAAAGAGTCTGGGTCCCAAAACTGACCCCTGGGGCACACCACAAGTGATGTCCATGAAGGGTGATTTGTGCTCACCAATTTGTACAAATTGTTGTCTGTTACTTAAATAACTTTCCACCCAACTCGGTCCGACCCCTCTTATCCCATACCTTTCCAGTTTCCTTAGTAGTATTCTGTGGTCAATGGTGTCAAAAGCTTTCTTTAAATCTATAAATACTCCTACAGCAAACTTTTTTTTATCTGTACAACTAGTAATTTCTTCTATAAGTTCGATCAGTGCCAAAGATGTAGATTTATCTGCTCTAAAACCATACTGGCCATCTGTAAGGAGGCTGTTTTTCAATGAAATCATCCAGTCTCTTAGTGAAGATTTTTTTCAAGTATTTTGGAGAATTGTGAGAGTAAAGAGACTGACCTGTAATTTGTGAAACAATGACTGTCTCCTGTTTTGTATAGAGGTATTACTTTTGCTATTTTCATTTTGTCTGGAAATTTACCAGTTTGAAATGACAGGTTACAAATGTGGGTGAGTGGCTTAACAATTCCTTCAATTACTTTTTTCACTATTGTCATGTCAATTTCATTCCAGTCCGCTGATTTTTTTGTTCTTAAATTTACTCACAGTCTCGATAATTTCCTTTTCAGTAACTGCACCCAAAAAGATTGTTTGGATTTCTTTCATTTACAGAACCACTGTTTGTTTCTGCTGTCACTATTGATTTTGCTAATTCAGGACCAACGTTTACAAAAAATGTATTGAAACCACTGACCACATCCTCCATATTATTTATCAAATTGCCATTTTCAATAAAATATTCTGGATAATTAGCATTCTTAGGTCGATTACTAATAATCCCATTGAGTACTTGCTATATTCCTCTTAAGTTATTTTTATTATCCTCTAATATTCTGTTGTAATATTCTTTCTTACAGGTCCTCATTATATTAGTAAGCTTATTTTTATATCTTTTATATTTGATCTCAGCCTCCACCGTTCTGCACTTAATGAATTGTTTATATAATGTATTCTTATTACATGCATTTATTAACCCCTTGGTGACCCAAGGAATATTTTTTGTTGTCTGTGACAGTATTGTTTTATAGGACAGTTTTTATTGTACAATGATTGAAATATTTGTAAAAATTTATCATATGCTTTATTTATATCATTTTCATCATAAACTATCTTCCAATCTTGTATTAATTCTTTTGTCAGTAAATACATAGATTCTTTGGTTCTTATTCTTTTATATTTAATATTTTTGGTATACTTTTTCTTCCTATAATCACATTGATAGACAAAAATTGGCAGGTGGTCACTGATATCATTCAATAAAAGCCCACTCCTGATATTATTTTCCATAATGTTTGTGAATGTTATCTATTAGTGTGGCACTGTGTGATGTGATTCTGCTAGGTCCGGTAATTGTTGGATGTAAGCCCATACTGTACATTGTGTTGATAAATTCTTCTGTCAAACTGTTGTTTTGAATTCATCAGATCTATATTGAAATCCCCACAGATGAACATAACTTTGTTAGTTTTGCATACATTTTTTCCATCCAGTCCTTAAAGAAGTCAATGTTAGATCCAGGTGTTCTATATACACAGCTCACTACTATATTCTTCACATTGTCCAGACAGATTTCTATTGTAATACATTCAAATAAATCATCCAGTTACGGACAGATTTTCAACAACCTTGTATTTCAAGCTCTTGTCAACATAAATTGCTACTCCTCCTCCTCTTTTCACTTTTCTATGTATATAATTTAATTCATAGCCATCCATGGTAAAATCCACTCCTTTCTCTTCACTGAGCCACGTCTCTGATATTGCCACAATATTGAATGGCTCTTTAAGCTGATGTAAATAATCTTTAATGTTATTAAAGTTGGCATAGAGACTTCTGCTGTTGAAGTGGATCATAGAAATATTGAAATCAGATGTGACCATAGTGTTAAACTGTTCATCTGTGTAGTAACTACAGTTTTTATTGATGGAGCTAAATAAATTATCAGGGTCTGTTATATTCTACGTCCTGTGGGTTGTGATCTGTATATTCAAAAACTTTCAGTTCCTGTTGTTCCTGTTTGTTGATCTTTTGTTTCATGTTGTTAAATATCTTGTAGCAGAGGAGTATATCCCTTCAGTGTCCTACAATTGTCTGTTGTTGCTGTGACTCCAGTTCATAACATTCATTGGTATTTGTCCAGTTCCATAATATTTCGGATGTTAATAACCTTGGCTTCTTCAGGTGATCTGTTTAATTTGATGTATATTTTACAGTTTGATGTCCAGGTGTTTTGAATCTTTTTCTGCTTTCTCAGGTATCTCACTTTTCTGGCTATTTCTGCGTTTTCTTTTGTAAGGTGCTCGTTTATATAGATGTTCGTTCCTTTCAGTTTCCTACCTTGTTTTAACAGCGCAGTCTTGTTTTCTGTTGACAAGCCTCATGATCACAGCCGGTTTGTCGCCGTTTTTCCTGGGCAGAGGGTGGCAGGCCTCAATGGTGTTACAGTCCAGCTGGATTCCTTTGGACTGCAGGAAGGCCGCCACTTGTTGCTCCGTGGATTCATCTTACAGCACGTCGAACCTCCCTCCGCTGTCCGCAGCCACCGCTCGCACGTACGATTGGGATTTAATGTGGAGCCCCGTGATGATCACGTCGTTCACCCGAGTGTTCTGCTCCAGTTCCGACACTCTGCTCTCCAGATACGCCAGCCTCTTGTCCTTCTCGGCGTTCTGGATCCGCAGCGCTTTCACCTCCTCGACCAGGTCCAGAATGTTTTTTTGCTGCAGCTTAACAGCAGAAATCTCTTCAGCCAAGAAGTCCAGCGCTCTTTTAACATCGTCCACCTCCTCAGTCTGCTGAGCTTTCTTGTGACCCATGATCCCGGCCGATGTTCGTTGATTGTGATCGTAAAAAACAAACAAAAAAAACAAAACAAAACACGTGGGAGAAATCCCTTTGTTCTCCCGGAGTGTGAGGGGACTGATTGCTTCACCAGCCACTACAATATTGATAACAATAACAGTATCTACTGTTATTGCAGTATTGTCATAAAATGTAGAGGTTTACTGGTTACAAATGTTTTATCTCTGTTCATGACAAAATAATTTGGACTTTTTGGATTTTTGAGTTTCACATCTCCACAAATGTCCCATTAAATATGGTGCAGGGATTCATTTCTATTCAGTCATGTTTGTTTCCATACATTTTTGAATTTTAAAGTACTTTTTGGTCCTCTGACTTTTCATGTAGTGCAAAATATCTGCTATATATCTTACTAGCAAAACAAATTCCCTTTACTTTTAAGTGATTGGTAAATTGCAGCACATATGAAGTCGCTCTTAAGTGTGAATCATATGATTGACAGACAAAATGCTTGAAAAGATCCTTTAAGGACCTGTACTTGTATAGCACTTTTTCTAGTCACAAAGACCACTCAAAGTGCTTCACTGGTAGCTATACTAACACTGTTCTAAGGGCCTATCAGAGACAGACACCTAGGGACAATTTAGAATCACCAGTTAACCTAACATGCATGTCTTTGGATTGTGGGAGGAAACCGGAGCCCCCGGAGTAAACCCACACAGCACAAACTCCACACAGGATTCCCATCCCTGCCAGCATGGGGATTCGAACCTGGGACCTTCTAGCTGTGAGGTATCGGTGCTATCCACTGAACCATTGTGCTACCCTTTCTAGCACATGCAGATAAAGGTTGAAGTGTGAGGGTGCTTTCGTCCTCTTCCTCGTCTGTTTATTCTCTAGATAGGGGCCAACATCTCCCTAAGAAAAACCTATTTAGAACAATTTTTGTGCCCAAAAAAACCCTGCTTGGAGCCACAAGATGACACTTGAAGTGAATGTTAAACAAATTATAAGAACAAACTGGCTTGTTAGCAATGCTTTTGTCCCCTTAAATATGTAACTTTTCTTATGTGACTTTATTCTCATTAGCAACTTTAGTACTCAGAAGTTTGAGATTTTTGATGTAGTACATTTCTTGTGAATTTGCACATTTTTTCCTCAGATTTTCTTTTTTTTTTTTTTTGCACCATGTTACTTTTTTTTTCGAATAAAATATACAACAGTTGTCATAAGTCTGAAATTTGCAAAAGAAGAAACTGTTTTTCATTTACCTTTGTGGGGCTTTTCTATGGAGACGGAATTCATGTGGCTCTGAAGGCTCAGGTTTGCAGAGCTCTGCACTTGAGGGAAAAAAAATGCTCATCACCTTGTATGTTGTTGATGTAGGTATGAACACACAAACAATAGTGAATTTACATTAAAGCCACACAAACATTCAGTGAACAATAGCATTAAATCCCACTTTGAAAACATGACACCACATAAGAAAAAGCCACATTGCATTGAGAATTTATTTTTGACTGCTGCTAAAAATCAGTCATTTTGACAGTCTACAGAAAACTGATTTGGTAATAGTGGAGGTCGGTGCCAAAGTGCCTCTTCTTTCACAAGTCATATTACTGAAAGACTTTTAAAATGTTTTTCTTCTTATTCTTCTTTTTTTTTTCTATCCTTTCGCATAATCTCGCCACATCTAACATCCACATCATGCGTCTCTGCTCCTCTCGATCCCTCTTTGATGAGTTGTCACCATCTTGTCTAAACGCCTTTTGTTGAAGTGAAGTCATTTCGGAGATGCTGATGGGAACAGACAGTCTTCCTGTTTTAGTTAGCCTCTGATTGCTCTCCAGTCTTCGCTCATCCATGTGTCTAAACACTCTTTGTCATTTCCCCGTCCCGTTCAACCCTCCATCAGTAAAGCATTTATTAAATCTTAAAACCTGAATCTTGACGTACATGACTGATAGTTAAGTTTCATCCAGATAAACGTGTACCACAGAACACGAAGCCTGAAGATGCAGCAGATGAAAGTGTTTATTGATATGAAGACCAATATAGGAATAAAGGTTCACCGTTCTGTGTTTGGACTCAGTGTCAGCCTTTCTATCTTGGGTCAGTATTTGAGGGTAAGCGAGGGCCACTCTCATCAGCTCAGTAATTCATCTCCTAGGTTAGGACAGTCCTGCAGTGTACATAATTAGCACTGATTGGAAACATCAGTATATCACAAAGAAAGAGCTCCTGATGGTTTGATGAAATAATTCTCAATAGCTGCTTAGGCTTTAAAACTGGGATATCTGCTGTCTTCTGTCACTTCATTTATTTTGTCTTATATTTAGATTAAATTTAAGATCGAAGGATAAAACAATAATAAAACTAGAGGATACTAAGAGCACCAAGGCTCCACCTCTCTCTCCCTCCCTCCATCCATCCGTACCTTTATTTGCACCTCAAAATTCATCCAGTAGTTTTTGCGTGATCCTGCTGAGGGACAGACAATCGCATTACATTGCGAGATAGGGCCTTGGCAGCCCAAGGGTCACCCCTGGTGAAAATTTCATGAAAATTCGTCCAGCAGAGGGTTTTTTTGTTTTGTTTTTTTGCATAATCCTGTGAACAGAAACAAACATGAAAACATTACCTCCATGGTGAAGGAAACTACAATGTCAATGAAGAGAGCTGTAGAGCCATGCCTCTCCTCTGCATTCTCTAGCAACAGCTCTGAGTAGATGCCTATCTCGTTCTCATCTTTCATACAATATGAGTACCTGTACCAAGTAGGCGATTTATTTAGTTTTTTAACAAGGGGGAAAAAAAACTGTCACCTTATCGTGGTGGGGCGTTTGCGTGCCCAAGTGATCCCAGGAGCTATGTTGTCCGGGGCAGTTTGCCTCTGGTAGGGTCTCCCAAGACAAACTGGTCCTGGGTGAAGGGCCAAACTAAGAGTGATCTAATAGACTCCCATGATGAATAAACAATCAAGGATTCAGTGTACCCCGCCTGGTATGGGGTTACTGGGGCCCCGCCCTGGAGCTAGGACTGGCGAAGGGGCTCGATGGCTAGCGTCTGGTTGGTGTGTTTCTGCCCATGGGACCCGGCTGGGCTCAGCCTGAAGGAGTTATATGGGTCTGCCCTCCAGTGGGCTTGCTACCTGCAGGAGGGACCATGGGGGTCTGGTCCAATGTGGATCAGGTGGCGGTCGAAGGCAGAAACCTTGGCGGTCTGATACCCAGCTTTCGAAACTGTCTTTTGGGATGTGGAACATCACCTCTCTAGTGGAGAAGGAGCCTGAGCTGGTGCATGAGGTTGAGATACTGGCTAGATATAGTTGGGCTCACCTGATTGCACAGCTCCGGTTCTGGAACCAGTCTCCTGGAGAGGGGCTGGAGCTTGGCCTACTCTGGAGTTGCTCCAGGCAAGAGGTGACGATCAGGGGTGGGTATTCTTGTATCTCCCCCTTGCTGCTCGATATTGGAGTTCTCCCCGGTGGATGAAAGGGTAGTTTCCCTACGCCTTCGGATTGGGAAACGGGTCCTAACCATCATTTGTGCCTATGAACCAATTGATGGTTCAACGTGTACCTACCTTTTTTGGAGTCTGTGATTGGGATGTTGGAGAGTGCTCCTGTTGGAGACTCTATTGTCCTACTGGGGGACTTCAATGCACACGTGGGCAACAACAGTGAAACCTAGAGGGGCGTGATTGGGAAGAATGGCCTGCCCAATCAGAACCCGACTGGTGTTCAGTTATTGGACTTTTGTGCCAACTACAGTTTGTCCATAATGAACAACATGTTCAGGTATAAAGGTGTCCATATGCGCACCTGGCACCAAGACACCCTAGGTCGCAGGTCAGTGGTCGATTTTGTGATGTCATAAGACCTGTGACCATATGTCTTGGACACTCGGGTAAAGAGAGGAGCAGAGCTGTAAACTCATCACCACCTGGTGGTGAGTTGGATCCGGTAGCGGGGGTGGACACCACTCAGACCCAGTAGAACTAAACATATAGTGAGGGTGTGCTGGAAACATCTGGCCGAGGCCTCTGTCAAAGAGGTCTTTATCTCCCACCTCTGGAAGAACTTCAACCACATTCTGAGTCTGGAGACATGAAGTCTGAATGGGCCACGTTCTCCACCTCCATTGTTGAAGCAGCTGCCTAGAGCTGTGACCTCAAGGTTGTTGGTGCATCTCGTGGTGGCAATACCCAAACCAAGTGGTGAACACCATTAGTGAGGGGGCCATCAAGCTGAAGGAGTCCGATTCAGCTTGGTTGGCTTGTAGGACTCCCAAAACAGCTGAGGTATGACGACAGGCCAAGTGTAGTGCAGCTCGGGTGGTTGCTAGAGGGAAAAAATTGGGTGTGGGAGGAGTTTGGTGAGGCCATGGAACAAGACTTTCGGTCAGTCTCAGAGTCTGGCAAACTGTCCGACGGCTCAGGATGGGGAAGCAGCTCCCTGTCCACACTGTGTATGGTGCAGATGAGGAGCTGCTGACTTCGACAGGGGACATCGTCGAGCAGTGGAAGGAATACTTTGAGGATCTCCTCAATCCCACTGACACGCCTTCCATAGAGGAAGCAGGCTTGAGGACGAGGTGGACAACTCGCCCATCACAGGGGCTGAGGTTGCCAAAGGGGTTAAAGTCTTTGGTGGCCGGGCCCCGGAATGGACAAGATTCACACGGAGTACCTCAAGGCTCTGGATGTGTAGAGCTGTCTTGGTTGACATGCCTCTGCAACATTGCGTGGAGGTCAGGGACAGTGCCTTTGGCATAGCAAACTGGAGTGGTGGTTCCTCTTTTTAAAAAGGGGGACTGGAGGGTATGTTCCAACTTTAGAGGGAATCACACTTCTCAGCCTCCCTGGGAAGGTCTATGCCAGGGTACTGGAGAGGAGAGTCCGACCACTGGTCGAACCTCGGATTCAGGAGGAGCAATGTGGTTTTCGTCCTGGCCATGGCACATCGGACCAACTGTTAACCCTCTCGAGAATCCTTGAGGGTTTGTGGGAGTTTGCCCATGCAGTCCACATGTGTTTTGTGGACTTGGGGAAAGCATTCGACCGCATCCCTCGCGGTTGCTTGTGGGGGGTGCTGCGGGAATATGGGGTATCAAGCTTGTTGTTAGGAGCTATCTGGTCCATATATGACCGTTGCAAGAATTTGGTTTGTATTGCCATCACCCAGTCAAACTCGTTTCCAGTGAGAGTTGGACTCTGCCAGGGCTGCCCTTTGTCACCGACCCTGTTCATAATTTTTATGGACAGGATTTCTCGATGCAGCCAAGGATCGGAGGGTGTCATGTTTAGTGACCACAGGATCTCATCTCTGCTGTTTGCAGATGATGTTGTCGTGTTGGCTTCATCCAACAATGACCTACAGGTCTTGCTGCGATGGTTTGCTACGGAGTGTGAAATGGCTGGGATGAGAATCAGCACCTCCAAGTCTATGGTCCTCAACCAGAAAAGGGTGGATTGTCCTCTCCGGCTTGGGGACAAGTTCCTGCTCCAAGTGGAGGAGTTTAACCCCTTGCACTCTGGTCAATTTTCCTAAAAACGCCTAAAAATAACATACCCAAAGTAAATCAAAACCTGTTCTTCATCCCTTTGCAGCATCTTCATGGGGTTGGTCTCATTTAAAAGAAAACACTTTGAATTTTTTGGCAAAACAGTCATAATCTCTCTAAGTGCTCCTGCCACTGAGTAACAGTCATCTAAACATACTCAACTGGAAGAAAATAAAGTTCGCCTGTGTAGAAGAGCTGGAAATAACGAGGCAGTTTTGTATCACAAAAGCAGAGTCTTTAATGAACAACTCTTCTATCTTGTCTCATCCTGGTGCAGAGCTTGGCAGAAGGCAAAGAGGAAGAATTCTGCCCAGCTCGCTGGTTAAATACAGGCACACATCCAAGACATGCAGAACACAAGCTCAAATCCCCCGTTATCTAAATCCCCATTAGTCCTGTTAACTCCTCCCTCCGTCTTGGGAGGTGATGGGAAAACCTCTCCTCGCCTAAGGGGGTGAAGGTGTCAAGTCTGTTGCCATGGCCACCTGTGACGTCATTGGTCTTCACACGGCGGTGAGATTCCTTTGTCCTTTCAGAGGTGTGAAATTCCTTTGCATATGTTGCCCCACACATTTCCACATGCTCTAACGTATGCAGGTATGGAATATATGAGTAATGTATACCACAGGCCCCCCAAACAACTAGGAAAGGACACAGAAAGATTCACAGTCTAGGGTAATTACTAAGACATACTACGTGTTACAGCTGTTGTCACAGAAGAAACTTCCAAGCAGCCATGCTCCTAAGAGAGTTCAGTGAAAATATAACAGCATAGTATAATCATAAGTCAGTCCTAAACTGTTGCGGCACAATTAGCGAAAAATTGCAGAGTGGTGTAATCAGTCCTTGTGCAGTCTGGGTTTCAATCTTCTCCCAAAGCTGCTGTAGGCTGGTTTAGGCGTCCTGCTGGGACCTTGTTGTGAGGAATCTGCAGTGTGGGAAGGAGAGAGATTATCTGTTCCCTGCCTGGGGGCTGAGACTTTTTCCTTGGGGGGTCTACCTCGCCGAGGTGCTCGCGCCAACTGTGCAGGTTCGTCTCTCAACAAGAAGGCAGGTTTGAGTCTGTCAATGCTGACCGTTTCATTTCTATCCCCATAATCAAGCACAAAGTGTTTGTCACCATTTTCCAGCACTCTGAACGGGCCATCGTATACTGGGCGTAACATTGGTTTAAGGGCTTCATGCTTAACAAAAACAAACTCGGCGTTTTTTAAAGTTTGAGGAACAAAAACTCGCGGAAAGGAGTGATGAGCTGGACCTTGTAGAGAGTCCGGTCCGTTACTGCCTAAAAACCTTGGGACTGGGAGGTGCCCTGGTTCTGGGTTTTCTGGTAAAAATTCACCTGGTAGTCTGATAGGCTGAGCAAAGACTAATTCTGCAGGGGAAGCATCTAAATCCTCTTTAGGTGCCGCACGCAACCCCAATAAAACCCAGGGAAGTTTATTTACCCAATTTGTGTCCGTTAATGAGGCTCTGAGGGCGGCCTTTAAGGACCTGTGAAAACGCTCGCGTAACCCATTAGCCTGAGGGTGATGAGCGGTGGTACGGTGAATTGTTGCCCCTAAACTGTTGGACATGGCTGACCAGAGCTCAGACAAATTGAGGCCCCCTATCTGACTTGATGTCTGATGGGACGCTGAAACGTGCCACCCAATTTGTTAGAAAAACGCGAGCGACTTCCTCCGCTGTAGTTGCCGCTAGAGGGACTGCCTCTGGCCAGCGCGTGGTGCGGTCTATCGTTAGCAGGTGTGTGAAACCCTGGGAGGAAGGCAGCGGCCCCACGAGGTCGACATGAATGTGGTCGAACCTTCTAGCAGGGATGGGAAAAGGCTCCAGAGGGGCTTTTGTGTGTTTGTGTACTTTGGCGCGCTGACAAGGAATGCAAGTTTTTGCCCATTCTTTTACGTTTTTGCGCAGGCCTGGCCACACAAACTTTTCGGCAACCATTTTGACCGAGGCGCGCACACCTGGGTGCGCGAGGGAGTGAATTGCGTCGAAAATACGGCGGCGCCAAGCAGCCGGTACTAACGGGCGAGGTCGGCCGGTTGAAACATCGCATATTAGGGGGGGCACGCCGTCGCGCAACCCTTTTTCCTCCAGCCTTAACCCTGTTGGTCCAGACAGGAGCGCGCGCACGTCCGCATCACTACCTTGTTCTTCCGCCATGGCTGCATAATCTATCCCTTCATGGATAGGTGCTGCATATGTGTTTGCGTTAGAGAAAAGCTCAGCTGCTGAAGCAGTGTAATCTGTCTCCTCGTGCTCTGGCGGTGCCACAGCGCGAGAGAGTCAGTCCGCTACTACGTTAAGTTTGCCCGCTACATGTCGAATGTCTGTGGTGAACTCTGAAATCGCAGCTAGCTGTCTTTGTTGTCTGCCCGACCAAGGTTCTGAAATTTTAGCCATAGCAAAAGTGAGCGGTTTATGGTCCACAAAAGCCGTGAAACTCCGCCCTTCTAACCAAAACTGGAAGTGGCGGATGGATCAATGGAGCGCCAGCAGCTCCCTGTCAAAAGTGCTGTTCAGTGGTACCTCTACTTACGAAATTAATTCGTTCCGGAAGTATTCTCGTAACGTGAAAATTCCGTAAGTAGAGGCGCGTTTTACATGTAAATGCCATAATCCGTTCCAAGCCCCCCAAAATTCGGGCATAAATTTTTTATAAATCATAAAAACGCATCAAAACATGTAACAAATACATGTTACAATTAGATTACTGCACAATAAACATAAAATGAGTTTAAAATGAGAGAATAATAAAAGAGAATAATAAGAGAATAATAAAAATTATGTTCATTTACCTTTTAACTGCTATCGTCTCATCAGTGGTTTTTGACTGACGTTTTGTGAAGAAACGATCCAAGGACGTTTGCTTTTGTCGGCTTGTAAGGGCTTCCTTTTGTTTTAATACCGTGCTGATCGTTGATGTATTACGGCCATATTCTTTGGCGAGATCAACCAAACGCATCCCCTTTTCATACCTTTCGATTATCTCCTTTGTTTGTATGGACAAAAAAACTCTCCTTCTTTTCTCCTTTTCTACTTATCTCCGTCACTTTCTTGGGGCCCATAGCGAATAAATGTTAATTCTGTACTGTACACACACGTAAAACTTTCACCTTGTTCTTAATAAAGTTTTGGAAAAAAAAAAAAAAAACTTTGTGGCCAATGGGATACCAGGAAGATGCTAGGCGATAGCCAATGGCAGAGCAGCTACAGGTATGTTTACGTTCGGTAAACTATGGGAGCTGCGAGGAGCGCGTACTTTTTTGCCTTTCATATCCTGAAATTTCGTTCGTAACAAGAGGCAATATTTTCCCGTTGAGGCGTGTCGTAACGTGAAAATTCCGTATGTAGAGACGTTCGTAAGTAGAGGTACCACTGTACTTGCGTTCCGTCGGGTTTAGCGATTTGCTAAAAAATGCTAAAGGTTGCCAGACCCCCTTGACAAGTTGTTCTACAACTGCCCCTATGGCCAAGTCTGAAGCATCTGTGGTTAGAGCAATGCGGGCCAAGGGATCTGGATGGACTAACATTGTGGCGTTAGCTAGGGCGTTTTTAACTTCCGCAAAAGCGCGTTCGCGTTCCGGGGTCCATTCGACCGCGTTGGAAGCTCTCTTTTTTTTGAGCGCGTCATACAGGGGCTGCATGAGCTGAGCTGCATGAGGGAGGAAACGGTTGTAAAAATTAACCATCCCCAAAAATTCCTGTAGCGATTTGACCGTTTGGGGCCGTGGAAAACCTTCTATCGCATGAATTTTGTCTGGAAGCGGAACTGCCCCTTTCGGGGAGACTCTGTGTCCCAAAAAATCAATTTGCGATACGCCGAATTTGCATTTGGCTGGATTAATTATTAATCCGTGCTCTTCTAGCCTCTGAAAAACGGCAGTGAGATGCTGCTCGTGCTCTTCCTCCGATGAGCTGGCTACCAGCATGTCGTCGAGGTAGACGAAAACAAAGGGGAGGTCGCGTAAGACTGCGTCCATCATACGCTGAAAAGTCTGAGCAGCACCTTTGAGGCCGAAAGGCATTCGCAGGAATTCAAAAAGGCCAAAAGGGGTTATAACCGCTGTTTTAGGAATGTCTTCAGCTCGGACTGGAACTTGGTGATAACCGCGGACTAAGTCTATTTTTGAAAAAATGCGCGCACCCGCTAAATGTAGTGAAAAGTCCTGTATGTGAGGAATGGGGTAGCGGTCATGCGCTGTAGCGTTGTTTAATCTGCGGTAATCTCCGCACGGTCTCCAAGAACCGTCGGATTTCGGAACCATGTGAAGTGGTGAAGCCCAAGGGCTCTTTGAACGTCGGACAATGCCTAATTTTTCAAGAGCTGCAAATTCGTCCCTTGCTATGTTGAGCTTGGCCGCGTCTAAGCGGCGAGCTTTGGCAAAAACGGGAGGTCCCGTTGTTGGAATGAAGTGTTTAACCCCGTGTTTGGCTACAGTGGCTGAGAATTTGGGGGTTGTGATTGCTGGAAATTGGGTGAGGAGTTGCTCAAACTTACCTCCTGCCGTGGTGACGTTGGCCTGCACAGGTGGTGGAGAGACTCGAGCTGAGCAAGGAATAGAAGCAAAAGACAGTGCATTAACCAGGCGCCTATTTGCTAGATCAACTAATAACCCGTGTGCACAGAGAAAATCTGCGCCTAACAAGTTAAAACTCACCGCCGCTACAACAAATGTCCATCTGTAGCTGCGGCCGTGAATGAGGAGATGCAGGCTCTTTTCCCCGAACGTGTCGATGTCCGAGCCGTTGGCTGCCACTGCTCCATTGCCCCGGGTGCCCATGGCTCGATCTGCGTGGGAGGGCATGACGAAACTCAGCTGGGCTCCTGTGTCGATGAGGAACTGCTTGCCTGTGTGTCCATCCGTCACGTATAACAGCTTATTTTTCTCGCCGAGAACCGCTGCCGTTAACGGCCCTCGGCTTTGGCGTTTCCCGACATCGTAAACTTGCAGGGGGGGGAACACATTTCCGGGCTTTCTCGGCGAAGCGGTGATGATAATAACAGACGTCATTCTGTTTGTTGCGCTTGGGCCGCGCTGCTGTCACCGTGGGTTGAGCCTGCTCCGTGGTTTGTGACTCTCCAAGGTTCGGGGCGTCAGTTTTGAGGTCTGCGGATGCCGCTGTGGGTGTCCAATCTCTGCAGGCGTTGACGAGTCGATAAGCCTCGTTGGCCAGCGTGCGGAAGTCCTGATGATTGTTGCACTTCATACTGGCGAGTGTCCCTCTCATGTGTGGTGGTAGCGTGCTGAGGAAAATAAATTGAAAGAGGAAATTATCATTGTCCTCCTCCTTGAGCTGCAGTAAATCCTCCATGAGGGTCTTTGGATTGCCCCCTCTGTGGCCGTAGACTGCCAGGATTTTTTCGGCTCTTTCTTCCGCCGACGGGACGTAATTCGCCACGATGGTCGCCTTGAGTGTCTCATACTTGTCCCGGGCCGGTGGTCGCTGGATCAAGCTTCGCACACACCTCGAAGTGGCGGAGTCGAGTTTGGAGACGATATGGTAGAACTTAGTATCGTCTGCCGTGATGCCCGCCAGTATGAACTGGGCTTCGGCTTGGAGAAACCAAGAGGCCGGGTCTTCTCGCCAGAAATCTGGCAGTTTAACAGCGACGGCGTTTGTGCACATCATCACTGTTGTGCCCGCCGGGTGAGAGTGCCTTGCCTCGGCTCTCACGGCGGTGCTGGAGCTCGGTTGAGCTCTCTCGGTACCCTCTGCCGGGGGGAACAGCTGTCTGCTTGTTCCCTCGTCTGCGTTGTCGCTGGCGTAAGTCAGATTCGCCGCGGATGAGTCGCTTGAAGAACGCCTCAGGTCCATACTCGCGTCAAGGTCACCAGTGTAGAAGAGCTGGAAATAACGAGGCGGTTTTGTATCACAAAAGCAGAGTCTTTAATGAACAACTCTTCTATCTTGTCTCATCATGGTGCAGAGCTTGGCAGAAGGCAAAGAGGAAGAATTCTGCCCAGCTCGCTGGTTAAATACAGGCACACATCCAAGACATGCAAAACACAAGCTCAAATCCCCCGTTATCTAAATCCCCATTAGTCCTGTTAACTCCTCCCTCCGTCTTGGGAGGTGATGGGAAAACCTCTCCTCGCCTAAGGGGGTGAAGGTGTCAAGTCTGTTGCCATGGCGTCCTGTGACGTCATTGGTCTTCACACGGCGGTGAGATTCCTTTGTCCTTTCAGAGGTGTGAAATTCCTTTGCATATGTTGCCCCACACATTTCCACATGCTCTAACGTATGCAGGTATGGAATATATGAGTAATATATACCACAGCCTGGGTGGGGTTTTTTTTGATACAGATGCTTGCAAATAACACACAGCTGTCAGATACTGGCTGGAAAATGCAACAGAAATGTAGAACCAAGTGTTATCCAGCTGAGGTCAAAATTTTGTAACAATACCACAAAAATTGAATATATTGCACAACTTTTTTCTCAGGTTGTTCCCAGGCATTTTTGAACTGTGCCAAATTGTGCCAAATGGCACAGTTTGGAAAAGCGTCTAACTTTTGAATGATTCAACATAGAAACTTGATCTTGGGCTCTAATGAAAGGTGACACTCAGGGCTGTGTGTGTGTGTGTGTGTGGGGGGGGGTTGTTTATTCATTCATGAATGAATGAATGAACGAACAAGCCCCCCACACACAAAGAAGCATGCCACGTAAAAAATGTGGCCTTTTTTTTTTAACAAGAAAAAATAACCTACAGTGCAATAAAAATACTAAAATATCTGCAATGTAGAGGATGATTCCCCCCCCCCCCGCTACAGAGGAGCTCGGCGCACAAAAAAACGGTCCGTCAACGGTTCGTCATGTGGCGATGACGCACCGTTGTAATTACCGATCGGTCAAAAGTCATTTTTATTACTATTTTCAGTGATAAAGAATAATTTTGCTTAACACTTAACCTGTCCACAACAGCAGTGTCGTTGGCGAACATCTGTTCCTCATTGTCAGACGAACATGAAGCTGGTCCGCTTGTTACGACTCGTGGTTCTGGTCACGCGACCCGGTCAAACCACGATTCCATGATTGCGGTTTTGCGCTTCCATGATTGCGGTTTTGGCGAACGATTTTTCAAAACAAATAAGAACAGTAGTAATAAAAAAAAGACTGGCGAACGCGACCGTTACACACAGCGGCTTACACAAAACAGATTTTACACACGGGACGCACGCGTTTCAATCGTTGAACTTCTCTGCTTCAATCGGCTCGTTGTATTCGCAGTCGTTGGTAGGCAGGTCCTTCTTGCTAGGTTTTCAGTCATTGGTTCTTCAAGGTTTCAGAAACCCAATTCAAGGCTCTTATTAGTCAAATGAGAGGTCAATCAAATCTAAATCAATTAAAACACTCCTTTGGCTTCCTGTTTGCAGCTGTGTCTACTGGAAGAACGGAAATGCAGCTCTTTTTTTTTTTTTCAGTGCGCACTGAGACGCACTAGGACGCAGAGACGTGACCGACCGCGGTATCCCGGAATTCAAGAGGTTAACTATAGACCAATCTCTAATCTGCCTTTCATTTCAAAAATCTTAGAGTTGTTGCTATGCAGTTATTTGACCACTTGAAGGTAAATGGTTTATTTGAAGAGTTTCAATCTGGGTTTAGAATCCATGATAATACTGAAACAGCCTTAGTGAAGGTCACTAATGACCTCCTTATCACATCTGATAATGGACTTGTTTTTGTACTTGTCCTTTTAGACCTTAGTGTAGCTTTTAATACTATCGATCATAATATTCTACTTGATAGATTAAAACACCATTTTGGACTTAATGGAACTTTGTTGCAGTGGTTTAGATCTTATTTATCTGCTCAGTCATGGAGTTCCACTGGGATCTGTGTTGGGCCCTATTCTTTTTAGTTTATATATGCTTCTACTAGGCAACATTATTAGAAAGCACTGTATACATTTTCATTGTTATGCAGATGACAGTTATACCTGTCAATGAAGCCAGATGATAGTAATCAATTAGCCAAGTTAGAGGCTTGTCTTTAGGAAATCAAAGCTTGGATAACATGTAATTTCCTGCTATTAAATTCAGATAAGACTGAAGTCATTCTAGTTGGTCCAAAAAACCTTAGAAATACCTTTTACAAATCAAACTCTTAGTTTGGATGTGGTTACTCTTTCTTTCAATAGTTCTGTGAGGAACCTTGGAGTTATTTTTGATCAAGATCTGTTTTTCAATTTGCATATTAAACTTGTTTCTAAGACTGCCTTCTATCATTTGTATAATATTGCCAAGATTAGGAGCATCTTATCTGAGTGATACTGAGAAACTAATCCACACTTTTGTTAGCTCTGGATTAGATTATTGTAACTCTTTATTATCAGATTGTCCTAAAATATCTTTAAAAAGTCTTCAGCTGATCCAAAATGCTGCAGCAAGAGTTTTAACAGGTACTAGAGAGAGAGATCATATCTCTCCGGTTCTGGCCTCCCTTCATTGGCTTCCCATAGAGTTTAGAATTAAGTTTAAAATCCTTCTCACTTACAAAGCTCTAAATAATCAGGCCCCTTTTTATTTAAAAGATCTGATACTACCCTATTATCCTAACAGAGCACTACGCTCCCAAAATGCAGGATTACTTGTAATACCTAGAATCTCCAAAAGTACAATGGGAGGCAGAGCCTTCAGTTATCAAGCTCCTCTCCTGGGGAACCAGCTGTCAATCTGGATTCGGGAGTCAGACTCTATCTCTGTTTTTAAGAACAGGGTTAAAACGCTTCCTTTTTGATATAGCCTATAATTAGGGAGGGATCATGTGCCCCTGAATCCTCCCTTAGTTATGCTGCTAATAGGTTTAGACAGCTGAGGGACCTCCAACAATGCACTGGGCTTCACTCCTTTCTTCACTGTCAAGGAAATATTTTTGCTGGTCATTAACATCTGTTTGTTCTTTCCCATAGATCGAGTCCCCATCGGGCTGTTTGGTCTCTACCTGTCTGTTCTTTTCGTCTTCTCTATCCCCTCACCCCCCAGCCAGTCGCAGCAGATGACTGCGCCTCCCTGAGCCTGGTTCTGCTAGAGGTTTCTTCCTGTTAAAAGGGAGTTTTTCCTCTTGACCATCGCCAAGCGCTTGCTCACAGGGGATTGCCTGATTGCTGGATTTTTTTCTGAAATTGTGGGGGTTTCCCCTACAGTTGAAAGTGCTATGAGATGACTGTTGTGAAATTGCGCTGTATAAATAAAGTTGAATTGAGGAAGGGGAGAATGGAGCGAGAGACTAAAACAGACTGACCGGAGCAGCATTTGCAGTGATGCAGACAAGTACTGGTCTGTTGTGGTGAAGAGGGAGCTGAGCTCTAAAGCAAAGCTGTCAATTTACCAGTCAGTCTACGTTCCTACCCTCGCCTATGGTCATGAGCTTTGGGTAATGACCAAAAGAATGAGATCGTGGATACAAGGGGCTGAAATGAGCTTTCTCCCTCGGATTGCTGGACTCACCCTTAGAGATAGGGTGAGGAGCTCAGTCATCTGGGAAAGGCAGAGTAGAACCGATGCTCCTTCGCATCAAAAGGAGCCAGTTGAGGTGGTTTGGGCATCTGATCAGGATGCCTCCTGGACGCCTCCCACTTGAGGTGTTTTGGGCACGTCCCACTGGGAGTAGATCCCGGGGCAGACCCAGGACATGCTGGAGAGACTACATCTCCCAGCTGGCCTGGGAACATCTTGTTATCCTCTCTGAAGAGCTGGAGCAGGTGGCCAAGAAAGAGAGAAGTCTGGGCTTCTCTGCTTGAGCTGTTGCTTCCATGACCCCAACCTCTGTAAAAGTGGTAGAAGATGGATGGATGGAACAAGGGGGGATATGGTAGTGGTGGGTGTTCTCAAATTTATATACAAAATGTATATGTAAATTAAGTACAAATTTTCAAGAATAAAGGTTCAAAATTATGATTAATAAAGGCTAAATCACAAATTTGTGAGGGGGGAAAAAACAGCCAATGAATGAGGGAAATGAAAATAATTTCCCCCAAAAAAGTTATAAATTTACAAGAAAAAATTGCTAACTTACAAAAACAGTCAGATTAGTATAATTTTTTTGTCATTTTCTCCAATAAATTTCCATTTTTTTGCCAATTAGTGAGGCATTTCTTTTAAATAATTTTAACATTTTTTCCTGATAAACTTATGCATTTTTACTGACTTTAATACAGCTAGTAATTTATATATATATATAAAATATAGCTTTGCTTCTTTTTGTATTACATTGACCTTTTTTGGTCACTTAGCTTCTTTTTTTTGTCCACGTTAGAATGTGGATGACCATGTGACTTTGACGTTTGATCTTTTGACCTGAGAAACCATGGTCCCATGAGCAGCCTGACTACCACTTCTGGTTACCCTAGCTTAATTTTCTGTTCTCCATCTCAGAGTGAAAATGATTGACTTGTTGACCTCACAACCATGGGCACAGGTGAGGCCCCAAGGTAAATCTGTGTACAGAGTTTGGTAACCATAGCTCTTCTGATAAACTATTGACCACAACTGATTTTTAGCTTTTATTACCCTGTGACCATGACATCTGACCTTTTGACCCCCCAAAATAGCCACAGGTGGTAGTCCCAAGATGAGCCTGTGTTCAGAGTTTGGGAACTAACGTCATCAGTTCTTGAGTTAGAGAGCAGTCGGGCAGACTTAAAGATGGACAGACAGACAAGGGCGACCACCCTATGTGGGTAATTATATGCTCAGAATACACATTAATTCACATAAATAACAAAACCGCTCAAAAAAGTGTATTGTAATGCTTTTGTTTTCCCCTTGCGGAAATGATCTAATGTTCCCTCGGTGCTATTAGAAGTTGAAGATGATTAAAGGATCAGGATGGTTTGTCTTCCAAAGAGAGAGATTCATTCAAACTTTGTAATTATCCCTGTCAGTGTAAGTGAATCAGTTTGTTTCCTTTTGATTTCATGATTAAGACAATGACTGGCAAAGCCTCCGTCACTTGGAGGCCTGACATGAAGGAAAACCATCTCTGAGTCATCGTTTCAGATTGTTTTTGTTTTTTTTTAATGACAGCCCCATTGCTCAGTGAGAAGTCGAGACTTTTTTTTCTTCTCCTCACAGCTGTTGTTTGTTCTCAGACTTGGCCGACTCTCTGCAGTGTTTCATAGGACACTTCTGTGCTGTGTCTACTTCCTGAAAAGATTTGGAGCTCAGCTCACATTGAGCTTCAGTATACTCACAGCGCCGTGTTGGGACTGAATGTGGTAGTCAGGATAGACTCAGGCCAGGTCCATGCCCCAAGGACGAAATGGCTTTCTCCCATGTTTTTTGATATGTGTCCAGTCAGACTGGAGTAGTTGAAATAATAAAGGAACCCAAATGGGTGAAAGAAAAGAGAGGAAGAAATAAAGGGGAGAAGGATTTTTATTTTTTGGTGGCAACGTAAGAGTGCGAAAAGGTCAGTGAGTGTTGGAAGAAAGTTCAGAGCAACAAAATAAACAAAAGATGTCATGAGCAGTTCTTCTGTTAATTTTTGTGGGTTTTTTATTTATTTGTTAAAAGCAGAGGTGTGTAGAGTAGCCAGTAATCACACCCTAGCAAAAGCAACATTATTCTATGACGTTAATTATTCAAGTAAAAGTTAGTTGTCACTAAAAAAGTTACTTGAGGAAGAAAGTATTTAGTAGAAAGTAGTGTTGGAATCTATTTAAACATATAACTAGGTAATTGTGCACATTTTTCAAAAATTAATTGCAATTAATCACAATTTTAATTAACTTCAGTTAATCGCAGGGAAACTGGGGCAGGGGTGGAGTGACTGTGCACAGGCACAATACATTTTTCCCCCCCTCAACACATGCACTTCTTTACCTTGGAGTAAGTTTTAGAACATGTTCAGTCTGCTTGCCATGGCAACCACCCTTGACCATACCTGGCAGTGCTGCCTTGAGGACTCTTATTGTATAAAAATTCAGTTCAATTCAACTTTATTTATATAGCGCCATTTCACAACAACAGTCATCTCATAGCACTATCAACTGTAGGGGAAACCCCCACAGTTGCAGAGAGACCCCAGCAATCAGGCGATCCCCTGTGAGCAAGCACTTGGCGACGGTGGAGAGGAAAAACTCCCTTTTAACAGGAAGAAACCTCCAGCAGAACCAGGCTCAGGGAGGGGCAGTCATCTGCTGCGACTGGCTGGGGGGTGAGGGGATAGAGAAGAAGAAAAGAACAGACATGTAGAGAGCAAACAGCACGATGGGGACTCAATCTATGGGAGAGAACAAACAAATGTTAATGACCAGCAAAAAAAATATTTCATAGAGAGTGAGGAAAGGAGTGAGGCCCAGTGCATTACTGGAGGTCCCCCGGCTGACTAAACCTATTAGCAGCATAACTAAGGGAGGGTTCAGAAACACATGATCCCTCCCTAATTGTAGGCTATATCAAAAAGGTAGGTTTTAGCCCTATTCTTAAAAACAGAGATCGAGTCTGACTCCCGAATCCAGATTGGCAGCTGATTCCACAGGAGAGGAGCTTGATAACTGAAGGCTCTGCCTCCCATTGTACTTTTGGAGATTCTAGGTATTACAAGTAATCCTGCATTTTGGGAGCGTAGTGCTCTGTTAGGATGATACGGTAGTATCAGATCTTTTAAATAAAAAGGAGCCTGATTGTTTAGAGCTTTGTAAGTAAGAAGAAGGATTTTAAACTTAATTCTAAACTCTATGGGAAGCCAATGAAGGGAGGCCAGAACCGGAGAGATATGATCTCTCTTTCTAGTACCTGTTAAAACTCTTGCTGCAGCATTTTGGATCAGCTGAAGACTTTTTAAAGATGTTTTAGGACAGCCTGATAATAAAGAATTACAATAATCTAATCTCGAGCTAACAAAAGCGTGGATCAGCTTCTCAGCATCACTCTGAGACAAGATGCTCCTAATCTTGGCAATATTACGCAAATGATAGAAGGCAGTCTTAGAAACAAATTTAATATGTGAATTGAAGGACAAATCCTGATCAAAAATAACTCCAAGGTTCCTCACAGAGCTATTAAGAGAAAGAGTAACTGCATCCAAACTGAAAGTTTGATTTGGAAAGGAATTTCTAAGGTTTTTTGGACCAACAAGAATGACTTCAGTCTTATCTGAATTTAATAGCAGGAAATTACAAGTCATCCAAGCTTTGATTTCCTTAACAGGCTTCTAACTTGGCTAATTGATTAGTATCATCTGGCTTCATTGACAGGTACAATTGTGTGTCATCTGCATAACAATGAAAATGTATACAGTGCTTTCTAATAATGTTGCCTAACGGAAGCATATATAAACTAAAAAGAGTAGGGCCTAGCACAGATCCCTGTGGAACTCCATGACTAAGCTTTGAGCTGAAAGAAAACTCATCATTTACATGAACAAACTGGAACCTATCAGATAAATAAGATCTGAAGGAAGTCAACATGGCAGTATTTCCCCTCATTTTTGTGACAAATAAGGGTGGTGGGTGTGAGACAGAGGGTAAAAGAGTTGGCAACACTGATGTAGTGTTGCTAACTGTACACTGTATACTAGCCTAATATTTTATTTATTAATGTTGCCTAGATTTAATAATCAAGTGGGAAATATTCTAAAAACAAACTGATGTACTGATGATATAAAATCATAAACTTTAGCCACCTTACCCCAAATGTCCACATAGTATGACAGCGGTATGCCATCAAAGTGATTTGCACACCCAGAATTGAATAAAATGTGGAAGAATTAAATAAAATGAGTTTGTTAATGGGCTTAGTCAGTCTGACTGTCTGGGCAGGCACTAAGTCAGGCCCATGAGTTCCACTGTAAGAGGAAGTGCTGTGGGGGTGTTAATTGGACAACCATATTTAATTGCATTATAATATTCCCAGCCCTAGTAGAGAAGTTGCTTTAACAGTGAGTGACAACTTTCTCACCAATTTTTGAGTTTTAAATCTGACCGTTTGCTCATCAATTTGCAGGAAGTTTTTTTGTTTTTTTTTTAGAAACTTGTACCTACTTTTTCCCCCATATGAATTTGCAAAATTTTCCACAATTTAAAAAAAAAAAAAACTATACTTACTGCCTAAATTTGTGGCTTTTTTATTACTTGTTTAAGACTTTATTCTTATAAATTTATTTTTCAGTCATAAAATTGGTACCGTTTGTGTATATTTATTAAAAAAAAAAAATTGATGTATTGATTTTTGTATTTGATTTTTGGGCTAAGTTTCGGGCTTTTTTACCCATGCAAACTTCCAACTTTATTATTCATACATTTTTCTTCACAACTTTATTCTTGCCAATGGAGAATGCTGTTCTCATTTGAATATATTAATCTGAGAAAAAAATGAAATGGAGACTATCCACATGTACCATCTAATATCATCCAAATCATATAAAAAATGGTAACAGACATTTCCTGTGCAAGAATGGAAGTAATTATTTCATCACTTAGATGTTACAAGCTTTCATGCTTTTACTTTAGCAGCTCAACAGATCAAAACAATCTGAGTAATTAAGACACTTGCTGCATGCTGAAATGCTGACGTAGGGGTCGCGTACTTGACTGGCTGATTGTGCGTACAGCAGCACCTCAGCCTCGACACCACAGACCCCCGGGCTGTGTTTGTCTTTAAACATTTACTTTCAAAGGATTAATGCTCACGGGCGCCAGGTCCTCTCACTGAGACAAAAAGGCGACACCAGGAATTCAAACACAGCAGTTCAAACACAGATCTTTGTGCCTTTGACAGATTTCTAAGGCCTCCATATTTACGTTTTAGCTTGGAACCCCTTGCACACTACTGTGATGAGACCTGATAAGTTTGTAACTCGCAGCATACAGCACACACATGGGCATGGGAGAATTTTGCCCCCCTTTCATGCCACCTCTGGTACCAACGAGGCAGCAAACTTGCATTAAAATTGAAGTTTGACTTGTGTATGTGATTCTTGTTTCAGGAGAACAGAAATAATATAATCCAGAGGGTGTGAAAGTCGACATCTGTGTGATTTCTGATTTGTTGATGGTGTTCATTGACCGTAAAGGGACGTCTCTTCTCTCTCTGTCCACAGCTGTCCTAAATATGGACAACTCTGTTGTTGATCTGGAGACTCTGCAAGCCCTGTATGAAAATGTGAGTATTACATGCTCTACTCCCACTGTATAATACTAGTATCATTTTGTTCACATTCTCCATAAGCTTTTATGACTTTAAAAGTAAGATTGTAATGGATTATTTGGACAATGGTTTCAGCAAACTCAATAGACCAAAGAGAAAACAGTTTCCCAAACTGAAATATATTTTTGCACTCTCCTGCCAATCTGAAATCACATAAATACAGTGTTGAGCAACAAACCCAGTGTATTATACAAGCTAACACCACTGACAGTTCAGGCTGATACTGACTGCAGCATTCACTTGGAGAAAACCTCAGTACTGTTTCTTTTCTTCTGTGGTCTGCAGTAAAAGTTTGATTTTTGGATCTGATTTCTGGTGACAAATAGAATGATTTATGGTTACACATTTCATGCCATGTGGGAGTAGCAGGCAATGATTATATTACAGAGTGAAACTAAAGGACAGCAAGCAGTGATATCAACAAAATAGCCAAAGTATTCAGTGGGACGTTAGTGTTGTTAGATTTTGGCTCTTTTCTGAGGGTGAACCACAAAACACAAATGCTATCCATCAAAAGATACCTTTCCAAGATTAGCAATGGCTCAACTTTTGTTTATACTGTAGGCGGAAAGAAATGCACATTTTAATTACATTGGTGTGTCTCTAATATAAAGCGGCCTCTGCGCTGTCAGTCAGACATGCCACTTCACTGTGAACATATTTCTAAGCCTTATTCCATGTCCCACTTGAAAGTGGTGAACTGAGGAAGTGTGCATTAGATACTAAAACAAACGGGTGAGCCGCAAGCGACTGGTATGTGTGCCGTTTGGTGACACCGCTAGTCATGTGTAGGTCCGTCTGCTGGCCTGGTAGTGAAGCAGTGTTCACGTAGTAAACATGTTTTCTGCACGGTGGTTCCCAACTGGGGAACGTGCCTGTGAAAAGGAAGTGGCACTTGAGAAACGTCAGCTTTGCACTACGCAGCTTTTCATGAAAGGGCTGGTGTGGTTTTCGAAAAAGAAGAGTGTGCACTTAGCTTTTCCAAGCAAAAGGACTACATTGTATCATATATTATTAGCAAAGAGTTACACAGCTGTCACCAGTACCTCCCAATATGTCCCCCTTCTGATTATGAATGACTCCTTGTGTACACTGAATACATATTCATCAACCTCGACAAAGGAAATGGCTCAGGGCTTGTTTGCCGTCAGGTCAGTAAATTATGGAACATGAAAATAAGCATGTTTTCCACATTTCAACTATGATACAGTTTTAAGATGCTGTGAAATTCCCGTGAATTGCTTTTTGGCACAAGTACACAGAAAAGGCCTTGACCCTTGGCTGCCAGAGGCATATTAATAATGTTGATCATGGGAATGAGACTGTGGCTTGAGACATGCTGCAGTTATGAACCAATGTGTCATAACTTAGGATCAAAAGTCTTCTAACCTCTCCACTCACCCCGAGACTCTGAGCCCTCTCCCTCTCCTTATCCCCCTTATTGCCTAAGGCTATGTTATTGAGTCGCGGAGCCAAATTGTTTCTCTTTTGTATTGCGAGTCTCCATCCTGTCTGTGGGTCTCCAGCCCCCTAAACCACAGTTGGCAGCACAGTCAGCTTGTCTCGAGGAATGCAAGGGGCTTCTAATGGTTACACCCTCACTTGCTGTGCTAGCAGCTAGATCACAGGCTGCTCTCGCTCACCCTTTTCTCCTCTCGGCCCATTCAAACGCACTCACAAACAAACATGTTGACCCAAACACATTTGCACATACCGTACGGTATGCACACAGAAAGTCAGCAGAGCATCAGCAGAGTTGCTAGGTCTGTGAGCTGCGGATTACAGCCACTGCTGTTCTTTGAACAATAAGCTAGTGCCATTAAAGGAGGTCACAGTGACTGGGGGGCGGGGGGGGGGGGGACTTCACCCTACCCTCTAATATGAAGCTGTAATCTGGTACCAGACTGGTTGTCTAAAGGTCCTTTTCTGCTGACGGTGTCTAAATGTCAGAGGTCAGTCGTAGTTCTTTCCAAGAACTTTTACACTATAAATGATCTCTTCACACCATTTATTTTCACATAGAAATGCTTTGGGTCTCTACACGATTATTATATGATGCAGTTTGTCATTTTGGGCTGATTCTTTGGCAGGTCAGCACCCAAAGAATTTCATAAATGTTTTTTTGAAAGTTGAGTGACATAAATAGTGATTAAGGCCAGCCTGCCTCTGCTTAGCCCTGTGCTAGAAACCTGGTTAATGAATACCACTTGGCTACCGCTAGAATTCTGGCATCACAAATATCATCCTACTTTCCTTTGCATTTGATATTCCACATGGGACTGCATTTCTCATGCTAACAGCCACTGCAACATGCCCTAGCAATTCAAAGATCACACGCTAATGCCTACTTGTCCCCAATTACGCCAAACACTGCTGGGCTCCACTGCTGCCCTTTGAAAAAGATCTGCTTTGTGTTAAATATATTTACACTTGAAAACATCTCGAGACTAGTAGAAGGAGTGCTTGCCCTCACCGACAGAAGGCAGCGGTGTGTAGAATACTAATCTGGCCCTCAGTGCGTTTGATGCTAGTGTTTGATGTTTTCCAAGGATCCATGCCGAGGCCAAACCCGAGAGAGGAGGATGGAGAGAAACAAAGAGAGCGAACAGATTGCTGAGGCGTAGACTTTGGGGGTCTAGGGGCTCTGAGAGAGTTTACATTTTCTTCCTGAGGATGGTTTTATTGTTTGGCCTGTCTGCATCAGGCACATTATCATCTATTGCCTTTGCCTCTTGAGAAACGGAGGGGCATCTTTGGGTTGCTTTCTTTTTGTCAACCACCTTGTATAAAACAGTGGTCCAAAGCCCTGGCAGCAGATAATAGTCAGGAATGCAGTCAGGCTGAAATTTGCGAAACTTGTGCTGTATAGGCTGGCATATGGTAGAGTTTATTTAGAAAACGTCATTTGAGGGAATTCTTTTACACCCAAGGAAATGTTTGTAGACATCAAAAGGGAAGAGATTTAGGAGGAGTTGGGGGTTGGGGATGTTGGAATGAGCCAGTCGGGGAAAAAAAATCCAGATTTGAAATATATAAGTTTGCAACTTGTTACTTTTTGAATAGCTAATATGTGGCACACAATTTTGCAGAGATCAGAGACTGAAAAATGTAGCTACTACTACGGTGTATATATACTGTGTATACAGTGGTGTGAAAAAGTGTTTGCCCCTTCCTGATTTCTCATTTTTTTTGTTTGTCACACTTAAATGTTTGAGATCATCAAACAAATTTAAATATTAGACAAAGATAACACAAGTAAGCCCAAAATGCAGTTTTTAATTGAAGGTGTTTATTAAGGGTAAAATCCAAACCTACATGGCCCTGTGTGAAAAACTGATTCCCCCCCCACCCCACCCCCCCCCCAAGATTACCAGAGTGGTGGCTTAGTTGGTAGAGCATCCGCCCCACACCCGGGAGGCCGGGGTTCAAATCCCAGCCGGGTCATGCCGAAGACCATATAAAAGCGGAACTTCCTGCCGTCCAGCTTGGTGCTCCGCAATAATGGAATGGAGGAGGGAAATTTGTGGCGGCGCCTTGCATGGCATTGACCCCTCTGATTCTATATATGTGTGTGATTAACATTGTAGATAAGAAAGACACAATTTCATTCTACTGGCTGTATGGATTTCAATGATAATAAGGATGGCTTATCCTTATCCTTTAAAACATAAATTAACTGTGGTTTATCACATCTTTGGAACGCTGTGTTCAATTTTCTTGCCATTTCTAAAGCTTTGGGACTCCAGTGAACCACAGTGAGAGCCATTATCAACAAATGGCAAAAGCATGGAACGGTAGCAAACCTTCCCAGGAGTGGCCGGCCAACAAAAAATTACCCCAAGAGCACAGCAACAACTCATCCAAGAGGTCACAAAAGACGCCACAACAGCATCCAAAGAACTGCAGGCCTCACTTGCCTCAGTTAAGGTCAGTGTTCATGACTCCACCATAAGAAAGAGACTGGACAAAAATAGCCTGCATGGCAGAGTTCCAAGACGAAAACCACTGCTGAGCAAAAAGAACATAAAGGCTCATCTGGACTTCCGGCGTCACATGAGTATTTTTTTTTAGATTTAGTATACTTTATTGATCCCCAGAGGGGAAATTGAGGGTCATCCATGAAGCAGCCACGATACGGCGCTATCCCTTAACCATTCACACACACATTCACACCTAGGGCCACTTTAGAGTCTCCAATTAACCTGACCTGCATGTTTTTTGGCATGTGGGAGGAAACCGGAGAAATCCCGGGGTAAACCCACGCATACATGGGGAGAACATGCAAACTCCACACAGATCACTGTTGGTCAGGGGCTGGGATCGATCCCACGATCCTCACGATCCCCCGGCCAAGGGTAAACTGTGCTGCCGCAGTGCTAACCACTGCGCCACAGTGCAGCCCATGGCTGTCTTTTTGTAGGCTGCCTTTTTGCAACAGCGGATCAATTTCTGCCTATTTCTATTTACTATCTGGCTCTCTTGCCAGCCTTTCTGATCCAGCGTCACGTTTATTCTATCCAAACACGTAGATCGCCCAAATGTCTCCTGAGCCAGCGGACGGAGCCGCTGTTTCAAGCAGGAGGCAGTACAATAGAGACCAACTGTTAGCACTTAACCGCCCCACGATGCTAATGCAAAAACTCGACATACCGGGAGAAATAAGACAGAAATGGCGTGGGTGTCTAGCTGGAGTAAGACGGCAGGCGAGGAATATAAGGTACAGACCCGTCCTCCCATCCGTTATTATGGGGAATGTTCGATTGCTACTCAGTAAGACTGATGAGCTAGCGGCTATCTCCCGCTACGAGAGTGTCTTCAGGGAGAGTAGTTTGATGCTGTATACTGAGACGTGGCTAACAGAACTAGCAACAGATGCTAACATCGAACTGGAGGGTTTCCACGCAATACGGGCAGACCGGACACCAGACAGTGGGAAGACAAGGGGCGGAGAAGTGATAATGTATGTCAATAACAACTGGTGCAGACCGGGACATATCACAGTTAAGGAACAGCACTGTAGCAGAGACATGAAGTTGCTAGCTGTTAGCATGCGGCCTACATATCTCCCGAGGGAATACTCACACGTGATATGCATTATTTATGCAAATCCGACGGCGAACGCTGGGACAGCGGTGACGTCATCCACTCAGTCACTGGCAGGCTGCAGACAGAACACCCAGATGCTCTTCTCCTCATCTCAGGTGATTTCAGCCATATTTCACTGTCCCCCATTCTACCCACGTTCACCCAGTATGTCACATGCCACACTAGAGACAATAAAACACTGGACTTATTTTATGCAAATACTAAGGAGACGTACACCTCATCACAACTCCCCCCACTCAGGAGATCGGATCACAACTTGGTTCATCTCCTGCCGGTGTACAACCTCCGGTCATGCGCACGGTGAAGATATGGTCTGAGGAGGCAATGGACACGCTAAAGGACTGTTTTGAAATCACTGCCTGGGAGCAGCTCTGCGATTCACATGGTGAGGACATCGATGGCCTCACTCACACCATCACGGACTACATCAGCTTCTGTGTGGACAACACCGTACCCACCAAGACCATACGGTGTTGCTCAAACAACAAACCCTGGATCAACCCTGAGATAAAAAACACTTCTGAGAGAGAAGAAGAGGATCTTCAGGTCGGGGAACAGGGAGATGCTGAAGTCCGTACAGAGGGAGCTGAGGAGGAAGATCAGAGAAGGCAAGGACAGCTTCAGTAAGAAGATGGAGGACAAGCTGCAACAGAGCGATATCGGCGGGGTCTCGAGAAACCTTAAAACCATTTCTGGGCTCCAGAATACCTCCTCCCAGGCCATGGGGGGCAGGGAGTGGGCAAACAATCTGAACCTGTTTTTTAATAGGTTTGACCAACCGCCCTCCCCCCCCCCCGACTGCACAACAACCACTGCTGCCTCTAATGTCATCGAGACCTGCTGTCCACACCCCACTCCATCAACACCCCCCCACTCCCAGCACACAGCCCCCCAACCTGACCCTCACTAAGACCCAGGTGAGGACGGAGCTGAGGAAGATCAAGGCGAGGAAGGCCTTGGGACTGGACGGCATCAGCGCGAAGCTCCTCAAGTCCTGTGCAGACCAGCTGTGTGGGATTGTGGAGCATATCTTCAACCTGAGCCTGAAGCTGGGGAGGGTACCACAGTTGTGGAAAACATCTTGTGTGGTACCTGTACCAAAGACTTCCCACCCCAAAGATCTGAACAGCTACAGACCAGTGGCCCTGACGTCTCACATGAAGACCCTGGAGAGACTGCTCCTTACTCACCTCCGCCCCCTGGTGGGACCAGCGATGGATCCACTCCAGTTCGCCTACCAGCACAGCATTGGGGTGGAGGATACAGTGATCTTCCTCCTTCATCATTCTCCGTCCCACCTGGAGAAGCCCGGGAATAAGATAAGATAAGCCTTTATTAGTCCCACAACGGGGAAATTCCAGGATTGCAACAGCACAGGGATAGCAACACTCAGAGCAACAATCAGAAGGCAAGAGAAGGAAAAAAAAAAAAAAAAAGCAAGCAAGAGCAGCTAATATACATATGTACATATTACTATAAAATATATATACACACACACACACACAGACACACAGTGCAGAGCATTGTAGCTAGATGGAATAAATATGTAAATATATAAACACCCACAGTACGGAGCATTGCAGCTAGGTGGAATAAATATGCAAGTATATAAACACACACAGTGCGGAGCAATGTAGCTAGATGGAATAATATGTAGATATATAAAAACACAGTGCGGAGCATTGTAGCTAGATGGAATAAATATATAGATATATAAATATAAACACACCCAGTGCTGAGCATTGTAGCTAGATGGAATAAATATATAGATATATAAATATAAACACACCCAGTGCAGAGCATTGTAGCTAGATGGAATAAATATGTAAATATATAAACACACACAGTGCAGAGCATTGTTGCTAGGTGGGATGAAACAGCATAACCGTCTATTTAGTTATCCTACATGGTATGATTATGTGCCCATACATATTCTCACCCTCCATAGCGACCGGTATGTTCCTAGTTGTATGCCGGAGAGGACCATTGTGTAAGTCTATTGCATCTTTTGCATTCAAAAAAACTATTAGTTTGTTACGTCTTTTTGCTATCTCTGCGAGCAGCCCTGCTTAGGTTGTACAGTCTGACAGCCGTTGGTAGGAAGGACCTACGAAACCTCTCGGTTGTGCACCTGGGATGATGTAGTCTGCTGCTAAATGAGCTCCTCAATGCATCCAGTATGTCCTGCATAGGGTGGAACTCGGACTCCAGCAGAGATGACAGTTTAGCCACCGTCCTTCTCTCTCCTATCTCCTCCATCGGATCAAGGCGTTGCCCCAGGACAGAGCTAGCTTTCTTAATCAGTTTGTTCAGTCTCTTCCTATCGGCTGCAGTAATGCCACTGCCCCAGCAGACCACTCCAAAAGTGATGGCTGATGCCACCACCGTGTCATAGAATGACTTCAGCAGCGCCCCTTGTACACCAAAAGACCTGAGTCTCCTCAGCAGGAACAGCCTGCGCTGTCCCTTCTTGTAGAGTGCGTCAGTATTGTGTGACCAGTCTAGTTTATTGTTCAGATGAATACCCAGGTACTTGTAGGATGTCACCATCTCGATGTCTGTTCCCTGTATATTTACTGGTGCTGTGTGAGAAGTCCGCAGTATAAAGAGTGAACAGGAAGGGAGCCAGCACCGTTCCCTGGGGGGCCCCCGTGCTACTGATGATCGTGTCGGAAACACAGTCCCGGGTTCTCACAAACTGAGGCCGGTTCGTGAGGTAGTCCAGGATCCATGATGACAGGTGCTGGTCCACCCCTGCGCGCAGCAGCTTGTCCTTCAGGATCATCGGTTGGATGGTGTTGAAAGCACTGGAGAAGTCAAAGAACATGATCCTCACCATATTCCCGGGCTTCTCCAGGTGGGACAGAGAACAGTGAAGGAGGAAGATCACCGCATCCTCCACCCCAATGCCATGCTGGTAGGCGAACTGGAGTGGATCCATCGCTGGTTCCACCAGGGGGCGGAGATGAGCAAGGAGCAGTCTCTCCAGGGTCTTCATCAAGTGGGACGTCAAGGCCACCGGTCTGAAGCTGTTCAGGTCTTTGGGGTGGGAAGTTTTTGGTACAGGTACCACACAAGATGTTTTCCACAGCTGTGGTACCCTCCCCAGTTTCAGGCTCATGTTGAAGATATACATCACAATCCCACACAGCTGGTCTGCACAGGACTTGAGGAGCTTTGCGCTGATGCCGTCCGGTCCCGACGCCTTCCTCGCCTTGATCTTCCTCAGCTCCGTCCTCACCTGGGTCCTGGTCAGGGTCAGGATGGGGGGCTGTGTGTTGGGAGTGGGGGGGGTGTTGGTGGAGTGGGGAGTGGGTAGCAGGACTTGATTTCTTAGAGGCAGCAGTGGTTGTTGTGCAGACAGGGGGGAGGGCGGTTGGTCAAATCTATTGAAAAACAGATTCAGGTTGTTCGCCCACTCCCTGCCCCCCGTGGCCTGGGGGGAGGTATTCTGGAGCCCCGAGATGGTTTTGAGGTTTCTCCAGACCCCGCTGATGTCGCTCTGTTGCAGCTTGTCCTCCATCTTCTTCCTGAAGCTGTCCTTGCCTTCTCTGATCTTTCTCCTCAGCTCCCTCTGTACGGACTTCAGCATCTCCCTGTTCCCCGACCTGAAGATCCTCTTCTTCTCTCTCAGAAGTGTTTTTATCTCAGGGTTGATCCAGGGTTTGTTGTTTGAGTGACGCCGTATGGTCTTGGTGGGAACGGATTTGTCCACACAGAAGCTGAGGTAGCCCGTGAAGGTGTGAATGAGGCCATCGATGTCCTCACCATGTGGATCGCAGAGCTGCTTCCAGGCAGTGGCTTCAAAACAGTCCTTTAGAGTGTCCATTGTCTCCTCAGACCATAACTCCACAGTGTGCATGGCCGGAGGTTGTCTGTGCACTAGGGGTTTGTACACCGGTCGGAGATGAACCAAGTTGTGATCCGATCTCCCAAGTGGGGGGAGTTGTGATGAGGTGTACGCCTCCTTAGTGTTTGCGTAGAACAAATCCAGTGTTTTATTGTCTGTGGAATGCGGTGAGGATCATGTTCTTTGACTTCTCCAGTGCTTTCAACACCATTCAACCGATGATCCTGAAGGACAAGCTGCTGTGCGCAAGGGTGGACCAGCACCTGTCCTCATGGATCCTGGACTTTTTCACTAACCGGCCACAGTTTGTGAGAACCCGAGATTGTGTCCGACACAATCATCGGTAGCACGGGGGCCCCCCAGGGAACGGTTTTGGCTCCCTTCCTGTTCACCCTTTATACTGCGGACTTGTCACACAACACACTGCCATCTACAGAAGTTCTCTGACGACTCTGCGATCGTCGGCCTCATCTCCAATGGAGATGAAGCTGAGTACAGAGGACTTATCCAGGACTTCGAGGACTGGTGCCATCGGAACTGCCTCCAGATCAGTGCGAGGAAAACTAAGGAGCTGGTGGTGGACTTCCGCAGGCGAGGCCAACCACTCACAGCACCAGTAAATATCCAGGGAACAGACATTGAGATGGTGACATCCTACAAGTACCTGGGTGTTCATCTGAACAATAAACTAGACTGGTTACACAATACCGACGCACTCTAGAAGAAGGGACAGTGCAGGCTGTTCCTACTGAGGAGGCTCAGGTCTTTTGGTGTACAAGGGGCGCTGCTGAAGACATTCTACGACACGGTGGTGGCATCAGCCATCACTTTTGGAGTGGTCTGCTGGGGCAACGGCATTGCAGCAGCCGATAGGAAGAGACTGAACAAACTAATCAAGAAAGCTAGATCTGTCCTGGGGCAACGCCTTGACCCAGTGGAGGAGATGGGAGAGAGAAGGATGGTGGCTAAACTGTCATCTCTGCTGGAGTCCGAGTCCCACCCTATGCAGGACATATTGAACGCACTGAGGGAGCTCATTTAGCAGTAGACTACATCATCCTAGGTGCACAACCAAGAGGTTTCGCAGGTCCTTCCTACCTACGGCTGTCAGACTGTATAACCTAAGCAGGGCTGCTCGCAGAGATAGCAAAAAAACGTGACGACCTAGTAGTATTGAATGCAAAAGACGCAACAGACTTACACAAATGGTCCCCTCCAGTATACAACTAGGACAATATCAGTCGCTACGGAGGGTGACAATATGTATGGGTACATATTCATACTATGTAGGATAACTAAGTAGACGGTTATGCTGTTTATTCCATCTAGCTACAATGCTCCGCACTGTGTATATATACTTATATATTTATGTGTACGTATGTATATCCACTGCTCTTATTTATATTTTTTGTATCTTCTTAATTATTGCTCTGAATGTTGCTATCCCTGTGCTGTAGCAATCCTGCAATTTCCCCATTGTGGGACTAATAAAGGCTTATCTTATCTCAGTTTTTGCCAGAAAACATCTTGATGATCTCCAAGACTTTTTTGGGAAAATACTCTGTGAACTGACGAGTCAAAAGTTGTACTTTTTGAAAGGTGTGTGGTCCCATTACATCTGGCATTAAACTACAGCATTTCAGAAAAGGAACATCATACCAAGAGTAAAATATGATTTTGGTAGTGTGATGGTCTGGGACTGTTTTGCTGCTTCAGGACCTGGAAGACTTGCTGTGGTAAATGGAACCATAAATTCTGCAGTCCCAAAAATTCCTCAAGAAGAATGTTCATGTTCTGTTAATCACCTCAAGCTGAAGCGCACTTGGGGTTCTGTAGCAGACAATGATCCAAACATCCAGCAAGTCCACCTTGAATGGCTTGAGAAAAACAAATGAAGACTTTGGAGTGGCCTCGTCCAAAGTCCTCAACCTGAATCTGATTGAAAATGCTGTGACATGACTTTAAAAAGGGCGGGTTCAAGCTCAAAAACCCTCCAATTGGCTGAATTACAACAATTCTGCAAAGATGAGTGGGGCCAAAATTCTTCCACAGTGCAGTAAAAAAACTCATTGCCAGTTATTGCAAACGCTTGATTGCAGTTGTTGCTGCTAAGGGTGGCCCAACCAGTTATTAGGTTTAGGGGGCAATCACTTTTTCACACAGGGCCATGTAGGTTTTGATTTTTTTTTACCCTTAATGATAAACACCTTCATTTAAAAAACTGCATTTGTGTTTACTTGTTATCTTTGTCTAATATTTAAATTTGTTTGATATGAAACATTTAAGTGTGACCAATCGTACAAAAAATGAGAAATCAGGAAGGGGGCAAACACTTTTTCAACATCACTGTTTAAGTGTAGACGAGGTATCTAGTTTCGAATACCTCAGGTGCAAATCCAAAATAACGGGACAGTTTTCAGAAAATTAGATCAAGAACTGCACTCGCATGAAAACGCTGCATCAAATCCAAAGCTTATGGAAGGACAGTGATGTGACACCAGAATCAAATTTCTGAAAACCATCATTTTTTCCAGTCACAAGTCTGGCTGTGAAGCATGGGTGTTTACCAAAAGGTATGGAAGACAAAATCACCATGTTTGAAAACAAGTGCCTAAGAAAAATATTAAGAATACCGTACACTAAATCCATGAATAACAAAATCAGGAAAATGGTGCTAAGTGAATGGCAAGGAATTACTGGAGAACAACGAAACAAAGGAAGTCTGCACCTGAACAATTCTGCAAGGAGGAACGACGGGGTCGCAGAGGACGAGGAAGACCAAGGGCAACGGTGGGGAGGAAGACATTCGCCAAATTTTTGGCAAATGGGAGGAAAACCGTCGTCCCTCGTGGAAGTTTTTGTGGGGGGGTGCTTCGGGAGTATGGGGTATCGGGCTTGTTGTTACGAGCTATTCGGTCTCTGTACGACCGTTGTGAGAGTTTGGTTCGTATTGCCAACACTCGGTCGGAGTCATTCCCAGTGAGAGTTGGACTCCGCCAGGGCTGCCCTTTGTCACCGATCCTGTTCATAATTTTTATGGACAGGATTTCTAGGCGCAGCCAGGGAATGGAGGGTGTCATTGCTGGATGAACACAGGATCTCATCTCTGTTTTTGCAGATGATGTTGTCCTGTTGGCTTCATCCAGCAATGACTTACAGCTCTTGCTGGGACGGTTTGCCGCTGAGTGTGAAGCAGCTGGGATGAGAATCAGCACCTCCAAGTCCGAGTCCATGGTCCTCGCCGAAAAAGGTGGATTGTCCTCTCCGGGTTGGGACAGGCTCCTGCCCAAGTGGAGGAGTTAAGTATCTTGGGGGTCTTGTTCACGCGTGAGGGGAGAATGGAGCGTGAGATCGACAGATGGATTGGGAGCAGCATCTGCGACGTTGTACCGGTCTGTTGTGGTGAAGAGGGAGCTTAGTTCTAAGGCAAAGCTGTCGATTTACCAGTCAATCTACGTTCCTACTCTCACCTATGGTCACGAGCTTTGGGTAATGACCGAAAGAACGAGATCGCGGATACAAGCGGCTGAAATGAGCTTTCTCCGTAGGATTGCTGGACTCACCCTCAGAGATAGGGTGAGGAGCGCAGTCATCCGGGAGAGGCTTCAGAGTAGAACCGCTGCTCCTCCACATTGAAAGGAGTCAGGTTGAGGTGGTATGGGCATCTGATTAGGATGCCTCCTGGACGCCTCCCACTTGAGGTGTTTCAGGCACGTCCCACTGGGAGGAGACCCCGGGGCAGACCCAGGACTCGGTGGAGAGACTGTCTCCCAGCTGGATCTGGGGAACGCCTTGGTATCCCCTCTGAAGAGCTGGAGCAGGTGGCTGGGGAGAGGGAAGTCTGGGCTTCTCTGCTTGAACTGCTGCCTCCGCGACCCGGACCTCCGATAAGCGTTAGAAGATGGATGGATGGATGGGGGAGGAAACCGGAGAAATCCCGGAGTAAACCCACCAGACACTGGGAGACATGCCAACTCCACACAGATCACTGTTGGTCGGGGGGGCTGGGATCGAACCCAGGATCCCCCGGCCAAGGGTGAGTTGCTGTGCTGCCGCAGGTGCTATCCACTCCCCCACCGTGCTGCCTACTACTATTACTACGCAAGATAATATTTCTGCGGAGGACAGTGACTCTAGCTGCTATGAACAAGAGTGGGGGTGCATTTACTTTACATAAGAATATTAGATTTGATGTTTTTGTAAAAATAACAAGCATTCAGTTGCGGAAGTTGATCAATAACTTAACAGTGTGAGCTGTTTGATCATCCCAACAAGACAAAAACGATCCTAAGGAAGCACTTAAAGTATGGTTTGCTGCTTTTTCTATAGCCAGATGTAGTTGCTTGTAAGCTTATGGTGGAATATAGTTCATCTGTAAACATTTTTGTAAATTTATTCGTTTTGCTTGAATGTTTAGTTGGATCAAAATACTGGTTCTGCCTAGAGTTGCCAGGATGTTCGTGAAAAGGAGAATTTTTGGTTCAATAAAGCTTAATAAAAATATGATTTTAAAAAAGTTCCCTTGTGGTCAGATCGTCATGTCAAAATTGAAATTTTGATCTTTTTGTAATTGCCGTATTGGACTAACTGACCTATCAGGCTGGTTTAAGGGTTTTGCCACAGGGAATAGATGAAAATGAGCTTTTAGCTATTTCTAGTACAATATAAAAATTGTACATTGTCCTGTTTGATAAAGGTAAACTTCATGATGATAATTAATCTCTCCTAGAAGCAAATCTTGACCTTCTGGAGAAATCTGGCAACTTAAATGGCAACAATTTAAAAGCATGCTAATTGCCATACAGAATTTCGTTATCGTCACGGATGACGTCATCACGTCCAGCCCTATATTAAGGGACTGACGGCGGGAGACTGCCTCTTTGGCGCGCCACCTCTAGTTACACACCAGCCTGTACTCCCAGGTAGCCAGTATAATAACAGCTCTGTATGTTCCACGTGCTACCAACTGTCTATTAATAAAACCACAGTTCAGCGCAGCCACCGCCTCCACTATCCATATCTCTGACATAACAGATGTCTGACACTATCGAGCTTAAAACATAACATTATGTATGCACTTGTGTTTGTACAAGAGCTCGATTAATTTTGGGTTGTTAAAAGCAGCTAATTTTCTATAGTACATAAAGTTGGGACAGCTCACATGATCAGCCTAACCGTATTCTCATGCAGGTCATTCTGGCTTTTTCTCTCTGAAATGACATGCTATATTTCAGCCAGTTAAATCGTTCCCAGTCAGTTCTGAGAATGAATATATAATTTCCATGTTGACGTCAATTTTTTTTGTTTGACAGAGGGCTCAAGGTGATGAGTTGGAAAGCATAAAAAAGCACATGAACACTGCCAGAGACAGGAGGACATCAAGCCACTGGACAAGCCGCGACAGGTAAGAACCAACATGTCTTCTGATCTAAATAAGTAGGTTTATTAAAAATGACATCTAATGAAGCGATTGATCCTCTCCCTTCCATCAGTTTTCTGTTCCAGTTATTCGCAGATATCCCCAACTTCTCTGAGCGGGTGTTCTGCATCCTTTCCAGTCAACGTTCCATGAGTGCCACACCTCAATCCTTCGTAAAATAGAAATTCTTCAGCGGGTCTGTAAGGTGAGCCACTGGCAGTGTTTTTCTTGTTTCATTCAGTTTCAGTTTCTGTCAGTCATTTGAACCTTTATTGTGTCTTGATCTTATGTCTGTGTGTGGTGTGTACATGCTAGACTCTTCAGAATAGTAAGTGTGTGCTCCAAGTGCTTGGCCTTGTGCTGGCTTTTGGCAACTTCATGAATGAGGTAATCGCTCTCGAGGGCAAGCTGATGGCTTCACCTTGGATATTCTGCCAAAACTAAAGGGAACGTTAAAAGCAGCGTGAGTAAAAAAAAAAAAAAAAAAAGCACAAGAGTAAAAGAAACCACCAAGAGTGGAGTCAAAGTTGCACGTTTGGTTAAAGAAGTAAAGAAATGTAAGCATGATGTTTGTTCTATCTTTATCCACACTATCCGCACAATATACAGTATCTCATATTAGACAATTAAATGTGGTTGAGATGGTAACAAAGGGAATATTCAACGCTTTATTTTAAAATAATTCACAGATTAAATAAAGGACTCTCCTGTCCCTGGGGCCTGAATATAAGGACCGTAGCCAGGCGCCGTTCTGTTTGTTCTGATTAAATATCACAACTGGCTCAGCATTCCCTTGGCACTGCCGTATAAGGACACAGTGGTTTGTGTTTTTGTGGAGGTGGACATAAAGGCATCCATAAAGAACATCTAACTTCCCAGCACCTCTGAGTTATGACAGCCAGCCCAGCGCGGTCCTGTTTTGTTGTGTCGCTCTTAATGTCATGATTTATTCCCAACTTCTAAGGCTGCCGTCTCCATTCTTGTTTGGCCCCTGCAAATTAAAACGTCCTGCTCCACAATGATTAAATTATTAAATAAATGGATTTGGGTTTATTTATTTGGATCTTTCTCTTTCTTTCAGGATAACTCCCAGAGTCTTTTGTCCTACATCGTTGCATACTATTTAAAGCACTTTGATGAGGTATGTTTTGGTTCCTGTTTATTCGAAACACTTTTCTGTTTTAGTCTGATTTGCTTAGAAATCCTTCCAGAGCCTCTCTTTCATCTCCCCTCTTGCCAGAGGATACCATGGCTTATCCTTTATCAAATATTTATTTTCCCTTTCCTCATTTACAGCAGAAACAAATCTCTCTGTCTTTGGCGCTCTTATTATTCTCTCTCTGTCTCCCACTCTTCATCTCCCGCTCCTTGGTCTGGCTTCATTCAAACCTGCAGTCTGTTCATTGGCACAGCATCCAAAGCAGTGCTAGTGTAAATAATTAGGTTCTCCAGATGAGATGAACTCAGTAGTGCAGCCTGCCAAAATCAACCTGCATGACACGGCTGCAGTGCTCATTATGTCCTGTCAGTAACTCTGATGGGAAGAATTGACATGCAGTTTCTGAATAGAGTTTAATGGTCATTATCTGTTGTAGTTTCATCCACATCTTCTCTGGGATGTTTGGACTGCTGATAAGTGAATGTAGGTCTCTGAAGACATTCATTTAAATCTAGCCTGCTCTGTACACTAAAGAGAGGCCCTTTCCTGTGTTGAGGTAGATTAACTTTGACATTGTGGTGTGTGTGTGCGCGCACGTTTTTTTTTTTTTTTGATGGTGTGTGTGTGTGCTGTCCTTTACAAGGATGCTGGCAGAGAGACGTCTGTCTACCCTCTGCCTGAGCCCCAAGACCTCTTCCAGGCCTCCCAGATGAAGTTTGAGGACTTTCAAAGAGACCTTCGCAAGTTGAGGAAAGACCTCAATGGTAATTGATATTCGGCTCTTAAAACGAGACCCTTTTTGAAGCTGTAAAACTGGTCACTCAATAACCAGAACGATGGCAGGGTCATATCATGTTTCAACTGCAATTTGCAATGATCAGAGATGAGTGCAGTAAGCAGTAACAACCAAGTTGTTACTGTATGTTAATTACTCAAGTAAGACTAATCACCCAATAAACAGTAGGAATAAAAGTTACTCTAGTAGTGAGCATAGCTTTAGTCTTACTCATTTCTGAGTTTTTTTTCTTTAAAATTTACATTTTCTTTCTCATAATTCTGTGATTATCTTTTTCTCTTGAAATGGTCATAATCATGCCAGTTTTTGATGGATTTTTTTTCCTATTGTAAATTTGTAACTTTTCTCAAATTTGTAGTTAATTTTCTCAAATGTTCTTTTTCCTCATAAATTTGCTATTTTGCATTTATAAATTTGCAACTTTTTGTGATAACTGCATTTTTTGACATTTGAAGATGACATGACATTTGCAACTTTTTTCCTCATAATTTATAACATTTTCTCAAAAATTTGTAACTTTTTCCTTTTTAACTTTTTTCTTATGAATTTGCAACCTTTTACTCATTAATTTGCAGCTTTTTTCTCATTAATTTGCAACTTTTTCTCATAAATTTGTAACTTTTCCTTAATTTACAGCCTTTTACTCATAAATTTGTAACTTTTTTTCTCATTAATTTGTATCTTCTCATTGATTAGCAACTTTGTTTCTCATAAATTTGTAATTTTTTATTCATTAATTTGCAACTTTTCCTCATTAATTTGTCTTTTTTCCTCATAAATTTATAGCTTCCCATTGTGGGACTAATAAAGGCTTATCTTGACTTTAGTCCAACCAATCTGTGAAAATTTCCTCTTAAATGTTTTAAATATTTTTGGGAACAGTTGTTAGCAATAAAAGGTTTGATTCTGCTGATCAAAGTCAAAGTTGAATTTTGCTTTTGATTCTTCAGAAAATAAAAGTAGCTCAAAGAGCACAACAAAATGTACTTGAGTAAAAGTACAATTTTGTCACCATAAATGTACTAAAGTAAGAGTAGTAGGCATGCTACAATAAAACTACCCACTAGTGTAGTCATGTGGAAAAAATACTCAAGTACTTGAATAATTGTAACTAGTTACACTCCACCTCTGGCAATGATACTTATGCAACCAAAAATTAAGTCCCAATTTATATCTATACATATCTCACACAGGCCAAAGCTAAAGAGCACCTAAAGGCAAAAATTTCAAACCTAACCAGCTATGATCATGTGGAGATTGTAGAAGCGGGTTAAAAGAGATAGCATCTGTTTGTCATACAGCCGGGCTAACTAGAAGCAGATGTGAGTTGCTGGATGGAGACTCTCCCAGTCCTGGTATACCTTTACTGTCCTTATGAAATGAAGATCAAAATATCCAGTACCTTTGAACACTACCAAATGTTCATCAACTCAGATGGAAATATCTTGCCTTGACCTCTGTCACTATACTGACCTGTAACCCACTAGAATTGGAATGTTTTTGAAAATATTGTTCAAAACATGCAGTAAATGAAAAGAGAAAGCAATGATTGGGACGTAAATTTAACCTCTAGTTTTAACTGAAAACGATACAAAGACCTCATAAAATACTGAGACTGAGAATAGTTTCTGTTACATAGTTTGGTGTAAAAATATCCCAGAGAGGCCGAGTCTTTTAGAAGTAAAGATGGGGAAGTGTTCACCAGTATGTGAAGGAATTTAAGAAATATTGTTTTCAACATACAATTGAATCTCATTTGAGGATTTCATCATCTCTAGTACAAAGTATTCTCATGAGATTCAAGCAATCCACAGAAATGTCATCACTGAAAACCAATACTGAGTAAATGTGAACTTTTGGCCAACAGACGGTGGAAATTTCTGCACGGGCCCAACAGCACCAGTGAACACTGTTTGTTACTGAAACTGAATCTAGCATTACAGTCATCTTTAAAACTTCACTTAGATGGATTTAAGATGAATTAGGTGGAAGCAACTTTAACATTAATACAGACATGAATAGAGGTTTATCTTTCAATTGACTCTTTATTCAAAATGGTTTCAAACTAGATTCTATGCAGCAGCAGGGGAAAGCTGATGACGAGTGATCCTCTGATTGGTCATATACCTGAAAACCAAGAATATACAGTGGGAGAAATAATTATTTGATCCCCTGCTGAATTTGTTGAGTTTATCCCCTAACAAAGAAATGAACAGTCCATTATTTTATGGTAGGTTTATTTTAACAGAGAGACAAAGATCAACAAAAAAAATCCAGAAATAAACATCAAGTAAGGAGTACAAATTAATTTGCATTTGATAGAGGGAAAGAGGGAAATACAGCGGGGATAATAAGAGCTGAACACATCAACATTTTTCTCATTAAACATATTTCTGATGGAGCCATTCACCTGAGATTTTCACCAAATATCAATAACAACCCAAGTAATCAATACATACAAGGGAAATCAAGCACCTGTGTTCACGCAAGTTATATTTAATAAAGTGGAATTGACACAGGGAGTAAGTATTGAACACACTTGGTGAAATTCATTTAATATTTAGTAGAAAAGCCTTTGTTGGTAATGGCAGCTTTCAGATGCCTCCTGTACGGAGAAACAAGGTACAGGCATTGCTCAGGAGTGATTTTAGCCCATTCTCCCACACAACCTGTCAAATCTTGAAGGTTCCGTGGGTGTCTTCTATGAACTCTGATCTTCGGTTCGTTACATAGATTTTTAAAATTATTCAGTCAGGTGACTGACTGGGCCATTCTAGCAGCTTTATTTTCCTTCTCTAGAGCCAGTTGAGTTTCCTTGGTTGTGTGTTTGGAATCATTGTCTTGCTGAAATGACCACCCTCCTTTCATCTTCAGCATCTTGGCAGATGGCAACACGTTCTTATCAAGGATGTCTCTGTACATTTGTCCATTCAACCTGTAAGCCTCTAACCAATGCCATCATTATGTTTTGCAACAATAAGGTTGCGAAGGTCTAGAGAAAGTTCTTTGTCACACCACAAAGAACTCACATGGGTAGAAGCAATCTGATATTCACAGACCTTTTTAAAGGCTATCAGTCATGACTTAACCACCTGAACTTTATTTGCATTGATGTGGGATGGGATGGCTTACTAAATTCTGATGGATTTCAGGTAGTTATCATTGCTTCTATGCCTTTTTGCACCTCTTTCTCTCCGTGTGTTCAATACTTATTCCCTGTTTCATTCCAGTTTCTTAAATATAACTTGTTTTGTGAATACAGTTGCCTTGATTTCTTTGTATATGTAGATTACTTGGGTTGTTACTGATATCTGGTGAAAATCTGAGGTCATTGGCTTCATCAGAAATATGTTTAATGAGTAAAATGTTGATGCATTCAGTACTTACTTGGTCTCCTACCAACCAGCAAGAATTCTGACCCACAGACTGGTTATGTATCAATGAGGCACATAGAGTGGTGTTAGTGTTTGCCCCCTTCCTGATTTCTCATTTTTTGTATGTTTGTCACACTTAAATGTTTCAGATCATAAGATAAGATAAGATAAGCCTTTATTAGTCCCACAACGGGGAAATTCCAGGATTGCAACAGCACAGGGATAGCAACACTCAGAGCAACAATCAGAAGGCAAGAAAAAAAAAAAGCAAGCAAGAGCAGCTAATATACATATATACACAGACACACAGTGCGGAGCATTGTAGCTAGATGGAATAAATATGTAGCTATATAAACACCCACAGTACGGAGCATTGCAGCTAGGTGGCATAAATATGTAAATATATAAACACACACAGTGCGGAGCAATGTAGCTAGATGGAGTAATATGTAGATATATAAACACACAGTGCGGAGCATTACAAATTTAAATATTAGACAAAGATAACACAAGTAAACACAAAATGCAATTTTTAAATGAAGTTGTTTATTATTAAGGGGAAAAAAGAAAATCCAACCCTACATGGCCCTGTGGTGAAAAAGTGATTGTCCCCTAAACCTAATAAGTGGTTGGGGCCACCTTAGCAGCAACTACTGCAATCAAGCATTTGGCAATAACTGCAATGAGTCTTTTACAGCGCTGTGAGGAATTTTGGCCCACATCATCTTGCAGAATTGTTGTAATTCAGCCACATTGGAGGGTTTTCGAGCATGAACCATCCTTTTTAAGGTCATGCCACAGCATCTCACTCAGATTCAGGTGAGACTTTGACTAGGCCGACTCCAAAGTCTTCATTTTGTTTTTCTAAGCAATTGAGACGTGGACTTGCTGGTGTGGTTTTGGATCATTGTCCTGCTGCAGAACCCAAGTGCGCTTCAGCTTGAGGTGAACAGATGGCCGGACATTCTCCTTGAGGATTTTTTGGTAGACAACAGAATTCATGGTTCAATTTACCACAGCAAGTCTTCCAGGTCCAGAAGCAGCAAAACCAGCCCAGACCATCACACTACCACCACCATAATTTACTGTTGGTATGATGTTCCGTTTCTGAAGTGCTGTTAATTTTACGCTCGGATGTAATGGGACACACCCCTTCCAAAAAGTTCAACTTTTTGTATCGTCAGTCCAGAGTATTTTCCCAAAAGTCTTGGGATCATCAAGATGTTTTCTGGCAAAACTGAGATGAGCGCAGCATGATGTCTGGCTTTTGAGGATCTTTTGGTCCGCTTCACTTTGTCAGGCAGGTCCTATTTAAGGGATTTCTTGATTGAGAACAGGTGTGGCAGTAATCAGGCCTGGGTGTGGCTAGAGAAATTGAGCTCAGCTTTCCAAAGATGTGATAAACCACAGTTAATTTGTTTTAATGGGGGGGCAATCACTTTTTCACACAGGGCTGTGTAGGTTTGGATTTTTTTTTACCCTTAATACCTTCATTTACAGTTAGGCCCAGAAATATTTGGACAGTGACACAATCTTCATGATTTGGGCTCTGCATGCCACCACATTGGATTTGAAATGAAACAACTACAACGGAACTGAAGTGCAGACTTTAAGGATTAATTCAAGGGGTTGAACAAAAATATATGATTAAACATGTAGGAATTATAGCTATTTTTATACAAACGCTCCTCATTTCAGGGGCTCAAAAGTAATTGTACAAATAAACATAACCCTAAGTAAAATGTTGCTTTTCAATATTTTGTTGAGAATCCTTTGCAGGCAATGACTGCCTGAAGTCTGGAACCCATGGACATCACCAAACGCTGGCTTTCCTCCTTTGTGATGCTTTGCCAGGCCTTTACTGCAGCTGTCTTCAGTTGTTGCTTGTTTGTGGGTCTTTCTGCCTTAAGTTTTGTCTTGAGCAAATGAAATGCATGCTCGATTGGGTTGAGATCTGGTGATTGACTCGGCCATTGCAGAATATTCCACTTCTTTGCTTTAAAAAACTCTTGGGTTGCTTTTGCAGTATGTTTTGGTTCATTGTCCATCTGTACTGTGAAGCGCCGTCCAATCAGCTTTGCTGCATTTGTCTGAATCTGAGCAAAAGTATATCCCTATACACTTCAGAATTCATCCAGCTGCTTCTGTCTTTTGTCACATCATCAATAAACACAAGTGACCCAGTGCCATTGGAAGCCATGCATGCCCATGCCATCACACTGCCTCCACCATGTTTTACAGAAGATGTGGTGTGCTTTGGATCATGAGCTGTTCCAATTCTTCTCCAAACTTTATTCTTCCCATCATTCTGGTACAGGTTGATCTTAGTCTCATCTGTCCAAAGAATGCTGTTCCAGAACTGGGCTGGCTTCTTCAGGTGTTTTTTGGCAAAGTCAATTCTGGCCTTTCTATTTTTGAGGCTGATTAATGGTTTGCACCTTGTGGTGAATCCTTTGTATGTACTCTCATGAAGTCTTCTCTTTATGGTAGACTTAGATACTGATAGACCTACTTCCTGGAGAGTGTTCTTCACTTGAGTGGATGTTGTGAAGGGGTTGTTTTTCACCATGGAAAGGATTCTGCGATCATGTCTTGCGTGGACGTCCAGGCCTTTTTGAGTTCCCAAGCTCACCAGTGCACTCTATTTTTTTCAGAATGTACCAAACTGTTGATTTGGCTACTCCTAACATTTCTGCTATCTCTCTGGATTTTTTTTTTTTTTTCAGCCTCAGGATGGTCTGTTTCACCTCCATTGAGAGCTCATTTGACCGCATGTTGTGTTCACAGCAACAGCTTCCAAATGCAAACGCCACACCTGGAATCAACTCCAGACCTTTTAACTGCTTAATTGATGACAGGTTAACGAGGGAAGAGCCCATGCAGCCTTATTTTTTTTTTTGCAGCCTTCTGAGTCAATTGTCCAATTACTTTTGGTCCCTTGATAAAGAGGCAGCTACGTATTAAAGAGCTGTAATTCCTAAACCCTTGCTCCAATTTGGATGTGAATACTCTCAAATTACAGCTGAGAGTCTGCATTTTAAGCCCATATTGATTATATAATTGTCTCCTGAATATGTTTTCGTAAACGGCTAAAATAACAAAACTTGTCACTGTCCAGATATTTTTGGACCTAACTGTAAAAACTGCATTTTGTGTTTACTTGTGATATCTTTGTTTAATATTTAAATTTGTTTGATCCCAGCCCCCGACCAACAGTGATCTGTGTGGAGTTTGCATGTTCTCACCGTGTCTGCGTGGGTTTACTCCAGGATTTCTCCGGTTTCCTCCCACATGCCAAAAACATGCAAGTTAGGTTAACTGGCATCAAACTGGGGGAATTCCAAATTGTTCTTGGGTATAACTGAGAGTGAATGGTTGTCTGTCTCTGTGTTGGCCCTGCGATGGACTGGCGATCTGTCCAGGGTGTACCCTGCCTGTCGCCCAAAGATGCTGGGATAGGCTCCAGCCCCACCACAACCCAAAAAGGATTAAGCGGAAGAAGATAGATGAATGGATTGATGATGATCTGAAACATTTAAGTGTGACAAACGTACAAATTAATGAGAAATCAGGAAGGGGCAAACACTTTTTCACACCACTGTAAATTAGCCCTATCCCTTTAGGAAAGTACTCCTGATCTCCTTTCATTATGTGTATAAAAGACTCCTGTCACAAAATCAATCTCCAAAGACCAAAGAGCTGTCAAAAGATGTCAGAGACAAGATTGTAGACCAGCATAAGACTGGAATGGGCTACAAGACCATCAGCAAGAAGCTTGGTGAAAAAGAGACCACTGTTGGTGTGATAATTTGAAAATGGAAGAAATATAGATAACGATCAGTCGCTCTCGAGTTCCATGCAAGATCGCACCTCATGGGGTAAGGATGATTCTGAGAAAGGTGAGGGATCAGCCCAGAATTACATGGGAGGAGCTTGTTAATGATCTTAAGGGAGTTGGGACCACATTTACCAAAAATCATTGGTAACACACTATGCCATAATGGATTGAGATCCTGCAGTGCCAACAAGGTCCCCCCCGCTCAAGAAGGCACATGTACAAGCTCATCTGAAGTTTGTCATTGAACACCTGAATGATTCAGAGAAGCCTTGGGAGAATGTGGTGTGGTCAGATGACACCAAAATTGAGCTCTTTGGCATCAACTCAACTTGCCTTGTTTGGAGGCAGAGAAATGCTGAATATGACCCCAAGAACACCATCCCCACTGTCAAACAAGGAGGTGGAAACATTCTACTTTGGGGACTGTTTTTCTGCTAAGGTTACAGAAAGTCTTCACCACATTGAGGGCCGATGAACAGGGCCATGTATCGTAGAATCTTGGATGAGAACCTCCTGGCCTCAGCCAGAACACCCATGATGGGTTGTGGATGGGTCTTCCAGCATAACGATGACCCAAAACATACGGCCAAGGCAACAAAGGATTGGCTCAAGAAAAAGCATATTAAGGTCCTGGAGTGGCCTAGCCAGTCTCCAGACCTTAATCTCACAGAAAATCTGTGGAGGGAGCTGAGACTTCGAGTTGCCAAGCGACAGCCTCAAAACCTTCAGGATTTGGAGAGTATCTGTAAAGAGGAGTGGACCAAAATCCCTCCTGAGATGTGCACAAACCTGGTGACCAACTCTTGGGGATCAAACTCTTATTTCCCTTGATCAAATGCAAATTAATTTATAACCCTTATTTAATATTTTTTCTCTTTTTTGGGGGGGTGGTATTCTGTCACTCACTGTTAAAATAAGCCTAGCATAAAAATTATGGACTGCTCATTTCTTTGTAAGGGGGTAAATTTGCAAATTCAGTAGGGGCTCAAATTATTTCCCCCACTGTATATATTTCTTTTAATTATCTCTGTCAAATATTTTGTTTGAGTGGCATTCTCAGCGTTCTATTTGCTAGCCTGGTAACGCTAATGCCAAGCCTAAGGCTACGGTCACACTGCAGGTTTTAATGCTGAGTTCCGATTTTTTTTATTTTATTTTATTTTATTTTTTTGCACAAATGTGACCCATATCTGATTGTCATTTAAAAAAAAAAAAGTCTGACAACCCATATCCGATTTTTTTTTTTTTTTTTTTTTTTTTCCCCCGCACCAGACTCGGGTCACTTTCATATGTGGTCCTAATTTGGACACGTATCTGATATTTTCCAAAGTGACTGCAGTTTGAACGGTCATGTTGTATTTCATTCGACTTCATCCTTATTGAAGTGAGACAGACGCTACAATTTGGCGGTGGAGGATGCAGCGAGCATGGCAGATGCAGGTGATTTGTGCTGTTTTTAATCACTCTTCTTCCCTTTATCACTGGATTGTAATTTTGCCGGCTCCGACTGCACAACAACTTAAAAACTTTTTTTGGGGTGGGGGGAGTTTGGGGCTGAAACCATCAGACAAGTAAGCACACAGTAACGACACATTTACGGGATGCTGCAAATTCCTTTTTCCCTGTAAACGGCACAGTCCTGGCCACTGTAATATGTAAAGTTAATACCGACATGACTGTGGAGCGGAATGGCCAGATAGGGGCATACGAAAACGCACACAGTCCAGGAGAGGGGAGTCTCTGGCAGCTTCTCCTTCCTGTGCAGGACCGGTGTTACGCCACTGGTGTGAGCTGTACGGTTTATTAGGGCGAGAGCCCTATTGTAATCGCAAGGATTATTTATTATTAACCTTATTTATACAGGTAATCCCATTGAGACACAGTCTCATTTTCAAGAAAGTTGTTTAGTCGATCAGTTCTTGTTAAAGCAGAGCTGATCACAGCGGTCATCTGGTGTGTAGAGGAATGAAGCTGGTCTCGTATTTATTTTGGGCATAATCATTTCCTGAATGATTTTGAATTTTGCTGCACTGCATCAAGGTGAAGAAGTTCTGTCCCCCTGAATCATTTGGGGCTCATTTTTACTTCTGTAAACACAACGCAGTGTCTGACGTGATGTTTTCTTCTGCGCATGCTGGTCACTTCATAGCTGTAGACCGTTCACACTGGAGTCTGATGGGGGTTGCATTTAAATTATAATGTGAACACCCACACAAAAAATCAGATCTCGGCAAAAAATCAGAATTGGGCATTAAGACCTGCAGTGTGACCGTAGCCTAAGTCACGCCCCCTCTACTTCCGCATATGGGACCTTAAATTGGAAAAAATCTCCATTGAAATGAATGGCAAGAGCAAAATTATCCTTTGATTCCGATCTAATTTTGCCACGAGTTACACGTATGTTTTTCAATTTGAAAGATAATTTTCCACATAGTTAAAGTTGTCAGCTGTCGTGTTATAATGGAGTAGTATTTAGTTTTTGTGAAAACAGTTAGCGGACTACATCTCCCATCATCCCACTTCACCAAACACGGGCATGGTGGGCTATTATTGACACCTCTCCTGTTTCCTGACTGATGAAATAAGGATCCAAAGAGGAGAAAAACAACACAAATGTATTTTGTATTTTGAGAGCTGGAGCTGATCCAGACGACATTTCCACTAGCACCTACTCGGCTCGAGTTGCCTCGACTACTCACCCCAACATAGTTTTGGTTGTTTTCCATTACAACTGAGTACCACCTCGGAGCGGGTGGGTTCATTATAGCACGGCGGCCCATGATGATGTTGACATGCTGATGTTTTTCTCTCAGAAGCGAATAATTAAGAGACAGCAAGTGCAAAATACAGGCAGAGCACGGAGTTAGCGTTGATGGCTAGCTTGCTAGCTCATTGTTCACATACAGGAGACAATAGCAATATCCTTTTGTTCAAAGTGAGCTTGCCACCAATGGAATAAATAACAAAAAATGCTTAAAATCACAAAATACTCACCATCTTCTATCACGGTTTACAACAATGCTGTGGCCAAGGTTTTCAATGATGCCGTGGCCAAGTCGAAGCCACGCTCCCTCCCATTACTCGCCGGTCAGTGCCTGTGGCGTCCATTTGGTTAAACCACTTCCAGTCTTTCAGCTGTTATGGTCCAATAATAAGCTTTTAATGTCCAGTGATACCCATGACCATCCATCAGCTCGGAGACCTCCTAGTATACATTTTCATTTTGAGTCGCTTTGTCTAGCTCCCTCTGGATTCTCTCGTCAGCCACCAAGCACAAAAAATTCGGAGCCTCGTCGTTGGACCACGGTGTTGATTTCTGTGTAGACATTTATCTTGTTGATTATCACAGAAATAATGAAAACTCACACTCACCGTTGCCAAATTTACAAATACTGGGTTTGATTCTTGTGAAGATGTCGCTCTCATGACTCATCTAGTGACGTTATGCCTTGACCAATCAGTGGCCTGCAGTCTGAGGTCACATTTTCAGCTCAGCTCAGGAAAAGGGCCGCTACTTCACCCTTGGTGCTCTTTGAAAATGTGACGTAGTTTAAGATGTCTGTGTTTGTAATTTTTAAATTTATATATTTTCCACAATCTTATACCTTAACAGTTAAACAGCCTACACCATTGTTTACGTGGAAAATTATCTTTTAAATTGGCAAACATATGTGTAACTCGTGGCAAAATTTGATCAGGATCAAAAGATAATTTCACTCTTGCCATTCATTTCCATGGAGATTTTTTCCGATTTAAGGTCCCATGTGCGATAGTAGACGGGACGTGACTTAGGCTGTCTATTGTGTCACTTGCATAGTCATGTAACAGATTCACTTTGCAATCCAGAGGGTCAGTAGCATGAGCATGCTAGTTGCTAGCTTAGCAGAGCTAATCCCCAGCCAAGGCGATAATGATCTAATAGGTAGTTGTGTTAGATGCACCAGTGACCACTTTGGACAAATGAGTAGTCTCCTAATTTGCCACCACCAGCTGCTCAGTTACCTGCTCTGGCATATCATTGGCCAGAGCAGTAGCTGGCTTCAGCAGGAATATACCCTGCAGCTACAAGTATAACCCCTGCCCCTGCTTGGTAGTCTTATTTTCCTCCTTTTTCCTGCCCCATAGTATAGCTGATTGTGACTGAGATTCTGAGCATTCATTTCAGAATTAATGTGCATGGCTGCTTTTGTGGATTTCTATGAATACTGTATATTAACGATTCAAAATTGTCATGATATTAGTTTATTCGTACACAATAGCTTTGCCTCATCAAAATTTTCACCACTTGGTATCGACAAGAATTAAAATAGGACAGTATTTCTTCCATGTTTACAAACCAAACAGTCATTGGCTTGACTGGCCCAGCTGACTGGTTGGATGAAAGGTTCCTGAATAGATGAGACTGGCAAACTTTGTCATTTTTCTCGAATCGCTCAGCACAAGGAACTCTTTAGAAGTGCTGAAGTGTGTAAAGGTAAATTTTGTGCACACATATAGTACAGCATGTGTGGACACGTGTCGGTGTATGAGTGCCTTTGTGTGCTTACTGCCTGACTGACAATTCCCCAAACCTGGTCTGTTCTCTATCATGTTTTATGTATCTTTACTGCTAAACCAATCAGGTTGCCTGAACCACGTTGCCAAATATTGTTTTTTCCTCTGCCTTAATGATTCTTTGGGCTGTTCATTATTTGCAATTCATAAAGATGGAGTTGCTCGCAGGGGAAACTGACTTTCGACCCCAGTGGCAGTGGCACATACAGGCCATTCATAAATACATCATCACATGCTATACCTGCATTGCCTAGCAGAGGCCGCTGAGTGCTCTAACAGACACGGGCTTCGATGACAGTTCCCAGAGGGGGGTTCTGATAGGTAGGCGGTGCAGAAATGGCCTTGGCTGAGCTGAAGGACATCAGCAAATAAGTGGATCGAGGGCTTGTCGTGTACGTTTTTTGGTTAAGATGCCATATGGTCTATGAATTACCATTTGCCCCATCCCAACCTCCAGCGTTCCCTTTAAGCATCTCATAGCTTCTCCACCTCTAAAGTCTTAAACTAAGCTTGTGGATCTGTTATGCTTGCAGATCGAGCGTGACAATAAGATTCTCCTGGGATCAGACCGCAGGCCTTTCTGGTTGCTTTGGGTGCCTTATTAGTCATTATGGGTCATTATGTCTCTACAAATCCTTATTCAGCAAAAGCAAAATGAGCCCATGTTTATCAAGGGAAGCGCAGCCAAGTCTGAGTGCACAGTAGAATTTTTAATAAGAAAAAAAGAGAATGCTGGTGAAGATATTAGTGCTGTTTTTATCTCCTCATCATAATTATCTTTTGCTGTTTCAGCATGCTCAGATGAAATGGGGAAAGTTTGCAAGTTGGCGTCTGAAGAAAACCTGGAACCCTTCAAAGGCAAAATGGAAACATTTCTCAATCAAGGTGAGCCGTAACACCGATGATTAAGAACTATTTTGGTTATCGCGCTCCACATTCTAAATCTTGTTCAAAAAGACCAAAAGCAGCCATTAATCAAATTCTGATAAATTATATATTTGGCTCATTGTTGACCAAAAGGCTTGTACTTGCAAATCATTTATCCACTGTTCTATAAATACTCACCAAATATGCAGCTTCAACAAATGCCCAGTTTACATACCTACTGTTTTATAGATATTTTGTAGCCTTTTAAAAAGTATATTAAAGCGGCTAGTTTACAGATTTGTCTAAAAAAAAAAAAAAAAAAAAAAAAAAAAATGAACTGGTTCATCAGCAGTGTTGGGAGTAACGCATTACAAAGTAGTGGTGTTATAGTAACGTGCTACTTTGTAACATGTTACTATAACACCACTACTTTTACAGTAAGTTGTTGTGTAACTTGTTTGCAATAACTTGTTGTGTAGCGAAATTATTCTGTAAAAGTTCAGTAATGTGTTACAATTACTGAAATTTTAACAAATTGGCTACTTGTTACTCATTTTATTATATATATGTGTGTGTGTGTATATATATATATATATATATACAGTATATATATACATGCGCGCGTGCACACACACACACACTTTTACACAAACGGATGTACAAACTGACCCTACCATATGCTGAGACACAGCTGTCACTTGATGTGACCTGTTGCAAAGAGGCGTAAATTGATCAGTCTGACCAGAGGAACAGATGCAACAGCTGTGTTTTTGTGGAAATGCACACATTATTTGTCCTTTCTCGAGGAAATATATTGGTGGGTTGTAAATTATAAGATAAGATAAGCCTTTATTAGTCCCACAACGGGGAAATTCCAGGATTGCAACAGCACAGGGATAGCAACACTCAGAGCAACAATCAGAAGGCAAGAAAAAAAAAAAAACAAGCAAGAGCAGCTAATATACATATGTACGTATTACTATAAAATATATATATATACACACACACACAGACACACAGTGCAGAGCATTGTAGCTGGATGGAATAAATATATGAATATATGAACACACAGTGCAGAGCATTGTAGCTAGATGGAATAAATATGTAAATATATAAACACCCACAGTACGGAGCATTGCAGCTAGGTGGAATAAATATGCAAGTATATAAACACACACAGTGCGGAGCAATGTAGCTAGATGGAATAATATGTAGATATATAAATATATAAACACACCCAGTGCTGAGCATTGTAGCTAGATGGAATAAATATGTAAATATATAAACACACACAGTGCAGAGCATTGTTGCTAGATGGAATGAAACAGCATAACCGTCTACTTAGTTATCCTACATGGTATGATTATGTGCCCATACATATTCTCACCCTCCATAGCGACCGGTAAGTTCCTAGTTGTATGCCGGAGGGGACCATTGTGTAAGTCTATTGCATCTTTTGCATTCAAAAAACTATTAGTTTGTTACGTCTTTTTGCTATCTCTGCGAGCAGCCCTGCTTAGGTTGTACAGTCTGACAGCCGTTGGTAGGAAGGACCTACGAAACCTCTCGGTTGTGCACCTGGGATGATGTAGTCTGCTGCTAAATGAGCTCCTCAGTGCATTCAGTATGTCCTGCATAGGGTGGAACTCGGACTCCAGCAGAGATGACAGTTTAGCCACCGTCCTTCTCTCTCCTATCTCCTCCATCGGATCAAGGCGCTGCCCCAGGACAGAGCTAGCTTTCTTAATCAGTTTGTTCAGTCTCTTCCTATCGGCTGCAGTAATGCCACTGCCCCAGCAGACCACTCCAAAAGTGATGGCTGATGCCACCACCGTGTCATAGAATGACTTCAGCAGCGCCCCTTGTACACCAAAAGACCTGAGTCTCCTCAGCAGGAACAGCCTGCGCTGTCCCTTCTTGTAGAGTGCATCAGTATTGTGTGACCAGTCTAGTTTATTGTTCAGATGAATACCCAGGTACTTATAGGATGTCACCATCTCGATGTCTGTTCCCTGTATATTTACTGGTACTGTGAGGGGCTGCCCATGCCTGCGGCAGTCCACCACCAGCTCCTTAGTTTTCCTCGCGTTGATCTGGAGGCAGTTCCGATGGCACCAGTCCACGAAGTCCTGGATAAGCCCTCTGTACTCAGCTTCATCTCCATTGGAGATGAGGCCAACGATCGCAGAGTCATCAGAGAACTTCTGTAGATGGCAGTGTGTTGTGTTGTGTGAGAAGTCCGCAGTATAAAGAGTGAACAGGAAGGGAGCCAGCACCGTTCCCTGGGGGGGCCCCCGTGCTACTGATGATCGTGTCGGACACACAGTCCCGGGTTCTCACAAACTGAGGCCGGTTCGTGAGGTAGTCCAGGATCCATGATGACAGGTGCTGGTCCACCCCTGCGCGCAGCAGCTTGTCCTTCAGGATCATCGGTTGGATGGTGTTGAAAGCACTGGAGAAGTCAAAGAACATGATCCTCACCATATTCCCGGGCTTCTCCAGGTGGGACAGAGAACGGTGAAGGAGGAAGATCACCGCATCCTCCACCCCAATGCCATGCTGGTAGGCGAACTGGAGTGGATCCATCGCTGGTTCCACCAGGGGGCGGAGGTGAGCAAGGAGCAGTCTCTCCAGGGTCTTCATCAAGTGGGACGTCAAGGCCACCGGTCTGTAGCTGTTCAGGTCTTTGGGGTGGGAAGTTTTTGGTACAGGTACCACACAAGATGTTTTCCACAGCTGTGGTACCCTCCCCAGTTTCAGGCTCATGTTGAAGATATACGTCACAATCCCACACAGCTGGTCTGCACAGGACTTGAGGAGCTTTGCGCTGATGCCGTCCGGTCCCGGCGCCTTCCTCGCCTTGATCTTCCTCAGCTCCGTCCTCACCTGGGTCCTGGTCAGGGTCAGGATGGGGGGCTGTGTGTTGGGAGTGGGGGGGTGTTGGTGGAGTGGGGAGTGGGCAGCAGGACTTGATTTCTTTAGAGGCAGCAGTGGTTGTTGTGCAGTCAGGGGGAGGGCGGTTGGTCAAATCTATTGAAAAACAGATTCAGGTTGTTCGCCCACTCCCTGCCCCCTGTGGCCTGGGGGGGGGTATTCTGGAGCCCCGAGATGGTTTTGAGGTTTCTCCAGACCCCGCTGATGTCGCTCTGTTGCAGCTTGTCCTCCATCTTCTTCCTGAAGCTGTCCTTGCCTTCTCTGATCTTTCTCCTCAGCTCCCTCTGTACGGACTTCAGCATCTCCCTGTTCCCCGACCTGAAGATCCTCTTCTTCTCTCTCAGAAGTGTTTTTATCTCAGGGTTGATCCAGGGTTTGTTGTTTGAGTGACGCCGTATGGTCTTGGTGGGAACGGATTTGTCCACACAGAAGCTGAGGTAGCCCGTGAAGGTGTGAATGAGGCCATCGATGTCCTCACCATGTGGATCGCAGAGCTGCTTCCAGGCGGTGGCTTCAAAACAGCCCTTTAGGGTGTCCATTGTCTCCTCAGACCATAACTCCACAGTGTGCATGGCCGGAGGTTGTCTGTGCACTAGGGGTTTGTACACCGGCCGGAGATTAACCAAGTTGTGATCCGATCTCCCGAGTGGGGGGAGTTGTGATGAGGTGTACGCCTCCTTAGTGTTTGCGTAGAATAAATCCAGTGTTTTATTGTCTCTAGTGTGGCATGTGACATACTGGGTGAACGTGGGTAGAATGGGAGACAGTGAAACATGGTTGAAATCGCCTGAGATGAGGAGAAGAGCATCTGGGTGTTCTGTCTGCAGCCTGCTGGTTACTGAATGGATGACGTCACGTGCTGTCCCAGCGTTCGCCGTCGGATTTGCATAAACAACAATGCAGATCACGTGTGAGTGTTCTCTCGGGAGATATGTAGGCCTCATGCTAACAGCTAGCAACTCAATGTCTTTGCTGCAGTGTCGTTGTTTAACAGTGATATGTCCCGGTCTGCACCAGTTGTTGTTAACATACATTATCACTCCACCGCCCCTAGCCTTGCCACTGTCTGGTGTTCGGTCAGCTCGTATCATGTGAAAACCCTCCAGCTCAATGTTAGCATCTGCTGCTAGTTCAGTTAGCCACGTCTCAGTAAACAAAAGGAGAGAGCACTCCCGGTATGTGCTATCATAACGGGAGATAGCCGCTAGCTCATCTAACTTTCCCAGTATCGACCGTACATTTCCCATGACAACAGATGGAAGGGAGGGTCTGTACCTTATATTTTTTGTCCTCCACCTTACTCCAGCCCGGCAGCCGCGGCGTTTTCGCCTCAGTTCTCTCGGTATGTCGAGTTTTTCCAATGGGACCGGGTGGCGGTTGAATGCTAGCAGCTGTTCTCTGCTGTATCGTATCCTGCTATAAACAGTGGCTCCGTCCACCGGCTCAGGAGACATTTAGGACGATCTGTGTGTCCGTGATATAAGTGGGGTGAAAAAAAAAAAAGACGGATCAAAAGAGAGAGGAAGGGAAAAAGACTCGGAATCGAGCCGCTGTTGCAAAAGGCAGCCGACTGGTGTGGCGCCGAGAGAAAAAAAAAAAAAAAAAAAAAAAAACTTTTCTGCTGCTCACAGACAGAAAAATAAAAAGCGATGGCGAGAACCAAGCAGACCGCCCGTAAATCTACTGGAGGAAAAGCCCCCAGGAAGCAGCTGGCCACCAAGGCTGCTCGGAAAAGCGCTCCGGCCACCGGCGGAGTGAAGAAGCCTCACCGTTACAGGCCCGGTACCGTGGCTCTGAGAGAGATCCGTCGCTACCAGAAATCCACGGAGCTGCTCATCCGTAAGCTGCCCTTCCAGCGCCTGGTCAGGGAGATCGCTCAGGACTTCAAGACGGACCTGCGCTTCCAGAGCTCCGCCGTCATGGCTCTGCAGGAGGCCAGCGAGGCCTACCTGGTGGGTCTCTTCGAGGACACCAACCTGTGCGCCATCCACGCCAAGAGGGTCACCATCATGCCCAAAGACATCCAGCTGGCCCGCCGCATCCGCGGAGAGAGAGCTTAGACTTTCTGCTGCACATCCACCAACCACAGGTGTGGTTGGTGGATGTGCTAGTGAAGAGACCCACTCCACATCAGAAAATAGTAACTCAAATTTTCAGAAGTGTCTGAACAACAAGAAGCTCTGACAAAGCTAGTTGCTAAGGAATGGCTAGCGCCACTACCACTGTTGATATGGAGCTACTTTATCTGAGCAGCCATGGCTGGATTTCAAACACAGGTATGCACCTGGCCAGTTTGTGACCCAGTAAGAATTAAACTGACTGATTGCCAGATACATTGTTAAAGAGTGAAGAGATGCCATCGCCTTGTCAACAGTCTGTTACCTTCAGACAGCTGAGACTGTGAGCCACTGGCCCACTGCAGATAAAGATTATTTAAAAATGGATTTTGATCTCCAAAAGACATTTGAAGACTGGGTCATGTCTCTGTCACAGCAGACATTTGGGTTGTGGATACTGAACGTTTTCTTTAAGGTCACTGCACATTGGATTCACCCATGTCATGAAGGCAAGATAAACATGGACAGTTTTATGTCCCTCACACTGGAACATGCACAGCAACACCAGCATCAAAGACTGTCTGAAGATCTGTCTGAAACCTTCTGTTTTCAGCTTTATATTAATAATCATAAGCCCTTAATGTAATTTATTAATTAAATTATCTTGCTAGCAGCACCACAGCAACTCACCCTTGGCCGGGGGATCCCGGGTTTGATCCCAGCCCCCGACCAACAGGGATCTGTGTGGAGTTTGCATGTTCTCCCCGTGTCTGCGTGGGTTTACTCTGGAATTTCTCCGGTTTCCTCCCACAGGCCAAAAACATGCAAGTTAGGTTAATTGGCATCAACTGGGGATTCTAAATTGCCCTTAGGTATGACTGTGAGAGTGAATTGTTGTCTGTCTCTCTGTGTTGGCCCTGCGATGGACTGGCGATCTGTCCAGGGTGTACCCTGCCTCTCGCCCAAGGATGCTGGGATAGGCTCCAGCCCCCCGCGACCCGAAAAGGATTAAGCGGAAGAAGATGGATGGAAATTATCTTGCTATGTGTGCAAGAGGATTTAAGTATGCATTTAAAGTAAAGTTAAGGTTACTTTCCAAAGTAGCTAATTTTATCATGCAGTAATTGGTAAAGTAACTCAGTTATTTTTGAAGAGAAGTATGTATAACTCTAATTAGTTACTAATTTTGACCAACTTCCTAACGCTGCTCATCAGTTAGAACAATGCAAGATGTCTGTCTGAAGACACATTTCACATCTGCTTCAGACCATTTTATGCTTCGTACACACAAACAACGGTTCACTCAGCATTGTTTCCATAGGGACTTCCGTTTGTCCCGGTGTGTATTGAATAACTCTCCCCTATTGTTTCAAGCTTGTCTGTCTGTTGTGACGGATTATGACTACACTTAGAAACAGTTTTTTTCTTAGTATACTATATACCTCCCTTTTAAGTACATCTTGCTTTGCCTCAAGAGAAAGCTGGCATACAGTGAGCGTGCAAGAGAACCTGTTGAACTGACTGCAGAAAATTGATGCATGATTTTTGAGAAGATATGACAGGGAGCAGTGGACTTTTTGATCTGTAATATTGTAAAAACTCATTGAAAACCTACCAGATGTCATGGTTAAAGTTGTATGTCCATAAACTGTTAACTACACTAGTATTAGAATATTATTGTTGACTTTAAATGTGTTTTGTTTTTTCCCCAAAGTAAATTGATTGAATTACCCTTTTTGGTGTACCCCTGTTTTTAACCATTGTTGTTGTATATTCGGTCTTTCTGAAGCACCCAGCTCACAGGCCTCTTCCCAACTGCTTTTGTATTCAAATGAGAATGTAATATATAGCATATGTTCCTCAGCAGTTATGCTCACTGTCCATTTTAAAGGAAGTGTGCAGATGAAAGCATCTCTCCCTTTTCCACCTCTACCCTTTTATTTTCCTCCATCTCTGTGTTTGAGAGAAATATGGGAGTGCTCTCTTTGATGCAAATGATGAGGTTTTCCTCTGAGACCAGAAATGTAAGCACTGTAACATGGACATGTGACTCAGAAGGCTCCAGACGGGATTCTTGGGGTTCCTCCACTGCAGTATGAAGAAAAAAGGGGGAAAAAAAACAGCCAAATGTCTTATTTTTGTTATTTCTGTAATTTCTAAGAGGCCTGGGGTTAAACTGTTTCTGGCTCCACAGTTTAAACCGCTTTTGTTTATTTTCTGACCATGAAACTAACCACAGAATAACAGTGGGAGCGGACTTGTTAGAGATTGGCTGTTTGGTCTAGCTCGATTTTCTCCACTCGCTTCACAAATTCTCATGCATGCAGGCTTTTGATGGAGTCAATATGACGAGGAAGAGAGCAAAGGTTTCTGTTTCTGATGGACACAGAGATTAGTAGTAAAACTATTGACAAACATTGGTTACAGATGCATTTTTCTACTGCACTGCCTAAGTCATCACACATTTTAAGCCAACCCCCACAAACTTCACATTCTGAGGGTTACAGAAGGGCTTTGAAAATTGTCCTAACGTGACATTTGAATAATTCTTCAGAAAAACATTAACATAAGGGAGCTCAATAATTGTTTACTATTACACCATAAACATTTTCTGCTTACATTACAAATAATATACAGTGTGGAAGATGAAAGCAGACGAGGCAATGAGCTGGACGACACATGAACTTTATTCACCTTCCAACATCAAGTACAGAAAATACTCTATCTGGGTCTCTGGGCGCCTCCTTTTTATAACCTTTATTTCTACCCCATGAGACCCAGGGAGCCAAGAACAATACTCTGTGCACAAAGACATGCATGGAACATTAACATCATAACACCCTCTCTTCCTCTCGTGACTGCTGTCTCCTGAATTCCCCGGGGGCAGACAGTCCTTTCTGATACTTCTGAGACCCCCCCCCCCCCCCCGGTGCCACTTCCTCCTTGAGTCCTTTGTTCCATCTCCCCCCGGCTTCCAACTGTAGGTGGAGAACCCCCCACACAGTGCCACCATACAGCCCCCCGTCCTTTGGGCTTCAGGTTCAGGTTACTTTATTTGTACCCGTAGGTAGATTTGTTTTGCAGTCTGGTGACATCCATATTTACAAGCCACTAATTACATTCAACATAGACACAAACACAGGCACACATCTTACAAAATAGGTAAATATAAAATATGTACAATATAATTTTTATAGCTTGTTCAACTCTTTGACAGCAGCAGGGACAAAGCTGTTTTTGTAGCGCTGGGTTTTGCTTTTTGGGACAGCAAACCTCCGTCTGGAGGGAAGAAGCTGAAAGTTGCAGTGCAAAGGGTGGGAGTCATCATTTAAAATAGTCAGCCATCCTCTGTACCTGTCTGGTGTACAGGGATGTCAGGCTCAGCTGTGACTCACCAAGCAAACGACTGGACCATCTAACTACCTGATCCAAGGATTTCCTCTGTTTCAGTTTTATCTGACCAAACCATGACATTAAAGAAAAGGATAAAACAGATTCAATAAAAGCCCGATAAAACATAGTCATTATGGTTCGGTCAATTTGGAAGCGTGCAAGTTTCCTCAAACAATGCAAATTTTGCTGACCCTTTTTGCACACCCTTTCACAGTTCACTTCAAAGTTTAATTTACTATCAATAATCGTCCCAAGATATTTGTAGGATTGTACACATTCGGTGGTCTGGCCTTTTAGTATGGTGACTTTGTGCCTGGGAGTTTTCCTCCTAAAGTCAATAATCATATCTTTCGTTTTTGTTGTATTCAGCTGCAGGTAGGAATCCTCACACCAGTGAACAAAGTCATCAACTATTGGGCCGTGGCCACTCTCACCATCCTGGAGGAGACGACAATGACTGAGTCATCAGCATACTTTATAATGTGTCTGTTGTCATGTCTGCTCCGACACATGTTTGTGTACAGGATGAAGAGTAGTGGTGACAACACACACCCCTGAGGAGAGCCAGTAGAAGAGCACTTTAGGTCAGACAATGTGCCATTGACCCTTACTCTCTGCGTCCTGTTGGTTAAGAAATCCAGAATCCAACCCACCAGATAATTGCTCAAATCAATAATCTGGTGGGTTGGATTCTGGATTTCTTAACCGGCTTGAGCCGGCACCCATAGCAGCTGTAACGGAGGGGTTGCTGGTCCAGTCGAAACACCCTGCTGGCAAGGTGTGCAGGCGGTGCACATTAGTCTGTGGAGGGAAAAAGGGTGGGGGGGGGGGACATAGTAGCTTCGTGAGCGCAGGTCTCTACCAAGGGAACACCAACTTGCGGAACCACCAACGGTGGGCGTCCATGCCAGGGAGCTTGGGACAACCCCACCTGCTCATTTGCCAACACAAAAGCGGGCTTCAGCATGTCGATGCAGACAATCTCCCTATGCCGCCCCCAAGTCAAACATATAATGCTTTACCCCAGTTTCCAGCACCCTGAATGACCTGTTGTATGGTGGGCACAGCGGGGTCCGGTGTGCATCGTGCCTGACAAAAACAAACCTGGCGTTCTGTAAGTTTTTCGGGACGATGGTGCGGGGAAAACGATGGTGGGCCGGGCCCAGCACATTAACAGCCTCCGTACTGTGCAAAAATTGCGCGGACGGGTCAGCCCCGGGCGTGGGGTTTTCTGGTAAAAACTCCCCGGGGATCCGCAGCAGCTGAGGAAAAAAAACGAGTTCTGCCGGGGAGGCTGCCAGATCCTCCTTAGGTGCGGAGCGCAACCCTAAAAGAACCCAGGGCAGGCGTCGACTCAATTTGCATCCGTGAGCGAAACTCTGAGCGCTGCCTTAAGCGACCTATGAAAACGTTTGCATAACCCATTAGCCTGGGGGTTGTATGTGGTAGTGCAGTGGATTTTGACCCCCAGGCTCTAGGCCATCGCGGACCATAGTTCCAAAACAAACTGCGGACCCCTGTTGGAAGTGATGTCCGATGGGGATCCGAACCGTGCAACCCAAGCTGACAAAAAAAAGCGCGATCCACTTCCGCGGATGTGGTGGAAGCCAGCGGGACCACTTCAGGCCAATGCGTGGTGCGGTCCACGATTGTCAAAAGACGCGTGAAACCTTGCGACGGCGGGAGGGGTTCCACCAAATCCACGTGAACGTGGTCGAGCCTCCTGGCCGGGATTTGGGACAGCTCGAGGGGGGCTCTGGTGTGCTTGTGCACTTTGGCACGCGACGCACGCTGCAGCCCACTCTTTCACATCCTTGCGCAATCGTGGCCAGACTGGCACGAACCAGAAATGTACTACTCCACCACTGCCCCTATGGCAACGTCAGACGCATCCGTGGTGAGCATTATCCGTGCCAACGGGGCAGGGTGGGCTAGTAAAGTGGTGTCAGCAAGCGCTGTTTTTGCATCTGCGAAAGTCTGGACTCGCTCAGGGGTCCAGTCAATGTTTTCCACAGGCTTCTTTTTCTTAAGCGCGGCATACAACGGCTGCAGCAGCTGGGCTGCCCAGGGGAGGAAACTGTTATAAAGGTTGATCATTCTCAAAAATTCCTGTAGAGCCCTCACGGTCTGCAGACACGGAAAGTCCAACACAGCGCGCACCTTATCAGGTAGCGGAATCGCGCCCTGCGGCGAAATGCAGTGGCCCAAAAAAATCAATCACTGGCACACCGAACTGGCACTTCGCTGGGTTAACTATAATTCCGTGTACTTCCAACCTCTGGAAAACCATTTTGAGGTGGGGGAGGTGCTCCTCCTCAGACGCACTAGCCACCAGAATGTAGTCTAAGTAGACAAAAACAAAAGGCGGAGCACCATGTCCATCATTCTCTGGAAGGTCTGCACGGCGCCCTTTAACCCGAACGGCATGCGTAAAAACTCAAAAAGGCCAAAAGGAGTTATCATCACTGTTTTGGGAGCGTCCTCTTTGTACACTGGGACCTGGTGGTAACCGCGGACCAGAGCCACTTTCGAAAAAACACGCATCCCGGCCAGGTGCAAGGAAAAATCCTGGATATGCGGGATGGGATACCCATCGTATTCCGTGGCATTGTTCAAGCACCGGAAATTGCCACACGGTTGCCAAGACCCGTTGGCCTTAGGCACCATGTGTAGCGGGGATGCCCACGGGCTGTTGGAGCACCTGACGATGCCTAGCTGCTCAAAGTTGGCAAACTCCTCATGCGCACTGGCCAGTTTAGCCGCGTCCAGGCGCCAAGGTCACACGAACACCGGCGGGCCTTTTGTGGTTATGAAATGTTCAACCCCGTGTTTGGTTACCTTAGCCAAAAAAGTCGGGACCGTGAGTGCTGGGAACTGTGCAAGTAAATGCTGGTACTTACCCCCTGGAGCTATAACGTTAGCCAGTGTTGTTGACCCAGCTCCCCAAGCTGTGCAGGGCAGGGAGGTGAGACACAGTGTCCACTAAACGTCTGTTGGCAACATCGACTAACAACCCATAAGCACATAAAAAATCTGAACCTAAAATGGGGGCAGAACATGCAGCTACCACAAAGTCCCACTGATAATTGCATCCGTGCAGGCATACCGTCAGCGTCCGTTCACCAAATGTCCTGATGGTAGACCCGTTGGTGGCCGTAAGCTTGGGACCGCTACCTCCTGCTGACCCGTCTGCTCTGACTGGCAGGATGAGGCTCTTCTGGGAGCTGGAGTCCACCAAGAAACGTCTCCTCGAACGTGTGTCCGTGATAAAAAGCAGCTTGTTGCTGTCGCCAGCGGTCGCAGCTGCTACTGACTGCTGGCCGTACCATTTCCCATCTTCTTGAATTGGCATGGCAGCAGGCAGCATTGGGCATTCGAGCCAAAGCAGCGATGATGGAAACAGATTACCCCATTTCTGCATCTCTTGGCGTTCGTCCCAGCTACCACCAATGGCTCCTCGACCTCACTGGAGTCCCTCATGGATGCCGGTGCCGCTGCATTCACACTGAGAGCTCTGGTTGCCAAAATGACGTGGTCCGCTTCCTGCACCAGGGCGTGGTTAGTCCTTGGTCACCAGCAGCGGTGAGTTGGCCAGGATCGCCCTCGCTGTAGCAGGTAGGTTCCTGAGGAACAGGTGGGCGAACAGGAAAGATTCGTCGTTCTTCTCATCAGCGCCAACATGCTCTCCATGAGCTCCACAGCTGATCTGTCACCTAACTCTGTACGTGTTAGGAGTCTCTCTGCCCTCTCAGTGTCAGACAGGTGTAACGCTGGAGTAGCATCTGCTTGAGTGCTTCATATTCCCCCTGGGCCAGCGGCTCCTGGAGCAGGCTCGTTGCCTGTTGGGTGGTGCGCACATCCAGCGCAGTGACCACATGGTAACACTAGCCAACACCAAATTTATTGTCTAAGTTTTTTTTTTTAGCTGATTTAGGACAATTTTGATGTGCTGAGTCCAAAAATCACATTGGTTTTGCTTAATCAGGTCAACTTTTTGAACTATGGCCACATGTTTTTTTTATGTTTTTGTTTACATGTACGGGTATTTTTGCTTTATATGATGCAAAATTCTTCTTGAAATTTCTTGAACTCTGAAGAGTTTGCATGCGCCAATTCATGACATGTCATAAATTGTCATGATGGCTGATTACTGTTGGACTCTGAAGAGAGACATCCCTGCCGCTGAGCATTCTAGAGGTTTGAATAAACGGAAGTTGAAGCTTGGAATTTTGAACAATGATGACATTCAATTTACATGTACTTACCTTTATCAATGTCTACTATTCAATTTACAGTAATCAAAGTTTGGAACATTTAATTGATAAATTGTTACAAAATGATTTTTTCTCTTAAAAATCTATTTCAGATGAGAAATATTAACAAAAATCAACCGATAATGTCACAAAAATGTAACCATGTGTAATATTTCGTGTTGTCCGTTTTGATCCCGCGGAGTGCGAACTGGGCTTCTACATGCAAGAACCACGCGGTCTGATTGTGAAGCCAGAAGTCTGGGAGCTTGACTGTGACAGCGCATGCAGCGCTGGTGTTCTCCCTCTGGGTTGTCTCTGGGGCGGTGCTCGGCTCATTCTCCATGGCATATCTTGAGGTCACCAATGTGGAAGATGAAAGCAGACGAGGCAACGAGTTAGACGACACATGAACTTTATTCACCTTCCAACATCAAGTACAGAAAATACTCTGGGTCTCTGGGCGCCTCCTTTTTATAACCTTTATTTCTACACCATGAGACCCAGGGAGCCAAGAACAATACTCTCGGTGCACAAAAACATGCGTGGCACATTAACATCAGGACACCCTCTCTTCCTCTTGCGACTCCCGTGTGTCCTGAACTCCCCAGGGGGCGGACAGTCCTTTCTGATACTTCTGAGACCCCCCCAGTGCCACTTCTTCCTTCAGTCTTTTGTTCCATCTCCCCCCGGTTTCCGACTCTGGGTGGAGAACCCCCCACCCAGTGCCACCACAACAGTATGATTTGTTTATGTACCAGGAAGAAAAAAACGCTAAAAACAAGAAGCCAGAATTTTAAGAAAACTGTACCTTACCTGGGCATCAGAGCATAAACCTTACACCTCTTGCTGTGCTGCTGGTAACTTGTGGTGATCCAACAAGTCTTCCTTGGCTTCCTCATAAACAAAACAGCCTAGTCTGATTTTGAGTGATTTTGAGGGTACACCATGGGTAATGGTTATGCATTGGAAAGAGAAATCCAAACAGTGACATGGTGTCCTGAAATTAGGTAAAGCCACATAAGGGGGCCCTCCATGGATCGCCACCTCATCATGGGGGAAGGGTTTGCTTGCCCTAATGGTCCCAGGAGCTATGTTGTTGGGGGCAACTGGTTAGGTCTTCCAAGGCAAATTGGTCCTGGGTGAAGGGCCAGACCAAGAGTGGTCCAGTGGATCCCCATGAAAGAAGTTACAACAAGGACCCAGTGTACCCAAAAAAGGCATGCGGGGCTCACCACCTGCAGGAGGGATCATGGTGCTACATGAATCGGGCAGCAATCTGGGCTTTTCAGCTAGGACGACTGTGCCCATGACCTGGACCCTCAGATAAGCATGGATGGATGGATGGACATAAGGGGAACAGCAGCGTTGTGGGAATTTCTTGATTCTTAGATGCATCGTGATGTGGGCCTCTTGCATTGATGCAGAACGTTAATGATTGAGGTCTCGCTGCTTGTGCAAAAACCTCCATTGGTGCTGGAGTGCAGGTTGTGCTGTGACTGGTATAGCTAGTGCACAACTTTTTCTGGGATTGTGGCTCTTCTGTTTTGCTGTGTGCTGACCATGGGCTGAGGTGTTTTGTGGACGGTTTGGAGTGTAAATCTTCCCCCATGTCATTTTTGCATGCCAGTTTAACATTCAGCCTGGCAGACACATCATTAATGAGCTCCTGCTCCACTACAAACCGTTGTCAGTAACTGGTTTTTTTATACCACATAGTCAAAGTATTCTTGTAATGGTTGTTGACAGCCCTAGTATTTATCATAGCATAAATGTGTGCCCAATAGACATTTGGTTTTGTTAAATCACATTTCCAACAGTGGAAATGATTAATGGACCACATTTATATAGTGCCCGTCTACTCATTTTGAAAACTCATGGTCTAACACGACAAGCAGCATTTGGCCATTCCCAGAGCATATTGCTTCTTTCCATCTCAGAAATGTACGCCCACTGATGATACATGAGTCATTCTTGCACCCCTTGGTGTGTATTGGAAGAGCACGTGATGATGACTTCTTAAGGAATATCTTCACAAATGAATGTTATGCTTATTTTCAGATTCACATTTTTCCTCTGTGACTGTACATGATGGGTTTTTCAGGATTTGCTTCTCCCCCCCCCCCTCCCCATACTGGATCTTGGTGCAGCCTCACATTTCATTCACTGTCAAAAACAATCTGTTTTAGGTCCTATTTGCTGGCACACATGATTTTAACAGTGCATATATGACAGAAGGCAAAGATTAGAGTTGTATATACTGTACACATATTATTCCTTGTAAAGTGTTTAACTTGTGCCATAGTTCAGCATTTAGCAAGAGTGATACATGGTTATACGTATAAATAGATGTAATAAAGGCTTATCTTATCTTAACTGCTTAGCAAAGTGCATTTAAGATGAGTTGTAATAAAAGCCTAACCTTTAAGTAAAATTCTGCATCTTGGGTAAATTCCTGATAGTAAGGTGCAAGCAAGTCCTTTTCATATCATTGGTTTTTGATGCACAAACAGCAGAGAATGATGAGAAGTGAGGCTATCAAATGATTTAGTGCAGTGGTATGGTAAAACATAGTGCTCCTCTCAGCAGGCTCCTCTGAGATCTTTAGATGTGGTTCTGACTTCAATTACACTTCGCAACCAGATATTGAGTGGATAAGAGCAGAACATAGATTTGTGCCAGGTAAGATTCTCCTTCCCATCGAGCGTTAGTTCTGGATGTCAGATGGAGGCCATAGGTCATTCCTGATCATGTGACAGTGTAAGGCCACAGCATAGAGATCACTGATTTTCCCCCCAGAGAACCTGTCAGGAGAGAATTTTGAGGTCTAACCTTTGACATTTATACAGCTGCTGGGAGAAAATGTAGAGCAGCAAAAAACACAGCTGGATCAACTATCTCTTATATTGGAAAATGAGTTGAGAAATGAGCTCATGGGTGTGAAATTTGATAAGTGCTAACCTGTGGCACTTTTCTGCTCAAAGCTGTTACATTTCCTTTGGAGTTCTTGTATCATGTATAATACAATCAAAATGATCTTGATGGCACGCTGAGCTAAGTGTTGTGGTCTGCTGGAAGTTCCTTCTGTGTACCATGATGTTAAAACACTAGAAGTCCCAGAGAGGGGCCATTTGGCCTTTTTACCTAGAAAACCCATAGGGGGACCAAGAAGAGGCCACAAGAGGGCCAACTTCTGGGACTTCTAGTATATTTCATATTATAAAGTAGAAGTCATTTTGAGCAATTTTTGGCACCCAAATAAAGGTTAGCACTTTTTAATATACAGTGGTGTGAAAAAGTGTTTGCCCTCTTCGTGATTTCTTTTTTTTTTTTTTTTTGTATATCGCACATAAAGGTGCAATAGATAACATTTTCATGAAAACAAAGATGTTTTTAAAAATAATGCATCAACAAAGTGCTTAGAAACATGTACGATATAAGTGTTAATGTTCTGAAAATTAGTATATTGATAAAAAAAAATATTTTGTAATTTTTGGCGGGTTGACAATAATATAAATATTTACATTGAGCAGCTAGAGGAAGACAAACGCGGAAGTCCAGTGAGGATGTCACAGCCAATAGCATCGCTAGCTTGATGTTACGTGCCATCGTCTCGTTTTGGGTTGTTGGGTTGCCAGGTAGTGAATTATTCAGCTAAATTCCTGAGTCTCAAGGCAGACATCAGTTTCCCAGTCGTTCTCAAGTATTGCACAACAAAGGAGCAGGATAAATATGGCTTCTGCTTTTGATGGCTGATGTCTGCTGAAGAGTCGCAAAGTGCTGAAAAGTCAAGTAGAGGTGACCACTTTTCTTCTGACAGGTAAGGTAACCAGTGCTAGCTATGAAACTAACGAATCATCTTCTGCTGCTAATCTGGTGGTTGGGGGGGGGGGCAACAGTCTAAAATCTATGAGCAGTTATGAGCAACAAAATTTTATTTCTGACATGTTCATATTATGAGTGTATAATAATATCAGGCAATATATGGCTTGGAATAGACCCCACAAACTGCTCCTTACCAAGCTGACATGTATGACAGGTTCATGATATGATCAACATTGGCATCAATGAGTGTAACAGCACATACTAATTGTGCAGCAGTCATGTTTTGCATAAAGATTTTTTTAAATTATCAGCTTTGATGTGCAACTGCTCAGTCTTATAATTTGGTGTACAGTGAAAAAAAGTTAGTAGTTTTACTGTTACAGTTTAAGATAATAATGTAAAACTTTATTGCTCACCATTGTGGAAATTGAGGTTAAAAATAGTTCAAGTTCTAATAGTAGAATAAACAGGTCTTAATAAATGATAATAATATAAACAGGTTTATTTTCTTACTAACTAATGTTACTGCACAGCATTAGCCGTGGGATTTCTTGAGTACTTGAAATAGCTATAATTATGTATATGTAGAAATTTGACTATCAAGTAATAAACCACAACATTCATCATTAGGTGAATAAGCACAGATGGGTGTTTGGACATTGTCATCATGATACAGCAGAGAAGAGCTCCACCAAATAGTAATGGAGAGAGGATCAACAGCTTCTGAAGCCCTCACTGATGTGATAGACCAGTGGGAGTTAGGGACAGAACATCAATATCTGACCTTTAGGTGAGTATGATACAAAGTTTTACATGTAAAAAGTAACAAAAAGGACTATGAATATGACTGTTATCATAGATCAACATTTAAAAACCACATTCTGATGTCAGCAGAAGCTTCTCCTCCACCGCACCTGTGTATGAGGCCTGGACTCCATTAGCAGCTCAGGACCACAACCACCAGAGGGACTATCCAGTGAGGAAGACAGTCGGTGGCACACCAATGTAAGTTTAATCATATCAAAACATTTTACACACAGTAATGTATAAAGCCAAAACCTTTATTTTGAATTTTTAGGTGTTTGTTTAGGAGATTTTTGTTAACTGTTTTTGAAATGTTAGGGAGTGTTTTTTTTATATATATATATTTATTGAGTGATCTGGTCAAACCAATCATATTTATGGATTATTTTGCCAAAAGTAGATGCAACAGATATGTGTTTTTTTCTTTTTTGAGTAACTTCTCAAGACAACAGTCGAAATTTGGCAGCTAAACTGTCTTGGACTTTTTATTTTTATTAAAACCACAACCTGCCTGTGCACTTGGTGTTCCAATAATGTGGAATTAGGAAAAAATGTTGTTCCTCTTCTTTAATCAGGTCCAGTCTTGCAGCAGGAATGAATATACAGCACAGCCATCCATCCATCTCCTACAGCTTTTCTGGGGGTCCAGGTTGTGGAAGCAGCAGTCTAATCAGAGAAGCTCAGACTTCCCTCTCCCCAGCCACATCTCCTCCCTCCTCCCACAACACACACATAAAAAGTAATTCCATTTCTGTACCTGGTCTTTCATTCACCTACAGTATATTGTAATTCACATTATGTAGACCAAGCAAACTCATTGCAGTACTGCTGTAGTCCTAAAACTGTCTAGAAGTTCACATATTGTCATGTTGTAATGCTGTGTCTGTGACGATATATTCTTAGAGACTGTCCTTTTTTTTACATCAAATTGTACCTGATTATAGTAAAAAATGTCAACACTGACTATGGGGACAACAAAAGCTCTCCAGAGTGTCCTAATCCTGATTTAATTAATTTCTCTATTGATCTCCCAGATCTGGCCCATGGACCCTGCATCTGGACTGTTTATTTTTTAATAAATATTTTCCCCCAAATAAATTCCTGTTATATGTTGACTGACTTGATTTGAGGTTGATTTTTTTTTTTACATTCTACTCATCCACCTCCAAAAGCTGAATATTGTGGTGAATTTATTTTTAGAAATAACTCAAATCTAAAAAGTAAAACTTTCATATATTACAATAATCCCATATAAATTTAGTCATTTTAAGATTTTTTTTTTAAAATTTGGATGAATATGTCTGAGCTATTTGATTTAGATCTGAATGGTGATGTGCTAATTTTGAGATGCAGTACTGTTTTTACAAAATATTATTTGAAAAATGATTTTTCCACCATAAATTATTTCCAACTTCACTAAGGATCATTGATTACAATGTTATGTATAGATCTAATATGTACAGTGTATTTTAGGTTCTTGTTTATCACTACGTTATAAAAAAGGTTGAAAATACTTTAGTTGAATAAACAGATTTCACCTTCTACAGATAACTGAAAGGGCACAAATGATTTCAGGCATCCAACGTTTCACAACATTTATTTGTATATTTTAAAACGATAAAAACACATTTACAAACTAAAACGAACTGGAATTGACAAATGACTGCTGGAGCTTAACAGGAACAGCTGGGGGTTTTTTTTGTTTTGTTTTTTAAGCATGCATAGTTAAAAACGGATTAACTTAAACAGACCATAAAAGTGTGATTCAGCATATTTACAAAAAAACACAGAACTAACAGCAGTCAGTCCTTACAATCTGATCTAAAGTGTTGTCATAATTATGTTGTCAAAACTAGAGCTATCGGGTTTGATCACAGCTGTGCTACATTAGTATAACTGTCAATAACACTATACAATATAGTTTAAAAAATGTTGACCGGAGATGCGCATCAGAGAGGATTATGTTAAATTCACGATTCTATACCACAAGAGTCCTCACTTGGCATGCTGTCTGGCTTATAATAACCAAAGGTCTGAGATATTAGCAGTCTGCAGTATATTGATGTTAGCCTCCAGGAAGTGCTGTTTATCTCTATACTTGGCAACTGGTATGAGATTATAGTGAGTCAACAGTGCATGCAACATCTACTGGCCAGGAGGTCAGAATCCTATCTACTGCATCTTTAAATGTTTCAGATCATCAAACAAATTTAAATGTGAGACAAAGATAACACAAGTAAACACAAAATGCAGTTTTTAAATGAAGGTGTTTATTAAGGGTAAAAAAAAAAATAATCCAGACCTACATGGCCCTGTGTGGAAAAAGTGACACGTCCCCCCCCCCCGTTAAAACATAAATTAGCTGTGGTTTATCACATCTTTGCAAAGCTGAGTTCAAATTTCTCTAGCCACACCCAGACTTGATTACTGCCACACCTGTTCTCAATCAAGAAATCATTTAAATAGGACCTGCCTGACAAAGTGAAGTAGACCAAAATATTCTCAAAAGCTAGACATCATGCTGCGATCCAAAGAAATTCAGGAACAAATGAGAAAGTAATTGAGGTCTACCAATCTGGAAAAAACCATTTCTAAAGCTTTGGGAGTCCAGCAAACCACAGTGAGAGCCATTATCTATAAATGGCGAAAACATGGAACAGTAGTGAACCTTCCCAGGAGTGGCCGGCCGACCAAAATTATGCCAAGAGCACAGCAATGACTTGTCCAAGAGGTCACAAAAGACCCAACAACTACATTCAAAGAACTGCAGGCCTCACTTGCTTCAGTTAAGGTCAGTGTTCATGACTCCACCATAAGAAAGAGACCGGGCAAAAATGGCCTGCATGGCAGAGTTCCAAGACAAAAACCACTCCTGAGCAAAAAGAACATAGACTCGTCTCAGTTTTGCCAGAAAACACCTTGATGATCCTGAAGACTTTTGGAAAAATACTCTGTGGACTGACGAGACAAAAGTTGAATTTTTTGGAAGGTGTATGTGTCCAATTACATCTGGTGTAAAAGTAACAGCATTTCAGAAAAGGAACATCATGCCAACAGTAAAATATGGTGGTGGTACTGTGATGGTCTGGGGCCGTTTTGCTGCTTCAGGACCTGGAAGACTTGCTGTGGTAAATGGAACCATGAATTCAGTTGTCTACCAAAAAATCCTCAAGGAGAATGTCTGGCCAGCTGTTCGTGACCTCAAGCTGAAGCGCACTTGGGTTCTGCAGCAGGACAATGATCCAAAACACACCAGCAAGTCCAGCTCTGAATGGCTTAAGAAAACAAAATGAAGACTTTGGAGTGACCTAGTCAAAGTCTTGACCTGAATCCGATTGAGCAGCTGTGGCATGACCTTGAAAAGGTGGTTCATGCTCGAAAACCCTCCAATGTGGCTGAATTACAACAATTCTGCAAAGATAACTGGGCCAAAATTCCTCCACAGCACTGTAAAAGACTCATTGCCAGTTATCGCAAACGCTTGATTGCAGTTGTTGCTGCTAAGGGTGGCCCAACCACTTATTAGGTTTAGGGGGCAATCAGTTTTTCACACAGCGCCATGTAGGTTTGGATTTCTTTTCCCCTTTGATAAACACCTTCATTTAAAAACTGCATTTTGTGTTTACTTGTGTTTTCTTTGTCTAATATTTAAATTTGTTTGATCTGAAACATTTAAGTGTGACAAACATACAAAAAAATGAAAAATCAGGAAAGGGCAAACTCTTTTTTGACACCACCGTAGCCTGTAATTTATGCTGTCAGTACAGTACAACATAAGCACAATGTAAATGTGTACTTTTGTATATCACATTTGCATAATACTGCAGTTACATCTGATCAAAGTAAAGGAAGAATACAGCCTGCACCCCTGTTATGCTGTACTTATACTGTAATTATATTGTACTTGTAGAAAATGGTCCGTGACAAGGGTCCACCCTGTAAAGCTGATCTGGCAACAGCAATAAGAGAAAATTGGAGCTGGATTGATGAAGAATGCTGCCTTACAATGTGCAGTTTTTGTTTTTATTAACGGTTAAGCCATACTTGCGTTGCATTGTATTGTCATATATTTAAGTATTTTGTAATTGTGCCTTGCTTGCCCTGAACTTATGCTGTATTTATACTGTATTCAACCCATACTTATGTCATACTTAACTATTCTTACACTAGCTATACTGTAATTATGCTTGTGCCATACTTGCTGTATGGACTGTAATTATGATACAATATGATTAAGTGTTACCAAAAGGGGGAGGGGTTTCCCCCATGTCCTAATACAACAGTCTAGTCAAAAGTTTGACATCGCATGTGCAAACATAATTTATTTGTGTCCAAGTCCACTTTATTATTACAATAGTGCAGAAAAAAAATAGATTTAGCATGTTGAAATTCACAAAAAGGTGTAACATGCAATAAACTGATCAGAATGGCTCATTGCCTCACCTTTAAAGCAACACTATGTAAGATTTTCACCTTAAAATAACGTTTCCAAAATTATTTTGATGGTACATCAACCTTTGACTTTGTCACTTCCACCACAGCCTAAGTGGGCACGCTTTGGGTACAACAGCTCTGTTCTTGGCATGAACACTGAAAGGTTCAGGTTACTTTATTTGTACCCGTAGGTAGATTTGTTTTGCAGTCTGGTGACATCCATATTTACAAGCCACAAATTACATTCAACATAGACACAAAGACAGGCACATATGAAGCTGACTATAAACATGATAAAAATACTCAAGGCTCCATCAATCAGGGTATAAAAAGACAAAGATGGGAGAAAAACCAGAGGTAAGAGAGAAGGTCATATTAAAAGTTAAAAACTAGTCAAAGAGGTTAAAAACTCAAAGGTCTAAAACCCAATAAAATATTTAGAACCCAAGTAACATCCTACAAAAATAAGTAAATATAAAATGGAGTTAATAAATAGGTACCTAAATTATGTGCAATATACAGTATTGTTACAGCTTGTTCAACTCTTTGACAGCAGCAGGAACAAAGCTGTTTTTGTAGCGCTGGGTCTTACTTTTTGGGACAGCAAACCTCCGTCTTAAGGGAAGAAGCTGAAAGTTGCAGTGCAAAGGGTGGGAGTCATTTAAAATGGAGGTAGCCATCCTCTGTACTTGTCTGGTGTACAGGGATGTCAGGCTCAGCTGTGGCTCACCAAGCAAACGACTGGACCATCTAACTACCTGATCCAAGGATTTCCTCTTTTTCAGTTTTATCTGACCAAACCATGACACTAAAGAAAAGGATAAAACAGATTCAATAAAAGCCCGATAAAACATTGTCATTATGGTTCGGTCAATTTGGAAGCGTGCAAGTTTTCTCAAGCAATGCAAATTTTGCTGACCCTTTGTGCACACCCTTTCACAGTTCTCTTCAAAGTTTAAATTACTATCAATCGTCCCAAGATATTTGTAGGATTGTACACATTCGGTGGTCTGGCCTTTTAGTACGGTGACTTTGTGCTTGGGATTTTTCCTCCTAAAGTCAATAATCATGTCTTTAGTTTTTGTCGTTTTCAGCTGCAGGTAGGAATCCTCACACCAGTGAACAAAATCACCAACTACTGGGCCGTGGCCACTCTCACCATCCTGGAGGAGACTGACAATAACTGAGTCATCAGCATACTTTATGATGTATCTGTTATGTCTGCTCCGACACATGTTTGTGTACAGGATGAAGAGTAGTGGTGACAACACACACCCCTGAGGAGAGCCAGTAGAAGAGCACTTTAGGTCAGACAATGTACCATTGACCCTTACTCTCTGCGTCCTGTTGGTTAAGAAATCCAGAATCCAACCCACCAGATTATTGCTCAGTCAAATTGTTGCAGGAGCCTTTCAACTAAGATATGAGGTTGGATTGTATTAAAGGCGGAGGAAAAGTCCACAAAAGTCTGGCGTGTGTCCCATTAAAATCCAGATGTTTAAAAAGCGTGTTAAACAGTGACAGTGGCATCCTCCACTCCTCTTTGAGGCCTATAGGCAAACTGCAGAGGATCCAATGCATGCTCAGTCTGCTTTAGGACCTCACATCTGACCAGTTTTTCAAAAATTTTCATTAAAATTGAAGTCAATGCGACTGGTCTAAAGTCGTTTACTGTTTTAGGACAGCTGGAATTTGGAACGGGAACAACCATGGCTTCTTTCCAGATCTTAGGCACGTGTTGTGTCTGTAAGGACTTATTGAAAATGTAATGAAATATAGGACTCAGTTCATGTGCACAGGACTTTACCAAGCGCCCACATATATTATCAGGGCCCTGACTTTTGTTCACTTTTACAGCGCAGAACTCCCTTTTAACATCCTGCACCTCAATATGAAAGTGCTGATTGTCTTTGAGTTTCTGTTTCAAATCTTGGGTTTCTGTGCTAAAATCAAAGGAGTCAAAATGACCATAAAAACAATTAAGAGCATTAGCCAGCTCTGTCTGAATTAAAACCATCTAAAAACACACGATTTCTGTGCTCTGAAGGCCTGCAATAGTTTTCATACTGGCCCAGGCTGAACCAAGTTTCTTTTACCATCTTGCTTTCCAATTCTGATTTTATAATTCTGTTTTGCTCTTAAAATTTCGGACTTCAGCTCTTTTGTGGCAACCTGTAACTCAGAAACAGACCCCTGTTTAAAGGCAGGTGCTTTCCTCTGTAAGCAGGATTTAACTGATTTTGTAACCCATGGTTTGTTGTTGGGATATATTTTGACACGTTTACGTGGAACGATCTTATTTTTACAGAAAGCCATGTATGAGCATGTGACGTCCACCAAAGAGTCCAAATCATCCCCGCAGGCCAGTGTGAACATCTCCCAGTCTGTACAGTCAAAGCATTCCTGGAGGCTGTGCACTGAATCTTCTGTCCACACATCAATGTCTCTCGTCTCCACCTTGCCTCTTCTGAGAGCAGTTTTATATGTGTGCAGCAAATGTACACAGTTGTGATCTGAGGATCCTACAGGAGGAAGGGGGAGTGATTTATAGGCCCTCTCTATGGATCCATAGCGCAGGTCCAATGTGTTTTTTCGCCTGGTTGGGCAGGACACATACTGATAAGTTTTTAAGTGTCTTCTTTAAAGAAACATGGTTAAAATCCCCAAGAATGAAGTTTGGCGCCTCTGGAGAAATTGTTTGCAGCCGCCGGATCACATCAAAGATTGAGCTGGAGGCGGAGTCAGCATCTGCCCTCGGGTGAATGTACACAGTTATGATGAAAAGCTGGGGGAACTCGCGAGGCAAATAAAAGGGGCATAGTGACACAGACAGCAGCTCCACATCGGGTGTACAGATGCGCTCTCTGACCGTGACAGATGTGCAGTACTGCTTATTAATGTATAAACATACACCGCCCCCCTGACGTTTCCCCGTTACCTCTTCCTGCCGATCCGAGCGCAGTGGGGCTCCAAAGCCATCAATCCACAGGTCTGCGTCTCGGTCATGCGCAATAAGCCAAGATTCAGTGAAAGCCATGACACAGCAGTTCTTAAAGTCCTTCTGGTAGCGTACATTCCCTTGAATTTCATCCACCTTGTTTCTCAGAGACTGTACGTTCCCAAAAATCATAGAAGGAAGAGGAATGTTACCAAACTGACGTCTTCTTAGGCGCAATTTCACACCTCCATGCTTTCCGCGTTTCCTTTTGCCGTCTCTCCCGTCTCTCTTTTCACCGCTGTTTCCGTCTCTCAAAATAAAGTCCGGCAGTTGCGGCTTAAGCTCAATCACAGCCACTGCATCAACCATGTTTAAATGCAGCAACATGTCCCTGGAATAACGTATTCTGCCCGCCATGATGCTGGTTGCGTTTACTTCATAGACAAAGAGCCGGAGGAAAAGTAGCAGCAGTGCAAGAGAGGGGAGGAAGTCCATGTTGTTGGAACCAGGGAGCTCTTCGCCATACAGTCCACAAACATTCCAGGGCAGAAACGACACAGAGGATTTCGTCAAAACACATAAAAGTACATAAAAACAGACAGACGGACTTTTTCACCAGCTGCCGGTCGCTGCGTGAGCATGCGCCTAGTCAAAGGACTACAACTATGGCAACAGTGACCTCAGTCCCAACAGCAAATCACAGGGCATGACTTTAGACACCAACACCAAAGCACCCTGTGATTGTCTGTTGGGACTGAGGTCATAGTCGCCATAATTGTAATCTTTTTCAGTGTTCCTACCCGGAACAACAGCGCCACTGTTCCACGCAAGTTTATGAAGCAACAAGTGAAACCTCGTGTCCAGAACAAGCGAAACATGACTGGATGTGTTGGTTTTTTTTGGTCAAAAGTGCAGTGTCATTCGTCCTGCCATAAATTATCAGTGCAGACTTTGGACCTAGCAGCAACCTTTTTAAAAGGCACCACTGTTATGAGAGCAATGCACTAAATGTTGTTTGGTATTTGGATGACAATGGTGAAAAGTGTGAAAATGAGGCACCAGAAATGACCTAAAGCACTGGTGGACAATGGGAAAGCACCATCATAATAGAGCCCTAAAATATGAGCCTTTTTAAAAAGTGGATTGTCATTATAAACTGACCTGTAAACATTTGTAGTAGGCAAGTATCTTTCATCTTGGATATAGCAGATTTTTAAGTTGCAGCTTTTATGTGTATTGGATAGATTTGCAACTTTTCAAGTTGTACACAAGTTTTTCTCATAAATTTGGTAAACTTTTTGACTTTATTCATATAAGTACACAACTTTTATCTCATAAATTTGTGACTTTTTACAAAAATTCTAAATTTTTTTACATATTTATAACTCACATAAATTTGTGTCTGTGTAAAAGAGCTGCATGTGTGCTTGGAGCCACAGTTTTCTTTCACATGTGCTGCCCACGACATGCGCAGCAGTCATCGATCTCAGTTCTGTGTAATACTCTACAACGAAACAGTTGTTCTGTGATATGTGGCCCTCATCATTTGTCAGCCAACCAAACGGTAAATAACCTGATGAAACACTGCTGACCTGTGGATGATGGTTGAGTTAAGTAATAGCTCAAGTAGGTACATTTTGTCTTTTAATTATTTACCTTTTGTTCTTATTAAAGACAAAAATAGATTTTTTCTTATTTATTTAATAAGAACAAAAGGTAAATGAGTTAAGTAATGGTGACAGCTTGGTGGAAATTTTTTAAAAATAACGGGGTCTTAGCTTGTCCCTTGTAAACTCACACCCATTTGGAATAATCCTGATATCTTGCAACAAAAGAGGATGATAAACTTTACACTATGGCAAGAGAAGGGAATAAAAAACTTAAAACATCTTATTCAAGGTGGAAATTTTATCCAATTTCAGGAATTAGTGTCACAGTACGATATCAGCAATAAGTAGACTCAAGATTTGAGTACCAACAGCTTAACTCCATATTAAAAGCAAGATTCAATCTTAATCAGACAGATTTAGAGGTACCAGCTAAGGTGGCAGAGTTTCTAAATCTTTGTTCCCCTAAATTGATATCAAAAATATCTGGACTATTATCAAAACTGGATGAGTCAGTATCTCTTCCAATATCAAAATGGGAGACAGACTTATCGATCAATAAGGATGAAAGCTTCTGGACACAAATATATTTAAACACTTTTAAGATAACTAAAAATTCTAATTTATAACTCGTATAGTATAAAGTTCTACATAGAATTCATTATACAGGACAAAGGATGTTCAAAATGCGCCTGAGTCACACAAATATCTGCTTCTACTGCACCAGCAGCATCCCGGGTAATTATATGCATGCTATGTGGTCCTGTGCACCTGTTCAAAAGTTCTGGCAGAAGACATGTGAGGACCTGTCGGCATGCCTTGGGTATAGTGTTCCATCCTCACCCACACTTTGCATATTAGCTAATTTAAGTGAAATAAATATAGAGGCAAGGATGCCACACATGGTTCTCACCACCTTATGCATCGCAAAGAAAACTATTCTCATGAATTGGAAATCAAGAAATAATTTATGGATGACTCACTATAATAACTTACTATTAGATTACATTAGCCTGGAGAGAATGTCTGCCTCCTCAAATAATCAATTGGCTGAATTCAATTCTCTCTGGTCCCCGCTTATTAATTTTATAACCTGAGGGGTGGCGGGCAGTGGCTCGCTCTCCTTGGCACCTCTGGCGGCTTGTTGCACCCTGACCACAAGGGGCCATGTTCAGGGGGCCTATTCCGGGGTGGCTGTGTGTCTGGTTGGTGGGGGGAATTGGCCGTGGTCCCCGGTGGGCTGGCCTTGCCTCCTGGGAGGGTCTGGCCCTGGGCCACTGGTGCTGAGGGGGGGTTCCCCTCGGGTTCCCCTCCAGGGCTGGGGTCGGATGTGCGCCGGTGGTGCGGGCCGGCCCCAGTGCGTCCTTGCGCAGCAGGGTCGTGTCCTCCCTGGGGCCCTGGCAGCGCCCTGGGGCAGGTGCTGGGGGGTCACCCTCCCCGTCCTCTGTGGCCTGCGGGTGTGTGAGGGTGGGTGTGAGTGGGGGGGGGGCGTGTGTGTGAGCAGGTGCGGAAGTGGGGTTGTGTGTTGGCATGTGGGGTTGTGTGTGAGTGTAGGTGGGCATGTGTGATGGTGTGTATGTGTACACATGAGGGTGGGCGGGGGGCGGTGTACGGGTGCGGTTACCTGTGGGTGGATGTGTGGGGGTAGAGGATGTGTGTATGGGTAGGAGAACTTTGTTGGGTGGCAAGGGTGGGGCAATCCATCTAGTGGCACAGGGGTTGGCAATTCGGGGCTTGCTTTTCCCGGCCACTCTGCTGTTGTGTTGTGGAGTGGGGCACTTTGTCGCATTGCCCCTGGTGTCATTGGCGGCAGGTGTGTGGGTACTTGGGGGTGGTGGTGGGGGCCGTTGGCGTGGGTTGGTGGCCGTGTTGCCGTCGGCCTGCTGCGGGTCGGCCTGCTGCTCGGGGGTGTCGCTTGGTATGTGGGGCGCTGTGTGGGTCTGGCCCATTGTTCACTATTGTGATTATTGTTGTTATGCATGTTTGTATGTGCAAGATGAGTGGGAATGGATGTGGCTGTGCTCCATCATGTTTGTGGTGCTGGGAGCACCAGGGAGCGACGCTGGTGGGTCCTGGGTTGCTCGGCCTGGCAGCCCTCGCCCTGGGTTGGGATATGGGAGCAGTGGGTGGCCTCATGAGCCAGTTTGCAAGCTGGCTTCTGGGAGGGGGGGGGCTTGTTTTTGGACCGCCTCCTTCCCAGTCTTATTTCCCGCCCCCCCGCCCCCTGATTCTGGGTGGAGTACACATCTTCCTGGATACATTTAGGGCTTTGGGGCGGGAGTGTGCCACACTGTGTCAGCGAAGGGGATACCTCTGCTGCATGGTGGGGCTGCCCTCACCTCAATTTTAATTGCATTTTAGACACTGAGGGCTTGGGGGGATGGGGGCCTATCGCAGTGGCTAGTGGTTCTCCAACCACCATCCCCCCCAATTTTAACTGCACTATGGTAGTCCACACATTTACACACAATCACATCATACAACCCAGATACACCTACCATATTTTGTGCAAGGGGGAGGGGGTGGGGATCTTCCCCCACCCCTGTTGCCCTCCTCTTGCTGGGGGCTTGGGGGCCCGGCGGGGGGCCTGGGACCCATCATGTTGTCAAAATCCCTGGGTGCTGCTGAATGTATAGATACAACCAAGGGAGTGAGAGAGGGACAGAATAAGAGAGTAAGCGAGAGTTAGGGAATGATGAATGGTGATGGTGGGTCGATTTTGTGTGGTGTTTTGCGTGTCGGGTGGCACCTCAGGGCACCTGCGGTGATCTGCTGATCAGTCGCTCAAGTGGGTGCTGGGTAATGGGTTTGCTTCTCTGGCCGCAGCCGCCCTGGTGTGGGTCGGTGGTGGGGGTGGCTGCTGGCCTGCCCTGGCGGTCTCCCCAGCCGCTGCTGGGCACTGGTGTGCATTCAGGTTCGCTGCATCTGCATCGCGGTCGCCCTAAGAAATAAGGGTAAATGAGGGTGGGTGAGTGAGAGAGGGAGAGCACGAATGGATGTGAATTGGTCGGAGTGTGAGAGAGAGTGCCTAAGTGGGTGTGGGTGACCCTGAGGGCAAGTGAGAGTGAGATTGAACGGGTACAGGAGTGAGGGAGAAGGGGTGGGTCCGGGAGTGTGAGGGTGAGTGAGGGAGTGCATGTGGGTGCGTATGAGGGTGTGCATGTGGGTGCGTATGAGGGTGTGAAGGTGTGGGGATGGGTGTGTCTGCAAGTCGGGGGGTGCTGGATTGAGGGGGGTAGTGCCTCTCAGCTATGTGGGCTCCCCTGGGTGGGGGAGACTTCTGTGGGCATGGGGGTCCCCAGGGTGTGCAACGGTGGTGCTGGGGGGAGGGCTCACGCCGGTCTACGGTCCGGGGGGGGGGGGAGGGAGTGGAATCACTGGCCTCCTGGTGCCTGGGGACTGGCGTTGACCCTGCTGGGGAGGTAAGGGGTTGATGGGCCTGGGTGTCTGGGCCTGCCACGCCAGCTGCCTGGTGGCCTGGCCTCCCTTGATTGGGCGGATGCCTGGCTTTCCTAGGGCTTGCTGACCTCAGGCATTTGTTTCCTGTGGGGGTTGGCGGTGCCCCCTTGCCTGCTTGGGGTTCCCGGGGGGAGAGCTGCTGCGACCGGCCCCTCTCTTCGTATGTTTCCTGGCAAACCACTCACATGCACACACTTAGTTTGCACACGCTGTCATATATACACACAGACGCACACACACAAATATCTCTCCTTTAACAGGTGCGGATACCAGACTTGTGTTGAGACATCTTCGGTGGAAGAAACAGTTTGTCTTCTGTTTGTTTTAGTTGTTGGTTTGTTTGTGTTTTTCTGTTCCCCTCCCTTTTCTTCCCCCCCTCCACACACTTCCTTTCCCTATTCCCCATCCTGCCGTATCCTCCATGGGTTAAATAATTTAAATAAAGTATTAAACGTTATTACAGGAGGCGTTTACAATAATATACAGTACATAGGTACTTTTTTAAAGCTCCTTTTGGCAAAGTAAATCTATTTTGACACAATAAGGGTAACAGATCTCTGTTCTGCTTACCTAGCTGCCTGACAGGACAAGGGAAAAAAAAAATTAAAAGTAATGGTGATTTCTTGCATCCTCCTGTACATGTAAGTCACACTACAGGTGACAGATGTGTTTTCCACAGGAAATGTTGTTTGAACTGTTGTTTAAATTGTTCTCTTTCCAGCCAAAACTGAACTGGAAGCACAAGAGAATCAGCTGGCAGACACTCAGAAAATGTAAGAATTTTGTTTTTCAGGTTTTAGATCCCCTTTTCACCGAAGAATAAAATGGTTAAATTAATAAATGTATGTACTACAGGTGGAAAATAGCAACTTGCTAAACCCTGGTGTAATGCGTCTCTCCTTTGTTTAAGCAAGGTTAATGTTTTATTGTACATTGTCCCCGTCTGAAAAATGTACTCATAACTGCACCTGTAGGCAGAGGTGGGTTGAGTAACCAAGAACTGTTCCAAGTAAAAGTGGCATTACCATTTAAGTATATGTAAAAAGAGGTAAGAGTAATCACCAAAAAATATACTAAAATTTATTCAAATATACAGTGGGGCAAAAAAGTACTTAGTCAGCCACCAAATGTGCAAGTTCTCCCACTTAAGATGAGAGAGGTCTCCAATTTCCATCATAGGTATACCTCAACTATGAGAGACAAAATGATCAGGAAAAAAATCCAGAAAATCACAATGAAGGATTTTTAATGAATTAATTGGTAAATTCCTCGGTAAAATAAGTATTTGGTCACCTACAAACCAGGAAGATTTCTGGCTCTCAGACCTGTAACTTCTTCTTTGAGAGGCTCCTCTGTCCTCCACTCGTTACTTGTATTAATGGCACCTGTTTGAACTCATTATCAGTATAAAAGACACCTGTCCACAACCTCAGTCAGACTCCAAACTCCACTATGGCCAAGACCAAAGAGCTGTCAAAGGACACCAGAAACAAAATTGTAGACCTGCACCAGGCTGGGAAGACTGAATCTGCAATAGGTAAGCAGCTTGGTGTGAAGAAATCAACTGTGGGAGCAATTATTAGAAAATGGAAGACATACAAGACCACTGATAATCTCCCTCCATCTGGGGCTCCACACAAGAGCTGACCCCGTGGGGTCAAAATTATCACGAGAACGGTGAGCAAAAATCCCAGAACCACACGGGGGGACCTAGTGAATGACCTGCAGAGAGCTGGGACCAAAGTAATAAAGGCTACATCAGTAACACACTACACCGCCAGGGACTCAAATCCTGCAGTGCCAGACGTGTCCCCCTGCTTAAGCCAGTACATGTCCAGGCCCATCTGAAGTTTGCTAGAGAGCATTTGGATGATCCAGAAGAGGATTGGGAGAATGTCATATGGTCAGATGAAACCAAAATAGAACTTTTTGGTAAAAACTCAACTTGTCGTGTTTGGAGGAGAAAGAACACCATACCTACTGTGAAGCATGGGGGTGGAAACATCATACTTTGGGGCTGTTTTTCTGCAAAGGGACCAGGACGACTGATCCGTGTAAAGGAAAGAATGAATGGGGCCATGTATCGTGAGATTTTGAGTGAAAACCTCCTTCCATCAGCAAGGGCATTGAAGATGAAATGTGGCTGGGTCTTTCAGCATGACAATGATTCCAAACACACCGCCCGGGCAACGAAGGAGTGGCTTCGTAAGAAGCATTTCAAGGTCCTGGAGTGGCCTAGCCAGTCTCCAGATCTCAACCGCATAGAAAATCTTTGGAGGGAGTTGAAAGTCCGTGTTGCCCAGCGACAGCCCCAAAACATCACTGGTCTAGAGGAGATCTGCATGGAGGAATGGGCCAAAATGCCAGCAACGGTGTGTGAAAACCTTGTGAAGACTTACAGAAAACGTTTGACCTCTGTCATTGCCAACAAAGGGGATATAACAAAGTATTGAGATGAACTTTTGGGATTGGCCATATACTTATTTTACCGAGGAATTTACCAATTAATTCATTAAAAATCCTTCAATGTGATTTTCTGGATTTTTTTTTTTCCCTCATTTTGTCTCTCATAGTTGAGGTATACCTATGATGAAAATTGGAGACCTCTCATCTTTTAAGTGGGAGAACTTGCACAATTGGTGGCTGACTAAATACTTTTTTGCCCCACTGTACAGTGGTGTGAGAAAGTGTTTGCCCCTTCCTTATTTCTCATTTTTGTATGCTTGTCACACTTAAATGTTTCAGATCATCAAACAAATTTAAAGGCCAAATGTCACGTAACAGGGTACTTTAAATATCTTGAAACTAGATATAAAAGGGAACCGATCCGTTCGGGTCTTGGTGCACATGCTTCAGTAACAACGGAATATTCGTTAATTTAAAACTGCCGCGCTTGGCCTGACACGGCCCCTGGAATCTCCTGGGGAAGAAGGCGGAAGTGACGAAATCGATTGTACCCTAGTTTGATGCTTGGGGTATTTCAATTGATTGTTTATATGGAGACTGGAAGGTTGAAGTGAGCAACAAGAAAGAAAAAATTGGATATTTCACCCATACCTTAAAACGGGACTATCAGGGACAGCTGGGTAATAAGGGACACTTCTCTGGGAAATGTTTTCATACCTGTCAAGTGAGACGTTTTCGCCGTACTTCAACACCGTAAAAAGCGGCTATAAGGGACGGCGGAGCAACAAGGGACACCTCTCTGGGAAATGCCCCAAATGCAACTCGTGTTGTTATTGTCAAATATTTTAAGGATTCATGGATATTTGACAATAACAACACAACTCGGCGTCCGGCGCAAAATTAAAAAAAAAAAAGCAGAATTCTGTATTTGTAAGGCGATCTCTCTCTGTTCCGCAACCGCTGCACAGCTGAACGTGTTAAACCATTGTCCTAATGACTTCTCATTGTAGTGAGAATAGCTCACGCTGAGCGATCAGCCCGCCCCGACAATCTGACTGATTGACTCCACACTTCTCATTGTAGTGATAATAGCTCAGGCTGAGCCATCTGCCAGCACCAGCTGTGGGGGATCACACACAGGACGTGCTCCGCAACACACTCAATTTTTTTTCCCGTATATTTTTCTTTTGGGCGTACAGAAATGGCAATACGCCCGTATTTGCTAAAATTGCATTTTCCCCGTATTTTCCTTAAAATATTTGACAATAACAACACGAACTACATTTAAAACATTTCCCAGAAAAGTGTCGCCCACCACTCCGCCGTCCCCCACAGCCGCGCTTGGCACCAAAATATGGCGAAAACGTCTCACTTGACAGGTATGCGCCTCCATTTTCATGTTGATCTGGTCAATTTCTTGACAGCAGCGGCTCTCCTCCACTGTAATAATAATGGCTTCCGAAAAATCAATATTTATGGGGCGCCCTCGACAGACCCCCTTCGGCTTCGCAATTCTGGAGGCGATTAATGTCCAGTTCAATGACATTTTCCACTGGTTCTGCTCTCTGGTCATCGTTGGAACTGTTGTCATCAGACAAAGCATCTGATTCCGTCTCGGACGGCTCGAACCTGTAAGGTTCAATGCCTCTGTCACTGTCTGAACCACTGACAAAAAAAAGACAAAAAAAAAAAGACAAAACTAAACTAATTTGTTCACAATCGCTGTCACTTTCCGTCATGATTGTCCAATGTTGATAAGTGTGAATGTGGATAGGCAGGGCAGCCAGGGTACAACTGGTGATGTCAAAAACATGGACGTGGTCTGGACTGGCTGTCACAAGCCAGCAAGCAAGGTGGGGCCTTCACCTGGTGTATTTTGTGCAATTATGTAAATACAGGTGGGTGATATGGTCTCCGGTATGAATATTTGGTTTAAGCTATGTGTATTTTATCTAAATTCGTTGTCATTTAGAAAAAAAAATTACATGACATTTGGCCTTTAAATATTAGACAAAGATGACGCAAGTAAACACAAAATGCAGTTTTTAAATGAAGGTGTTTATTAAGGGAAAAAAAATCCCAACCTACATGGTCCTGTGTCCAGCGCTGTAGAGGAATTTTGGCTCACTCATCTTTGCAGAATTGTTGTAATTCAGCCACATTGGAGGGTTTTCAAGCATGAACCACCTTTTTAAGTTCATGCCACAGCATCTCAATCGGATTCAGGTGAGGACTTTTGACAAGGCCATTCCAAAGTCTTCATTGTGTTTGTCTTAAGCCATTCAGAGGTGGTCTTGCTGGTTTGTTTTGGATCATTGTCCTGCTGCAGAAACCAGGTGCGCTTCAGCTTGAGGTCACAAACAGCTGGCCAGACATTCTCCTTGAGGATTTTTTGGTAGACAGCAGAATTCATGGTTCCATTCACCACAGCAAGTTTTCCAGGTCATGAAGCAGCAAAACGGTCCCAGACCATCGCACTATGTCATATTTTACTGATGGTATGATGTTCCTTTTTTTGAAATGCTGTTACTTTTACACCGGATGTAATGGGACACACACCTTCCGAAAAGTACAACTTTTGTCCACAGACCTTTTGGATGAGTCGTCGCTGCGCTCTTGGGGTAATTTCAGTCAGCTGGCTACTCCTGGGAAGGTTCACCACTGTTCCATGTTTTCACGATTTGTGGATAATGGCTCTCACTGTGGTTTGCTGGAGTCCCAGAGCTTTAGAAATGGCTTTATTGTGGAGGAATATATTCATGCGAGGTACAACGAGCTGGAAGGTTGCAGAGTTTTATTTCCTCCAACATAATGAGACGCACTTGTAGCACTGTGCTCTGCTCTGCTGTGTAGAGTTGTCGTCCCCTGAGGCATGTATAGCAAGCTCTTTTATACAGGTTATACAAACAGAGAGAATGCATGGCACATTTGCATATTGATATACATATCAGTCAATACATATCATTCGCGTGACCAACTGGCGCCCAGACGTCCCTCCTTAATCTGGGGATGTATAACAATAGTCCATTGTTCTGATTGTCTCCCAGGGGCTCTCTGTCCATATGCAAATTGTCCTCTGCTTCCTGCAGGCTTGCTGAGTGTGAGGATTGAATGTCCATGTAGATTGTGGTGGGTCACCACAGGGCTCCCCCCCCCAGAACACTCAGCAGGGGTTGTGACACCCCCCACCCCCATCGTTTGGCTCCAGCTCCGGTAGAACTGTCGGAGGGCATGTCAGTCCGTGAGGGGTGGAAAAAAACAGTGTGCTTTGCTCCGGGTTCCAGCACATTGAACGGCCGTGGATCATGGGCGCACGGGCCGGTGTGTTTCGTACGAAATGGAACAAGACGGCGATCGGCCAGCTTTAGGGAGTGAGGTGCGGGAAAAGTGCTGTGGAGGAGGAGGGGGAGGGAGGTGGGAGTAAGTGAGAGCCGGCCCGAGACGTCAAAGGTGTCTGGGGCACACAAAAATTGCGTGTGGATCCGCAATGGTGAGGGACTTTCCCTGTAAACCTGGCGGAGATCCACAGCGGCTGTGGAAAAAAAAATTGTCTCTGACTCCTCTCGTGGCTTGATCCAGTGAGGGTGTGGGGAAGGCGAGCAGCCAAATTCCCCGAGGATACGTAGCGGCTGTAAAACAACTGCAGCTGTGTAAGGGGCCTGGCGGTTTGGCTTTTAGGTGCGGAAGCAGCCCTAAAGCCATCGGGGACAGCAATCGGCTAAATTCCCCTTGAGCGCCGTGGCTGAGAAACCCATACAAAGTCCTGTGTGCAGGCTGCACGTCTGCTTCAGGTGCATGAGCAGCCCTGAAGGTTCCGAGGGTGGCGATCGGCCGTGTTTCTCGGGCATGTACAGCGGCGGAGGACGATGTATCAGTCTGTGGAGCCGGTTTGACCCTGTGCGTGGCGCGCGCGGGGCGCAGTGACCACTTAGCTGGCAGTTGCGCTGTCCTCATAATCCTGCGGTGTGCGTGCGGGGCTTCTGTGCATGGGAGGTCCGCTTGTCACAAGCTGAGTCGGGGTCGGGGAGCTTGGTGGAAATCAACACAGTCGGCGTCGATGATTTCCCCGTTCAGGCTGCTTCCTTCGTTTCGCTCGTGTCGCCGTTCATGGTGCGTGTCGGTCCAAGCACTACCCGCTCTGGGGCGGATGAAGAGGTTGCAGGCGTTCTCTGGTCCCCTGCTGTCCACAGCGCGGTGAGAGGGAGCAGACGGTGAATTCTCTCTCGTCAGGTCACCAGTGTGGAGGGATAAGATCAGGCGAGGGGTGCACCATGACACGCCGGGTCAGTGCGAGGTACGACAAGCTGGAAGGTTGCAGAGTTTTATTTCCTCCAACATAATGAGACGCACTTGCAGCGCTGTGCTCTGCTGTGTAGAGTTGTCGTCCCCTGAGGCATGTATAGCAAGCTCTTTTATACATGTTATATAAACAGAGAATGCATGGCACATTTGCATATTGATATACATATCAGTTAATGCATATCAGTCGCGTGACCAACTGGCACCCGGACGTCCTCTCCTTAATCTGGGGATGTATAACAATAGTCCATTGTTCTGATTGTCTCCCAGGGGCTCTCTATCCGTATGCAAATTGTCCTCTGCTTCCTGCAGGCTCGCTGAGTGTGAGGATTGAATGTCCATGTAGATTGTGGTGAGTCACCACATTATAACCTTTTCCAGTCTGATAGAGCTCAATTACTTGATTTGTTCCTGATTTTCTTTAGATCACAGCATGATGTCTAGCTTTTGAGGATCTTTTGGTCTACTACACTTTTTGTATGTTTGCCACACTTAAATGTTTCAGGTCATCTAACAAATTTAAATATTAAACAAATAAAACACAAGTAAACACAAAATGCAGTTTTTAAATAAAGGTGTTTATTATTAAGGGTTAAAAAAAAAAAAATCCATACCTGCATGGCCCTGTATGGAAAAAGTGCCCCCCCCCCTCGGTTAAAACATAAATTAACTGTGGTTTATTACATCTTACCAGGCTGCATGGTGGCGCAGTGGTTTAGCACTGTGGCAGCACAGTTTACCCTCAGCCGGGAGATTGTGGGTTCGATCCCTGCCCCCGGCCAACAGTGATCTGTGTGGAGTTTGCATGTTCTCCCCGTGTTGCGTGGATTTATTCCGGGATTTCTCCGGTTTCCTCCCACATTCCAAAAACATGCAGGTTAGGGATAAGGGGCGCTTGCACACGCAGCAACCAGCAGCTGATGGCTTGTCACCAGACTGCAAAACAAATCTACCTACGGGTACAAAATAAGTAAAAAAAAAAAAAATCTTTGGAAAGCCAAGTTCAGTTTCTCTTGCCACATCCAGGCCTGATTACTGCCACACCTGTTCTCAATCAAAAAATCACTTAAATAGGACCTGCCTGACAAAGCGAAGTAGACCAAAAGATCCTCAAAAGCTAGACATCACGCTGTGATCCAAAGAAATTCAGGAACAAATGAGAAACTAAGTAATTGAGATCTATCAGTCTGGAAAAGGTTATCGAGTCATTTCTAAAGCTTTAGGACTCCAGCAAACCACAGCCATTATCCACAAATGGCAAAAACATGGAACCATGGTGAACCTTCCCAGGAGTGGCCATCCGACCAAAATTACCCCAAGAGCGCAGCGATGATTCATCCAAGAGGTCACAAAAGACCCCACAACAACATCCAAAGAACTGCAGGCCTCACTTGCCTCAGTTAAGGTCAGTGTTCATGACTCCACCATAAGAAAGAGACCGGGCAAAAATGGCCTGCATGGCAGAGTTCCAAGACAAAAACCACTGCTGAGCAAAAAGAACGTAAAGGCTCATCTCAGTTTTGCCAGAAAACATCTTGATGATCCCCAAGACTTTTGGGAAAATGCTCTGTGGACTGATGAGCCAAAAGTTGAACTTTTTGGAAGGTGTGTGTCCCATTACATCTGGCATAAAAGTAACACGGCATTTCAGAAAAGGAACATCATAGCAGCAGTAAATAATGGTGGTGGTAGTGTGATGGTCTGGGGCTATTGTGCTGCTTCAGGACCTGGAAAACTAGCTGTGGTAAATGGAACCATGAATTCTGCTGTCTACCAAAAAATCCTGAAGGAGAATGTCTGGCCATCTGTTCTTGACCTTAAGCTGAAGCACACTTGGGTTCTGCAGCAGGACAATGATCCAAAACACACCAGCAAGTCCACCTCTGAATGGCTTAAGAAAAACAAAATGAAGACTTTGGAGAGGCCTAGTCAAAGTCCTCACCTGAATCCGATTGAGATGCTGTGGCATGACCTTAAAAATGCGGTTCATGCTCGAAAACCGTCTAATGTGGCTGAATTACAACAATTCTGCAAAGATGAGTGGGCCAAAATTCCTCCACAGCGCTGTAAAAGACTCATTGCCAGTTATCGCAATTGCTTGATTGCAGTTGTTGCTGCTTATGGTGGCCCAACCAGTTATTAGGTTTAGGGGACAATCACTTTTTTCACACAGGGCCATGTAGGTTTGGATTTTTTTGTCTGTGCAGAATTTATGGCAGGAAAACACAGAGTTTGACCTCAAAATTTCAAATGACAATACCTTCAGAATGGTCAAAGTTAGAGGCACAGTGCCAATTGGAACAGCTGTAACCTTGCATGTGTTGATCACATTTGCATGCGGTGATTACATTTGCTTATGGCGATCACACTTGCGCGTTGTGCCAATCAAACTTTGCAACAGCTGTAACCTGTAATCAGCTGTAACCTGAAAATGCTAGCAGTTATATTCATTGTCAAAATTAGAAAAATAAACCGAATAAAACAGTTTATACCACAATATGTACCCGTTTGTTTCATCGGTGAGAATCCTCCAGAAGTCCTCTGTCTAAAACAGCGACAAAAAATCAATGGGGCATGCAGATGACATATCCACCTCATATCCACCTCTCCATGATATCCAGCTGGCTCTTCAAATGATTTGAGCCACGGCTGATAAGCGTCTTAATCTATATGAAGCTTCCAGGCATCATTATCCAAATCTCCTGTTGGAGCTTGACTGCCCGTGGTTGTTCTTCCACGGCGCGCAAATGGCGCACGCCGGGAAACACCAAGTGCTGTGCGCTCCCCAACGTTGCCCACGAACTGTTCTGGGACTTTTCACCCCGCGGCCACGGTTTAGCAAAGCAGAACAATCTGCAGACGATTCTCCTGTGCCATTTTGGGTTCGGCTGCACACAGAAAAAGCACCTCCAGTCTCGCGCGCATGAGGGCCGTCTCCACTTTCGCTGGAACTGCTTGCACCATTGTCTGAAGGTACATAATCTGAGCTGGACTCTTCCTCAGACGATGAACTTAGGCTAATCTCTTCATCGGCCCACACCAGAGCTAAAACATCTTCAGCAGAGAGCGTTTTTCTCGCCATCTTGTCTCGTCCACAACAAACAACGCGGGTCGTTCTGCAAACGGAAATTTGAACCACTGATTGTATTGGACCATATCCGGTTTTCGTGATAAAGATATACCTGTCTGCCATCTTGTGGCATTAAAAGCTTTGTCCATTTCTGACTCTATTTAGCGGTACCGGCTTTGTTTTGACTAATAAGCTGACAGGTGCACACTGGCGCCACTCAGTCAAACGGTTTTAATAATAAACACCTTCATTTAAAAACTGCATTTTATGTTTGCTTGTGTTATCTTTGTCTAATATTTAAATTTGTTTGATGATCTGAAACATTTAAGTGTGACGAACATACAAAAAAATGAGAAATCGGGGAGGGGGCAAACACTTTTTTTTACACCACTGTACATAGGAAAGTATCTTCTAAAAAATTTGCTTAACTAGTGAATGACTTGAGAATTTCTGAGGGTTTTCTCAGATTTCTATTTCTTAAAAAAAAAAAAAAGTTTTTCTCATAAATTTGTCTAATTCCAAAACTTTTTTTTCACATAAATATGCAACATTTTACGGAAATGTGCAACATTTTTCTCAAATTTGCCGTTTTCTTTGTTTTAATAAATTTGTTTCCTTAAATTTTAATCTTTTTGTGAATGTATTACTTTTTTCTTATAGATTTGCGAATTTGAGTTTTTCCCATCCAAGCTTGCAACGTTTTACTTGTAAATTTGCATCATATACCAACTGGGAAGTTTTTCTAAAATTTGACTTCAGTTGCAGGTGTTTTTTTCCTCATAAATCTGCGATGTTAATCTTTCAAATTTACAAAAAAATTTCATAAATGGGAAACTTTTTGAATAAATTCAAAGCTGCAATTTTTTAACTCAATGTGCAACTTTTCTCATAAATTTCCTTTTTTTTCCCTTTAAGTTGTGGCTTTTTGTTGTACATAAATTTAAGGATTTTGTAAATTTGTAACTTTTATAAATTTGCAAAAGTCACAAGTTGACTTATCAATTTGACTTTCATGTAAATTTGCAACTTTTAATTCATGAATTTTCAACTTTTCTTGCAAATGTACAACTTACAGTGGGGATTTTTTTTCTCAAATTGTTTCTTTTCTCATAGAATTTTTTTCTCGAATTTGTGATAATTGTGTAAGTTTACTGCATTTCCATCATAAAATTGCATACATGTTTTTATGTATTACAATTTTGCAACTTTCTACTCATAAATATGCAATTTAAAAAATATATTTTTACTGTACATTTGAGATTTTGTTCTCATAAAATTGATGTTTGCCTATAAATTTAAGCAATTTGTCTTGTAAATTTGTTGCTTTATTCTTCTTTTTGACTTTTTTCCATGTAAATTTGTTGCTTTTTATTTGTAAATGGTCATTTTTTTTTCTAAATTTGTGACATGTGCCTATTTTTACATTTGTTAGTCTGAAGAGAGAAGAGTAAAAAGTATCTTGCAATAAAAGCTACTTGAGTACACCTAACTAGCTACTACCCACCTCTTGTTGTGGGATAGTGGACCACAATGCACTTTGGAGTGATATATTCACATCACGGTGAAGAAAAATAATCTCGCGCCTTTGTCAATATTTATGACTCCCCGTTCCTTCAATTACATGGAAGGTGCAGGCCGTCATGCCAGGCCTTCAGCAGACGGGAGGCCCCCTATGCGGTGTCTATGTTGTTTATCTAAGTGGAGCGAGAGTAGACAGCCATGGCTCCAGGCTTCTGTTACTGCTGGCTAGGAATGCGTTCCTATAGCACACTCCAAACAAAGAGACCCCAACCTGTCCACAATATTAATCCACTGAAAGTTGCCGCCACATTTAACACCCCAACATGTCATCCACAGCCATGTATATGCACACTTTCTTCTTGCAAGATCCATCTTTGTCTGCTCATTTTCCCTCTTTTCACTCTTTCATCACTCATAGTTGAGCACCTAAACTCACATAAGTCTTTTTACAAATAGAAAGGGAAGTAAGAAAGTAAAACTCTCCATACAGTATGAAATAAATATGCTTTGTTTTATTACTTTGAACAGAGCTTCTGTGCTGCTTTAATGTGCCCAGTCATCACCACTTATTTGATTTTATTTTTTTTTATTGTTATTAAATCTCCTGAACATATTGTTTCAAGACGAGTTTCATATTTTGCATATTTCTGTGGCTTGGCCAGGCCTCCACAACAATTGGAGTGGGCTTCTGTAATCTCGTGTTGTAAAATTCCGGTTTATAAGTAATGTTTTTTGTTCTCTGTCCTCAGCTTCTTGGAGCTGTCCGTATCGTTCTCGGTGAAACCAAAGGCAGGAGAGAAGGAAGTCTCTCCCAACACATTCTTCCCCATTTGGCATGAGTTTTCCACAGATTTTAAAGACCAGTGGAAGAAGGGGAATAAGTTGATATTACAGGAACGGTGAGAATAGGATGCTAGATTACACACACACACACACGCAATGTGGCATTTAAGGTGACATCCTCCCAAGAGCCTGAAAAAATCACAACGTTGCAATTTCTGTTTTTTTTAGTGAAAAGAGCATGTTACAGCATTTATTTCCATGGGATGTCTTTTAGAGTGAATAGTGGGATTTATTCTTGTGGAACAAATCTTTCATCCATCTTTTGTAGCATTTTTGCAGGGAAGAATGAACAAAATGTTTTACAGGGAGACAAAACTCACTGAGTGTAAATATTGCCTTAACAAATTGCCTTTAGCACACTTTTTGTCAGTATGGGAATGTCATCAAATGTGGGAAAACATTTAAAACCAAACGCTTTACTCAGACTGAGCAGGTTTTTTTTTTTCATGCTGCATTTTTTCTCCTTTTCACCAGAGTGTTACTGAAGAAGCACTTTTTTTCTGAAACACGCACAGCCTTCATGTGAGATTTCCTGTGGTGCATTGCATTTAATATGAAAAAGATTTAGTAAGTCCCTTTGTCTGCCATTGAAGACACTGGAAAAAATGTTGTACAAGTTAAAAAAATGCCTTTTTCATCACCAAAAACATGTCAAACTAGAGGGCACTCAGAGAGTGCATACCCCCACCAAGGCTCCATCCAACCGTCCCTCCCTACCTCCAACTGTCTGTCCCTCAATCCTTCGATACATTGTGAGATAGGGCCTTGGTTGAGGCATGAGCTCTCAGATCACCTTGAAAATCTAAAGGTGTGTTCAGACCAAACGTGAGTAAATTTACTTGTGCCAATACATTGAGTTAACATGTATTCTTGTTTACTCGCGTTTGATCTGAGCACACCTTTATGGGTTCAGCTGTAGCCCACTAGCAATCTTTGGTGAGAATTTCATCAAATCCATCCAGTACTTTCCACCTTTTAACACTGTGAGACAGGACCTTGGTGGAGGTATTTTCTTTGTTCATTTGATTGGCAGCAAACTTCAGGGAAGACTTAAGGGGGCTGCTTCTTGAGCAAAGCCAACTTTCTTGAATGGCAACCTCTCAGCCGATGGTTATGTAAAAATACACCTGACTGTGGCCACTGAGATCTGTGTCCTAACAACTTTTACTGTAATTTGTTGCATACCCGCTTCTTGATGATTCTGGGCTGACTCTTCAGTTTTCCTGACCAGTTGTCTGTCACCGACACATGTGTACCATCCACTTTATACTTGCATCCAGTTGGTTACTTAGATGTTTGATTTTGGGATCTGTAGCTCCTTTGAAATGAACCCAAGTAACTTTTCTGACTTGTCCAAATCAATTATTCACTTTCCTGTTGCAGTGTTTGTGGCTGTGAGTGAGTGTATCAAATGGACCCTGCTGGGATATGTTCAGATGTCACCGGTTGTAGTCAATTGTAATCACTCATGAGACGTTAAATGGCCATTCCACCAAGAAAATTTGATTAACACAACTTTCTGGATCACCTAAACTATTAAAGTTGCTCTGTGTATTTTTGACCCAAATTTTTTGTCATGTTTTAAGAACTACAATAAATTTATGAAAGAATTTTTATGGAAAAAATGTTTGAATAATTCCACAATAGAAAATTAAGACTCGGGTCATTGGATGCTCAAGCTGCCATGATATACATCCTCTGTATATAGTGGTGTGAAAGCGTTTGCCCCCTTCCTGATTTCTCATTTTTTTATGTTTGTCACACTTAAATGTTTCAGATCATCAAACAAACTTAAATATTAGACAAAGATAAAACAAGTAAACGCAAAATGCAGTTTTTAAATGAAGGTGTTTATTATTAAGGGGAAAAGAAATCCAAACCTACATGACCCTGGATGGAAAAACTGATTGCCCCCTAAACCTAATAACTGGCTGGGCCACCATTAGCAGCGACAACTGCAGTCAGGCGTTTGTGATAACTGGCGATGAGTCTTTTATAGCGCTGTGGAGGAATTTTGGCCCAGTTATCTTTGCAGAATTGTTGTAATTCAGCCACATTGGAGGGGTTTCAAGCATGAACCACCTTTTTAAGGTCATGCTACAGCATCCCAATTAGATTCAATTCAATTCAATTAAACTTTATTTATATAGCGCCATTTCACAACAACAGTCATCTCATAGCACTATCAACTGTAGGGGGGAACCCCCACAGTTGCAGAAAGACCCCAGCAATCAGGTGATCCCCTGTGAGCAAGCACTTGGCGACGGTGGAGAGGAAAAACTCCCTTTTAACAGGAAGAAACCTCCAGCAGAACCAGGCTCAGGGAGGGGCAGTCATCTGCTGCGACTGGCTGGGGGGTGAGGGGACAGAGAAGATGAAAAGAACAGACATGTAGAGAGCAAACAGCACGATGGGGACTCAATCTATGGGAGAGAACAAACAAATGTTAATGACCAGCAAAAAAAAATATTTCATAGAGAGTGAGGAAAGGAGTGAGGCCCAGTGCATTACTGGAGGTCCCCCGGCTGACTAAACCTATTAGCAGCATAGCTAAGGGAGGGTTCAGAAACACATGATCCCTCCCTAATTGTAGGCTATATCAAAAAGGTAGGTTTTAACCCTAATCTTAAAAACAGAGATCGAGTCTGACTCCCGAATCCAGATTGGCAGCTGATTCCACAGGAGAGGAGCTTGATAACTGAAGGCTCTGCCTCCCATTGTACTTTTGGAGATTCTAGGTATTACAAGTAGTCCTGCATTTTGGGAGCGTAGTGCTCTGTTAGGATAATACGGTAGTATCAGATCTTTTAAATAAAAAGGAGCCTGATTGTTTAGAGCTTTGTAAGTAAGAAGAAGGATTTTAAACTTAATTCTAAACTCCATGGGAAGCCAATGAAGGGAGGCCAGAACTGGAGAGATATGATCTCTCTTTCTAGTACCTGTTAAAACTCTTGCTGCAGCATTTTGGATCAGCTGAAGACTTTTTAAAGATGTTTTAGGACAACCTGATAATAAAGAATTACAATAATCTAATCTTGAGCTAACAAAAGCGTGGATCAGTTTCTCAGCATCACTCTGAGACAAGATGCTCCTAATCTTGGCAATATTACGCAAATGATAGAAGGCAGTCTTAGAAACAAATTTAATATGTGAATTGAAGGACAAATCCTGATCAAAAATAACTCCAAGGTTCCTCACAGAGCTATTAAGAGAAAGAGTAACTGCATCCAAACTGAAAGTTTGATTTGGAAAGGAATTTCTAAGGTTTTTTGGACCAACAAGAATGACTTCAGTCTTATCTTAGACTCAGGTTCAGGTCAAGGTTCAGGTCAGGACTTTGACTAGACCAGTCCAAAGTCTTGATTTTGTTTTTCTTAAGCCATCCAGAGGTGGACTTGCTGGTATGTTTTGGACCATTGTCCTGCTGCAGAACCCAAGTGCACTTCAGCTTGAGGTCATGAACAGATGGCCGGACATTGTCCTTCAGGATTTTTTGGTAGACAAGCAGAATTCATGGTTCCATTTACCACAGCAAGTCGTCCAGGTCCTGAAGCAGCAAAACAGCCCCAGGCCATCACACTACCACCACCATATTTTACTGTTGGTATGATGTTCCTTTTCTGAAATGCTGTTACTTTTATGCCGGATGTAATGGGACACACCCCTTCCAAAAAGTTCAACTTTTGTCTCGTCAGTCCACAGCATCAAGATGTTTCCCAGCAAAACTGAGACGAGCCTTTGTTCTTTTTGCTCAGCAGTGGTTTTCATCTTGGAACTCTGCCATGCAGGCCATTTTTGCCCAGTTTCTTTCTTATGGTGGAGTCATGAACACTGACCTTAACTGACGCAAGTGAGGCCTGCAGTTCTTTGGATGTTGTTGTGGGGTCTTTTGTGACCTCTTGGATGTGTCGTCGCTGCGCTATTGGGGTAATTTTAGTCGGTCGGCCACTCCTGGGAAGGTTTACCACTGTTCCATGTTTTTGCCATTTGTGGATAATGGCTCTCACTGTGGTTCACTGGAGTCCCAAAGCTTTAGAAATGGCTTTATAACCTTTTCCAGACTGATACTTACTTTCTCTCATTTGTTCCTGAATTTCTTTGGATAGCAGCATGAACATCTAGCTTTTGAGTATCTTTTAATCTACTTCACTTTGTCAGGCAGGTCCTATTTAAGCGATTTTTTTTTTTGATTGAGAACAGGTGTGGCAGTAATCAGGCCTGGATGTGGCTAGAGAAATTGAACTCTGCTTTTCAAAGACTTGATAAACCACAGTTAATTTATGTTTTAATGGGGGGGCAATCACTTTTTCACATAGGGCTGTGTAGGTTTGGATTTTTTTTTACCCTTTATAAGAAACACCTTCATTTAAAAACTGTATTTTGTGTTCACTTGTTATCTTTAATATTTAAATTTGTTTGATCTGAAACATTTAAGTGTGACAAACATACAAAAAAATGAGAAATCGGTAAGGGGCAAACACTTTTTCACACCACTGTAAGCGTCTGTAAACCTTTTGAGAAGCTGTTAAAAAAAAATGGTGGTGTGTTTTGGGTTTTTTAAAATCTCATTTTGGGAACTGCTTTTGACCCCTAAAATTTTCCTACATTTGCAATATTTGTTTCCCAATTTAAGATTCCCAACCATTAATAAGTTGCAGTGCATCTCGTGTTCAGGGAAGATCCTATCAGATTCATCCAAATTCATGAAGGAAAGATGGAGCAAATGACCCAGGTCAATGGCTTCACCTGGTTAATAAAAAGAACTCATGTAACATCCAGTTAGCTTCCAGTGGTTTGATGGCTGTAAAGATATTGTTGCATTTGTCAACAAAAACCAAATTGGTCCATTATTTTCAATGAAGGATGGATTGTGATAATATATTGATAAGAAAAGTAAAATATTAGAGGTTTGCTTGTTTAGTAGAAAATGATAAAAAAAAAAATAATAATTTGGAAGCATTAGCTTTGCCCCTTGGGCAGATGTGGAGACATAGATGATAATCTTCACCTGCACTGAGTGAGCAGGCAGATATGCAGTACTGGTACATGCAGTACACAATATGTACCCAAATAACTTATTTTCACATGTGCACTTTCACAAGGATAGTTTTTACTCTAACCAAGATTATTTCTGAGGAAAAAACTGTACTTGTGTTTAAGTACATTTGATTGTACTTTCTGAAAACTGGATAGAAATGCATCAGTTTATGCTGTAATAATGTGGTCTTACCAAAAATAACTGCATCTTTAAGAATTTCTTTATTATTATTCATTGAAATATTGTGAAATTATTCTTCTTCTATACCAGCTCAGGAAATGTTGAATGTATTACTGTCCACTACTTCTTTGTAGGATTTGGATAATACAGGACCAACATATAGTTTTTTTTCCTCAGATTAACACATTTTGGAGGAAAACCTCTCAAATTAGATAAGATAAGCCTTTATTAGTCCCACAATGGGGAAATTCCAGGATTGTAACAGCACAGGGATAGCAACACTCAGAGCAATAATTTAGAAGATAAGAAAATAAGAGCAGTGAATATACATATGTACACATAAATATATACTGTAGATATATATACACACAGTGCGGAGCATTGTAGCTAGATGGAATAAACAGCATAACCGTCTACTTAGTTACCCTACATGGTATGAATATGTACCCATACATATTGTCACCCTCCGTAGCGACTGATATTGTCCTAGTTGTATACTGGAGGGGACCATTTGTGTAAGTCTGTTGCGTCTTTGCATTCAGTACTATTAGGTCGTCACTTTTTTTGCTATCTCTGCGAGCAGCCCTGCTTAGATTATGCAGTTGTAGGTAGGAAGGACCTGCGAAACCTCTCGGTCGCGCACCTAGGGTGATGTAGTCTACTCAATGCGTTCAGTATGTCCTGCATAGGGTGGGACTCACTCCAACAGAGATGACAGTTTAGCCACCATCCTTCTCTCTCCCATCTCCTCCACTGGGTCAAGGCGTTGCCCCAGGGCAGAGCTAGCTTTCTTGATTAGTTTGTTCAGTCTCTTCCTATCGGCTGCTGTAATGCCGTTGCCCCAGCAGACCACTCCAAAAGTGATGGCTGATGCCACCACCGTGTCGTAGAATATCTTCAAGAGCACCCCTTGTACACCAAAAGACCTGAGTCTCCTCAGTAGGAACAGCCTGCGCTGTCCCTTCTTGTAGAGTGCGTTGGTATTGTGTGACCAGTCTAGTTTATTGTTCAGATAAACACCCAGGTACTTGTAGGATGTCACCATCTCAATGTCTGTTCCCTGGATGTTTACTAGCGCTGTGAGGAGTTGTCCTTGCCTGCGGCAATCCACCACCAGCTCCTTAGTTTTCCTCGCGTTGATCTGGAGGCAGTTCCGATGGCACCAGTCCACGAAGTCCTGGATAAGTCCTCTGTACTCAGCGTCATCTCCGTTGGAGATGAGGTCGACAATCACAGAGTCGTCAGAACTTCTGTAGATGGCAGTGTGTTGTATTGTGTGAGAAGTCCGCAGTATAAAGGGTGAACAGGAAGGGAGCCAAAACCGTTCCCTGGGTGGCCCCCATGCTACCGATGATCGTGTCGGACACACAATCCCGGATTCTCACAAACTGTGGCCGTTTAGTGAGGTAGTCCAGGATCCATGATGACAGGTGCTGGTCCACCTTTGTGTACAGCAGCTTGTCCTTCAGGATCGTCGGTTGGATGGTGTTGAAAGCACTGGAGAAGTCAAAGAACATGATCCTCACTGCGTTCCCGGGCTTCTCCAGGTGGGACATGGAACAGTAAAGGAGGAAGATCACTGCATCCTCCACCCCAATGCCATGCTGGTAGGCGAACTGGAGTGGATCCATCGCTGGTCCCACCAGGGGGCGGAGGTGAGCAAGGAGCAGTCTCTCCAGGGTCTTCATCATGTGAGACGTCAGGGCCACTGGTCTGTAGCTGTTCAGGGCTTCGGGGTGGGAAGTCTTTGGTACCGGTACCACACAAGATGTTTTCCACAACTGTGGTACCCTCCCCAGCTTCAGGCTCAGGTTGAAGATGTGCTCCATAATCCCACACAGCTGGTCTGCGCAGAACTTGAGGAGCTTTGCGCTGATGCCATCCGGTCCCGAGGCCTTCCTCGCCTTGATCTTCCTCAGCTCCGTCCTCACCTGGGTTGTAGTGAGGGTCAGGTTGGGGGGGCTGTGTGCTGGGAGTGGGGTCTGGACAGCAGGTCTTGATGACTTTAGAGGCAGCAGTGGTTGGTGTGCAGTCGGGGGGCGGGGGGGTGTTGGTCAAACCTATTAAAAAACAGGTTCAGATTGTTCGCACACTCCCTGCCCCCCGTGGCCTGGGAGGAGGTATTCTGGAGCCCAGAGATGGTTTTAAGGTTTCTCCAGACCCCGCCGATGTCGCTCTGTTGCAGCTTGTCCTCCATCTTCTTCCTGAAGCTGTCCTTGCCTTCTTTGATCTTCCTCCTCAGCTCCCTCTGTACGGACTTCAGCATCTCCCTGTTCCCTGACCTGAAAATCTTCTTCTTCTCTCTCAGAAGTGTTTTAATCTCAGGGTTGATCCAGGGTTTGTTGTTCAAGCAACACCGTATGGTCTTGGTGGGTACGGTGTTGTCCACACAGAAGTTGATGTATTCCGTGATGGTGTGAGTGAGGCCATCGATGTCCTCACCATGTGGATCGCAGAGCTGCTCCCAGGCAGTGGTTTCAAAACAGTCCTTTAGAGCGTCCATTGCCTTCTCAGACCATAACTTCACTGTGCATATAACCGGAGGTTGTCTGTCTACTAGAGGTTTGTACACCAGCAGGAGATGAACCAAGTTGTGATCCGATCTCCCGAGTGGGGGGAGTGGTGATGAGGTGTACTCCTCCTTAGTGTTTGCATAGAATAAGTCCAGTGTTTTATTGTCTCTAGCGTGGCATGTGACATACTGGGTGAACGTGGGCAGAATGGGGGACAGTGAAATATGGTTGAAATCACCGGAGATGAGGAGAAGAGCATCTGGGTGTTCTGTCAGCAGCCTGCCAGTTACTGAATGAATGGCGTCACGCGCTGTCCCCGCGTTCGCCGTTGGATTTGCATAAATAACAATTCAGATCACATGTGAGTATTCCCTCGGGAGATAGGTAGGCCACATGCTAACAGCTAGCAACTCAATGTCTTTGTTGCAGTGGTGTTCCTTAACTGTGATATGTCCCGGTCTGCACCAGCTGTTATTGACATACATTATCACTCCTCTGCCCCTTGCCTTCCCACTGTCTGGTGTCCGGTCTGCCCGTATTGCGTGGAAACCCTCCAGTTCGATGTTAGCATCTGTTGCTAGTTCTGTTTGCCCCGTCTCAGTAAACATCATCATGCTAATCTCTCTGAAGACGCTCTCGTAGCAGGAGATAGCCACTAGCTTGTCAGTCTTATTGAGTAGCGATCGTACATTCCCCATAATAACGGTTGGAAGGACGGGTCTGTACCTTATATTTCTTGCCCGCCCTCTTGCTCCAGCACGGCATTCACGTCGTTTCTGTCTTATTTCACCCGGTATGTCAAAGTCTTGCGCTAGCATCTTGGTCCGGTTAAGTGCTAACAGCTGGTCTCTGCTGTAACGTGTCCTGCTAAAAACAGTGGCTTCGTCTGCCGGCTCAGGAGACATTTGGGCGATCCGTGTCCGTCCGTGATGGATAAGGTGTCGCTGGATCAGAAAGATTAGCAAGAGAAGCCAGATAGTAAATGGAAATAGGAAGAAATTGATCCGCTGTTGCAAAAAGGCAGCCTACTCGTGTGGCGCCGGAAGTCGGGTCGCAGTGGGAGTAAAGTCACAAACTGGCAAGAAATGTGTTGCAAATGTACAAATAAAAAGCTGCAAATTTGCTTGGAGAGGGTAGCAAATTTATTTTTTTTTTTAAAGCTGCATATTATAAGAAAAAGGCAATAAATTTGCAAGAATAATGTCCCAGATTTCAGAGAAAACCTCAAGGTTATGAGAATTAAAGTCACAGCTTTAATTTAAAAAGCTGCAAAATTGAGTAAAAATAAAAAGTGTGAAATTTACACAAAAGGTGTAAAATTTATACAAAGAGTCAAATTTAAATAAAAGTAGTAAATTACCAAGAAAAAAAATAATAAATATATGAGAAAAAGGGGAAAAGTTTATGAGAAGAGTCACAAACTGGTGAGAATGAAGTCGCAATTGTCACGAGCTGAGCTCTAGAAGTTCCGCCAGGCTCAGTCTTGTGGCTTTTCTCTGTATTTATATTTATTTGTTGTATTTTTTTTTCTGCCTTTTGGTTTTTATCCCTGCATGTTTTCTATTTTCCAGTTTGTCTTAGGTCTACTAAATTCTGATTCTGTATTTTGGTACCTATTTCTCAGTTGTATTTGTTTATAATTCTACTCATTATTTGAGGTTGACAGCTGTCAGGACATTTCCTGACTAGTGCCTCATGTGGGCGTAGCCCTGTCAGCTGTCAGCCAGCATGCTCTCATCTCATTACTTCCAGCTGATTCCAATCACTATTCATTTTTACCTTTTTGAATTCAATTCAACTTTATTTATATAGCGCCATTTCACAACAACAGTCATCTCATAGCACTTTCAACTGTAGGGGGAACCCCCACAGCTTCAGAAAAACTCCAGCAATCAAGCGATCCCCTGTGAGCAAGCACTTTGCGACGGTGGAGAGGAAAAACTCCCTTTTAACAGGAAGAAACCTCCAGCAGAACCCGGCTCAGGGAGGGGCAGTCATCTGCTGCGACTGGCTGGGGGGTGAGGGGACAGAGAAGATGAAAAGAACAGACATGTAGAGAGCAAACGGCATGATGGGGACTCAATCTATGGGAGAGAACAAACGGATGTTAATGACCAGCAAAAAAAAAATTTCATTTTTTTGCCCGCTCATGTGAACCCACACCTGTCACTACTTATGTAATGTTTTTTTGACCCTATTTAAGGGGAGTCATTTTCATTTCTATTTGCCGCTGTCTTGGTTTGCATTCTCCTCGTCTCCACCAGAGCCCTGCCTTGCTCTGGTGTCCAAAATCTGTAAGTTTTCTCCTTCGTTTGTTTTTGTGTTGTGAGCACCGTGTGTAACTTTACCTTTTTCAATAAATTACCCAAACTTACAGTTCAGCACGTGGGTCTCAGTTCTCTGCCCTGAGAGGCAATTCACGACAGAAGACAGTGGCCAGTCAAGACCCAGCTGCTTTGTTTGCAGATTTTTTTTTTTTTCCTTTCGCGCACCTATTTTGTGGAGCTCAATATGCCCCCAGCCCACCGACGTCTGGTGATCAAGGGGAGATCGGCAGTGGGTTCCCCGAGTGTGGAGGAGTGGGCTGCCGAATTCATCCAAGGCTTTGTGGATGAAGCCCTCGCCTCCCGGAGCCCAAAAAAGATCTGGGAAAAGGTGGATTCTGCAACCGCCATCGTCGAGGCACATCCAGGGTTATGGAGGCACGCCCAGTTTGCTGACTTGTTGGCCACGCTCTCCGTGTTGCAGCAGTCTTTCCCCGGGCTGATGTGGGGGCCGCCTCCAGGGAGCCCGGAGCCTACATGGAGACGCGCTTCATGGAAGATGCCTTGCCTCGCCTCCAGTATGCCCACTCCTGCTCCTGATTCATCAGCTCCACAATGCCAGCGTCATCCAGCTCCAGACCGCTGGAGGAATACTACCGCCTCTCGGGCAGCAAATTCCCTTTGCTGAGGCAGAAGCCTCCCTCAGCAGTGTGCACTCAGTGTTCTTCATCTCCGGCTGAATCGTCAGCTCCTCCCCTCTCCGCAGCTGCTGTTCTGTGCTTCTCATCCGCTGCCAAGAGGTCGTCTGCTTTTCCCCTGGCTCCGCCCGCCTCTGTGTCCACTGGGGCTGCTCCTCCACGATCCTCTGAGGAGCCAATATCCACTGTAGCCACGGAGAGGGATGCTACACCTGCTGCAGCAGGCAACATTGAAACCCGGGAATGCAGGCAAGTGTCATTTCATTCCCCTTCATTTTATGATGATATGCCTTGTCTGATTCCCAGTAGTGAGGCTCAAGGTTTGCAATCTGCTGAGTCCTCACCATCTGTTGCAGCTATTACCTTCTCACCTGCCCTCTCCATGTCTCCGCCTGTCCTCCCTGAGGGTCCGCCGATGACAGGGTTGAGCTGCCAGACGATGGAGGAACCTGCAGCCCTGGAGGACCTGGTCCCAGCCCCGCAGCCACAGTCTGGACAGACAGAGAGCACTTCCTACCACCCAAAGCCTGCACCAAAGGCAGAGCCTCCCCTGGCTTCAGCTACATGGAATCCAGTGACAGTGGTGAGCCGACCCCCAGTCACCACACCAGACAAGCCACCTGCATGTGTCACTTCGCCTGGGGGCCCTGAGACTGCATCTACCACTATGCCTGCTGCAGGGGCTGCCGCAGCAGAGTTGGAGCTGGACCTCTAAAGGACCAGACCCTAAACATCGTCGCCTGGATCGACAGAGTCCTGGACAGCGGTGGAGCTCAAGCTCAGGCAAGTGCTCTTCTTTGTTTTCATTGTCTGTTTTGGAGCGTTTTTGTCGGGCTCTTGGTGGGGAAAGCCAAGTGCAACCATCAGCTGCACCTGAGCTCACCTCGTCGAGCTCCACTGCTGCCGGTGACCCTGACCCGGTTTCTCCGCCTGTTTTGTCTGAGCTCTCCCCCAAGGTCACCGAGGTTATTCCAGATCTGCCAGATGTCTCCATGGGTCCTGGTAAGCCGCCAGAGATCATCGTGGGTCCAGCTTCTCCCGCAGTCCCCTCTCTTCTGCCAGATGCCATCGTGGTTCCCCCTCCTGTGCCAGATGCCGTCGTGCTTCCCCCTCTTGTGCCAGACACCAATGTGATTCCCCCTCTTGTGCCAGATGCCGTTGTGGCTCCCCCTCCTTTTCCCGACATCGTCATGGTTTCCCCGACTCCTCCATCCTGCCCGCCATTAACTCTTCCTGCTGGGCAGCAACTCCCTGGACCACCATTACGGTTCAGATGGCTGAAAAACTCTGGTCAACCACCTGACGGACTGAGCCGTTGGGTTGGGTGGCCCATATTCTTCGACAGGCCACCCGACTCGTACCACTTCGCCCTCCGCCAGGCCTGGGACTTTGATTGCCCACCTGAACTTTCTAGCTCTTTGGTCCGGGAGGCCTAAATCATTGATTTTGACTGGTGTGAGTTCTGAGCAGGGTTTTGTTTCGTTCCCTCCTAGCCTGTTCTCCTCACCACCCACCCTTCGTGGATTATTGTTGTGCCCCTGTTGGGGGGGGGGGGGGGGTGCCTCTTTCTTTTTCTTTTGGTGTTACCCTGGGGTGTCTGGGGTCCACCCCTTGAGAGGGGGGCTCTGTCACAAGCTGAGCTCTGGAAGTTTCACCAGGCTCAGTCTCGTGGCTTTTCTCTGTATTTATATTTATTTGTTGTATTTTTTTCTTGCCTTTTGGTTTTTGTTATCCCTGCATGTTTTCTATTTTCCAGTTTGTCTTAGTTCTACTATATTCTGATTCTGTATTATTGGTACCGCTTTCTTAGTTGTATTTGTTTATAATTTATTCTACTCATTATCTGAGGTTGACAGCTGTCAGGGCATTTCCTGATTAGTGCCCCATGTGGGTGTAGCCCTGTCAGCTGTCAGCCAGTGTGCTCTCATCTCATTACTTCCAGCTGATCCCAGTCAGTATTCATTGTTACCTTTTTGACCGCTCACATGAACCCACACCTGTCACTACTTGTGTAATTGTGTTTTGACCCTATTTAAGGGGAGTCATTTTCATTTCCATTTGCCAGTCTTGGTTTGCATTTTCCTCGTCTCCACCAGAGCCCTGTCTTGCTCTAGTGCTTAAAATCTGTAAGTTTTCTCCTTCGTTTGTTTCTTTGTGTTATGAGCACCGTGTGTAACTTTGTTTGTTGCCTTTTTCAATAAATTACTCAAACTTACAGTTCAGCACGTGGGTCTCAGTTCTCTACCCCAAGAGGCGATTCATGACAATAATCACCAAAGTAATCTTTTTATTCTCTTTCACAAGTAATTTCTTTTAGTGATTAATATCATCATGCAACGCTGCTTTTACATAGTTTCTGGCTACTCTACCCTCTTGTGCTAACCAGTCAATTTCTATAACATCGTAGCCTGTTGATCATTCTTTTGACAAACTAAAAAATTGTTTTTCCACATTTATAATCAGAATTTCTGGAGGCTGAATGATTATTCTTGTTGTTTCGTGGCTTTAATTCAGATATTTTCTATGACTATTGATTGTCTGTTTTCTTTGTTTTGTTTTTTTTGTCAGGGTAAAGATGGCTGAAGAGGGCTTCAAACAGGCCCGGCAAAAGGCCTCCTACAATGTCACGCCCAAACATGCCACAGGAATAGTACGTCTTTTCACACTTTATTAGTTACTGTGTAGAGCCATCTGTTTCTGTTTTATTCGGTTTTAGTGGTAATTACAGTTGTTTGTCTGGGTGTAAGAAACAACACCACCCGCCAGCTGTAACTGATTTTTTTTTTTTTCTCTCTCGCTCTTTAATTCCATAGAAAGCGAAGCTGGGCAAGAAGATCTGAAACAGACAATGGAAAATTATCATCCGTATGTCTATTGCACAATAACTGTTAGTACAATCTGCCATGACTGGGTCATTTTTAACATTTATTTGTTGTTTGCTGTGAGCCAATCCAGTGTGGATATTACTGTTAAAACTGGAAGTAATCACTTTATTCTTGATGAAGGCAACCGTCAGGTGACTATGACATAACTTAGTTCTTTGCCAGGAAGTGCTTGGTGGACTCTGTAGCTCTAAAGTCAGCCTCTACCAGTGTTTTATAGAAGCTGTGTGTACCCAGTTTCCTGTTTTGTCTGTTTCACATACTGGCATGGATGTTTCCTCTTTAGATTTTGTTAATAAAGAAATTCACAGAGTTTTATAACATTTCCATGTGGTAGGTAGGTATTGATCGCCTACCAAACAAAGTGCCTTAAAGTGAAATGAGTGCTTATTTGGAGTTATGAGCGATTTCTGTTTAAATGGCACCTGCACAGAGAAAAAAGTCTTACATGGGCTGAAAAATGAAAAATTAAATGTTTTTAATTGTCCCATTAAATGTTTTTCAAAACTGTGAAAATAACACATTATTGCATACTGCGTCAGCCTGGTCCTGCACCTTTTCAGCATTATTGTCAACATGTTTTTATGCAAATTTTATCTTTCCTGATTTATGAAGTGTGAACCCTGCTAAAAGAGTAATAGCACCATGTGATTTATGTGCAATACAATATTTTTCAATCAATATCCTTTGCTATTAAAAATGCATTTATTGAATAAAATAACTTTTTTGACAGAATCTGTTCTGTCATTTTTGTCAACATGAATGTACAGTAACAAAGCTATAAACACCACTTTTGTTTCATATGAAATAAATTTAATATACTTTTAACATACAACACTCAAACACACAATCACTGTATATATATATATATATATATATATATATATTGTGTATTGTATATTGCACTTCTATTATAAATGCTGCAGTACATTTCCCACCTAGCTCGTATATTTGTGGTAGCACAGCACATCAAAGTTAGTTTTTTTTTGTTCAGAACAGTTCAATGCCACAGGTCACTGCTGTGTTACTTCATGTTTCTTTAAATCAAACTGGGCAATCCAGAAAAGTGTAGAGAAGTTGAAACCATAAAATACTTTGAAATGAGGGGCAAAAACATACAAGAAAACTGTAATTACAAAGAGATGTTCAATTTTACATGTATTGTTAAATGGATTGTTTCTTCTGCTGTGTCCACAATGCTTTGTAGTTTTAAGAGGCACTTCAATTCCCCTCTTTTTGGGGTCTGAATTGCTTTTGAACTCATGGGGATGAAAACTCTGCAGCAGCTTTATGGTCAGTGTCTTTTTGTCACTTTTTTTTTTTTTTTTTAGCTGCACTGAATCTGACTTTTTTTTTATGCCAGTTCCATGTTTTATGCCATTGTATTGCAGGACAAACCGTTCATTGTACAGCGGGATGCTTTAAAGCTTGTCCTACTTTTGTACAGTTCATGTGTTCATATAATGTTAGAAGTGCCTCTTCACAGTTTCCCATGGCTGCTCACATCCACGGACATGCAGCGACACTGTTTGACCCTCTGCACCTTCCGGTGTCTGAAAGGGGGCTGCAGGTCGGGGCAGTCTAGCTGCACCGTGAGCTGCGTAATACGATGTGGCCGACAGAAGGAGCAGGACTGGAATGGCTCTTGGGCTTTGTTGTGGACTTTTCTCCCAGCTCCTGATGCCTGGCCTTGATGGTGTCCCTGACCTGAGTTGGGCCCCATATGCCGAGGGATGTAAAAGGAGTTGCACTGGCCGTAGCAAAAGCGGTTGACCACGGTGCGGCTGCGGCAGCCCTCCTCGCTTATCGTCTGACGGAGAGGTTGGGTCTTGCACCAGTCTCTGCGGAGGTAGCGCCGCTCCGTCACGACCAAGGCCTCCCGGCTGGAGGACAGCACCTCTGGTTTCTGATGTAACAGCCGCTGGTGTCGGTCTGCTGACAGGTTCCCTTTGGACTTGTACGGGGATGGGATGGACCCCTGGGGCCGCAGCTTTTTGGACTCTGCGGTGATGCAGAGCACCCAAACTAATAGGACGGGGATAGTGATTCTCCACAGCATTCTGCAAAGAGAAATACACGGCTGTAAAACAACAGGTTTTCTGTACGTAAAACATCTGCACTGGCATGAGCAGAATTCTTGAAATATTAACCCTGATTAAAGCCAATTAAGGCAGTAAAAGGCTTTAAAATGACAATCACACAACAGCTTACATTCTACATTACCAGTCACGTTTCCAACTGTTTAAATGTTCATTCATGTTGAACCACATTCACACTCGAGCCTTCCAGGCATCATCGAGGAAATGAATCCATCACCAGGGCCCCCATTTGTCAGCATCTGTGTCATTACTTCTATTTGCTTTCCTCTTGGCTACGCAACTCTTCCAAAAATAAACAAAGCCCCGCCATCAAAGGATACACTTAAACACCCATAACGAGAAGAGGAAGTTGATTTTATTGGTCCCGTCGCTGGGTAAAATAATTAGGGTTTTGCTTACTTTAGTCATGAACTATGCCGCAGATATGTAAACAGGCATTAGAGGGGCCCATCTGCATGTTGTTAGGGGAAGAGTTGGGGAGCCGTACAGTTGCCGTTGGGAGTCCATTCTTTTGCTTTTTGGTGATATACTACGGAAAACTGAACCGATAGTGACCCATAGTGTCCATTATCACCATACTGTCTTGTGTATCACGCTAGAGGTCTGCAGAAGTGATTTTGCCTTCATTCGGGCCGGGGTATCCGCCCGTGCGCATGCTGTCAGTGTTTCAGCCAGCACATTTTTGACCATCACTCAAGCATCTTTTCAGCAGATGTTGCTCCTGACAAGCATTGCATGACACAAAGTCAGAAATCCTGACCGAGAACCAAGTGGCCTCAAGGCCATTGGCTGCTACTATTCACAGGCGCTCTTGTATGTTTCCTTTGTTCCTCTCCTGGACCCGCAACTCACTTTGACATGGAACAAATTACTTTATCATAATCCACCATGTTTCTTGCCTCTCCTCCGGTCCTTGGCCCTGAGGTCATGGAAGCTGTGTCCGAGCTGCAGCGAGCACTCGAGTCTGTAAATCAGTGCCCCGACAACCCTTACCATAAGCTACACAGCAGCTGTTTGTCTGTCCTGCAGAGGTGTAATGTAAGTTTTAGCCACACATTTTTAAGAGTACAATATCAAGCCTTATGTTGTATATGCACGAGGAGATGTCGAGCCTTTTTCTACAGCTATGCGTACCCACCCTCAACAGTTGCGAGGTTAGAATAACTGAACTAAAGACTCCCGCTTGGTCTTTCCACCACCTACTGCATCAGGGAGTCACGACCCCCACTCCGTCTTCCACTGATCCACCTTCCATGCACAACACGGTCTCCAGCCTCATTTATCTTTATCTCCACTGTCCTGCTCCTGCTGCCTGTGAGTTTAAGTGCATGAACCCCCTGGTCTGTGGAGCATGCTCCGCTCCTGTGCGCAGGCTCTTGTTTCCCTAATCCCCCCCACTATCAGTCTTCTAAAAGGCACTCTGACTATGCCGAGCTACAGTCCGGATAGCCCTGGGGACTTAGGAGGGATGACCTGACTGACTGTGTACACAGGGCATGACAAATGGCCCATACAGTCAGCAGCCGCGCTTCCTCTGCAGCCCCAAACTCAGCTGGTATGATGGCGCTATCCCCATCCATCTCTGCTTCAAGACAAATTGCGGGGGGGGTTGTGGGGGGAGGGATTGAGGGGATTTGGGGAGGAGAAGTGCTGAGGTTGATGGTTAGTGGTTGGAGATGGGAAGAAAAGAGGCTGAAGACATGATGGAGTTTTTGGTAGATGACCCACTGGGAAACCGAATGAACACCAGCTGATCGTCGCTGTCACTCCGGCTCTTCTTCTGCACGTAGCACGAAACGCCACCCAGCCGTGGGGACCGAAGGGAGACTGTGGTTTTGTGTGCTAATGTCGAGACTGAACTGAACCGGACCTTTCTGTCTGCTAAACGCTAATACTGTCCCCAGATACGGCTTCATGTTTTACCAGAACCACAAATACTTAGAATATGCTTCACTGAAGTGCGGCAGACCTTGGTTCCAAGGTTGAAACCTCTAATGAAATTATAAATACCAGAGAGACTGTTGAGCTAGACACAAGCATTTTGGGGGGAAAACAACTATTATCATCATTGGGAGGTTGTTGTTTTGTTTTTCAGAATGGCATGATAATGCTATGGTTTAGTTTTGTGTCTGGACAACAATGGGGCTCATTCACATCTCAAAGCAAAATTATCCCTGAAAATCCCAACAAAATGTTTTAATATCTGCGGTGCACAGCTGTTAAATAATTGAACAGAGAAACAAAACAAACAAAACTTTTGCAAAGACTTTCGTATTTGTACACACAGATGTGCTTCCAGACCATGTGAAACATCTTCCCAGCATGTCTTCAAAGGCAGGTTAAAACAAACAGAACTTGATGCCTCAATTATCGGTGCGTCAGCAAGTCTCATACATAGACTGGTAAGTGCAGTTAATTACAGTAGAACTGCATTTAATTCACCGTGCAGCAAACCTCAATCACACTTGGGGAGCCACACGCGCGCGCGCACGCACGCACACACACATGCACAGAGGATATAAAGGGAGAGGGAAAGGGAGGTAAATTAAATGTTTTCACTTGGAGTCAATTACACAAAGAGGAACCATGTCATTATCTGCATTTGTGGATTCTGTTTTTCCCAAAGTACACTTGGCTGTCGGCTCATTAATAACTGCTGGGTTTGGTGGTGGTGTTGGCGGTTGTGGGGTGGGGGTGGGGGGTGCTTTTAGGGACTTTGCTGTGTAAATGCATCAGATGCCATCATTGCCAGGAGGTTCCTTTTGGGCAGCTTGGGTCACCGTTTGCCGCCACAATAATGACGACTAGCCTAGATATAAGAGCTTCCAAGTGGAGTGGAGAATGTAACAGAACTCCAACATAAAATGTTTAAGTGGGGGATGAAGGGTAATTGGTGATGGTGTGATAGTACAGCAGTTCTGGCTGCAGATCAAGATGGTGGCGATTAAACACCTCGTCCCATAGGCACTTGAAGTGCAACTGTTTTATTCTCTTAAAGCCGATATGTCACTGTTACAATATCAGTCATTCTTCCAGATCTGTTCTTTTCATGCATTTTTCAGTTTTGCCTCTTTGACAACAGCTTTATCTGCATTAATTCTGGCTTTGAGCTGATTGGGCCATTGCATGCGTGCAGAGGCACTGTGGACCTCTCACTCTCACGAGTACCGGTGTGTATCTTACGTAAACAAACAAGTGAGAGCGGCTGTACCAAAATGAGACAACCTTCTCCATCTGGCAGTGACAAAATAAAGAAGAGGAAGAGGAGAAAAGAAAGAGAGAGAGCGGTAAATAGTGCAAATAACACAGTAGTTTAGTTCAGAGCAGCTCGGCGTGTCCTGCTTCTGCAGGTCCTGATGTGACCATGTTGAGTACCTGGGTGTTGCAGAAAGGACACCGGTACTCGTCTTGTATGCTAGTCATCTTAAATGTTTACGCTTCACATTTTTTGTTGTCAGATTATTTATTATATAAGGGTGATGAACGCTGGTTGGGATTTTTGCCTCGGCCCCCAAGAGACTATAGATTGGCCTCTGCATGCATAAGCGGTTAAATAAGTTATCTTTAGCCTTCAGTGTGTTCTGTTGGGTTTATTCAAAAAGAGTGTTGAAGACGGGCCAAAATCAATTTAGAGCCAGTCTTGTCCACGTCTTTTTAGTGAAGCCCAGCCTTTCATTAACTTTTCAACAAAAAAACAGTGACGTGTCATATACCGAGTAAGCAACTACACCGTGTCTGCGCGCTAAATCCTCTTTGACATCAGAGCAGAAAGTACAAGGTGGTGCCGTCACCAGAGCTGTAAGCAGGCTCAGAAGGCAAAACTCCCCACGGTACTTTACACGCAGGGCCGTCACACCGGGGGGAGGGGGGGTGGATTCACGGGGGCCCCGCAGTGGAGAGGTGGGCCGCCGAAAACTTGAACTGCTGCTCATATCTGGCCCAAAATTTGATCAGTACACGTAAAATATACAGATGAGCAGAGAGAGGAAGAAGGGAGATGTTAGGGACCGTAGTGTTTATGTTCTGAAAAGGAAAAAAAACTGAACTGACACCTAATCTCACTGAGAAGCAAAGTACAACATACTGTCATCACTCACTCACAACACTAATTAGTTGGAACCTCCTGGCACTAATTATAGTAATTTACTAGTCACTTTTATCCAGAACACCTTACAGTGTTTTGAAAGTGCATATTTTTACAATGGGTGGCCCCAAAGGGAGTCGAACCCTTCCGATTCCCACACATCGGCTGTAGGAGTACGCTGCTGCTTATATAGCACGCGGGTAAATCATGTCGTTTTCCTTTTTTTACAGCGGGCCTGCATTTTTAATCTTGCATCAGGCAGGCTTCACAGCCATTTACATCCATCTCTGAAAACCAAACCATAAAGTGCAGGGCTCGTATACCTTTCACCGCCGTGTGCAGAGGGACCGTGATGTGTCGAGGATGCGGTCAAGGCAGTCTGTCCACCCTCAGTGGTCCTCGCGTCCGCTTCCAGGTTTCAGTTTCCATGGCAACATAATCTATCCCCAGGCTGGCCCTCACTCCTCCGCCGCCGCCTTCTTTTTCCTCCTCCACTTTAAAACTTAAAAAGTGTTGGACACGCTCAGTCAGACGTCCATCCTCCCGAGACGAGTTCTGCCTTTGTCCTTGTTTTTTTTTTTTTTCAGTCTTTTGTGGGTTTTAGGGCCAAAGCTCCATAGTTCAGCCACAGTAAGCCCATACCTTAGTACTGCCGAGGCTGTCTGCAGTTTCTCTTTGAGTGTTTGACTCACTGCTTTAGTTTGAATCCCCACCACCCCCTTCCCTCCTCAAGACTGGGAGGGATTTTCCTATTGGTCCAAAGCAAACTTTATTTCTTTCAGTTATGTTTCCATCTTCTTATGCCCATCTCTGTCTGCCTGTTAACAGTTCATGCATCTTTAGCCTTCCATGATCATTAACCCCATGGAACAAAAGGCAAATTACACCAAAACAGAAGTTTATTTCCCTCATGTTTGTGTTTGAAATCCAAAATATAAAGTAGATGCAGTTTTTGACAATAAATTACTGGCACTGTAAACACACAAAGAAGCTTCAAGTTCACCTTCAACATTTTTATGGGGGAAATTAAAATGACCTTCAGCTCTTCTTCTCATAAATATCCAACTTTCTTTTTGTAATTTTGAACTTTTTCAGGAAAATGTGACTTTTTTTCTTGTTAATTTGCTTAATTTTTCTTGAAAATTTGCAATTTTTTTCTCACAAATTTGCTAAATTTGTCTTGTAAATTTGCAACTTTTTTCTCTTAAATTTGCAAAGTTTTTCTTAAAAATTTGCAGGGTCTTCAAATTTTGTTGCAAATTTGTAGTTTTTCTCTGATAAATTTGCTGAATTTTTCTTGTGGATTTGCAACTTTTTTTTGTAAATTTGATAAAAGTTTCCTGGAAATTTGCAATTTTTTTCTTTGTATCTTTGCTAAATTTGTCTTGGAAATTTGCATTTTTTTCTCTTAAATTTATTAAATTTTTCTTAAAAATTTGCAGTTTTTTTCTCAGAAGTTGTTTAAAAATTTCTTGCAAATTTGTAGCTTTTTCTCATAATTTTGTAGAATTTTTCTTGTGGACTTGCAACTTTTTTTGTAAATTTGCTTTAAAAAAAATTCTTGTAAATTTGCAGTTTTTCTTAGAAATTTGCTCAATTTTTGTTGTGATTTATTTATTTATTTTTTTTTTTGATTTTGTACACTTTATTGATCCCCAGAGGGGAAATTGAGGGCGTCCACCTGGATGGGTGAAGCAGCCACGGTACGGCGCTATCCCTTTACCATTCACACCTAGGGCCACTTTAGAGTCTCCAGTTAACCTAACCGAATTTGCAACATTTTTCTCGTAAATTTGCTAAAATTTTCTTGTAAATTTGCAACTTTTTTTTCATAAATTTGCTAATTTTTTCCTAAAAATTTGTGGTGTTTTTTTCTTAGAAATTTGCTAAAATTTTCTTGCAAATTTTTATTTTATCTCTCATAAATTTGCTGATTTTTTTTTTTTCTGGTGGACTTACAATTTTTTTTGTCGGTTTGCTAAGAAAAAATGTTCTTGTAAACTTGCAGTTTTTTCCTCAAAAATTTGCTCAGTTTTTCTTGTGAAATTGCAACATTTTTCTGGTAAATTTGCTAAAATTTTCTTGTAAATTTTAAACTTTTTCCATAAATTTATAACTTTTTTTTTTTAAACTCAATTTACTCCTTTGCTCATGTAAATTTGCAGCTTTTTCTCAGAAACTTGACACTTGTTTCCTGTACATTTGCAACATTCACATGGCTGCTCTTCACATTTCTGTTCTATGCACTGGTTTGTTTTCTGCTCATCTGGACATTGACCCAAGTTTATTTAGTTTGTTTTTGTTGTGAGATTTTTTTTTTTCCATATTAAATGGAACCTTGCACGGACCTTCAAAAGGCTCAAAATGGCCCTGCTGAAACCCATAACCTCCACTCCATAAATCCCCATTATGTACCCCCCCAGGATGCACAGTTTGGAGGGGAAACGCCACAGTTCCCATTCCTTGATGCAACTGAGACAGTGATGTTTGTCTGTTCTGCGGCTCCGGCTTCGCAGACCACTGACTGTCACCGCTGCCATCAAAGAGCTGAAGCATCAACAACGCCCTGAGCAGACCGGAGGATGATGACACTTTTGCATGACAAAACTTCATTTGTCTGTTGGATGCCATCACGCACTTTGCTGATCTGGAGCCGCTGGGTGGATTCTGTGCAAAATAGTTTAGCGCCCTCTAGTGGTAGAAAGCACAAGTTTGTTTCAAGACCATGGAGTAACCCTGTGGAATCTTGTGGAAGAGCCAAACTTGTACTCGAGTAACGATAGTCTTAGCTGATGATATCAATTACTGATCACAAAAAAAAAATGCTTGAGTGAGACAAAGTTTCTACCAAAAGGGTAGAATATAACTCTTAAAATTCTGACTCTTCTGTTGTTATAAATTTGGGACTTTTCTCTAAGTTTGCATTTTCTCATAAATTTGCAACATTTTTGATAAACTTGTGACCCCTTTTCTCAACTTTCTCCATTTTCTCTAGTAAATTTATAACATCTGTTTAGGGGTGATAAAGTCTTAAATTTACATATGTCAAGTTTATCTTTTTCCTGATAATTTTGCATATAAATTTTTTTTCCTTGTAAACGTGTACATTTTTGTGATAAATTTGTGACCTTACTCCACACAGATTTACAACATTTAATTAATAAATTTGTGACTATTTTCCAATAAATACATTAGGTTTTTTTCCTTATAACTCTGGAACCAACTGTGATAAATTCACACTTTTTTACTGATAAATTTGCCACTTTTTTCTTGTAAATTTGGGACTGTTTTTCTATAATATTTTAAAAACTTTTTTTAATTCATGGTTTTTCTCATAAATGAGAGTCTGACAAAACTCGAATATAAATGAGCCACTTATACGCCATTGGAATCTAAATCATAAAAAAACTGTAGACTGTAAATAATATAAAAATAATTAAAATGTTTTTTGAGGTGAAATGAAAACAATGATTTCACATCTGATAGGGAAAAAAGATGAGAGAAAAACATTAAGTTGAAGTAAAAGTATAATTTTTTCATAAAAAAACATGTTCTCAAGTAAATAGCATCCTGCAATAAAACTACTCTCAAATGTAGTTTTGTGAAAAGCTTATTTGGGTGAACGTATATGAGTACCGGTGCATCTCAATAAATCAGAATGTCATTGAGTAGTTGATTTATTTCAATGATTCAATTCAAAAAGTGAAACTCATATCGATTCATTACACACAGTGATATATTTTAAGTGTTTATTTCTTTTAATTTTCATGGTTATGGCATGCAGCAAATGAAAACCCCAAATTTAGTTTCTCAAAAATTAGAATATTATATAAAATTAATTTTTAAAAAAAGATTTTTAATAGAAATGTTGGCCGACTTAAAAGTATGTCCATGTAGACACTCAATACTTGGTCGGGGCTCCTTTTGCATAATTACTGCATCAGTGCAGCATGGCATGGAGGTGATCAGCCTATGTTACTGCTGAGGTGTTATGAAGCCCAGGTTGCTTTGAAAGCGGCCTTCAGCTCGTCTGCATTGTTGGGTCTGGTGTCTCTCATCTTCCTCTGGACAATACTCCATAGATTCTTTATGGGGTTTAGGCCCGGAGAGTTTGCTGGCTAATCAAGCACAGTGATGCCATGGTCAATAAACCAGGTATTTATACTTTTGGCAGTATGGGCAGGTGCCAAGTCCTGCTGGAAAATGAATTCAGCATCTCCATAAAGCTCGTCAGCAGAGGGAAGCATGAAGTGCTCTAAAATTTCCTGTTAGATGGCTGCACTGACATTGGACTTGATTAAACACAGTGGAAAAACACCAGCAGATGGCATGGCTCCACATACCATCATTGACTGTGGAAACTTCACACTGGACCTCAAGCAACTTGGATTCCGTGCCTGTTCACTCTTCCTCCAGACTCTGGGACCTTGATTTCCAAGTGACAGGACTTGGCACCTGATTTGGGGAGCCATGTCATCTGCTGGTCTTAGTCCACTGTGTTTTATCAAGTCCAAAGTCAATGCAGTCGTCTACCAGGACATTTTAGAGCACTTCATGCTTCCCTCTGCTGACAAGGTTTATGGAGAAGCTGATTTCATCTTCCAGCAGGACTTGGCACCCGCCCCCCCCACACACACACACACTGCTGCCAAAAGCACCAAAGCTTGGTTTAATGACCATGGTATCACCACATTTTACTGATCAGCAAACTCTCCTGACCTAAATCTCATACAGAATCTATGAAGTATCGTCAACAGGGAGATGAGACACCAGACGCAACAATGCAGATGAGCTGAAGGCCGCTATCAAAGCAATGTGGGCCTTCATAACACCTCAGCTCTAACACAGGCTGATCACCTCCATGCCACGCCACATTGATGCAGTATTAATTCATGCAAAATGAGCCCTGACCAAGCATTGAGTGTGTGCATGGAAATACTTTTAGTCGACCAACACTAACATTTCTATTTAAAAAAAATAAATCATTTTTTTAAAAACTGATCTTATGTAATACTCTAATTTTTTGAGAAGCTGATTTTCAGGTTTTCATGAGCTGCAAGCCATAACCATCAAAATTAAAAGAAATAAACACTTGAAATATATCACTCTGTCTGTAATGAATCTATATGAAATATGAGTTTCATTTTATGAATTGAACTACTGAAATAAATCAGCTTTTTGATGATATTCTAATTTAGTGAGATGCACCTGTAAATGTCACTTCTGATGCTGCATCATTTGATTTTGTGCCCCAAATTTCCACAGAAAGACATGAGAAAAAGTAATAAAAACAAGGTAAGACCACAGTAACAGAGGGCCAACTTTAATAATACAAGTAAGTAAAAGTGTCTTTAAATATGGTATAAAAATAAATGCAGGAGAGAATAACAAAGAATTATGCTCTACGCAAGACATAAGATGGCATTTTTGTCAATTTGGATGTGACTTTACAGGTGTAATGAAAACCATATGTGCTAATTATCTGTAGTGCAATAAAATCATGTAAAGCAAAACTAAATGCACAATAAATAATAATGCTAATCATAATATATGTATATATATTGTATATTCATTCTGCACAACACTTCCCATAGCGTGATAAAGTATCTGTGACCTCAGATCATGTAAAGCGATGACACTGGTCAGATTTATCAGTTTAAGCTGTAAATTTATAATTTTTTCTACGTGTTTTTTTTAATATTTTTATTTTCTCTCTGACATCATTTGTTTCAGCTGGAAGTGAGGAAGGGGGGGCTCTAATCCAGCGGTTACGATGGAAGGAACTAGAGCACTGGATGTGGCGGTGTTCAGTGTCATTTTTCATCTCTGCGGTCTGTCGGTGTCTTCTTCAGTCCAGCAGCGTCTCTGCTCAGAAGATACTGGAAATATATCAGGTACTGAAAGTACAGGGAGAAGAGGGAGTGTCTTCTCCATGGACATGCAACATCCCGGGGACAACAGACAGACGGGCGGCTCGGCTTCTCACCCAGCCGAGCTAAGAGCAGATGACAGACAATGATGATGGTGGTGGAGAGATGAGATGGTTCCCCTCTGCACGTCCCAGAGAGAGAGAGAGTTGGCATTGATTTTAGCATGATGGCACACGACTCGGTGATCCCTCAGACGCCAGTGGTTTCCCCTGCAAAAACAGAAGAGAAACAAGAGCAAAAAGGTGTTAAACAGTTTAAACAAGAGAGGCAGTTGGTGGAATTGCACGCTTTAACTTAACCCCCCTTTCCTCAGGGGTGGAGATCACTGAGAGATTGAGTAATGGGAAGAAATAGCCAGATGTCTTAATCTTTCAGTGATATCTCAGCAATCACCAAGATCTCTCAATGCTCTCCATGGTCCTCAAAGTTTTGACTCAGTCCAAAACTAACTCAACGATCACCAAAGGAAGTGATCCCTCAATGAACTCTCAACGAGTGCTCAAGCACTCAACAATCTCATCAATCTCCCAATGATCTCTCAGCAATCTCAATTATGGTCTTTCAATGAACTCTATTGGTCTTTCATCAAATGTGTGGCAATCTCTCAATCTCTCAGCCATCTCTACCTACCTCAGGGTGGAAAAATTTGGAATTAATTGAAAGATTGCAGTGATATCGCTGAAAGATTGCTGAGAGATCATTGGGAGATCTATAAGATTGTTGAGCACTCCTTGAGGGTTCGTTGAGTTTGTTGAGAAATCACTTCTCTTTGGTAATTGCAAGACCGTGGTGACCATGGAGATCACTGGGATATCATTGAGAGATCATTGAAAGATCGTTGAGAGGTCTGCCCATTTTTTCATTGCTAAACAATCTTCACCCTTGTGTAAAAGACGTGGAAGCTCACTAGAAATCTCTCAAATGCTCAGCATCCTCCTTGGTCACTCAGGAAACTCTCAACACTCACCAATCTCTCCTAGTCTCCGTGTTCTCTCAAAGACCTTTCAAAAAGTTTTGACCACATAACGATCCAAAGATTTATGCAGAAACTTTTTTTTTGAGGCTTTGAGATCATTAATCGGGCTAATTTTTTGATCTCTCAATGGTCACCCAACAATCTCTGTGTGAAGGGGCATGTCAAAGTTGACATGTCAACAAAGGTACCTGCTCCTGATTTTCAAACTAAAACCAATATTGCGGCTCATGTGCAAACCTTCTCTTATATTACAAACAGGGCTTGACATCCACTGGCAGGTGGATTCCACCGATAGCAAGTAAGACAGCCACACCCACTAGCCACTTTGGTGGGTGTAGTTGTCATATTCTGGGTATGGTTTGGGACCATGCCCATGCACAGTGAAGATATGGTCTGAGGCGGCAATGGACGCGTTAAAGGACTGTCTTGAAACCACTGCCTGGGAGCAGCTCTGCGATCCACATGGTGAGGACATCGATGGCCTCACTCACACCATCACAGACTACATCAACTTCTGTGTGGACAACACCGTACCCACCAAGACTATACGGTGTTGCTCGAACAACAAACCCTGGATCAACCCTGAGATAAAAACACATCTGAGAGAGAAGAAGAGGATCTTCAGGTCGGGGAACAGGGAGATGCTGAAGTCCGTACAGAGGGAGCTGAGGAGGAAGATCAGAGAAGGCAAGGACAGCTTCAGGAAGAAGCTGGAGGACAAGCTGCAACAGAGCGACATCAGCGGGGTCTGGAGAAACCTTAAAACCATCTCTGGGCTCCAGAATACCTCCCCCCAGGCCACGGGGGGGCAGGGAGTGGGCTAATAATCTGAACCTGTTTTTTAATAGGTTCGACCAACCGCCCTCCCCCCCGACTGCACACCAAGCACTGCTGCCTCTACAGTCATCAAGACCTGCTGTCCACACTCCACTCCACCAACCCCCCCCCCCCCCCCCCACTCCCAGCACACAGCCCTCCAACCTGACCCTCACTAAGACCCAAGTGAGGACGGAGCTGAGGAAGATCAAGGCGAGGAAGGCCTCGGGACCGGACGGCATCAGCGCAAAGCTCCTCAAGTCCTGCGCAGACCAGCTGTGTGGGATTGTGGAGCACATCTTCAACCTGAGCCTGAAGCTGGGGAGGGTACCACAGTTGTGGAAAACATCTTGTGTGGTACCTGTACCAAAGAATTCCCACCCCAAAGACCTGAACAGCTACAGGCCAGAGGCCCTGACGTCTCACATGATGAAGACCCTGGAGAGACTGCTCCTTACTCACCTCCGCTCCCTGGTGGGACCAGCGATGGATCCACTCCAGTTTGCCTACCAGCATGGCATTGGGGTGGAGGATGCAGTGTTCTTCCTCCTTCACCGTTCCCTGTCCCACCTGGAGAAGCCCGGGAATGCAGTGAAGATCATGTTCTTTGACTTCTCCAGTGCTTTCAACACCATCCAACCGATGATCCTGAAGGACAAGCTGCTGTGCACAGGGTGGACCAGCACCTGTCATCATGGATCCTGGACTACCTCACTAACCAGCCACAGTTTGTGAGAACCCGGGATTGTGTGTCCGACACGATCATCAGCAGCACGGGGGCCCCCCAGGGAACGGTTTTGGCTCCCTTCCTGTTCACCCTTTATACTGTGGACTTCTCACACAACACAACACACTGCCATCTATAGAAGTTCTCTGACGACTCTGCGATCGTCGGCCTCATCTCCAATGGAGATGAAGCAGAGTACAGAGGACTTATCCAGGACTTCGTGGACTGGTGCCATCGGAACTGCCTCCAGATCAACGCGAGGAAAACTAAGGAGCTGGTGGTGGACTAAGGACAACCCCTCACAGCACCAGTAAACATCCAGGGAACAGACATTGAGATGGTGACATCCTACAAGTACCTGGGTGTTCACCTGAACAATAAACTAGACTGGTCACACAATACCGACACACTCTACAAGAAGGGATAGCGCAGGCTGTTCCTACTGAGGAGGCTCAGGTCTTTTGGTGTACAAGGGGTGCTCTTGAAGACATTCTACGACACGGTGGTGGCATCAGCCATCACTTTTAGAGTGGTCTGCTGGGGCAACGGCATTACAGCAGCTGACAGGAAGAGACTGAACAAACTAATCAAGAAAGCTAGCTCTGTCCTGGGGCAACGCCTTGACCCAGTGGAGGAGATAGGAGAGAGAAGGATGGTGGCCAAACTGTCATCTCTGCTGGAGTCCGAGTCCCACCCTGTGCAGGACATACTGGATGCACTGAGGAGCTCATTTAGCAGTTGACTACATCATCCTAGATGCGTGACCGAGAGGTTTCGCAGGTCCTTCCTACCTACGGCTGTCAGATTGTATAACCTAAGCAGGGCTGCTCGCAGAGATTGCAAAAAAACGTGATGACCTAATATACTGAATGCAAAAGACGCAACAGACTTACACAAATGGTCCCCTCCAGTATACAACTAGGACAATATCAGTCGCTATGGAGGGTGACAATATGTATGGGTACATATTCATACCATGAAGGGTAACTAAATAGACGGTTATGCCGTTTAGTCCATCTAGCTACAATGCTCCGCACTGTGTGTATATATATATATATATTTATGTGTACGTATGTGTATTCACTGCTCTTATTTTCTTATCTTCTAAATTATTGCTCTGAGTGTTGCTATCCCTGTGCTGTTGCAATCCTGGAATTTCCCCATTGTGGGACTAATGAAGGCTTATCTTATCTTATCTTTGAGTTTATTTTGAAGTTATTGTGTCTTCTCTGGTTGTTATTTGTATTATGTGCCCTTTGTGTTTCCCCTGGTTTCCCTGTGATTGCCTTCTCAATCCATCCATCCATCTTCTACCACTTTTCCGGAGGTTCAGGTCACGTAGGCAGCGGCTCAAGCAGAGAAGCCCAAACTTCCCTCTCCTCGGCCACCTGCTCCAGCTCTTCAGAGAGGATACCAAAACGTTCCCAGACCAGCTTGGAGACATAGTCTCTTCAGTGTGTCCTGGGTCTGCCCCAGGGTCTCCTCCCAGTGGGACATGCCCAAACACCTCAAGTGGGAGGTTTGGGCATCCTAATCAGATGCCCAAACCAGTGGCTCCTTTCGATATGGAGGAGCAGTCGCTCTATTCTGAGCCTCTCCCGGATGACTGAGCTCCTCGCCCTATCTCTGAGGGTGAGTCCAGCAATCTTATGGAGAAAGCTCACTTGTATCCGCGATCTCATTCTTTCAGTCATTACCCAAAGCTCATGATCATAGGTGAGGGTAGGAACATAGATTGACCGGTAAATCGATAGCTTTGCTTTTGAGCTCAGCTCCCTTTTCACCACAACAGACCAGTACAACATCTGTATCACTGCAGATGCTGCTTCAATCCATCTGTCAATCTCTCACTCTATTCTCCCCTCACTCATGAATGAGACCCCAAGATACTTAAAGTCTTCCACTTGGGGCAGGAGCTTGTCACCAACCCGGAGAGGACAATCCACCTTTTTCTGGCTGAGGACCATTGACTCGGACTTGGAGGTGCTGATTCTCACCCCAGCCGCTTCACACTCAGTTGCAAACCACCCAGCAAGGCCTGTAGGTCATTGGTCGATGAAGCCAACAGAATGACATCATCTACAAACAGCAGAGATGAAATCCTGTGGTCACAGAGCACGACACCCTCCATTTGTTGGCTGCACCTAGATATCCTCTCCATAAAAATTATGAACAGAATCGGTGACAAAGGGCAGCCCTGGCGGAGTCCAATTCCAGTGCAAACGAGTTTGACTGGGTGTTGGCAATACGAACCAAACTCTTGTAACGGTTGTACAGGCACTGGATAGCTTGTAACAAACAGCCCGATACCCCATACTCCCGAAGCACCCTCCACAAGAGACAATTAGGGACGTGGTTGAATGCTTTCTCCAAGTCCACAAAACACATGTGGACTGGTTGGGCAAACTCTCACAAACCCTCAAGGATTCTCGCGAGGATAAAGAGTTGGTCTGATGTGCCACAGCTAGGACGAAAACCACATTGCTCCTCCTGGATCCGAGGTTCAACCAGCAGTCGGACTCTCCTCTCCAGTCCCCTGGCATATACTTTCTCAGGAAAGCTGAGGAATGTGATCCCCCTAAAGTTGGAACACACCCTCCGGTCCCCCTTTTTAAAAAGAGGAACCACCACACCAGTTTGCCACACCAAAGGCACTGTCCCCAACCTCCACGCAACATTGCAGAGGCATGTCAACCATGACAGCCCTACAACATCCAGGGCCTTGAGGTACTCAGGGCGACTCTCATCCACCCCCGGGGCCCGGCCACCAAAGAGTTTTTAACCACTCTGGCGACCTCAGTCCCTGTGATGGGTGAGTCATCCCCCTCATCCTCAAGCCCTGCTTCCTCTGTGGAAGGTGTGTCAGTGGGATTGAGGAGATCCTCAAAGTATTCCTGCCACCGCCTGACGATATCGCCAGTTGAAGTCAGCAGTGCCCCATCCACACCATACACAGTGTGGACAAGGAGCTGCTTCCCCCTCCTGAGTCACTGGACAATTTGCCAGAATCTCTTCGAGACCGACCGAAAGTCTTGTTCCATGGCCTCTCTGAACTCCTCCCACACCCAAGTTTTTGCTTCAGCAACCATCCGAGCTGCACTCCGCTTGGCCTGTCGGTACACCTCAGCTGCTTTGGGAGTCCCACAAGCCAATCAAGCTCGATATGACTCCTTCTTCAGCTTGATGGCTCCCCTCACCAATGGTGTCCACCACATGGTTCGGGGGTTGCCACCACAAGATGCACCAACAACCTTGCGGCCACAGTTCTGGACAGCTGCTTCAACAATGGAGGTGGAGAATATGGCCCATTCAGACTCAATGTCCTCAGACTCCCTCAGAATGTGGTCAAAGTTCTTCCGGAGGTGGGACTTGAAAACCTCCTGGACAGGGGCCTCAGCCAGACGTTCCTAACACACCCTCACTATACATTTTGATTGCCTTCTGTGTATTATTACCTCCGCCAAGGAGGTTATGTTTTCATCGGCGCTGGTTTGTCTGTTTGTTTGTCTGTCTGTTTGTTAGCAAGATAACTCAAAAAGTTACGGTCGGATTTTCATGAAATTTTCACAGATTGTCAGAAATGGGCTATCCTACAGATGATTAAATTTTGGTGGTGATCCGGATCACCGTCCACAAGAAAACCGCCATTACGCAAAATGCCATTTTCGTGAATAACTACTAAACCACTAATCCTATCATTGTCAACCCAATTGTTGTCATATGTTTTCATGGTCAAGGAATCTGAAAACGTACACACAAACACTGTATGGGGGGAACTGTGGCGCTAAACCGCCATTACGGAAAATGCCATTTTCGTCAATAACTACTAAACCACTAATCCTATCATTGTGAATCCAATTGCTAGTCATATGTTTTCATGGTCAAGGAATCTGAAAACGTACACACAAACACTGTATGGGGGGAACTGTGGCGCTAAACCGCCATTACGGAAAATGCCATTTTCGTCAATAACTACTGAACCACTAATCCTATCATTGTGAATCCAATTGCTAGTCATATGTTTTCATGGTCAAGGAATCTGAAAACGTACACACAAACACTGTATGGGGGGAACTGTGGCGCTTGGCGGAGGTCTGCGCTCTCCGAGTGCTTTTCTAGTTATAGTTATCATCTTCTGTGGTTCCCCTGGTTGGTCCTGGGTCTTGTGTGTATGTCTGATTACCTATTGTTCCCAGCTCCTCATGTTTTTTGTACCTCTAGCCACTGTCCTCATGTGTGCTCCTGTTTAGCCCCAGCTTGTTTGCCAGCTGTCTCACATTTGTAATTATCTGTTTGTAGCAGGTGTAGCACCTTGTGTGAGCCAGATTATCTAGCATCTCAGACAGTAGACAGTGATAAGCTTGGGAGAACAAAGAGCAGGGGATTCCTGGTGAGATAGCAGGAAGGAGTCAAGGATGAGGGGGTTGAATGCAGTGTGATGCAAATGTCATGTTGTGTGTGAGGAAAATGCCATGAAACTTAAGAGAGGAGTTTCTGCTTAAGAGTGCAGTCTGTTCTGTGCTTGAAAGATGTGAGTGTGTAATAAATTGTCTGAAATGATTCCGCCTCTGATTTCACACACTCCACATGTTAACCTTATATACGTCAGTCTGTGTTTGTGCTCCTTGTGGCATCATTGTCTATTTTCCCTGCCAGCATCCTTGTGTCTTGAGTATTCACAGTGAGTGTATCTACTAATTTTGTCCTGTATTATTTCGGCCCCTGTGCTGTTGTTTTGTTTATATCAATAAAACTGTTGTAAATTCCCTACTCTTTTAGTGATAAACACCCTGCTCTTTCTATTTTATTAGTTATTTTCAGACGGGCATGATTTGGTCAGCCTGAGTTACACTGAAGGGTCCTTGAGTTCCAGGCCTAGTTCACAGTGGCTAGTATGGTTAGCAACAGCAATGTTGCTGTTTTTCCTTGTCAACAGAGAATGCGTTCGTGAAGAGTAAGTTATTAATAGCTCACTAAATTGGATGCATGTGTGATAAATGAGAGATTTAAGTGCTCTTACATGCGTTTTCAGAGCCGGTTTGCTCATTTATATTCCTGTATGATTAATCTTCTGTGACGCTAATGTTAGCCTCCTAGCTGTATACAGAGCATATGTTGCATGCATGTGTGGGGGTAAAATGCTAATTATCTCTCTGTCAGCTATTCTGTTTAAGTAATAACTTTGGAATATTGGTGGTCTGAAGTACATAATTAGTAAATATTATTTATTTATCCTTTTCTGTTTCACAGTTAAACTATTCAACATTTTCCGTTCTACATTCAACATTCATCATTCTACATTTGTTCATTCCCGTTCTCACCCAACGATCAGGCACGTCACCATGCCCATTGTGATTCCATTCTGATGCCACTGTTAAGTTGCCCGTCATCCATGTATTCTGGAATATAATGCTGGAGATGTATCAGTCACCTATTTTGATATAAAGAGTTAAAGAACGAGAGCTGTTCCCGTGTCTGCATTCACTCTCTAACCGGAGAAGTGGATGAAAAAGTCCAAACCTTTTATCAACCGGGAGCACTATTCCCCAACATTTTGGTCCTTCCAGCCGGATTTCACCCACAACAGTGCCATGGACATGCAGAGAACAGCAACTGCTGAAAGAAGAGCACAAGGAGAAAGGCCACAACAGCTCCCAGCACACTTACAGAGTTACGATGTCAGCTTCCCAGAGTCCCTAATGCCTTATACTGCCCCACTCATAGGAAACATTGGAAGTGCCAGTGCACAGCAGCTGCATTCACTCAGCCTGCAGACCGAGTCTGCCACTGCAGGTGACCAGCCTCACACTGCACTCGGGTCCCCTCTATGTCACTCCACATCAGGAGCAGTCGATAAGGTGAGACATTGGGATGCAGCATCACACACTAGAAGCCTGCCAAGCCAGCTAAGCATCTATACAGGCCCCCATCACCTTCCCCCTCAGAACAAAGCTGTCACAGTCACTGCCTAACTGAACACAGCTTCAACCCAAGTGGACCTAGTTCTCCTCCTGTGCAGCAATCAGCACGTCACAGTGTAGGTGTGCCATTAAACAACTCACCTTGGCTGAATCCCCAATCATAGAGCAACACCCCTCTGCAGCGGCCATCTCTTCTGCAGCCAGGACTGCCAACTCAGCCTCAAGATAAGCTGCCACCAACATCTTTGTTACGCACAACAACTGAATTATTACAGTTTTGCATGACAACAGCCTGTACACCAGGCCAAAGGCAGGAAAGCTACATGCTGACCCAGTCGCTACCATCAACAGTAACATCTACATCACTGTTCCTAGCAGCCCAAAGGCCATCAAATCCTGCCACAATGAGCATTGCTGTGCCACCAACTAACTTCCAAGCGATGCATGCAATGAGTCATGCCAGCCAACAAATGCCGACAACACCTGGATATCAGATTGTTTATCAGCTCAATCAGCCCGTGTCATCGCACATGGAGATTAGCCATCAGTCTGCATCAGTGGCATCTGCATATTCAGCACCGCAGTATAACACAGCCATGTCCATACTGCCCACATAACAACCTCAGATAGCAACGGTGCCACAGCCCACTCACCAGTCAACTGCTGCAACTGCTCCCCAGTCATTTGGCCAATATCCAATAAGTTCGCCTCACAGGATTACAAATCAACCAACATATCCATCCGACATCCCCCTGCAGACTGTGTACCAGCCTGTGCCAAGTGTCCCTGTGCAGCTTCTGTACCAACCACCTCCAAACCAGCCAAGCTATCATATGCAACCTGCATATCAACTCCAGCCTCTCCCATTTACTCAGCCACCTTACCAGCTGGTTCCTCCCACACTTGTTCCAGCACCATATCAACCTGCACAGTATATCCAACAGCCAGTCCCCGTTCCTGAGCTGCCCAACTTGGTCCATGACAGTGAGAGAGTTTGCTGATCTGAAGATGGCGTTGGATCACCTCCTTAACCCCCACACAGAACTTTCTGAACACTGTAAGTATCGTGTACTCATGGAGCACCTTGTTCTGGATGAGGCCAGATTGATAGCTCAATCCTGCCGACATTATGCACAACCCTACACAGCAGCAATGCAGGCTTTACAGAGGCAATATGGGCAGCCGCACCAACTGGCACAGAGTGAGATTGCAGCAATCCTAAGTTTTCCAGACATTAAACAAGGAGATAGCAAAGCCTTTCAGAGCTTCGCCCTTGGTGTTGACCTCCTGGTGGGAATGCTGACTTCACTAGAGGGCCCTAATGGGATTGAATTGATGTCAACACGGTGGTGTTGACATCAATTCAATTCAATTGGCAGCACGGTGGTGCAGTGGTTAGCACTGTTGCCTTACAGCTAGAAGGTTCCTGGTTCGAATCCCCAGGTTGGCAGGGGTTGGAACCTTTCTGTGTGGAGTTTGCATGTTCTCCCTGTGCTGCGTGGGTTTACTCCGGAGGCTCCGGTTTCCTCCCACAATCCAAAGACATGCATGTTAGGTTAATTGGTTGTTCTAAATTGTCCCTAGATATGTTTCCTATAGGCCGTTAGAATAGAGGGTTAGTACTAGTGAAAGCGCTTTGAGTGGTCTTTGCGACTAGAAAAGCGCTATATAAGTGCAGGTTAGTTAGTTAGTTAGTCAACAGGCCACATTGATCAACTGTTCAGCAAGCTCCCTAAGCAAATGAGGGATGGTTTCGTACAGCACCTTCAGGTTCAAGGTCGACTGAACACAAATAGCATAAACCCCTACAACCATAGAGACCTTGCTGATTGGCTCAAGGTAAGGGCTGAAGCCGAAAGACTGTCAGCAAAAATGGCACAGTGTCATCGGACTGAAGTGGTACTGCCTCCCAAAAGAGATGAGCGCGTTTCTCTTCCCAAGCCCCATAACCAGTCTGTCTCAGTTTACCATGGTTCAGACAAACCCAGATCTGATAGCTATCAGTCTGCAGAGAGACTTCACTCTGATTCAAAGCAGCAGAAACCCAAGAGGATTTGTCTCTGTTGTAAGAGCGTCAAACATTACCTCTCTCAGTGTCCAAACATAGCTCAGAGTTCACCAGAAGAAGTTCAGAAGTGGATCATAGATGGCAGATGTTGTCGTAACTGCGGTTGCACCAACCACAAGCAAGAGTCCTGCACTTTGAAGAAAGCATGCAGTGAATGCCAAGAAGTTCACCTCAGGGTCCTCCATGCCATTGCCAAACCACGCCCTCGTGTTTACTTTATCATGCTAAGGGATTGGCATCAAGGGGTGCCAATGGCCATCAGCTATGACAGGGGTGTCCAACCATGTGCCATGGAGAGCCAAGACCCTGCAGGTTTTCTCTTCTACCCAGTCTCTTCAGCAGGTGTTTTCACTTATCAGCAATCAGTGGGAAGAAGTTCACTGAAATCTGCTGTTGAAGACACTGGTTGGAGGTAAAACCTGCAGGGTCTTGGCTCTCCATGGCACATGGTTGGACACCCCTGAGCTATGATAACAAGTCATTGCACACCTATGCCATCCTTGATAATGAAGCAGAACACACAATAATACTACTCACTGCGGCTCAACATTTTGGACTCAAAGGTAGATCGGAGTCTCTCACTCTGCAGACAATCCACCAAGATGTTGCCTGCCTTACTGGTGTATCGGTCGACTTTTATGTGGCGCCCTTGACCCAGCCTTCTGAAAAACATTTTGGTAAAAGTTGCCTTCACAGCCAGCCAGTTTGCTCTGTCAGAGCAGTCTTACCCAGTGACAGCACTCCAGAAACATTACTGCCACTTGAGAGGCCTCCAGCTGCAGAACTTCAGTAAGGTGCAACCACTACTGTTAATTGGGGCAGATTGCGCACACCTAATCACAGCCAAAGAACCCATCAGGTGCGGTGCCAGAGGTGGACTCTATGCCATTCACACAGCACTTGGCTGGACACTCCAAGGTCCAGATGGTCTCAACCCTCATGCAAGCTCATGCTACTTCACCTCTTTCAAAGCAACAACAGATGATCTCTACCAACACGTCGAACGCCATTGGCAGCTGGATGTACTTCTGTTTCGGAGTGAGTGGCTGGCAGCACGGTCCCGCCTAGACCAAGAGGCTGTAAACATCCTAGAAGCATGTACTGAGAGGGTGAGGGATAATGATGCACTGCGGTACACCACTCCATTACTACGTATCACAGATGCCTCACTTCTGAAAGCCACTCCGTTGCACAGAACGACAACTGCTGAAAGAGCCATCCAAGGCTAAGATCTAAACAACAGAGATCCAAAAGCTCCTTGATGGAGGATGTGTCACCAAGCTCAGCCCACAGGACATTAATAATTCTGTGGAGTCATGGTTCATCCCGCATCACCTTGTCCACCACAATGGCAAAGACCACTTGGTTTTTGACTGCTCCTTCTCTCAGCATGGTTTATCCCTAAATACACAACTCCTCCCAGGTCCAACCCTGGGACCTTCACTCATTGGGGTTCTCCTGTATTTCAGGCAGTATGCTGTGGCCATCAGTGGGGACATCCGGGCAATGTTCCATCAGGTTTGTCTCTTACCTGAGGACCAGCCCTTGCTGAGGTTCATCTGGAGAAACCTGCGGAGACGAGAGCCACCCAATGTCTACCAATGGCAAGTCCTGCCCTTTGGCACTACATGCAGTCCATGCTGTGCAACGTTTGCACTACAATTGCACATCAAAGACAATGTCGAGGGAAATGAGGACATCCTACAGTCAACTGAACAGTCATTCTATGTGGACAATTGTATCCAGAGCCTTTCAACACCTGAATCTGCCAAGCTCCTCATTGATAAGATGTGACAATGTCTGGCCTCAGGAGGATTCGAAATCAGGCAGTGGGGAAGCAATTTCCCATCTGTCGTTGCCCATTTACCTGCCACTGCCAGATCAGAGAGCACCAAGCTGTGGCTAGCAAAGGACACAAACCCTCAGGAGCCAGCCCTGGACCTTCGGTGTCACTGTCCAACAGATCGACTTGGCTATAAGCTTCAACACAAGGAAAGTGAAGTCCCCACCATGTGCTACATCTACAGGGTGCTAGCCCACCAATATGATCCTCTAGGCTTCATTATCCCATACACAACCCGAGCCAAGATTCTTGTCCAGAAACTGTGGCCAAAAAAGAGGAGTTGGGATGACCAAAATCTCCCGCCTGAGATTCTTGAGGCCTGGTCCAGTTGAGAGGGGGAACTTCCTGAGCTAGCCAATATCTCTCTAAAACGTACCTATGCACCATTGGAAGCTGCTACTGAAGCCACAGACTATACTCTGCATGTTTTCTGTGATGCTTCTGAGCAGGCGTATGGTTCGGTAGCTTACTTGACCACAAAGTGTGATGACACAGTCCACGTCTCATTTGTTATAGCAAAATCCAGAGTGGCCTCCAAACACCAGCAGTGAATCCCACAGCTGGAGCTGTGTGCAGCATTGGCAGGAGCCCAGCTGTCTGCTCTCATCCACTGAGAGCTCACTTTAAACATCACTCAGACCTTTCTATGGTTCAATTCTACTACAGTCCTGAAATGGCTGACATCACAGTCCTGCAAGTTTAAGGTCATTGTGGGAACTAGAGTCTCAGAGATTCAGAAGTTGACAGCTCAGCACACTTGGCGGTATGTAGACACGACTAATAACCCAGCTGATGATCTCACACGTGGCAAGACGCTGGCTGAACTGGCAGCACCCAATCAGTGGCTTTAAGGACCATCATTTCTACGTTGTCCACCCAAGGAATGGCCATCACCCCCCACTGTAGCAGAGCCAGGAGACACTGCTGAACTCAAGCAAGGTATATTCTGTGGTCTCACACACACAAGTCTGACACCACAGCTACCAGATGTCACACAGTTCAACAGCTGGACAGACCTGGTCAAGACCACCCACCAGCTCCTTCATGGGGCGGCGGCTGACTCCTCTCTACCTCAATCTGATCTTTGAGATACTGAACTCATCCTTCTTAAAGCTAGCCAAAAAGAAAAGCGGCAGCATCATGCTGATGATCTCCTCTTGAACATCGTTGTTATGATCATCAATCCTCAGTTGCCACGCGCTCAATAGCCTGTCAGGAAGGTGGTCAAACTGAATGCAAGTGCTGATGGATGCATCCGGTCGGCTGAGGTTCGGGTTGGTGACAAGAGTTACCTACGTCCAGTGGCATGCCTTGTACAGCTGACAACGGTCCCAGATGACAGAACTGATTCAGGGACTTCTTTATCACATTAGGGAATTTATCCTTTTGACTTCATAGCTATGCTGCTGTGGAGGCGGCTGTTATAAACACCCTACTGTTTTAGTGATAAACACCCTGCTCTATTTCATTAGTTATTTTTAGATGGGCATGATTTGGTCAGCCTGAGTAACACTTAAGGGTCCTTGAGTTCCAGGCCTAGCTCACAGTGGCTAGTATGGTTAGCGACAGCAATGCTGCAGTTTTTCCTTGTCAACAGAGAATGCGTTCGTGAAGAGTAAGCTATTAATAGCTTGTGGTGATGTGAAAATGACGAGGCAGAGTTCTCTCTCAAAGTCAGTTTTATTCACAGCACCATCATCTCAAAGCAGAGAAAGAGAATGACAGTAAACTGTCGTCCTTAAAATATCAGGAACTTCACACTTCACAGATCACATGTCACACAGACCACCTTGCATTATAAAGACAGTCACAATGCATTTCTCTCCATGATATCACTTCCACTGTCTCCAATGCATCCCTTCCTTAATCCTTTAATTGAACCCCCCACAGTCTCAAGCTTTGCATACCAAGGCTAAGATTCCTGCAGCTTCCTGCCTTTGTTCTAACCTAAAATGTGAGCCGCAAAACAGGTCCATTGTGTGTGTCCACCACACAAAGTCCCCCCAACATTTTAGACAAACAGAACAACAAGAGAATAACCACATGCATGCCGTGATAGTATCAATACACATCAGTCCACATGCTGTATAGGCTTCAGCCTCCTGCCGTATCTGCTGTAGCTGGGATTCAACGTCTCTGCGGGGCTGTCCCTGGGGGTTTGCCGTCTGGGTGTGGAAACCTTTTGTCAGCACCTGTGGGTGTTCTGGGGAAACATTACTCTGTGAAGCCCCCCGCGGTGGTCTACCTCGCCCCGGAGCCTTGGCCAACAGCACCTGCTCATCTGCCACCACAAAAGCGGGTTTGAGTCTGTTTATGCCAATTCTCTCTTTCCTACCCCCCAAATCTATCAAAAACTGCTTGTCCCCTGTTTCTAGCACTCTGAATGGTCCGTCATAAGGCGGTCGCAGCGGTGTTCGATGTGCATCGTGTCTAACAAAAACAAACTCTGCGTTCTTCAAAGTTTTAGGCACAAAAACACGCGGAAAACTGTGGTGCGCGCGGCCGGGTAGCGTGCTTGATTCTATGTTACTCCACAACAGCTGAGACGGGGAGGCGTTTGGCGCAGGGTTATCTGGGAGAAACTCCCCAGGCAGCCGGAGTGGCTGCGCAAACACGAGCTCCGCTGGGGAGACTTCTAGCTCCTCTTTAGGCGCAGAACGCAACCCCAATAACACCCACGGTAACTTGTCTACCCAATTTGTATCCGTCAGTGACGCTCTGAGAGCCGCTTTCAATGACCTATGAAAATGTTCGCATAACCCATTAGCCTGTGGATTGTATGCGGTTGTGCGGTGAATTGTGACACCCAGGCTGCGGGCCATTGCCGACCAAAGCTCGGACACAAATTGAGGGCCTCTGTCGGACATAATGTCCGACGGAACGCCGAAGCGCGCCACCCAAGCTGTTAAAAACGTGCGCGCCACCTCCTCGGCTGTGGTTGATGCCAGCGAGACCACTTCAGGCCAGCGCGTGGTGCGGTCCACCATTGTTAGAAGGTGTGTGCACCCCTGTGATGGTGGGAGGGGGCCCACGAGGTCCACATGAACGTGATCGAACCTCTTGGCCGGAATGTAAAACGGTTCCAAAGGAGCCCTCGTGTGCCTGTGTACTTTGGCTCGTTGACACGCCGTGCAGGCTGCTGCCCACTCTTTGACTTGTTTGCGGAGGCTCGGCCACACAAATTTCTCTCCCACCATTTTGACCGACGTGCGCACTCCAGGGTGCGCCAAAGAATGAACAGAGTCAAAGACGCGGCCGCGCCACGCGGCCGGTACTACTGGACGCAGCCGTCCAGTGGAGACATTGCAGATTGGGGGGGCATACCGTCTTGCAGCACCCTGCTCTCCAGCCTTAACCCTGTTGGTCCAGACTGGAGCGCGCGCACGTCTGCATCATTAACCTGCTCCGCAGCCATGGCTGCATAATCTACCCCTAAGCTGACTGGGGCCGCCACGGCGCGCAAGAGGCAATCTGCCACTACATTGAGTTTGCCCGCCACGTGCTGATTATCAGTGGTAAACTCTGATATCGCGGCCAGCTGTCTCTGCTGCCGGCCTGACCACGGTTCAGAGACCTTGGCCATCGCGAATGTTAGCGGTTTGTGGTCAACGAACGCGGTGAAAGCGCGTCCTTCCAGCCAGAACTGAACATGGCGGATGGCCAAATGGAGAGCGAGCAGCTCCCTGTCGAACGCGCTGTATTTACGTTCGCTATCGCGCAAGGTCCTGCTGAAAAATGCGAGGGGCTGCCAAACTCCGGCTACATGTTGCTCCACGACCGCCCCTATGGCCACCTCTGATGCGTCAGTGGTGAGCGCTATGCGGGCCGTTGGGTCTGGGTGTGCCAACAATGCAGCCTTTGCCAAGGCTGCTTTCACCTCCGAGAATGCTTGGTCCCGCTCCGGGGGCCACTCGATCTTATCCGCGGGTTTCTTTTTTTTGAGCGCGGCATACAACAGCTGCATGAGTTGCGCCGCGCGGGGGAGAAAACGGTTATATAAATTCCCCATTCCCAAAAACTCCTGCAACGCCCTGACCGTCTGCGGCCGGGGAAAATCTGCCACTGCGCGCACCTTGTCAGGCAGCGGAACTGCTCCTTTGGGGGAGACGCGGTGTCCCAAAAAAATCGATCTGCGCCACCCCGAACTGACACTTCGCTGGGTTGATTATTAACCCGTGATCTCCCAACCTTCGGAAAACTGTGGCCAGGTGTTTTTCGTGTTCGTCTTCAGACGCACTGGCTACTAAAATATCGTCCAGGTAGACGAACACGAAAGGGAGATCGTGAAGCACCGCGTCCATCATGCGTTGGAGCGTCTGAGCAGCCCCTTTAAGTCCGAATGGCATGCGTAAAAACTCGAATAGGCCAAACGGAGTTATTACCGCTGTTTTGGGTATGTCTTCAGCGCGCACTGGGACTTGGTGGTAACCGCGGACCAAGTCTATTTTAGAAAAAATGCGTGCCCCTGCCAAATGAACGGAAAAATCTTGGATATGTGGGATTGGGTAGCGGTCGTGCGCTGTAGCGTTGTTTAACCTGCGGAAATCCCCGCAAGGGCGCCATGATCCGTCAGCTTTCGGGACCATGCGTAGGGGGGAAGCCCACGGACTGTTTGAACGTTGGATAATGCCCAACCTCTCCAGGTTGGCGAACTCCTCGCGCGCTATGGCCAGTTTAACTGCGTCCAAGCGCCGAGCTTTTGCAAAAACGGGCGGTCCGGTAGTGGTAATAAAATGCTCCACCCCATGCTTAGCGACTGTTGCCGAAAATGTGGGGACCGTGAGTGCTGGGAACTGAGTGAGCAGTGTGTGGAACTTACCGCCTGCTGCTGTGACGTTGGCTTGTGCTGTTGGCGGGGCCACTCGCGCTGTACAGGGGATAGAATCAAAAGAAAGTGCATTAACCAGGCGCCTGTTAGCGAGGTCAACCAACAAACCATGTGAGCACAAAAAATCAGCCCCCAACATATTGAAATTTACTGTTGCTACAACAAAAGTCCACTCAAATGTACGGCCGTGTAGAGACAGGAGCAGAGTCTTCTCACCAAAGGTCTTAATCTCCGAGCCGTTCGCTGCCGTCACCCAGGGACCTCCGGAACCAGCCAGTCTGTCCGCGTAGGAAGGTGTGATGAAACTCAACTGGGAGCCTGTGTCGACGAGGAAATGCCTCCCCGAGCGTGCGTCCGACAAGTAGAGCAGCTTGTTCTCTTCCCCGAGGGCCGCGGCTGCTACCGACCCCCGGTCTTGGCGTTTCCCCAACGCCCGAACTGGCACGGCGGTACACACTTGCGTGCCCTCTCTGTGAAGCGGCGATGGTAGAAACAAAGGACGTCCGGTCCACGTTCCCTGGCCCCTGCCGCCGCCGTCGTTGGTGAGTCTGGCACCGCTGCCTCTGGCCCCGTCGTCTCCGGTCGTCGTGCCGAGTTCCACTGCAGCGGCCGTGGCTGCGCGCCGCTTGGTGGCGTTGACAATCCGCTGCGCCTCTCGGCCCAGCGCGCAGTAGTCCCGTAGGGCCAACAGTGGCGAAGTGGCCAGGGTCACTCTCGCTGCTGACGGTAGAGTTCTGAGGAAAAGGTGGGTGAAAATGAAGTGATCGTCGTCAGAGTCTTTCAACCTCAACAACTTCTCCATCAGGCTCGCGGGCATGTCGTTTTCCCCCTCCATCAGCGCCAGGAGCCTCTCTGCTCGCTCCTCCGCCAAGGTGGTGAATTGCTGGATGAGTGCAGCCTTCAACGTGGCGTATTTGTCGCTATCCGGCGGCTGGTCGATCAGGCTCTCCACATGCTGGGCCGTGTTGATGTCCAGCTTTGCGACTACGTGGTAGAATTTCGTGGCATCTATCGATATCCCCCGGAGGTTGAACTGCGCCTCAACCGCGTTGAACCAGGAGCGCGGATTGTTCTGCCAGAAGTCCGGTAGCTGGACTGTAGCGGCATTCGCTTGGCTGGGGGCTCCTGAAGCGGCTGGCCCGGGGGAATTTTCTTCTTGCATTATACGTCTCAGGTCACCAGTGTGGTGATGTGAAAATGACGAGGCAGAGTTCTCTCTCAAAGTCAGTTTTATTCACAGCACCATCATCTCAAAGCAGAGAAAGAGAATGACACAGTAAACTCTCGTCCTTAAGTATCAGGAACTTCACACTTCACAGATCACATGTCACACAGACCACCTTGCATTATAAAGACAGTCACAATGCATTTCTCTCCATGATACCACTTCCACTGTCTCCAATGCATCCCTTCCTTAATCCTTTAATTGAACCCCCCACAGTCTCAAGCCTTGCATACCAAGGCTAAGATTCCTACAGCTTCCTGCCTTTGTTCTGACCTAAAATGTGAGCCACAAAACAGGGCCATTGTGTGTGTCCACCACAAGCTCACTAAACTGGATGCATGTGTGATAAATGAGAGATTTAAGTGCTCTTAGATGTGTTTTCAGAGCCGGTTTGCTCATTTATATTCCTGTATGATTAATCTTCTGTGACGCAAATCTTAGCCTCCTAGCTGTATACAGAGCATAAAATGCTAATTATCTCTCTGTCAGCTATTCTGTTTAAGTAATAACTTTGGAATATTGGTGGTCTGAAGTACATAATTACTAAATATTATTTATTTATCCTTTTCCGTTTCACAGTTAAACCATTCAACATTTTCCGTTCTACATTCAACATTCATCGTTCTACATTCGTTTATTCCCATTCTCACCCAACGATCAGGCACGTTACCATGCCCGTTGTGATTCCATTCTCATGCCACTGTTAAGTTGCCCATCATCCATGTATTCTGGAATATAATGCTGGAGATGTATCAGTCACCTGTTTTGATATAAAGAGTTAAAGAATGAGAGCTGTTCCCATGTCTGCATTCACTGTCTAACCGGGGTGTCTGTAGTGGATGAAAAAGTCCGAACCTTTTATCAACCAGGAGCACTATTCCCCAACAAAAACCATGTTGAATTTGAACTCCGCATGCAATTTGAGTCCTGCCTCTTACCTGTCTGCCAGAGGTAGACGTGACAGTAGTTTTCTCAAGTGACATCTAAATGATAAGCCTATCACAATGTGAGACTATGAAACTACAACTCCCATAAGCACTATCTGCACACACACAGTGCATTCTCATTGGTCCACTGTCAGCAGCAGCAGCCCAGTATGTAGAACAGAGTCCGTACTCAGCGTGCTGGGTACAGGTGAAGGCGCAGACGGTCTGCTTCACGGTTCGGTTCATTTTATAGCCAGTCTGGAAAAATGCTGACAAACAGACAGCAGCCGCTCTCAGCGATCAGGTCACAGGATAACTGCCCCTGATCCCCCGCCCAGCAGTGAGAATAACCTCTGCACTCTCCCCCTACATTAGCTCCTTCCTCTGTGGTTAAATATGATTGTTTTTAGAGCAAGAACCTCCTGTTAGTTGTGCAAATGTAAGTTTTCGTATGACGGAGAGAAAAAGTGACTACACTTTGTTGCTGTAAAGAGCAAATGAAGCTTCTTCTGAGGTGAACTTTTGTTTATCTGTGATTATCTATATCTGTAATTTGCAGCTATTTCATGGAAGTAAAACTTCTAATTATGTATTTTTAATGTGCTGGTCCAGGGTTGTCAAACATGTGGTCCGTGGGCCAAAAACAGCCCGTCAGGGGGTCCAAGTTTTTCTCTGAATTTACAGATTTCTTTCTAGTAAATTTCTGACTTTTTCTACTGATTATAATTGTTCATGTAAATTTGAGACATTTTTTTCCTTGAGATGAGACTTTTTTTCTTATCAGTTTTCTTTTTCTTCTTTTTTTTCCAGTGAAAACAGGTAGTTATGGGTAACCCCCACAACAGCCACGGACAAGCAGAGCGCTCAGCGGGAGCAATTAACATAGCAGTGTGATCTATGGACTGAGAACAATATGTAGATGTGCCTGGTAACCTCTTTTGTCTTACAGCCCCGGAGCAGAGGAGAATCCAGGCGCCAGTATCCTGCTGTTATGTATGACTTCCTGCTCTGTACTCAAATGTAAATGTCCCATGCCTGACTGCAGTTTCTTTGATGATAACATGCCTTTCATGTATTGTCTGTAACTGGGTATAAATACCGCACATGTTCTGTAACTCATTCTCTTCTCACTCTGACTGCTCAACTGAAGACATCCTGTGTCTCTTTGCTGAGAGCCCGAGGACCCCGCTCCAGTCTGCTCACACAAGGGCTGGAGCGGAGTTCCTATGATGGCGATGATTGATGAATAAACTTCCTTAAAAACTCCAGATCGCCGTGCCTTATTTTAACATCGCCACAGTAGTGTCCATTTAGATTAAATCCATCAGCAATTATGAATGACATCGTGCAGCCCTGAAGGGGTGTCCCAATTAATTGGGGTCATTTTCAACCCCTAGCCCTTGGCCTTTTGATTTCAAGGACCAAGGGGTGGGAGTAGGCAAAGGGGAAGAGGCACAAATGAGAATTTGGACAGACCCCAAATCTACCTGCACTTCACTCTCATATTGCAAATATTTTTCTTGAATGTTTTACAGTATTTATTCCTGTTAATAATTAAACAGTGTTTCTCTTGCTATTTTTATGTATGTCTAAGGGTCATTTACATATAAAACAATGGTAAATTTAGTTCAAGTAACATTTAGCATGTGATAGTCAAATTTGATCATATTAAACATAATTTTCCAACCATAAAATTGTGGCTAGTCAAAAGGCTGAGTGGCTAATAACTTTGGAAAATCATTAGCCACAGTGGGCAGTGAGCAAAAAAGTTAATGTCAAGCTCTGATTACAAACGCAGTCCAGTGACATTATTTCTCTAAACACCTTATAGAGTTACTGAATCTGTCTTGTTGGCCAAGTTGCTTCTTTTTTGCTTATCTTCCAAATAAACTGTTTTCATTGAGAAGACTAAACAGGAGAGAAGAAAACAACAGGAATGAATATGCAAGTACCCAATGGTCAGTAGGTGATTTGAAGGGGGATAAGGGAGTGATGCTATCCCCCTTGTTAGCAAAATGACCCAAAATCATTCCCCTTGTTAAGATGCTACTCCCCATCCCCTTCTTCATAAAGTGTGCAAGGATAGTTTAGATGTAATGCATAAATATGTCAATAAGAGTATAGTTGCAAACATACAAGAAAAATGTTGAAAACTGATTAGAAAAAAGTTGTAAATTAAATGGAAAAAGTTTCAAATTTAGGAATAAATGTATCACAAAAAGTGGCAGATTTATAAGAAAAAAGTACAAAAAATTTACAGCAGGGAAAATAAGTATTGAACACGTCAACATTTTTCTCATTAAACATATTTCTGATGGAGCCACTGACCTGAGATTTTTACCATATATCAGGAACAACCCAATTAATCCATACATACAAAGAAATCAAGGCAACTGTGTTCACAAAACAAGTTACAGTGGTGTGAAAAAGTGTTTGCCCCCTTCCTGATTTCTCATTTTTTTTGCATGTTTGTCACACTTAAAATGTTTCAGATCATCAAACAAATTTAAATATTAGACAAAGATAACACGAGTAAACACAAAATGCAGTTTTTAAATGAAGGTGTTTATTATTAAGGGGGAAAAAAAATCCAAACCTACATGGCCCTGTGTGAAAAAAGTGATTGCCCCCGAAACCTAATAACTGGTTGGGCCACCCTTAGCAGCAACAACTGCAATCAAGCATTTGCGATAACTGGCAATGAGTCTTTTACAGCGCTGTGGAGGAATTTTGGCCTACTCATCTTTGCAGAATTGTTGTAATTCGGCCATGTTGGCTGCACGGTGGCGCAGTGGTTTAGCACTGTGGCAGCACAGTTTTACCCTCGGCTGGGGGATCGCGGGGATCATGAGATCGTGGGTTCGATCCCAGCCCCCGACCAACAGTGAGCTGTGTGGAGTTTGCATGTTCTCCCCGTGTTGCGTGGGTTTACTCCGGGATTTCTCCGGTTTCCTCCCGCACACCAAAAACATGTAGGTTTAGGGCGCTCGCGCACGCAGCGACCAGCAGCCGGTGGCTTGTCACCAGACTGCAAACCAAGTCTACCTATGGGTACAAATAAGTAACAAAAAAAAAAAAAAAATGTTGGAGGGTTTTTTTAAGGTCTTTTAAGGGTCTTTTTAAGGTCATGCCACAGCATCTCAATCAGATTCAGGTGTGGACTTTGACTAGGCCACTCAAAAGTCTTGATTTTGTTTTTCTTAAGCCATTCAGAGGTGGACTTGCTGGTGGGTTTTGGATCATTGTCCTACAGCAGAACCCAAGTGCGCTTCAGCTTGAGGTCACAAACCGATGGCTGGACATTGTCCTTCAGGATTTTTTTGGTAGACAGCAGAATTCATGGTTCTATTTACCACAGCAAGTCTTTCAGGTCCTGAAGCAGCAAAACAGCCCCAGACCATCACACTACCACCACCATATTTTACTCTTGGTATGATGTTCCTTTTCTGAAATGATGTGTTACTTTTACGCCGGATGTAATAGGACACACACCTTCCAAAAAATTAAAATTTGTCTCGTCAGTCAACAGAGTGTTTTCCCAGAAGTCTTGGGGATCGTCAAGATGTTTTCTGGCAAAACTGAGACGAGCCTTTATGGTTTTTTTGCTGTGAAAACATTGGTTTTCGTCATGGAATTCTGCCATGCAGGCCATTTTTGTCCAGTCTCTTTCTTATAGTGGAGTCATGAACACTGACCTTAACTGAGGCAAGTGAGGTCTGCAGTTCTTTGGATGTTGTTGTAGAGTCTTTTGTGACCTCTTGGATGAGTCATTGCTGCGCTCTTGGGGTAATTTTGGTAGGCTGGCCACTCCTGGGAAGGTTCACCATTGTTCCATGTTTTCGCCATTTGTGGATAATTCTCTCACTGTGGTTCACTGAAGCCCCAAAGTTTTAGAAATGGCTTTATAACCTTTTCCAGACTGATAGATCTCAATTACTTTGTTTCTCATTTGTTCCTGAATTTCTTTAGATCGCAGCATGATGTCTAGCTTTTGAGGATCCTTTGGTCTACTTTGTCAGGTAGATCCTATTTAAGTGATTTTTTGATTGAGAACAGGTGTGGCAGTAATCAGGTCTGGGTGTGGCTAGAGAAATTGAACTCAGCTTTCCAAAGATGTGATAAACCACAGTTAATTTATGTTTTAATGGGGGGGGGGGGGGCAATCACTTTTTCACACAGGGCCATGTAGGCTTGGATTTTTTTTTACCCTTAATCATAAACACCTTCATTTAAAAATGGCATTTTGTGTTCATTTGTTATCGCTGTCTAATATTTAAATTTATGTGGTGATCTGAAACATTTAAGTGTGACAAGCATACAAAAAAAAAGAGAAATCAGGAAAGGACAAACTTTTTTTAACACCATTGTATATTTAATAAAGTGGAATCACACAGGGAGTAAGTACTGAACACGCTTGATGAAATTCACTTAATATTTAGTAGAAAAGCCGTTGTTGGCAATAACAGCTTCCAGACGCCTCCTGTATGGAGAAACTAGGTGCAGGCATTGCTCAGGAGTAATTTTAGCCCATTCTTCCACACAAACTATCTTCAAATCTTGAAGGTTCCACGGGCATCTTCTATGAACTCTTGATTTTCAGTTCGTTCCATAGATTTTCAATTGGATTCAGTACAGGTGACTGACTGGGCCATTCTAGCAGCTTTATTTCCCTTCTCTGGAGCCAGTTGAAAGTTTCCTTGGCTGTGTGTTTGGGATCATTGTCTTGCTGAAATGTCCACCCTCATTTCATCTTGGCAGATGGCAAGCCTGCAACCATGCCTGTACAAGCCTGTACCATGTGCTGAAAAGCACCCCCACACCATGCTGCTCCCACCTCTAAACTTCACTGTTGGCATGGTGCTTTGGGGCTGGTGTGCAGTGCCATTTCTCCTCCAAACATGCTGTGTGTTGTGGCATCCAGAAAGTTCATTTTGGTCTCATCTGACCAGATTTTATTCTCCCAGCATTTTTACTGGCTTGCCCAAATGCTGTGCAGCAAACTTTAAACGAGCTTTAACAGGCTTTTTGTTCAGCATTGGAGTCTTGCAAGGTGAGAGGGCATAGAGCCCATGTCGGTTGAGTGCATTACTTATTGTTTTCTTTGAAACAGCAGTACCTGTTAACTCCAGGTCTTTCTTTCTGGAGCTCTCCATGAGTGGTCTTTGGCTCTTGGATAACTCTTCTGATAATTCTTTTGACTCCGATCAGAAATCTTGCGAGGAACTCCTGGTCATGGCTGGTTTATGGTAAAATGATGTTATTTCCACTTCCAAGTGATGGCTCCAACAGTGCTCACTGGAACATTCAGCAGTTTAGAAATGCACCTGTAACCAATGCCATCATTATGCTTTGCAATAATAAGGTTGCGAAGGTCGAGAGAGAGCTCTTTGCTTCTACCCATCATAAGTTCTGATGGATTTCAGCTGGTTTCTTGGCTTTCTATGCCTTTTTGCACCTCTTTTTCTTGATGTGTTCAATACTTAAACCCTGTGTCATTCCCCTTTATTAAATATAACTTGTTTTGTGAACACAGTTGCCTTGATTTCTTTGTATGTATGGATTACTTGGGTTGTTATTGATATCTGGTGAAAATCTCAGGTCAATGGCTCCATCAGAAATATGTTTTAATAAGAAAAATGTTGACGTGTTCAATACTTATTTTCCCCGCTGTATTTGAAAGGTGACAAATTTGCCAGGGAAAAGTTGCAAATTTGAGAACTACACAAAGGAGAGGTAATTGGAAATTTCTTAAAGAAAAAAGTGACAAGTTTATAAAAAATGTGCAGGTTTTGTTCTTGTAAGTAAGCATGTCTTTTCTTGTAAGTTTGACTTTTTTAAATGTGGGGTTTTTCATTCATGAGTTGTTTTTTCCCACAAATTTGTAACTTTTTTTCTTGTAAATTTGTACTTAATTTATGTGTATATATTTGTACCTTGTGCTAAATTTGTGAATAACCCCACTACCATCATTCCTATTATTAAAAAGTAACAAATTGCTCACTGCAAAAGGTTATATTGTGGTGGACACACATATGTGAACCTGTTTTGTGACTCACATTTTAGATCAAAACAAAAGCAGAGCTTCCTTGGTGATTACAGGAAGCTGCAAGAATCTTAGCTTTGGTATGCAAGGCTTGAGACTGTGGGGGGTCTAATTGAAGGATTAAAGAAGGGATGCAGGGGAGACAGTGGAAGTGATATCATGGAGTGAGGATGCATTGTTACTGTCTTTATAATGCAACGTGGTCTGTGATACATGTGACCTGTGAACTGTAAGAGTCCTGATATTTAAGGACGAGAGTTTCCTGTGTGGCTCTCTTTTCTGCTTTGAGATGATGGTGATGTGAGTAAAGCTGACTTGAGAGAGAACTCTGCCTCGTCATTCTCACATCACCACACTGGTGACCCGAGACGTATCATGCAAGAGGAGAATTCCCCCGGGCCAGCCTCGTCAGGAGCCCCCAGCCAAGCGAGTGCCGCCACAGTCCAGCTACCGGACTTCTGGCAGAACAATCCGCGCTCCTGGTTCAACGCGGTTGAGGCGCAGTTCAACCTCCAGGGGATATCGGTAGATGCCACAAAATTCTACCACGTAGTCGCAAAGCTGGACAACAACATGGCCCAGCATGTGGAGAGCCTGATCGACCAGCCGCTGGACAGCGACAAATACAGCACGTTGAAGGCTGCACTCATCCAGCAATTCACCCCCTCGGTGGAGGAGCGAGCAGAGAGGCTCCTGGTGCTGACGGAGTTGGAAAATGACATGCCCGCGAACCTGATGGAGAAGTTGTTGAGGTTGAAAGACTCTGACGACGATCACTTCATTTTCACCCACCTTTTCCTCAGGACTCTACCGTCAGCAGCGAGAGCGACCCTGGCCAGTTCGCCACTGTTGGCCCAACGGGACTACCACACGATTGTCAACGCCACCAAGCGGCGCGCAGCCACGGCCGCTGCAGCGGAACTCGGCGCGACGACCGGAGACGACAGGGGGCCAGAGGCAGCAGTACCAGACTCACCGACGACGGCGGCGGCAAGGGCCAGGGAACGCGGATCAGATGTCCTTTGTTTCTACCATCGCCGTTTCGCAGAGAGGGCACGCAAATGTGTACCACCGTGCCAGTTCAGACGTTTGGGAAACGCCAAGACCGGGGGTCGGTAGCAGCCGCGGCCCTCGGGGAGGAGAACAAGCTGCTCTACTTGTCGGACGCACACTTGGGGAGGCAGTTCCTCGTCGACACAGGCTCCCAGTTGAGTTTCATCACACCTTCCTACACGGACAGACTAGCTGGTTCCGGAGGTCCCCGGGTGACAGCAGCGAACGGCTCAGAGATTAAGACCTTTGGTGAGAAGACTCTGCTTCTGTCTCTACACGGCCGTATATTTGAGTGGACTTTTGTTGTAGCAGCAGTAAATTTCAATATGTTGGGGGCTGATTTTTTGTGCTCACATGGTTTGTTGGTTGATCTCGCTAACAGGCGCCTGGTTAATGCACTTTCTTTTGATTCTATCCCCTGTACAGCGCGGGTGGCCCCGCCAACAGCACAAGCCAACGTCACAGCTGCAAGCGGTAAGTTCCACACACTGCTCACTCAGTTCCCAGCACTCACGGTCCCCACATTTTCGGCAACAGTCGCTAAACACGGGGTGGAGCATTTTATTACCACTACCAGACCGCCCGTTTTTGCAAAAGCTCGGCGCTTGGACGCAGTTAAGCTGGCCATAGTGCGCGAGGAGTTCGCCAACCTGGAGAGGTTGGGCATTATCAGGCGTTCAAACAGTTCATGGGCTTCCCCGCTACACATGGTCCCAAAAGCTGACGGATCATGGCAACCTTGCGGGGATTTTCGCAGGTTAAACAACGCTACAGCGCACGACCGCTACCCAATCTCGCATATCCAGGATTTTTCCGTTCATTTGGCAGGGGCGCGCGTTTTTTCTAAAATAGACTTGGTCCGCGGTTACCACCAAGTCCCAGTGCGCGCTGAGGACATACCCAAAACAGCGGTAATAACTCTGTTTGGCCTATTCGAGTTTTTACGCATGCCATTCGGACTTAAAGGGGCTGCTCAGACGTTCCAACGCATGATGGACGCGGTGCTTCGCGATCTCCCTTTCGTGTTTGTCTACTTGGACGATATTTTAGTAGCCAGCGCGTCCGAAGACGAACACGAAAAACACCTGGCCACAGTTTTCCGAAGGTTGGGAGATCACGGGTTAATAATCAACCCAGCGAAGTGTCAGTTCGGGGTGGCGCAGATCGATTTTTTAGGACACCGCGTCTCCCCCGAAGGAGCAGTTCCGCTTCCTGACAAAGTGCGCGTGGTGCCAGATTTTCCCCGGCCGCAGACGGTCAGGGCGTTGCAGGAGTTTTTGGGAATGGTGAATTTTTATAACCGTTTTCTCCCCCGCACGGCGCAACTCATGCAGCCGCTGTATGCCGCACTCAAAAAAAAGAAACCCGCGGATAAGGTCGAGTGGTCCTCGGAGCGGGACCAAGCGTTCTCGGAGGTGAAAGCAGCCTTGGCAAAGGCTGCGTTGTTGGCACACCCAGACCCAACGGCCCGCATAGCGCTCACCACTGACGCGTCAGATGTGGCCATAGGGGCGGTCGTGGAGCAACATGTAGCCGGGGTTTGGCAGCCCCTCGCATTTTTCAGCAGGACCTTGCGCGATAGCAAACGTAAATACAGCGCGTTCGACAGGGAGCTGCTGGCTCTCCATTTGGCCATCTGCCACTTTCAGTTCTGGCTAGAAGGACACTCTTTCACCGCGTTCATTGACCACAAACCGCTAACATTCGCGATGGCCAAGGTTTCTGAACCGCGGTCAGGCCGGCAGCAGAGACAGCTGGCTGCGATATCAGAGTTTACCACTTATATTCAGCATGTGGCGGGCAAACTCAATGTAGTGGCAGATTGCCTCTCGCACGCCATGGCGGCCCCAGTCAGCGTAGGAGTAGATTACGCAGCCATGGCCGCGGAGCAGGTTGGTGACGGGGATGTGCGTGCGCTTCAGTCTGGACCAACAGGGTTAAGGCTGGAGAGCAGGGTGCTGCAAGACGGTATGCCCCCCCAATCTGCGATGTCTCCATTGGACGGCCGCGTCCAGTAGTACCAGCCGCGTGGCGCTGCCGCGTTTTTGACTCGGTTCATTCTTTGGTGCACCCTGGAGTGCGCGCGTTGGTCAAAATGGTAGGAGAGAAATTTGTGTGGCCGAAGCTCCGCAAACAAGTTAAAGAGTGGGCAGCAGCCTGCACGGCGTGTCAACGAGCCAAAATACACAGGCACACGAGGGCTCCTTTGGAGCCGTTTCACATTCCGGCCAAGAGGTTCGATCACATTCATGTGGACCTCGTGGGCCCCCTCCCGCCGTCACAAGGGTGCACACACCTTCTGACAGTGGTGGACCGCACCACGCGCTGGCCTGAAGTGGTCCCGCTGGCATCAACCACGGCCGAGGAGGTGGCGCGCGCGTTTTTAACAGCTTGGGTGGCGCGCTTCGGCGTTCCGTCAGACATTACGTCCGACAGAGGCCCTCAATTTGTGTCCGAGCTTTGGTCGACAATGGCCCGCAGCCTGGGTGTCACAATTCACCGCACAACCGCGTACAATCCGCAGGCTAACGGGTTATGCGAACGTTTTCATAGGTCATTGAAAGCGGCTCTCAGAGCGTCACTGACGGATGCAAATTGGGTAGACAAGTTACCGTGGGTGTTATTGGGGTTGCGTTCTGCGCCTAAAGAGGACTTAGAAGCCTCCCCAGCGGAGCTCGTGTTTGCGCAGCCACTCCGGCTACCTGGGGAGTTTCTCCCAGATAACCCTGCGCCAGACGCCTCCCCATCTCAGCTGTTGCGGAGTAACATAGAATCAAGCACGCTGCCCGGCCCCGCGCACCACAGTTTTCCGCGCGTTTTTGTGCCTAAAACCTTGAAGAACGCAGAGTTTGTTTTTGTCAGACACGATGCGCATCGAACCCCGCTGCGACCGCCTTATGACGGACCGTTCAGAGTGCTAGAAACAGGGGACAAGCAGTTTTTGCTAGATTTGGGGGGTAGGAAAGAGAAAGTTGGCATAAACAGACTCAAACCCGCTTTTGTAGTGGCAGATGAGCAAGTGCTGTTGGCGAGGGCCCCGCGGCGAGGTAGACCACCGCAGGGGGCTTCACAGAGTAATGTTTCCCCAGAACACCCACAGGTGCTGACAAAAGGTTTCCACCCCCAGACGGCAAACCCCCAGCGTGACAGAGCCGCAGAGACGTTGAATCCCAGCTACAACAGATACGGCAGGAGACTTAAGTCTAGACAGCATGTGGACTGATGTGTATTAATACTATTTTTTTTTTTTTTGTTACTTATTTGTACCCGTAGGTAGACTTGGTTTGCAGTCTGGTGACAAGTCACCGGCTGCTGGTCGCTGCGTGCGCGAGCGCCCTAAACCTACATGTTTTTGGTGTGCGGGAGGAAACCGGAGAAATCCCGGAGTAAACCCGCGCAACACGGGGAGAACATGCAAACTCCACACAGCTCACTGTTGGTCGGGGGCTGGGATCGAACCCACGATCTCATGATCCCCGCGGTCCCCTGGCCGAGGGTAAAACTGTGCTGCCACAGTGCTAAACCACTGCGCCACCGTACTATCACGGCATGCATGTTGTTATTTTCTTGTTTGTTCTAAAATGTTGGGGGGGCTTTGTGTGGTGGACACACATATGTGAACCTGTTTTGTGACTCACATTTTAGATCAAAACAAAAGCAGAGCTTCCTTGGTGATTACAGGAAGCTGCAAGAATCTTAGCTTTGGTATGCAAGACTTGAGACTGTGGGGGGTATAATTGAAGGATTAAAGAAGGGATGCAGGGGAGACAGTGGAAGTGATATCATGGAGTGAGGATGCATTGTTACTGTCTTTATAATGCAACGTGGTCTGTGATACATGTGACCTGTGAACTGTAAGAGTCCTGATATTTAAGGACGAGAGTTTCCTGTGTGGCTCTCTTTTCTGCTTTGAGATGATGGTGATGTCAGTAAAGCTGACTTGAGAGAGAACTCTGCCTCGTCATTCTCACATCTCCACAATATATTAATTTTTGAATCAAATTTAACCTAATCTCTAAATCTCCCTTGTTCCTTAAGGGAGACATGTGTCCCACCCACTGATATCAGCCCAATTATCAAAAAAAAACCCAAAACAAAACAAGGGAGGGGCTCAGCATTCAAGCAGGAAAGATTTCCTAAAACCGCTCATGCTGCCTCTCCCTACATATTATCTTTCTCTGTTTTTAAGAAAGAGACAACATCTGTCAGTCATTAAATACTGGATGGAGCTTTCTTTGATTTTCAGATATGTAAAAAAAATGACATCTTGCTAATTCAGAAATAAATAGAATAAATATTTATTGATAAACTGAGACCAATTTTCCCAGAAACCCCCAAAAAACTGCATTATAAGGAGGTACATGTGCTAAAAGAATCCTGACCATCACCATAAAAATAACTCTCCTCAAAAACCTCTTGAGGAAGAACAGATGGCTGACTTTCTTGTAAGTTTTCAGAAGCTGCATTGCACTGGAAACCTGATTTGCATAAAGTAGCTTCATCCCTAAGTCTGTGTAAACCACAAGTCGGTGACTCATCACCCCATCAACTGAAAAGAAACACACAACCAGCAACAGTGCCTTGCACAGGTGGTTGGACAGACAATGGATGGGAAACAGAGAAATGAAGGATCCTGTGGACGTGCATTGTTTTAGATTTCAATGGTGAAATGTTGCCTGCAGCAACCAAATAAAAGTGTAGCTTTACCTGGAAGCAAGAGCCCTCAGAATAAATTCTTACTTTTCTGCAAAGACAAAAACAAAAAACATTAATGAAACTATATTATAAACAGATCAACAGCTAAAGAGACAGCCATGAGGTCACTTTTCATGAAGTCTACAAAATAGAATAACGAAAGAGCAACCTGCTGCTATTAAAAAGTTATCAAAACCATGTTCGGCTTCACTCCATATTTCAACCAAACAAAAAAAAATCAACAACATAAACCCACAAACTGATGTAGATTTATTTTGTTTTCCCTCTCCAGAATGACAGGCTGAAGGGTAGGAAGTGTGAGACGGTGTAGGTTTAAACCGCATAAATACACTCGTGTGAATCTGAATTATTCATCCTGCTATGACAGCTCCCCGTTACTCTACTCTTCATAACAGTTTCTACAAACCCGACAGGAATCTCAATAAGCAGCTCCATCAACTACACCTCAAACAGGATCTATTAATAATCATTATTCTCTTGCTACTGCTGAAATGTGGCTTCTGGTTTGTTTCTACGATTTGATCTGGCTCGCACTTGTTAGCAACTCTACCGCATGAGCCACAGCAATAATATTCTTATCATTTCAGTTTGGCACTATCCATGTAACTGCATAAAACACAAACTCCATGTCTCAAATCTAACTCCTGTCTAAACGTCAGTGGACACTAAACCACTAAGGTAATTTAAATACCTTCTTCTTGGCCTGTAATAATTCCTGGTAGGCACTGGAACGGATGAAACGGCTGTAAGAATCGCTCTTCATCAACTTGTAAATGTGTTCCTGTTGGAGAAGCACATTATGAGGAAAATAAATCACAAAAAGCTTCAAACTCGGGTGAGACAATGAGCTGAAAAATAATCTTTCTCACATCCACCTGACGGAGCCGTGATTCGTTAAGTGCCTGTAGCAAAGACGCTACGTTTGTATCTGTTGCACTGGTGTTCAGATAAGTGGCTTATTTCAGGTGCTTCTCAAAAACTGAGTATCATGGAAAATGTTGTTTATGGCTTGTAGCTCATCAGTGTCAGAACTCCAGTATCACCGCTCCAACAGTAGTTTCATTTCTGGAATCACCTCATTTCTGATTTTGCTCATCCTGGTCTTATTTGCCATTCTCCTCAGTTGTCATCAGGACCAATGTCTGCCACCGGCATGTGAGAGCTGACTTGCTTTTCCAGAAAGACCTCAGCACCTGCCCAAAGTCCCAAAATTACTTCCAACTATTTTTTTGATCATTACATCACGGTGCCTGATTGGTCAGGACTCTCACCTGACCTGAATCCCCTAATTAAGGCGTGTTGTCCATAAGAAAATGAGAAACATCTGACCCAAGAGTACAGATGACCTGAAGGTTTGATCAAAGCAGCCTGAGCTTCAGGAACACATCAGCAGTACCACAAGCTGATCACCTCTAGGATGCGCCACATGACGCAGTAATTCATGGTAAAGAAGCAACAATCTAGAACATATCTTTTAGACCTTTGGCCCATTTCTGTATAGCAGATCCTTCCCTTTACTGATCTTTGATATTTGAAATATTCTAAGATACTTGATTACCATTTTAAGAGCTACAAACCATAATCATCCAAATTAAAACAACAAAAGTTTGAAACATTTCATTTTGCATGCAATGCATATAGAATATATCTTTAAAATTAAGGGATTAGTCACACATACTGAAATGTAAATGCCTGTGAATACCTCTGAATACTTCCCTCCACCTGTGATACAGCTGGGATGTAGGTGTGGGCATTTTTATTTTTGCGTTCCCCACACTCGTATATTAAATGCATCTGTGTATGCTACATTTCCATATACTTGCATCACCACTTCCACCCACCTACATCTCTAAATTTTTTTACATGCACCTGCATCTATGGATCTGATTTAAAGCACCTGCACTATTTTTTGTTACTTAATCATTTCCCACCTGTGCATCCTCAAAGGCATATCGTCCAGGATCTTTGACATTCTGGGTGGTTTTGTCGTAGCTCTTGGAGTCCACGTTGATGGCACTGGGCGCTCCCGGGGCCAAAAACTCCTGCCATATCTCCTGAACCCGGGTGGGAACTTCTCTGATGGGACGTTTCTTTAGTTCCTGAACCGCCAACCAGAACCTGCAAACCAAAGGTAAAATGATTTAAATTATTATGGTAATGTTAAGCAGATGATTACAAGATTATGTCATTACAGAGGAAAAATGTACATGAGACACCTGTGGAGATGATTTGGTCAAACAATATAGACATACACCATCAGAGGGAGCAGAGGAGTCATCCTGAAAAGCTGCTCTGATGTTGTGAGGTATTCCTATGACTGTGTGACAGGTACAGATTTTAAAAACTCTCCAACTACTGGCCTGAAGGCAAGCAGGCAGCGGCCCACTCAGGCTATGGGGGGAAGTAGCATTCACCTGGTCAAAGGTTGATGTGTCATCAAAATCATTTTGGAAACATTAGTTTAAGGTGAAAATCTTACATAGTGTTGCTTTAAAATGTATGTATTTTTACAGACAGTTTTTCATGCATTTTTTTTTAAAGACAGGGTCATTATGTGAACATTTTAAAATGCAATCATAATAGTACTAAAATAAAGGGAAATAGTTCTTCCAGTTTAGCTTGTTTCTTAATCATTTTTGCTACTGCTCCAAGCAGCTTGGGATAAATTTTTAAACTTAATCTCACACCCTTTTTCACTCTTGTACATGACAGAAGTAGCATTAACTCTATTAATTACAGTTTTAACTATTATTAGTTTTGAGTTTGAGTTTAAACATGTCAAAGTTATCAAAAATGTAGGGGTGTGAGAAAATTAGTTTTTATATGCATCAAATCACCATGCATGAAAGATCAATGTACTAATGTCAAAGAATCAATTTTTGCATGTGCAGAGTCCTGCGGCAGCCCGAGTTTACCTATGCAGAGTTGAAGAAGTAATCAGGTACTGCAGTAGCTGTAGCAGCTACAGCTACTGCTGTAGTAACTGGTTAAATGCAACATTCCTGTATTCCCATCTGGCTTCCATTTGTTTTATTAATAAAATGTATTGGAAGCAAATTAATTGTGGGTCATTACACTTTGCTTTGACAGGTACTAAGTAGTCACATGATGAGGAAAAAATAATCCTGAATAGAAATAAAAGATGCTTTGATAATCATTTTATCATTGTATCATAGCCCTCTCAATCATAACTGAATCAAATCTTGAGCAGACTACAGATCCCCACCCCTACATAAATGAGATAATAGCCTGTATTATCTGTGGAAGTATAAAACACTATTGGTCATTTGTCACTTTTTGTAGTTATATATAGTACATGTGACTGCTGTACAGATGTTATGTTTCTATATTTATAATGGCATGTAGCGTATGAGTGTATGGCAGTGTATGAGTTACTGTTTTGTGTGTTCCTTCACTAAATCAACAAAGCAACAAATTTATTTCAATAAATCCACATTGTGTGAGAGCAAAATGCTGCTTCCCCAGAAGTTAAACTGATACATGTTTTAAAGTTAGCATGTGGTTTGTGGATTATGTGAGAGTATACAAAATACTGGATTGTAAGGATTAAGAAAAGTAAACATCCATAGTTATGTTCTACTCCAGTCCAATCAGCACAGAACATTGAAAAATTTGGATTATGGATGATGCTTTTAACATTTTACACAGCTACTTTATTCTATTCTATCATTAAATGCTACAGTACAATGATGAATTAAATAATACTGTTTATTATACAGTATTTTGACTCGTTAAAGAATTCATGCTGCTTAATGAGTACAGTATTTGTCTTTCTGAGGCATACAATATCACCAGCAAATCTTTAAATACAGTAATAAACAACATAAGCTAACCAGATAATTGCCCAAATTAAATTTCTTAAGCCACAAACAAATAAATTCAGGACATAAAAGTGCAGTTACAGTAATAAAAAAAAACCTCCTGATGTTGTTGTAGAAAGTATATTTCATCACATACCTGAGATTTTCTGAGCTAAACTCAGACTCCAGGAACTTGAGGAACTGTTCTCTCCCTACAGGATCTTTGAGAACTTCATCAATGCCAAAAGCCCACCTCTTTACTCGCTGCTGGCCCGGTTCCTTACTGGAGGATGAAACACAGCTTGTAATCACTACTGATCACCATTTGCTCCAAGTATTCCAATTGCAGTGTTTTTCGTTTTGTTTTTTTTTCCTGGAGGCATGTATGCACCTGGCTTCAAGCTCCCAGAGTGTGGTGTCATCTGAGATCCAGGGGTTTGAGGGGTCTGGTGGCGTGAGAAAGGGGTCGTATTCTACATACTGCTCCGTGTATCCAAGCAAACTGGTTTTTGAGGCAAAAAACAAACAAACATAAAAACAAAGGTTTTGAATCACTGGGGTAAATCTGAGGTATGAAACAACCAAATTTTCATGTTTAAATAATCCATTATTTTTACAAGAGTGATAATGAATTGTTTGTGTAGGCTTTAATTGGCAAAAGAAGTAATGAATATCTTTTGAAAAGAGTAGAGTCTGACACAAAGGGTTGACCCACTATTTAGACAATTTCCTGAATGCACCTTTTTTCCTTATCAATAAAGAAAACTGGCACACTGGGCCTCATGCAAGAACCATTAGTACTAACAGATTTGTTTGCAAATGTGACATACTGTGGAGAAAGGAAGCAGGCGAGGCAACGAGCTGAATGACACATGAACTTTATTCCATCTCCAACATACAGTACAGTAAAAAGAGCTGCCAGGTCTCTGTGCATTCCTCTTTTATACCTTTAATTCCATGCATTGCGACCTGGAACTTCCGATCATAATACACTGGAACAAAGACCTGTGTGGCACATTAACATAACATAACGCTGGCCCTGCTGTTTGCACCCTTCTCTCTCCCAGCAGCTCCGGTGGTTCCTCCTCTCCCCGGGGTGTGCATAGTCCATACTGTCCCGTTTGAGACCCCCGATGGCACTTCCTCCTCCAGTCCATTGTTCCCCCTTATCCCAGCTGCCTTCTCTGGGTGGAGAATCCCCCATCCATGCCACCACAGTACGATCAATTTATGTGAACTTTTGGGATTCACCAATCTGTTCATATCTTGAAATTTAGTACATTTACTAACAAAATTTACGAGTGGTCCAGACCAGTTGTTAGAGTCATGTGTAAACTGTTGTTATTCTGACCTCAGTTTTCACTAAATGGCTCTGTTATTTTATTTGTCTGAATCAAGAATAAGAATGTAAACCCTATAAACTTAATAATTAGGCTAGTTGACAAGATTTTATTGAAGTTATAATTAGAATTAAAATGATTTTAAAAAATTAAAAGCAGTAAATTTCAATCGATGTCCAAGTCATTTCAGATGCAAAATAAACGACCCTAAATGTCATTACCGGACTGCATTGTTGCAGAACAGCGCAGAGATTCGTGATACTGGAGAACAGCGCAGTGGGCTGTCTCAGGTCAGGTGATGGTAAGTGAATCATCAATTATCACAATACAAATCACATGGATATCATTCTGGTTTTTGCTGCTTTCATATGGTGTGGGCTCATCTGTAGGTTAGGGTCTGTTTTGATTAGTGATTTTGAGAAAAGGCTAGGCTATATTTTCATAAACTAATATTTTACTGTAAAACTGAACAAAAGTCAATTTTTACCATCTTTTGCATACATATTTTAAGCCCAAATTGTTGAAATGTTTCATCCAGCTCAGCACAGTGGGACATTTTCAGTATAGTGCGCATGGATGGAACACCTTGTGGGGCACGGGTGGGGGATTCTCCACCCAGAGAAGGCAGCTGGGATAAGGGGGAACAATGGACTGGAGGAGGAAGTGCCACCGGGGGTGTCTCAAACAGGGCAGTATGGACTATGCACCCCCCAGGGAGAGGAGGAGCCGCTGGAAGAGAGAAGGGTGTGAGCAGTGGGGCCGGTGTTATGCTATGTTAATGTGCCACACAGGTCTTTGTTCCAAACAGTGTATTATGGTCGGAAGTTCCGGGTCGCAATGCTTGGAATTGAAGGTATAAAAGAGGAATGCACAGAGACCCGGCAGCTCTTTTCACTGTAGTGTATGTTAGAGATGGAATAAAGTTCATGTGTCATCCAGCTCATTGCCTCGCCTGCTTCCTTTCTCCACATTGGTGACCCTAAGACGTGCCATGGAAAGCGAGCCAAGCACAGCCCCGGAGACTACCTGGTAGGAGGGCACCAGTGCCGCGTGTGCTGTCTCAGTCAAGCTCCCAGACTTCTGGCTTCACAACCCGACCGCGTGGTTCTTGCACATAGAAGCCCAGTTCGCACTCCGCTGGATAACAATGGACAATACCAAGTATTGCTACGTGGTCGCTGCGCTGGATGCATGCGCCACACAACAGGTGACGAGTCTGCTCCAGGAGCCATCGGCCCAAGGAAAATATGAAGCGCTCAAGAGGATGCTTCTCCAGCGCTATACCCTTTCTGACAGTGAGAGGGCAGAGAGACTCCTAAAGCGTTCAGAGTTAGGTGACAGATCAGCAGTGGAGCTCATGGAGAGCATGTTGGCGCTGATGAGAACGACAAATCTTTCCTGTTCGCCCACTTGTTCCTCAGGAACTTACCGGCTACAGCGAGGGCGATCCTGGCCAACTCGCCGCGGCTGGGTGCTAAGGACTACCGCACCCTGGCGCAGGAAGCGGACCACTTCATTTTGGTGACCAGAACTCTCAGCGTGCAGGCAGTGGCACCGGCATCCATGAGGGACTCCAGCGAGGTTGAGGAGCCGTGGGTGGTAGCCAGGACAGACACCAGTAGATGATTATCATCGCCGTTTCGGCTTGAATGCCCAATGCTGCCTGTTGCAATGCCAATTCAAGAAGCCGGGGAGATGGCATGTTCAGAATTCAGTTGCAGCTGCAACCGATGGCGACAGGAACAGACTGCTTTATGTCACGGACACACATTCAGGGAGACAGTTTTTGGTGGACTCCAGCTCCCAGAGGAGCCTCATCCTGCCGGTCAATGCAGAAAGGGTGGCAGAGGGCAGTGGTCCCGAGCTCACGGCCGCCAACAGATCCACCATCAGGACATTTGGCGAGCGGACACTGACTATACTGTATGCTTACATGGACGCAACTTTCAGTGGGACTTTGTGATAGCTGCATGTTGTCCATTTTAGGTGCAGATTTTTTATGTGCTTATGGGATGTTAGTCAATGTTGCTAATAGGAGATTAGTGGATGCTGTCTCTTTTACCTCACTGCCCTGTACAGCTCGGGGAGCTGGGTCGACAATACTGGCTAACGTTATAGCTCCAGGGGGTAGGTACCAACATTTGCTCACACAGTTCCCAGCACTCATGGTCCCAACTTTTTCGGCTACGATAATGAAACACGGAGTCGAACACTTCATAACGACAAAAGGGCCGCCGGGGTTTGTGTGACCTTGGCACTTAGATGCAGCTAAACTGGCCAGCGCGCGAGAGGAGTTTGCCAACATAGAGCAGCTGGGCATCGTCAGGTGCTCCAACAGCCCGTGGGCATCCCCCCTACACATGGTGCCTAAAGCAGGCGGGTCATGGTGACTGTGCAGCGATTTTCAGCGCTTGAATAATGCCATGGAACACGATAGTTATCCCATTCCGCACATCCAAGATTTTTCTGTGCACCTGGCTGGGGCACGTGTTTTTTTGAAAGTGGATCTGGTCCGCGGGTACCATCAGGTCCCGGTGCACGCGGAAGACGTTCCGAAAACAGCAGTAATAACTCCTTTCAGCCTTTTCGAGTTTTTACGCATGTCGTTCGGATTAAAAGGCACAGCGCAGACTTTCCAGAGGATGATGGATGCAGTGCTTTGTGACTTGCCCTTCGTTTTCGTCTACTTAGACGACATTCTGGTAGCTAGCGCATCCGAGGAGGAGCACATCGCCCATCTCAAGATGGTTTTCCAGAGGTTGTAAGCACATGGGCTTATAGTGAACCCGGGGAAGTGCCAGTTCGGTGTGCCTGTGATTGATTTTTTGGGCCACCACATTTCACCAGAGGGCGCAATTTTGCTACCAAATAAGGTGCGCGCCCTGTCGGACTTTCCGTGTCCACAGACCGTGAGGGCCCTGCAGGAATTTTTGGGGATGGTCAATTTTTATAACCGTCTCCTTCCCTGGACAGCCCAGCTGATGCAGCCGTTGTATGCCGCGCTGAAAAGAAAGAAGCCCGCGGAAAACGTTGACTGGACTCCCGAGTGAGTCCAGGCTTTCACGAATGCCAAAACAGTGTTTGCGGATGCCACGTTGCTAGTTCATCCGGATCCGTTGGCACGGAGAGCACTCACTACGGACACATCTGATGTTGCCATAGGAGCAGTGGTAGAGCAGTATGTCTCGGGTTCGTGGCAGCCGCTCACATTTTTCAGTCGGACTTTGCGTGACAGCAAATGCAAATACAGCACGTTCAACAGAGAGTTGTTGGCTCTACACCTGGCGATGCGCCATTTCCAGTTTTGGCTAGACGGGCACGAGTTCACTGTGTTCGTAGACCGTAAGCCGCTGAGGTACGCGATGTCCAAGGTCTCGGAACCGTGGTTGGCCCGGCAGCAATGGCATTTGGCCGCAGTCTCGGAGTTTACAACCAACATTCAACACATCACCGGTAAGCTCAACGTCGTGGCCGATTGTCTGTCGCGCATGTTAGTCTCCCCGGTCTACATGAGAATAGGTTTCCCTGCGATGGCAGTGGAGCAAGCCGGGGACGTGGACATTTGCACGCTCCAGTCTGCACCTACTGGGTTAAGGCTGGAGAGCAGGGTGGTGCAAGAAGGGTGCCCTCCCTTGCAATGGCCCAGAGCCTGGGGGTCAAAATTCACTGCACTACCGCGTACAACCCCCAAGCTAACGGGTTATGCAAGCGTATTCATAGGTCGCTTAAAGCAGCGCTCAGAGCTTCGCTCATGGACACAAATTTGGTCGACCGCCTGCCCTGGATTCTTTTAGGGTTGCGCTCCGCACCTAAGGAGGATTTGGCAGCCTCCCCAGCAGAACTCATTTTTTCTCAGCCGCTGCGGATCCCCGGAGAGTTTTTACTGGAAAACCCCACACCCGAGAATGATCCGCCTGCACAATTTTTGCACAGTACGGAGGCTTTTAACATACCGGGCCCGGCCCACCATTGTTTTCTCCACACTTTTGTCCCCAAGAGTTTACAGAAGGCCAGCTTTGTTTTTGTCAGGCACGACGCGCACCGGACCCCGCTGCGCCCAGTGTACGACGGACCGTTCAGGGTGCTGGAACCTGGGGTGAAACATTCTGTGTTAGACTTGCGGGGCGTAGGGAAACCGTCTGCATCGACAGGCTGAAGCCCACTTTTGTGTTGGCAGACGAGCAGGTGGTGTTGGCCCAAGCTCCCCGGCACGGACATCCACTGTTGGTGGCTCCGCAAGTTGGAGTTCCCTCGGTAGAGACCTGTGCACGTGAAGCTGATGTGTTTCCCCCCCGCTCCCTTTTTTCCTCCACAGACTGACGTGCCCTCCTGTACAGGGTGCTTCGACTGGATTGGCAACCCCCCGCTACAGCCGCCGGCTCAAGCCCAAAGGACCGGGGGGGGGGGATTAGTGCCCTTTCTGGGTGTTCTGGGGGGGGTGGCATGTGGTGGCACGGATGGGGGATTCTCCACCCAGAGAAGGCAACTGGGATAAGGGGGAACAATGGACCAGAGGAGGAAGTGTCACCGGGGGGTCTCAAACGGGACAGTATGAACTAGGCACCACCCGGGGAGAGGAGGAACCACCGGAGCCGCTGAAAGAGAGACGGGTGTGAGCAGTGGGGCCGGCATTATGCTATGTTAATGTGCCACACAGGTCTTTGTTCCAAACAGTGTATTATGGTTGGAAGGTCCGGGTCTCAATGCATGGAATTAAAGGTATAAAAGAGGAATGCACAGGGATGCGGCAGCTCCTTTTACTGTACTGTATGTTGGAGATGGAGTAAAGTTCATGTGTCATTCAGCTCGTTGGCTCGCCTGTTTCCTTTCTCCACAACCTGACCAAAGTGCACTATGCTCAGCTGTCTTCATTTCACTTCACTTTTAACAGAACATCTGCAGCAAACACACACACAATATCTACTTTTATCTGACGAATTCTTTCAGTTTTGCTGGTCCTTTGATTCCGCTTAAGACGTTACTTAAATTATATATTTTTTATTTATTTTTTGAATCACAGACAAGAGAACTTCAATTTTGCGAGAGAAGTTTTTTTTTTTTTTTTAGACTTTCAAACTGACTTTATAATGAAACTTCTCATCAGACTATGGAGTTTTAGGGCATCAATTATGCAAATCTTGCGAACGTGCACACTTCCACATTCACCATTTTACACATGCTGTTTACACACCTTTGGAGGACATAGGAACATTTTTTTGAATTAGGAGTGGCTCATTAGTACTAATGTGCCTTACTATCAAAATTAGCATGATATACACATACTAATACTAACTTGTTCTTGCATGAGGCCTATTGTCGACTATCTGATATTGCAAAGACTGACGACAGGTGAAGCCATTGTCTGTGCCAAAGCACTCCTCAAAGTTGTCTTACTTCCTAATTGAACGCCACGCTAGACTGTTTAAAGGCTCAACAAACAGATCAATGTCTAAACCGAATAAAGACACAAAGAACATCTCTCACCTCTCTGCCACTTTGGACATTTTCAGTCGATGCCTGTCTAATTGCAATTGCCAAAAGGTGATCTGAAACCACAGCAAGGAACAATCAGCATGCAAAGTTTTCTGTTAATTTGGAAGAAACTGTTTAAAAAGTATTTTATTTCTTTGCAACAATTTTGACTGCCCCCCATGGGTCTAACCTGTTCCTGTAGTTCTTCTTCTGTTGGCTGCTTAGCCTCTGGGGCTGGGGTGTGGGTTGGGCTGTGGGTACGGATATCATTCTGCAACCCATACACAGACTAAGACAACAAAAGGAAACTAATTACAACTAAGTACTAACACACATAGCACAAGCTCTGTTCATATCAGTTCTATCGTGGTGCAGTGGAACAGCACAGTACCTTTCTGGTTTTGTGGGGATTTTTCATTCTGGAGGACTTCTTTATATCGACTTCCGTTGTATTCACACAACCAGGCTATGAAAGATTGAAGGGAAAATTAGACACATTGCATGCGGTGATGAAAATGTGCAGAACTAGCACGCCTCCAACCCAAAAATCTATTACAAATTCAGGAATCAATATACTCTAGATCTGTCATAAAACTAATATTCTGTGTTTGTTAAGCTAACAGAATTGGGGATAATTTAGTTACTAGCAGGGCTTGACATCAGTTTTTGTGCATCTTTTTTGTGAAATATTTCAATGAAATATTTTTGCTGGTCATTAACATCTGTTTGTACTCTGCCATAGATTGAGTCCCCATTGTGCTGTTTGCTCACTACATGTCTGTTCTTTTCATCTTCTCTATCCCCTCACCCCCCAGCCAGTCGCAGCAGATGACTGCCCCTCCCTGAGCCTGGTTCTGCTGGAGGTTTCTTCCTGTTAAAAGGGAGTTTCTCCTCTCCACCGTCGCCAAGCGCTTGCTCACAGGGGATCGCTTGCTTTCTGGGGCCTTTCTGCAATTGTGGGGGTTTCCCCTACAGTACACTATACTACATGTACTATGAGATGACTGTTGTTGTGTGTACCAAAGTTTTACAAAGTTACTAGTAAAAAAAAAAAAAATCTATTTTTTCATGTAAATTTGTGAATTTTGTCTATTCAGTTTGTGATTTGTTCTTGCAAATTAGTTTTATTTTTTGTGAATGTGCATCCCATTTTATTGTAGGTTTGCCTTAAATTTGTGACTTTGTCTTACAAATTTGTAATATTTACTCTTAATTTAACTTTTTCATGTATAGTTGTGGCTTTATTTTTAAGAATGTGACTTTTTTTGCAAAATCGCGTCTTTTTATTGTAATTTTGCATTTTCTTTTTTTTTTTTTAACCAACATTCTTTTTATAGTTTTTTTTCCACAACAACAAAAAAAGCACAATTACATGTACTGAACAAACATGTCATAACAAATTGAATTCCCCCCCCCACCCAATCTATTCCATTTTTTTTTTTTTTTTTTTGTTGGAGATCAGATAAGTAAGCTATACTCATAAAATAAAGTCTACCCACGTCTCTGTGGTATTGGTCACTTCAGAGAGCTACTATTTATGTGTCCTCAGGCACTTCCATCATATGTGTCAGGTCTGTTCTTGATATGTAGTAAATAAAGGAATCCCAGATCTGATGGAAATTATTTTGTTGATGTTTTATTGTGTGGGTAATTTTGAATGAATGAATGAATCTTTATTTCGGATAGATTAAAAGTAAAGATTAAAAAAAAGGAACAGAATAATATAAAGGGGAAAGAAAAAAAATCTAACAAGGTCAAATTAAACATTAACTCCTCTGATTATACAGTTCAACATAAGTTATCCGAAATGGGTGATGGCTGAAGCCGCAGCTTATATTGCCCACCCATATTCCATCCAAGAATTCAAAAGAAAAACAAAACAAGAGCGATTACAATTCAGAACAAAGCGAAGACAAAACGTGACAAAAAACTAAGCAACAGCACAACACAGACTGAATATGATAATTCTTATGTGATTTTACATGTCATCTTGTATATATGTTTGGAGCATTTCTTCCTTTAGTTTTGTTTAAATTGTCCAAGCGTTGTACATGATTTTAATTCAGGTCCAAAAGCATTCCACAATCTGACTCCTTGCACTGAGACACAGCGCTTGGTGGTAGTTCTCACTGAAGGTTTTAGAGATATACGGCCGTGGACAAAATTGTTGGTACCCCTCTGTTAATGAAAGGAAAAACCCACAATGGTCACAGAGATAACTGGAATCTGACAAAAGTGGTAATAAATAAAAATTCTATGAAAATTAACCAATGAAAATCAGACAATGCTTTTGAATTGTGGTTCAACAGAATTATTTTAAAAAACAAACTCATGAAACAGGCCTGGACAAAAATGATGGTACCCTTAACTTAATATTTTGTTGCACAACCTTTTGAGGCAATCAAACGATTTCTGTAACTGTCAATGAGACTTCTGCACCTCTCAGCAGGTATTTTGGCCCATTCCTCATGAGCCAACTGCTCCAGTTGTCTCAGGTTTGAAAGGTGCCTTCTCCAGACGGCATGTTTCAGCTCCTTCCACAGATGTTCAATAGGATTTAGATCAGGGCTCATAGAAGGCCACTTTAGAATAGTCCAATGTTTTGCTCTTAGCCATTCTTGGGTGTTTTTAGCTGTGTGTTTTGGGTCATTATCCTGTTGCAAGACCCATGACCTGCGACTGAGACTAAGCTGTCTGACACTGGGCAGCACATTTCTCTCTAGAATACCTTGATAGCCTGGAGATTTCATTGTACCCTGCACAGATTCAAGACACCCTGTGCCAGATGCAGCAAAGCAGCCCCACAACATAACAGAACCTCCTCCATGTTTCACAGTAGGGACAGTGTTCTTTTCCTGGTATGCTTCATTTTTGCGTCTGTGTACATAGCGCTGATGTGCCTTGCCAAAAAGTTCCAGTTTTGTCTCGTCTGTCCATAGGACATTCTCCCAGAAGCTTTGTGGCTTGTCAACATGCAGTTTGGCAAATTCCAGTCTGGCTTTTTTATGATTTGTTTTCAACAGTGGTGTCCTCCTTGGTCGTCTCCCATGAAGTCCACTTTGGTTCAAACGACGATGGATGGTGCGATCTGACACTGATGCACCTTGACCTTGGAGTTCACCATGAATGTGTTTAGAGGCTGTTCTGGGCTCTTTTGCTACCATTCGTGTTATCCGTCTCTTCCATTTTTCCTCCTGTGGCCACTTCCAGGGAGGTTGGCTACAGTCCCGTGGAGCTTAAATTTCTGAATAATATGTGCAACTGTAGTCACAGGAACATCAAGCTGCTTGGAGATGGTCTTATAGCCTTTACCTTTAACATGCTTGTCTATAATTTTCTTTCTAATCTCCTGAGACAACTCTCTCCTTTGCTTCCTCTGGTCCATGTTTAATGTGGTACACACCATGTCACCAAACAGCACAGTGACTACTTGTTACCCTTTAAATAGGCCGACTGACTGATTACAAGTTTGTAGACACCTGTGATGTTAATTAGAGGACACATCTTGGTTGAACATGTCCCTATGGTCACATTATTTTCAATCTTTTCTAGGGGTACCATCATTTTTGTCCAGGCCTGTTTCACGAGTTTATTTTTTAAAGTAATTCTGTTGAACCACAATTCAAAAACACTGTCTGATTTTCATTGGTTAATTTTCATAGAATTTTTATTTATTACCACTTTTGTCAGATTCAAGTTATTTCTGTGACCATTTTGGGTTTTTCTTTCATTAACAGAGGGGTACCAACAATTTTGTCCACGTGTGTACATGTTCCTCTGAAATTATATTGTTTCTCCCTTATTTGGAACAACTTTTGGATATTTTCAGGCAGTGGTAGATTCTTCACTTTAAACATTATTACTGCAGTTTTAAAGTCAACCAAATCTTTCAACTTGAGAACTTTTAATTTAAGAAAAAGTAGGTTTGTTGGTTCCCTGTAAGCAGCTTTGTTTATTATTCTAATAGCTCTCTTCTGAAACATAAAGACTGGATATATGTTTGTTTTATAAGTATTTCCCCATACTTCAGTACAGTATGTCATGTATGGGAGTATTAATGAATGATACAAAGTATATAGTGTGGGTTGATTCAGCAAATATTTCACTCTCTGTAGTATTGCGATTGATTTGGATATTTTACCTTTAATATAATTAATATGTGACTTCCAGCACAGTTTGTTATCAATTATTACTCCAAGAAATTTAATTTCAGATACCCTTTCAATCTCTACACCATTTACACTGAGTTTAGATACTGAGTTGTTGTTGTGGTTGTTAAAAATTATAAATTTTGTCTTACTTAAATTGAGCGTTAATTTGTTTGAATCAAACCACAGTTTAAGCTTTTCTAATTCCTTTCCGAGTGTATCCAAAAGTTGTTCCAAATTGCTTCCACTGCATAATAAATTAGTGTCATCTGCAAACAATATTAAATCCATTTTTTCAGAAACTTTACATATATCATTTATATACATTTTGAATAACAATGGCCCCAAAACTGAACCCTGTGGGACTCCACAAGTAACCTTCAGTAACTGTGAGTTTTTGCTATCAACACATACATACTGATATCTGTTCTTTAAGTAACTACATAACTAGGACAGTGCTACCCCCCCTAATACCATAATTTTGTAGTTTCATTAACAATAATTTATGATCCACTGTATCAAATGCTTTTTTAAGATCCTGGAATACCCCAACTGAATACTCTTTATTTTCAACAACAGTTGATATTTTTTCTATAAATTCCATTACAGCAAATGCAGTTGTCCTCTTGTGTCTGAACCCATATTGGTGCTCACACAAAAAATTATTCTTCATTATGAAGTTGTCAGTTCTCTCACAGAATATTTTTTCAAGTATCTTGGAAAATTGTGGCAATAGTGAAATAGGTCTATAGTTTGAAAATTCCCCTCTGTCACCCGTCTTGTATATCGGAATTACTTTAGCTGTTTTCATTGCACTGGGAAATATACCTGTTTGGAGAGACAGGTTACAGATATACATCAGTGGCTTCACTAAGCATTTGATGATAGTTTTGACTAAAAGCATGTCAATACCATCACAATCCGTAGATGTTTTACTTTTAAACGATTTAACAATTTCAATGACCTCACTCTCGTCTGTGTTCTTTATGAAAATGGAGTCTTTTATAGCAATGTTTTTGCTTATTGCATCACCTGCAGATGCCGTAATGGGTATTTCTCTAGCCAAATTCGGACTAATGTTAACAAAAAATTTATTAAATTCATCTGCAGATGAAACTGCATTCACACTCTGAGTCATTTTTTTCTTTGAAAGATTGGTTGAGTAGCTTGTATTTCTGTTTCTATTTCCAAGAATATTGTTAAATATTGTTCATGTATTTTTAATGTTATTTCTGTTTTTCTCCAATTCTTAATTTCTTAATCAGTGTTCCTCTATACTTATTTACAGTGGGGCAAAAAAGTATTTAGTCAGCCACCAATTGTGCAAGTCCTCCCACTTAAAAGATGAGAGAGGTCTCCAATTTTCATCATAGGTATACCTCAACTATACTATACCTCAACTGGGCTGCACGGTGGCGCAGTGGTTTAGCACTGTGGCAGCACAGTTTTACCCTCGGCCGGGGGACCGCGGGGATCATGAGATCGTGGGTTCGATCCCAGCCCCCGACCAACAGTGAGCTGTGTGGAGTTTGCATGTTCTCCCCGTGTTGCGCGGGTTTACTCCGGGATTTCTCCGGTTTCCTCCCGCACACCAAAAACATGTAGGTTTAGGGCGCTCGCGCACGCAGCGACCAGCAGCCGGTGGCTTGTCACCAGACTGCAAACCAAGTCTACCTACGGGTACAAATAAGTAACAAAAAAAAAAAAAAAAAAAAACTGAGAGACAAAATGAGAAAAAAAAAAAATCCAGAAAATCACATTGAAGGATTTTTAATGAATTAATTGGTAAATTCCTCAGTAAAGTAAGTATTTGGTCACCTACAAACAAGCAAGATTTCTGGCTCTCACAGACCTGTAACGTCTTCTTTAAGAGGCTCCTCTGTCCTCCACTCGTTACCTGTATTAATGGCACCTGTTTGAACTCGTTATCAGTATAAAAGACACCTGTCCACAACCTCAAACAGTCAGACTCCAAACTCCACTATGGCCAAGACCAAAGAGCTGTCAAAGGACACCAGAAACAAAACTGTAGACGTGCACCAGGCTGGGAAGACTGAATCTGCAATAGGTAAGCAGCTTGGTGTGAAGAAATCAACTGTGGGAGCAATTATTAGAAAATGGAAGACATGCAAGACCACTGATAATCTCCCTCGATCTGGGGCTCCACGCAAGATCTCACCCCGTGGGGTCAAAATTATCACGAGAACGGTGAGCAAAAATCCCAGAACCACATGGGGGGACCTAGTGAATGACCTGCAGAGAGCTGGGACCAAAGTAACAAAGGCTTCATCAGAAACACACTATGCTGCCAGGGACTCAGATCCTGCAGTGCCAGACGTGTCCCCCTGCTTAAGCCAGTACATGTCCAGGCCCGTCTGAAGTTTGCTAGAGAGTATTTGGATGATCCAGAAGAGGATTGGGAGAATGCCATATGGTCAGATGAAACCAAAATAGAACTTTTTGGTAAAAACTCAACTTGTCGTGTTTGGAGGAGAAAGAACACCATACCTACTGTGAAGCATGGGGGTGGAAACATCATACTTTGGGGCTGTTTTTCTGCAAAGGGACCAGGACGACTGATCCGTGTAAAGGAAAGAATGAATGGGGTCATGTATCGTGAGATTTTGAGTGAAAACCTCCTTCCACCAGCAAGGGCATTGAAGATGAAACGTGGCTGGGTCTTTCAGCATGACAATGATCCCAAACACACCGCCTGGGCAACGAAGGAGTGGCTTCGTAAGAAGCATTTCAAGGTCCTGGAGTGGCCTTGCCAGTCTCCAGATCTCAACCCCATAGAAAATCTTTGGAGGGAGTTGAAAGCCTGTGTTGCCCAGCGACAGCCCCAAAACATCACAGCTGTAGAGGAGATCTGCATGGAGCAGTGGGCCAAAATACCAGCAACAGTGTGTGAAAACCTTGTGAAAACTTGCAGAAAATGTTTGACCTCTGTCATTGCCAACAAAGGGTATATAACAAAGTATTGAGATGAACTTTTGTTATTGACCAAATACTTATTTTACCGAGGAATTTACCAATTAATTCATTAAAAATCATTCAATGTGATTTTCTGGATTTTTTTTTTCTTATTTTGTCTCTCATAGTTGAGGTATACCTATGATGAAAATTGGAGACCTCTCTCATCTTTTAAGTGGGAGAACTTGCACAATTGGTGGCTGACTAAATACTTTTTTACCCCACTGTAAGTCAGTGAGATCTCTAATTATTATGGCCTTTGCTTCCTCAGGTGTTCCATTTAGTTTAATCCAGACTACAGTTTCTTGTCTATGTTGCTTGTATCTTGTTTTGTCTTTTCAGCATCCATGCTTGCCATGCTATTTCAGCATTAGTCTTTGTTAAATGTTCATTTAGGTAGACTTCTGTTCCCCCTGGCTTTCTGGCCTGCCTCAGTATGTCATTCTTTACCCTTCTGTTCACAAAGCGCATCACAATTGATTTCTTTGTTTTATTATCCTTTCTGGATAAAGTATGACAGGCTGAAATTGCATTTCCTTCAACCTTTATGTTTCTGCTTTCAAGGAACTGAAGCACCTGGTTTTCCAGGGAGACTGATTCACTTAGGGGAGCCTCCTCACCTCTCATTCCTGCTGTAGCATTGGCATACGATTGGTATTTAATGTCTAATCCACTAATGATTAAATCATCCACACGAGAATATTGTTCAAGATCCTTGATGCGTCACTCCAAGCCTGCAATTTTTTTGTCTCTTTCCTTAATTGTTAATTTCAATTCTCGGACTTTCTCCATTAGCCCTAATAGTTTAGACTGTTGATTGGCCACTTTGGTCAGTTCTTCTGACATGAAGTTCAGAGATTTTTTAATCTCTTCCATTTCCTCCTTCTTTGGTGGCATTTTTTACTCACCTGATGATAGTCGGACAGTCTCTGCTAGTGTCGCCGGTGTCCGATCCAACTGACCTTGAATCCAGCTGGGGCCTCAGCCAGCCCCCTCCACTGCTAGTCCCGCTGCTTACCGCCGCTGTAATTGAGCTCCGATCCGACTGCTGTCCAGCTGGGGCCTCGGCAGCTCCTTCGCCGAGCTCCACCACCCACCACCGCTGCAGCTGAGCTCCAATCCGGCTCCTGTCCAGCTGGGGTCTTGGTAGCTCCTCCGCTGAGCCCCACCGCCTATCACCGTCTTCTTCGGTAGTTCCTCCACCGAGCCCCACCGCTGTAATTGAGCTCCGATCCAGCTCCTGTCCAGCTATGGCCTCGGTTAGTTCCTCCGCCGAGCCCCAATCACAAGATTCTAAGAATCTGTGCGGGAGGCTCAGCCGTCATCTACCGGGCCGATGCCGGGTCAGTGAGACGAACCGGGGGCAGAGTCGCTCCTTTGTATCAGTGTTAGCTACGACTAGCTGTGGCGTTAGCTATAGCGATAGTGTTAGCTTAGCATGTTAGCTTAGCACATCCCACGGCTCCTTCCATTCGTCCTTCTCTACAGCCAGTTTTTGGCAGCTGATCACTTTTTGCCACAACACTGGCATTCTCTAAAGGGAGAATCGTTGATAATTCAGACATCCACCTACTTACTGTTGGTATTTTGGTATGGTTCCATGAGAGGGCTATTACTCTTTTTGCCAGTAATATATTTAAGTCTACAAATATTGTTTTTGTAAACCATCAAATTATCAGGGTATAAATCTAATATAAATAGCTGTCCAACTAAAGGCACTTGAATCTGTAAAATGTTTTGGATACACAGTTTCACTTCTTATTTTATAAAAAATAAGATAGATAAGAAATAAGAAAGAAATAAGATAAGAAATAATGTGGCGGTTCGGTTAACCCCCACAACAGATTAAGGACACTCAGCTCTCTTCTCTTGGTTTTTCCCGCTGCACTACTGAGATGTAATGTGCCATTCATGTATTGTGATGCAATGTGCCACGCATGTATTGTGATGCAATGTGCCATGCATGTATTGTGATGTAATGTGCCATTCATGTATAGTGTTCATGCGTTCTGTCCTTACTGTGACCTAGAGGCTGAGATCAATATGTAGATGTGCTTTGGTGTAACCCCCACAAACAGACTGGTCAAACACAGCGCTCGGCTAGAGCAAATAACAGAACAGTGAAATGTGTATTAATGTCCACAGGCAGACTCGTTTCGTCTGGCTCACTTCTGTGATGTTAATGTTGCCTTTCATGCATTGTGCTCATGCGTTCTGTCCTCACTGTGACCTAGGGACTGAGATCAATATGTCTCTCAAATGCAAATGTCTTATGCCTGTTCTGTTATCTCTTTGATCATACCAACTGCTGGGGTATGCCCCTTGATGTATTGTTGTAGTCGAGTATATATGCCGCAACTCTGTAACGCAAACCCTCTCTCTCATTCCCACTTCTGCAACTGCTGCCGCTGGACACAGACTTTGTGTCCCTCTTCTCTGAGAGCCGTTTGGGCTCGTTCCCGGCGCACATGCACGGCGCCGGGAGCGGAGCCCGTGACGGCGGTATGATAATTAAACTTCCTTAAAACCTACAGCATCGCTGCCTATTATTTTTTATCATCCGCCGCACTGGTGACCCAACGCTGAAATGAACACGCTGCTGGCAAACACAACACCCAGCGGGGATTCTCCGACAACAAGCGAACGCAGCAGCCTGACGAGCCGCTCTCCCTTCGGCTTCAGGGAGACCTCGACGCGGAGCCAACACAGGCGAGCCGTTCCCCGGACATCACCCACGACCGGGAAAATCTGCAGAAAACGTCATGGCGCGACCCTTGCCTGAGATCGGGACGTCCACGCTGGACCAGCCGAGGGACACAGAACGTTTTCTCCCTCTCACCGCTACTTCCCCCTCTCAGCGATCCATCTCATCTACCCGAGCCTGAGGAACAGAGATCGTCTATTCCCTCCCACCGCTCCAACGCATCTGCACGAGCCTGAGGGACAAAAGATCGTCTATTTCCTCTCACCGCTCCAACGCACCATGGCCAATCTGCAGCCACAGCTCAACCTGGATTTTATCGGTGCCATCTGCGCCGATCTCCACCAAGATTCTGCACCCTGACTCGTCACTCCAGCGGCCCACCCAAGCACGGAACCCCCACGCGCACCGGGGAGTTACGAGGACGGCACACACGCACGGGACAATAATGGCTTCACTGACCGCCTTCCTTCTGCTGCACACTGGCCCTTCAGGCTTGCTTGTACACCTGAGGCCCGCAGCTGGTTCACTGGATTTTATGGTCTTAGCCACGGCACACAAGGGGAATTCAGCCGTCAGCTGTTCCCGGGGGGCTTTGGGGTTGCTCCTGCACCTAAAGCCAATACGCCAGTCCCTCTGCTTTTGTTTCTTTTCTTTTTTTTTTTTTCTTACAGCCGCTCCTGCTTTTCTTCATGGCCACGGGAGGAGTCAGAAACAAATTTTTCTTCTTGTGGACCTCTGCACGTTCAACGGGACAGCCCTTCGACATCGCGACCCACAAACAATTTTTGCGCGGCTCGGACGAGTTCACCGTCCCCCTGCCGGCACTTACCCCCCTCCTCCCTCCCCCTCCGCCTGCAGTGAGCTTCTCCCACAGCTCGCTCCCATAGAGGGATTATCGAGGTCTCGGCCCCCTGCCGTGCCCTCTGGGGGGGAGCGTGTGTGGCGGTTCGGTTAACCCCCACAACAGATTAAGGACACTCAGCTCTCTTCTCTTGGTTTTTCCCGCTGCACTACTGAGATGTAATGTGCCATTCATGTATTGTGATGCAATGTGCCATGCATGTATTGTGATGTGCCATTCATGTATAGTGTTCATGCGTTCTGTCCTTACTGTGACCTAGAGGCTGAGATCAATATGTAGATGTGCTTTGGTGTAACCCCCACAAACAGACTGGTCAAACACAGCGCTCGGCTAGAGCAAATAACAGAACAGTGAAATGTGTATTAATGTCTACAGGCAGACTCGTTTCGTCTGGCTCACTTCTGTGATGTTAATGTTGCCTTTCATGCATTGTGCTCATGCGTTCTGTCCTCACTGTGACCTAGGGACTGAGATCAATATGTCTCTCAAATGCAAATGTCTTATGCCTGTTCTGTTATCTCTTTGATCATACCAACTGCTGGGGTATGCCCCTTGATGTATTGTTGTAGTCGAGTGTACATGCCGCAACTCTGTAACGCAAACCCTCTCTCTCATTCCCACTTCTGCAACTGCTGCCGCTGGACACAGACTTTGTGTCCCTCTTCTCTGAGAGCCGTTTGGGCTCGTTCCCAGCGCGCATGCACGGCACCGGGAGCGGAGCCCGTGACGGTGGTATGATAATTAAACTTCCTTAAAACCTACAGCATCGCTGCCTATTATTTTTTATCATCCACCGCAATAAGATATTTTACAAATATTCTTGCCAGAATTTTTGTATTTTTTTCTATTTCAGTGCATTACATGCAGATATCGGGTATGGCTCCATTATATTGGCTGAGTTTTTCTGGAGTTATATATGTTCGCATCAACCAATTATACTGTAGTATTTTCAGGCAAGTATTGGTGGTTCTTGATTGTGCTTTAGTCCATGCCTCCATCCCCTCTTCCACTGAGATGTTTTCATTTAGGTCCTCTCTCCATGCCTCCAACCTCTTCACAGAACTTTCTTTACATCCTTCTGTCAGGCACTTAAGATAAGATAAGCCTTTATTAGTCCCACAATGGGGAAATTCCAGGATTGCAACAGCACAGGGATAGCAACACTCAGAGCAACAATCAGAAGGCAAGAAAAAACAAGAACAGCTAGTATACATATGTACATATTACTATATATATACAGGAGAGAGAGAGAGAGAGAGAGAGAGAGAGAGAGAGAGAGAGAGAGAGAGAGAGAGAGAGAGAGAGAGAGAGAGAGAGAGAGAGAGAGAGAGAGAGAGAGAGAGAGAGAGAGAGAGAGAGAGAGAGAGAGAGAGAGAGAGAGAGAGAGAGAATTGTGGTTGGTGAATGTGCAGCAGAAAGTCTAAGCTCTCTCTCTGCGGATGCGGCGGACCAGCTGGATGTCTTTGGGCATGATGGTGACCCTCTTGGCGTGGATGGCGCACAGGTTGGTGTCCTTGAAGAGACCCACCAGGTAGGCCTCGCTGGCCTCCTGCAGAGCCATGATGGCAGAGCTCTGGAAGCGCAGGTCGGTCTTGAAGTCCTGAGCGATCTTCCTCACCAGGCGCTGGAAGGGCAGCTTACTGATGAGCAGCTCCGTGGATTTCTGGTAGCAACGGATCTCTCTCAGAGCCACGGTACCGGGCCTGTAACGGTGAGGCTTCTTCACTCCGCCGGTGGCCGGAGCGCTTTTTCCGAGCAGCCTTGGTGGCTAGCTGCTTCCTGGGGGGGGCTTTTTCCTCCAGTAGATTTACGGGCGGTCTGCTTGGTTCTTGCCATCGCTCTTTATTATTCTGTCTTATATTTCTTGCACGCCACCTAAACTCCAGCCCGGCACCCGCGTCGTTTTCGCTACAGTTCCTCGGTATGTCGAGTTTCTCCGTTAGCACCGGGTGGCGGTTGAGTGGTAGCTAGCTCTTCCCTGCTGTATCGTCTCCTGCTGTAGACAGTGGCTCCGTCCGCCGACTCGGGAGACCTTTGGGGCGATCTGTGTGTCCATGATATATATATAGAGTGAAAGGTGTAGAAAGAAGAAGGAAGATTAAAAAAAAAAAAGGCAGTTGCAAAAGGCAGCCAACTCGTGTGGCGCCGCCGGTCCGGCGGAACCGGAAAAAAAAAACAAAAAAAACCTTATATACGTATTTTGGAAATTAAACCCTTCCCTAAACAATTCATGGTCATCAGTTTTTCTATAGTAGACATTGAGGGGATACACAACATTTTATTTTGTTGTGCTCTAATGAAGTTTCTCAGCTGCAGATATTTAAAGAAGTGATTACGGGGTATTTTAAATTTATCGACTATTTCTTCAAATGTCATCAGCACCTGTTGTGAGTTGTAAAGATCTCCTATTTTTCCCAGTCCCTTTGTATCCCAGAATTTAAATCCCCGGTCTACTTTTCCTGGAGAGAAGGAGTTCTCCATATTGGACTAAAGACTGAAAGAGTGGATGTTTCTCAGATACTTTTTAATTTGATGCCACACTACAATCATGTCTTTCACTATAGGGTTTTTTTGTATTTGCTGATTGATTTGCTGGTTTTGGTATTTGCTGAATACAGGTATGTAGGAAGGGGCAGATTTAGCTGTAGTTCTTCCATCTTCTTCCAGAGAGGAGTATCTCTCTCTGTGAAGTAGAACATCAATGTTCTTAACTGTGCTGCCCAACAGTACCAAAGTGGGCTGGGACATTCAAGACCCCTCTATCATAAGGCAAGTACAATAATGACAGTTGTGTCCGGGGACATCTACTATTCCACAAAAATCTAACAAACAGGTTTTTTTTAGTTGAGTGAACAGGTTATTTGGGGGAGGAAGTGGAAGATTTTGAAATAAATACAATAATTTAGACAGTATGTTCATCTTAAGCATGTTTATTTTCCCTATTAATGACATTGGTATGGGTGTCCACCTATCCAGTGATTTTGAGATTTCTTGCATTAATGGTTCGTAATTGCTGGCTACAATACATTTAAGTTGTGGTATAATCTGAATGCCCAGATATGTGAAACAGTCTACAGTTTTAAATTGGCTATTTCAGGAGGACATTTGTTTTCCAGTGGATTTAGGAACATTATTGATGATTTGGATTTGTTTACTTTATAGCCTAAAATTTTTCCAAATACATTCATGAGTTCTAATAATTCAGGAATAGACTTTTCCATATTTTTGAGAAATATTATTATATCATCCGCAAATAAAGCCAGACAGTGTTCTTATTGCCCAAATGATATACCTGTTATGTTTTGATGTTTTCTTACAGCTATTGTCAGTGGTTCTATAGCCATAATAAACAGCAGAGGCGATAAAAAAAATCTCCTTGTCTACATCCTCTTTGTATCTTAATGGTTTTAAAGATATTACAGTTAGTCATAATTTCAACATATGGTTCTGTATAAAGGAGTTTTATCCATTTACTAAATTTTTTTCCAGAACCAAAACATGTAAAGATCTCAAATAAATAGGGCCATTCCACTCTGTCAAAGGTTTTTTCAGCATCTAATAACATCATCATCATCATCATCATCATCATCATCATCATCATCATCATCATAGCAGTTTGTTGGGGGAAACAATGACTGTTTCATTTACGTCTGATCAGATTCCTCCACGCAGCTCTGTCCTTCACCCTCCGCTGCCAGGAACTCCTGACCCTGTTAACCCGGGCGTCGTCCAAGCTGGTATGAGTTGCTTTCTGACTAACCATTTCATGAAACTGCTTGCAAAGTATTTGAGTACCGCTAGCTTTTGCTGGACTAGTGGCACATTCTTGGCAGATAGAGGTACTGTCAGTGGCGAAAATAGACCAAGACAAACTGACTCCAGTATCTGTTGCAGTGATAGGTTTGTTTATCTCTGCTCTTTGTGTGGTGCATGTCACGATGCATTGACTGGCAAAACGACAGATGTGCTTATCTGCCAGAATGTCCAGTCCCACCCCGTGTAACTGGGAGTGGTCCACGAGTGCATGTCAGGTCAGGCATTGGTTTGCTTGCTACCAGATAACCATGATTTTATATTTTATATATTAATATATATATATATATATACAGTGGGGAAAAAAGTATTTGGTCAGCCACCAATTGTGCAAGTTCTCCCACTTAAAAGATGAGACAGGTCTCCAATTTTCATCATAGGTATACCTCAACTATGAGAGACAAAATGAGAAAAAAAAATCCAGAAAATCACATTGAAGGATTTTTAATGAATTAATTGGTAAATTCCTCGGTAAAATAAGTATTTGGTCACCTACAAACAAGCAAGATTTCTGGCTCTCACAGACCTGTAACGTCTTCTTTAAGAGGCTCCTCTGTCCTCCACTCGTTACCTGTATTAATGGCACCTGTTTGAACTCGTTATCAGTATGAAAGACACCTGTCCACAACCTCAAACAGTCAGACTCCAAACTCCACTATGGTCAAGACCAAAGAGCTGTCAAAGGACACCAGAAACAAAATTGTAGACCTGCACCAGGCTGGGAAGACTGAATTTGCAATCGGTAAGAAGCTTGGTGTGAAGAAATCAACTGTGGGAGCAATTATTAGAAAATGGAAGACATACAAGACTACTGATAATCTCCCTTGATCTGGGGCTCCACGCAAGATCTCACCCCGTGGGGTCAAAATGATCACGAGAACGGTGAGCAAAAATCCCAGAACCACACGGGGGACCTAGTGAATGACCTGCAGAGAGCTGGGACCAAAGTAACAAAGGCTACCATCAGTAACACACTATGCCGCCAGGGACTCAAATCCTGCAGTGCTAGACGTGTCCCCCTGCTTAAGCCAGTACATGTCCAGGCCCGTCTGAAGTTTGCTAGAGAGCATTTGAATGATCCAGAAGATGACTGGGAGAATGTCATATGGTCAGATGATACCAAAATAGAACTTTTTGATAAAAACTCAACTTGTCGTGTTTGGAGGAGAAAGAATGCTGAGTTGCATCCAAAGAACACCATACCTACTGTGAAGCATGGGACATCATGCTTTGGGGCTGTTTTTCTACAAAGGGACCAGGACGACTGATCCGTGTAAAGGAAAGAATGAATGGGGCCATGTGTCGTGAGATTTTGAGTGAAAACCTCCTTCCATCAGCAAGGGCATTGAAGATGAAACGTGGCTGGGTCTTTCAGCATGACAATGATCCCAAACACACCGCCCGGGCAATGAAGGAGTGGCTTCGTAAGAAGCATTTCAAGGTCCTGGAATGGCCTAGCCAGTCTCCAGATCTCAACCCCATAGAAAATCTTTGGAGGGAGTTGAAAGTCCGTGTTGCCCAGCGACAGCCCCAAAACATCACTGCTCTAGAGGAGATCTGCATGGAGAAATGGGCCAAAATACCAGCAACAGTGTGTGAAAACCTTGTGAAGACTTACAGAAAACATTTGACCTCTGTCATTGCCAACAAAGGGTATAACAAAGTATTGAGATGAACTTTTGTTATTGACCAAATACTTATTTTCCACCATAATTTGCAAATAAATTCTTTAAAAATCAGACAATGTGATTTTCTGGATTTTTTTTTCTCATTTTGTCTCTCATAGTTGAGGTATACCTATGATGAAAATTGGAGACCTCTCTCATCTTTTAAGTGGGAGAACTTGCACAATTGGTGGCTGACTAAATACTTTTTTGCCCCACTGTGTGTGTAATGTGTGTATATATATATATATATATATATATACAGTAGGGCAAAAAAGTATTTAGTCAGCCACCAATTGTGCAAGTTCTCCCACTTAAAAGATGACAGAGGTCTCCAATTTTCATCATAGGTATACCTCAACTATGAGAGACAAAATGAGAAAAAAAATCCAGAAAATCACATTGAAGGATTTTTAATGAATTAATTGGTAAATTCCTCGGTAAAATAAGTATTTGGTCACCTACAAACAAGCAAGATTTCTGGCTCTCACAGACCTGTAACTTCTTCTTTAAGAGGCTCCTCTGTCCTCCACTCGTTACCTGTATTAATGGCACCTGTTTGAACTCGTTATCAGTATAAAAGACACCTGTCCACAACCTCAAACAGTCAGACTCCAAACTCCACTATGGCCAAGACCAAAGAGCTGTCAAAGGACACCAGAAACAAAACTGTAGACCTGCACCAGGCTGGGAAGACTGAATCTGCAATAGGTAAGCAGCTTGGTGTGAAGAAGTCAACTGTGGGAGCAATTATTAGAAAATGGAAGACATACAAGACTACTGATAATCTCCCTTGATCTGGGGCTCCACGCAAGATCTCACCCCGTGGGGTCAAAATGATCACGAGAACGGTGAGCAAAAAGCCCAGAACCACACGGGGGGACCTAGTGAATGACCTGCAGAGAGCTGGGACCAAAGTAACAAAGGCTACCATCAGTAACACACTACGCCGCCAGGGACTCAAATCCTGCAGTGCTTGACGTGTCCCCCTGCTTAAGCCAGTACATGTCCAGGCCTGTCTGAAGTTTGCCAGAGAGCATTTGGATGATCCAGAAGAGGATTGGGAGAATGTCATATGGTCAGATGAAACCAAAATAGAACTTTTTGGTAAAAACTCAACTTGTCGTGTTTGGAGGAGAAAGAACACCATACCTACTGTGAAGCATGGGGGTGGAAGCATCATACTTTGGGGCTGTTTTTCTGCAAAGGGACCAGGACGACTGATCCGTGTAAAGGAAAGAACGAATGGGGCCATGTATCGTGAGATTTTGAATGAAAACCTCCTTCCATCAGCAAGGGCATTGAAGATGAAACGTGGCTGGGTCTTTCAGCATGACAATGATCCCAAACACACCGCCCGGGCAATGAAGGAGTGGCTTCGAAAGAAGCATTTCAAGGTCCTGGAGTGTCCTAGCCAGTCTCCAGATCTCAACCCCATAGAAAATCTTTGGAGGGAGTTGAAAGTCCGTGTTGCCCAGCGACAGCCCCAAAACATCACTGCTCTAGAGGAGATCTGCATGGAGGAATGGGCCAAAATACCAGCAACAGTGTGTGAAAACCTTGTGAAGACTTACAGAAAACGTTTGACCTGTGTCATTGCCAACAAAGGGTATATAACAAAATATTGAGATGAACTTTTGTTATTGACCAAATACTTATTTTACCGAGGAATTTACCAATTAATTCATTAAAAATCCTTCAATGTGATTTTCTGGATTTTTTTTTCTTCATTTTGTCTCTCGTAGTTGAGGTATACCTATGATGAAAATTGGAGACCTCTCTCATCTTTAAAGTGGGAGAACTTGCACAATTGGTGGCTGACTAAATACTTTTTTGCCCCACTGTATATATATTCCATCTAGCGACAATGCTCCACACTGTGTGTGTTTATATATTTATTCCATCTAGCTACAATGCTCCGCACTGTGTATTTATATATTTATATATTTATTCCACCTAGCTACAATGCTCCGCACTGTGTGTCTATATATTTATATGTGCATATGTATACTCGCTGCTCTTGTTTTTTCTTGTCTTCTGATTGTTGCTCTGAGTGTTGCTATCCCTGTGCTGTTGCAATCCTGGAATTTCCCCATTGTGGGACTAATAAAGGCTTATCTTATCTTATCTTATGATAACCTCATATTAATCAGTAAAACTGGTAAACTGGGAGTAGACCCAAACCAGAGCATACAGAGACCAAGACTCAAGACTTAAGGGGTAGGCTGTCAGAGAACAAATCAAGACCAAGACCAGCGTGTATGTAGGTCTCCATCTTGACTACAACACTCCTGCTGAGGTGGATTTTTATTTGCTCTATCTGCTGTTCCTTTTTGCTCATATAGTATATGAGAAGAGCTCATATACTACACGCAATACCTCACAATGACAATGTGGAAAAAAAAGTATTTTTTTTTAGATTTTTGCAAATTTATTAAAAATAAAAAACTGGGACTTCCGGTTATGGCGGCCGCCTAGAAGGACACGTATCACTCTGCTCTGCTCCTGGAAATAAAGATTCGGCAAATAACTCTCTCATTTGGAACAGAACTTTTCCCAGCGTTTGGGTGAGGATATGCCGGGGAAGACTAAGGCTGGGAAATCAAGCGGGGGAAAAATTGAATCGCCGAAGCAGTCCAAATTAACGGACTTTAAAGTTTGTGGCGCAGTAGAAAAAGCTGCGGATATGGCGGATGAAACTAGCGGTGGTGCGGTAACTGCTGATGATGGCGGCACAGGTGCAGTGCTGGCTGCCATTAGCTCAATGAGAGCAGACTTTTCCGCTAAACTTGATGGGATTATGGCAGCGTTGGATGCAATGAGAAAGGAGTTGGGTGACTGCGTGGAGCGAGTGACGCAGGCGGAGCTTCGTGTTTCAAGTGCGGAGGATGAAATCAGCGGACTTCAAATAAAGGTGCGCACTTTGGAAAAAAAAAATAAAGATCTGGAAAATAACGTTCTGGACTTGGAGTCCCGGTCCAGACGGAGCAACCTGAGGCTGGTGGGTTTACCGGAGGGAGCCGAAGGTCGTGATTCATGCTCCTTTTTGGAGGGGTGGATCCCGGAGGCGCTGAACAACGCGGAGCTAAAATCATCAGTCGTCTTGGAAAGCTCCCACCGAATTGGCCCACCGAGAGGTAACAAGGCAGCACCGAGGACGCTAATTATGAAGTTTCTTAGCTACAGAGACAGGATGACGATCTCCAACGCGGTGCGGGCCAAAGGAGAAATTAAATACCAAGATCAGCAGGTGCGGTTCTACCCAGATTTGGCCTCAGGAATCCAACAATTAAGGAAGCAGTTTGACCCCATCCGTAAAGAACTGTGCAACCTTGAGATTCGTCATGGAGTGATTCACCCTGCAAGACTTCTGGTCACATATGAGGGCAGAACACACATCTTCAAGACCCCCGAGGAGGCGCAGGAGCTCATCAAGAAGATCCAGGAAGAGACTGGTGGGAGCTAAGCATGAACAGAATATAGGGTAGAATATTTGAGCATTTAACTGATTAGAAGCATATAACAAGATTACAAAATATAGATTGTATTACATATTAAAAAATTTTTTTAAAAAAAGTACAAAATTGCTATAAAATTTTGGAGTTAAATTGGAAAATTACAGAAGAGAGTTAATGTTACGTTATTAAAAGCAGTAGAGTTAGGGTGATTGGGAGGATGAAGAAGGAGTGGCTTTGGCTGATCCTCGTGGGTGTGGAACGGTCGATGGCTATATCGGGAGACGGAATTTTTCTTTTGTTTTTGGGGGGATTGCCACAAATGTGGGAAGGGGGAATTTGTTTGTGTGTAGTTTGTAGGGTGAATGTTCAACCACTCATTTTTTTGCTTTTCTGTTTGAGCATGTTTACACTGCAAGGTAATCCCAAACTCCCTATTGATCATAAATCAAAGCGTTAATCTTAATTTAACTTCATGGAATTGCAGAGGTCTACAAAATTTAAAAAAACTTAAACAAGTTATGAATAAAATAAAAGACATGGGTTCAAAAATTGTGTTTTTACAAGAAACTCATCTAATAGAGGAGGATGTAAAAAGAATTAGGAGTAGATGGCAAGGAAATGTTTTCACCTCATCATTTTCATCCCGAGCCAGGGGAGTTATGACTCTCATACATAAATCAGTCCCATTTCAAGTGAAAAATGTAATTGGAGACAAATTTGGAAGATATGTAATCATTCAAGGATCTTTGCTATTAGAAAATATAAATTTGGTGAACTTATATGGTCCCAATATAGATGATCAAAAGTTCTTTGCTAATTTATTTCTTATCTTATCATCACTTACAGGGCAACATATAATAGCAGGGGATTTTAATTGTACATTGAACCCAGGTATAGATAGATCAACAGGACTGGACTGTACACACAATGGATGTAGGATGACCATTAATCATTTTATGAAAGAATTGAAATTGATAGATATATGGAGAGAAATGAAACCACAAGTTAAAGCATACTCTTGTTATTCCAATACCTACAAGACATTCTCACGTATTGATTATTTTTTGATCTCCACAGAATTAAGGTCCAAGATTCAAAACTGTTTTTATGATAACATCGTGATCTCTGATCATGCACCCTGCTGTCTAATATATGTAGATAAGAAATTGACAAAGGAACCAGGTAGATGGCAATTTCAGCATAAATGGCTTCAGAATGAGGAATTTGTTAAATACATAGAAAAACAGATAGATGAGTTCTTTGACATCAATACTACACAAACATCAGCATGTGTAAAGTGGGAGGCTTTCAAAGCTTTTATTAGGGGACATATTATTAGTTATACAGGTTCAAAATCTAAGAAGACTCGAGAGGAGAGAGTCCAATTGGAACATAAAATAAAAATTCTTCAAGAAAGAGTATATGCAGGAAGAGATCCAAGGTTGGAGAACGAATTACTGATTTTGAGAGCTGAATATGACAAAAAATCAGCGAATAGAGCTGCCTCGAGTCTTCTAAGATTGAAACAATCTTTTTATGAACAAGGTGAAAAATCAGGAAAGTTATTGGCATGGCAGATTAAACAATTAGAATCTAAAACACCAATTACCAGTATTATAAGTAAAGGACAGGTAGTTATAGATCCTTTAGAAATTAATAGAGCCTTTAGAGATTACTATGAAAAATTATATGATACCAAAAATGAATCTGACTTAACAAAACTACATGGGTTTTTGAACGAACTATTTATACCGTGTATTCCAAATGAAAATAGGGAGATACTGGAGTCTAAAATTAGTCAAGAAGAAGTTGGACTAGCCATTGATAATATGAAATCAGGAAAAAGTGCAGGACCAGATGGTCTTCCAGTTGACCTTTATAAAAAATTTAAGAATAAATTAACAAAACCTTTTTTGGAAATGGTTTTAGAAGCATTTCAAAATAGTAATTTACCATCATATATGAATAATGCCTTAATTATACTGTTGCCAAAACCAGGTAAGCCCTCTAATAAATGTGAAAATATGAGACCAATAAGCCTATTAAATGCCAACCTTAAGATAATCTGTAAAATTTTAACAAGACGAATACAAGAAATTTTACCAAATATTATTAATCGAGATCAGAATGGCTTTATAAAGGGAAGACAAGGCTTCCATAATGTAAGAAGACTATTTTTTTTTTCCACAATATCTTTATTGAACCTTTTTTTTTTTAACAAACATGATACAAACAATCAAACACTAACGCTAAAGTACTACAAAAAAAAAAAAAATGCACTAAAAACACCAACAACCACCAACAAAATCAAGTCTTCAACAATGCTCCTCTGTTTAGTCTAGACAATCCAATACATAAGTATACATATTATGTTCACCAGTTTGGAATTTACAAGGTCCACACACATCATTCACCTTCTTCTTCAAGAGTTATGTTTAAATTTTTTACATAATCAATAAAAGGTCTCCATATATTCTCAAACACAATTTCCTTTGATTTCAGTATATATGTTATTCTTTCTAATGGAAGGTTTGTTAACATCTGTCTTAACCACTGAGTCACATCTGGTCTATGAGTCTTTTTCCATAATAGTGCAATACATTTTTTGGCATTAAGCAAACTGAGGTCTATGAATGTTCTTTCACTTTTATTAAAATTATGCTTTTCTGGGTACAGACCCAACAAAAACAGTTTAGGATTCAGTATGATTTGTTTTGAGATTATTTTTTCAATTGTTACCCTCACCTCTTCCCAAAACATTCTTATTAATCTACATTCCCATAAACAATGAAATAGGGTTCCTTTACTTTCCATGCATTTTGTGCATGTATCTGGTATATTTTTGTTATATCTATTTAACTCCTCCGGTGTAACATACATCCGCATTAACCATTTGAAATGTATCAATTTAAGGCGTGCATTTATTGATTTGGTTTGAGCTTCTGTACAAGCCAATTCCCATTGTTCCTCCGAAATTTCAATTTGCAGATCTTCTTTCCAGTAGTTTAATCTTTTCAGTGAATTTTCACTTGAAGATGGTGTCAATGAGTTATAAAACTCTGAAATAATACCCTTTCTTTTACTATCTTTCATCATCATTTTTTCCAAGGATGAATAAATAGGTCGAGTGAGAGCTTTATTTTGATTTGATCGAATAAAGTTTCTAAGTTGAAGATATTTTAAAAAATGTGTTCTATTGAGATTAAATTTGATCCTCAGCTCTTCAAAAGACATTATGTTGTCTGCACATGGCAAATATAAATCCTGAATCTTTTGTATCCCTTTTAAATTCCATACTTTAAATACAGCGTCCGCTCTCCCTGGTTTAAAATATTGATTACCCCATATTGGACTAAATTGTGACAATAACTGTGGTTCTTTTAAATAGTTTTTAGCTTCACACCATATTTTGATCATATGCTTTACAAATGGATTTTTAACTTGTTTTTGTAATTTTTTTGCCGAATCTGAGTATATGAATATGGGAAGAGGTAAAGGTAAATTGTATGATTCCATTTCAGTCCAGTGAGGGAGATCATTTGATGAAAAATAATATGTCATAGACCTCAGTTGTGCCGACCAATAATACAACATAAAATTTGGACATTTCAGACCTCCACGATCAAATGGTAAATATAATAAAGACAGACGTAATCTAGCCCTCCTGTTGTTCCATATAAATTCCACTAACTTTTTTTTTATTCTTGAGAATAGATCTAAAGGTGGTGATAAGGGAATGTATTGAAATAAATAAAGTATTTTAGGTAAAATATTACTTTTAAGTATGTTGATTCTCCCGATCATCGACATTGGTAGTGACATCCATCTCTGAGTTAACTCATTGATATCTGACATTAAGGCTTCATAGTTGACGCTGGCGACTGATTCTAGCTTAGGCATAATTTGGATTCCTAAATATTTAAACTGATTTACAACATTGAATTGATTTGCCTCAGGGGCTGGGTAATTTCTCTGGGTCTCATTTAGCATTAATATTGAAGATTTAGTTTTATTTATTTTATATCCTGATATTTCCCCAAAATTCTTTATTAAATTCAACAAGGTTGGAATTGATTTTTTTAGATTCGACATAAACAAAATTATATCATCGGCGTACAGGGAGATTTTATGTTCTGTTGGTCCAACTTTAATTCCATATATTTGTGAATGTAAACGTATCGCTATCGCTAAAGGTTCAATTGCCATAGTAAACAGTAAAGGTGAAAGTGGACAGCCTTGTCGACATCCTCTATTGATTTTTATTGGTTTTGAAATATTGTTATTTGTTAGGATTTCTGCTGTAGCATTATTGTATATTATTTGAACCCATTTTATGAAATTATTTCCAAGTCCAAACCTTTGTAGGACTTCAAAAAGAAAGGGCCATTCAACTCTATCAAAGGCCTTTTCGGCGTCCAATGATAGGAGAGCTGTATCCGGTGCTTCTTTATTAAAATAAATAATATTAAATAGTCTTCTTACATTATGGAAGCCTTGTCTACCCTTTATAAAGCCATTCTGATCTCGATTAATAATATTTGGTAAAATTTCTTGTATTCGTCTTGCTAAAATTATACAGATTATCTTAAGGTCGGCGTTTAATAGGCTTATTGGTCTCATATTTTCACATTTATTAGAGGGCTTACCTGATTTTGGCAGCAGTATAATTAAGGCATTATTTATGTATGATGGTAAATTATTATTTTGAAATGCTTCTAAAACCATTTCCAAAAAAGGTTTTATTAATTTATTCTTAAATTTTTTATAAAGGTCAACTGGAAGACCATCTGGTCCTGCACTTTTTCCTGATTTCATATTATCAATGGCTAGCCCAACTTCTTCTTGACTAATTTTAGACTCCAATATCTCCCTGTTTTCATTTGGTATACACGGTATAGATAGTTCGTTCAAAAACCCATTTAGTTTTGTTAAATCAGGTTCATTTTTGGTATCATATAATTTTTCATAGTAATCTCTAAAGGCTCTATTAATTTCTAAAGGATCTATAACTACCTGTCCGTTACTTATAATACTGGTAATTGGTGTTTTAATTTCCAATTGTTTAATCTGCCATGCTAATAATTTTCCTGATTTTTCACCTTGTTCATAAAAAGATTGTTTCAATCTTAGAAGACTCGAGGCAGCTCTATTCGCTGATTTTTTGTCGTATTCAGCTCTCAAAATCAGTAATTCATTCTCCAACCTTGGGTCACTTCCTGCATACACTTTTTCCTGAAGACTTTTTATTTTATGTTCCAATTTAGCTCTCTCCTCTCGAGTCTTCTTAGATTTTGATCCTGTATAACTAATAATATGTCCCCTAATAAAAGCTTTGAAAGCCTCCCACTTTACACATGCTGATGTTTGTGTAGTATTGATGTCAAAGAACTCGTCTATCTGTTTTTCTATATACTTGACAAATTCCTCATCCTGAAGCCATTTATGCTGAAATTGCCATCTACCTGATTCCTTTGTCAATTTTTTATCTACATATATTAGACAACAGGGTGCATGATCAGAGATCACGATGTTATCATAAAAGCAGTTTTGAATCTTGGACCTTAATTCTGTGGAAATCAAAAAATAATCAATACGTGAGAATGTCTTGTAGGTACTGGAATAACAAGAATAGGCTTTAACTTGTGGTTTCATTTCTCTCCATATATCTAACAATCTCAATTCTTTCATAAAATGATTAATAGTCATCCTACATCCAATGTGCGTACAATCCAGTCCTGTTGATCTATCCACACCTGGATTCAATGTACAATTAAAATCCCCTGCTATTATATGTTGCCCTGTAAGTGATGATAAGATGAGAAATAAATTAGCAAAGAACTTCTGATCATCTATATTGGGACCATATAAGTTCACAAGATTTATATTTTCTAATAGCAAAGAACCTTGAATGATTACATATCTTCCAAATTTGTCTCCAATTACATTTTTCACTTGAAAAGGAACTGATTTATGTATGAGAGTCATAACTCCCCTGGCTCGGGATGAAAATGAAGAGGTGAATACACTTCCCTGCCATCTACTCCTAATTCTTTTAACATCCTCCTCTATCAGATGAGTTTCTTGTAAAAACACAATTCTTGAACCCATGTCCTTTATTTTATTCATAACTTGTTTAAGTTTTTTTAAATTTTGTAGACCTCTGCAATTCCATGAAGTTAAATTAAGATTAACACTTTGGTCCATGATCAATAGAGAGTTTGGGATTACCTTGCAGTGTAAACATGCTCATACAGAGAAGCAAAAACATGAGTGGTTGAACATTCATCCTACAAACTACACACAAACAAATTTCCCCTTCCCACACTTGTGGCAAACCCCCCAAAATCAAAAGAAAAATTCTGTCTCCCGATATAGCCATCGACCGTTCCACACCCACGGGGAACAGCCTAAGCCACTCCTTCTTCATCCTCCCAATCACCCTAACTCTACTGCTTTTAATGACGTAACATTAACTCTCCTCTGTAGTTTTCCAACTTAACTCCAAAATTTTTAACAACTTTGTACATCATAGTTTTTTTTTGTTTGTTTTGTTTTTGTTTTGTTTTTTTAATATATAATACAATCTATATTTTGTAAACTTACTATTTACTTCAAGTCAGTCAGATGCCTGTGCAAATGCTTAATTATTCTACCTTATATTTTGTTCATGCTTAGCTCCCACCAGTCTCTTCTTCTTCTTTGATCTTCTTGATGAACTCCTGCGCCTCCTCTGGGGTCTTGAAGATGTGGGTTCTGCCCTCATACGTGGTCAGCAGTCTCGCAGGATAGATTACACCATGACGAATCCCAAGGTTGCGCAGCTCCTTACGTACGGGATCAAACTGCTTCCTCAATTGCTGGATTCCTGTGGCCAAATCTGGGTAGAACCGCACCTGCTGGTCCTGGTGTTTAATCTCTCCTTTTTTAGCTCGTGCAGTGTTGAAGATCTTCATCCTGTCTCTGTTGCTAAGAAACTTCATAATTAAGGTCCTCGGCGGTCCCTTATCTCTCCGTGGGCCAATACGATGTGCTTTTTCCAGAACCACTGCTGATTGCAACTCCTCGCTGCCCAGCACCTCCGGAATCCACTTTTCCAGAAAGGAACATACGTCCCGACCTTCTGATTCCTCTGGAAGACCCACCAGCCTCAAATTATTCTGTCTCGACCGAGATTCCAAATCCAAAATATTATCTTCCAGAGATTTTTTTTTTTTTCCAAAGTGCGCACCTTTAATTGAAGACGGGTGACGTCATCTTCAGCACTAGCGAGACGGAGCTCCATCTGCGCCGTTCGTTCTACACAGTCACCCAATTCCTTTCTTATTCCTTCCAACGCTGTCATAATCCCATCAAATCTAGAGGAAAAGTCCGCTCTCATTGAACTCATGGCAGCCATCAGCGCATCTGCGCCATTCCTCGCAGATATCGCAGCGTTGCCAGCCTCCTCCGCCATATATGGAGTTTTGTTTACTGCGTCACAGACCTGAAAGTCCGTTAATTTGGACTGTTTCGGCGGCTCGCTTTTTCCTTTTCCTGGTTTTCCAGCCTTAGGCTTCGCCGACATATCTTCGCCCAAATGCTGGGATACGTTCTGTCCCAAATGAGAGAGTTATTTGCCGATTTTTTTTTTTTCCAGGAGCAGAGCAGAGCGAGACACGTCCGTCCTACGTGGCAGCCATAACCGGAAGTCTAAGAAGACTATTTAATATTATTTATTCTAATAAAGAAGCACCGGATACAGCTCTCTTATCACTGGATGCCGAAAAAAGCCTTTGATAGAGTTGAATGGCCCTTTCTTTTTAAAGTCTTACAAAGGTTTGGACTTGGAAATAATTTCATAAAATGGGTTCAGATAATATATAATAATGCTACAGCAGAAATCCTAACAAATAACAATATTTCAAAATCAATAAAAATCAATAGAGGATGTCGACAAGGCTGTCCACTTTCACCTTTACTGTTTACTATGGCAATTGAACCTCTAGCGATGGCGATACGTCTACAGTCACAAATATATGGAATTAAAGTTGGACCAACAGAACATAAAATCTCCCTGTATGCCGATGACATAATTTTGTTTATGTCGAATCTTAAAAAATCAATTCCGACCTTGTTGAATTTAATAAAGAATTTTGGGGAAATATCAGGATATAAAATAAATAAAACTAAATCTTCAATATTAATGCTAAATGAGACCCAGAGAAATTACCCAGCCCCTGAGGTAAATCAATTCAATGTTGTAAATCAGTTTAAATATTTAGGAATCCAAATTGTGCCTAAGCTAGAATCAATCGCCAGTGTCAATTATGAAGCCTTAATGACAGATATTGATGAGTTACTTCAGAGATGGATGTCACTACCAATGTCGATGATCGGGAGAATTAATATACTTAAAAGTAATATCTTAGCTAAAATACTTTATTTTTAATTAAAATCATGTACAAAGCTTGGACAATTTAAACAAAAACTAAAGGAAGAAATACTCCAAACATATTTACAAAACGACATGTAAACTCACATAAGGATTGACATTTCCAGCCTGTGTTGTGTTATAGCTTAGTTTTTCTTTTTTCTCTGTGTCACTATGTCTTAGATTTGTTTTTGAATAGTAACCGCTTAACTTAGACTAGCTCAGTTTTCTTTTTCTCTCAGTCATATTTTGTCTTAGCCTTGTTTTAAATTGTAATCGCTCTTGTCTTGTTTTCTCTTTTTTCTCCTTTGAATTCTTGGATGGAATATGGGTAGGCAATATAAGCTGCGGCTTCAGCCATCACCCATTTCGGATAAATCACGTGGAATTGTATAGTAGAAGGAGTCTTTGTCTAATTTGACCTTGTTGTTATATTATACAGTTTCTTTTAACCTGTAATGTACTATCCGAAATAAACAAATTCATTCATTCATCCATTCATTCATTCAATTCATTCATCATTCATTCATTCATTCATTCATTTATTTCAATACATTCCCTTACCACCACCTTTAGATTTATTCTCAAGAATTAAAAAAAGGTTAGTGGAATTTATATGGAACAACAGGAGGGCTAGATTACGTCTGTCTTTATTATATTTACCATTTGATCGTGGAGGTCTGAAATGTCCAAATTTTATGTTGTATTATTGGTCGGCACAACTGAGGTCTATGACATATTATTTTTCATCAAATGATCTCCCTCACTGGACTGAAATGGAATCATACAATTTACCTTTACCTCTTCCCATATTCATATACTCAGATTCGGCAAAAAAATTACAAAAACAAGTTAAAAATCCATTTGTAAAGCATATGATCAAAATATGGTGTGAAGCTAAAAACTATTTAAAAGAACCACAGTTATTGTCACAATTTAGTCCAATATGGGGTAATCAATATTTTAAACCAGGGAGAGCGGACGCTGTATTTAAAGTATGGAATTTAAAAGGGATACAAAAGATTCAGGATTTATATTTGCCATGTGCAGAAAACATAATGTCTTTTGAAGAGCTGAGGATCAAATTTAATCTCAATAGAACACATTTTTTAAAATATCTTCAACTTAGAAACTTTATTCGATCAAATCAAAATAAAGCTCTCACTCAACCTATCTATTCATCCTTGGAAAAAATGTTGATAGATAGTAAAAGAAAGGGTATTATTTCAGAGTTTTATAACTCATTGACACTATCTTCAAGTGAAAATTCACTGAAAAGATTAAACTACTGGAAAGAAGATCTGCAAACTGAAATTTCAGAGGAACAATGGGAATTGGCTTGTACAGAAGCTCAAACCAAATCAATAAATGTACGCCTTAAATTGATACATTTCAAATGGTTAATGCGGATGTATGTTACACCGGAGGAGTTAAATAGATATAACAAAAATATACCAGATACATGCACAAAATGCATGGAAAGTAAAGGAACCCTATTTCATTGTGTATGGGAATGTAGATTAATAAGAATGTTTTGGGAAGAGGTGAGGGTAACAATTGAAAAAATAATCTCAAAACAAATCATATTGAATCCTAAATTGTTTTTGTTGGGTCTGTACCCAGAAAAGCATAATTTTAATAAAAGTGAAAGAACATTCATAGACCTCAGTTTGCTTAATGCCAAAAAATGTATTGCACTATTATGGAAAAAGACTCATAGACCAGATGTGACTCAGTGGTTAAGACAGATGTTAACAAACCTTCCATTAGAAAGAATAACATATATACTGAAATCAAAGGAAATTGTGTTTGAGAATATATGGAGACCTTTTATTGATTATGTAAAAAATTTAAACATAACTCTTGAAGAAGAAGGTGAATGATGTGTGTGGACCTTGTAAATTCCAAACTGGTGAACATAATATGTATACTTATGTATTGGATTGTCTAGACTAAACAGAGGAGCATTGTTGAAGATTTGATTTTGTTGGTGGTTGTTGGTGTTTTTTAGTGCATTTTTTTGTAGTACTTTAGTGTTAGTGTTTGATTGTTTGTATCATGTTTGTTAAAAAAAAAGGTTCAATAAAGATATTGTGGAAAAAAAAAATAAAAAACTAAGAAATCACATGCACATACACTACCGTTCAAAAGTTTGGGGTCACTTAGAAATTTCCTTATTTTTGAAAGAAAAGCACTGTTTTTTTCAATGAAGATGACTTTAACCACTTGCGCTCCGTTGTTCCGCGGGCGGGCAAGTCTCTGCGACGTATGACGCACGAGGGCGCGCGAGAGCGCGCTCGTGCGCCCTCGTGTGCATGACGCATGATGGTGGTGATGGTGATGTAGTAGCGTCCAAGCGCCACTCAACAAAAAACTGCAGAGACAGCCGCGAACAGATTAGTTCATCTGATTGACCTCATTCGACTAATAAGAGCCTTGAATTGGGTTTCTGAAACCTTGAAGAACCAATGAATGAAAATCTAGGAAGGAGGACCCGCCTACTGTGAACGCAGGAGCCAATTGAAGCACAGAAATTCTGGCTGGGTGAAGCGATATTTACTGCTGCAGAAGGACTCTGTACGAATCTCCTACAGACCCAGGCTCACCCAGCAGCATGGAGAACACCCACAAGTGGGACCTGCACTCATTCCAGCAGAATAGACGGAGGCCGACGACAAAAGTCGTAAATCATTCGCCAAAACGGCAATAATGGAATTGCGTTGATCGGGATCCACGAGCGGAGCAGCGTCGCGTTCGTCTGACGCGTGGGAAGAGCTGTTCACCACGACTCTGCTGCTTTGAAGAGGTAAGGTGTTATAAGCTAAATTATTATTTATCCCTGAAAACTGTAATCCAAAAATGACTTTTGACCGGTAAATTACAGCTGTACTGCGCACGAAATACGAAGTGCGTGCGCCGCGATAAACGGTTCATTTGCCGTGTTCGGACCGTGAACCCCCCCCCCCCCCCCGCTGCAGAAGGAGCGGGGGGGGGGGGCACGGTCCGAACGCTCCCCGGTCCGCGGGGGGGAAGCATATCAGTCTATTCCATCATATAGCGATGGCCCTCTTCTGTAGCGAGGGGGGGGGCGTTCACGGTCCGTTCACGGTTCCCCCCCCCCACACACACACACACACAGTAGCGAGGGGGGGGGGGAGCCGCTGTGAAAACATGCAAGGAAAAAAAAAAGAGTGTATTCCGTCATGTAGCGAGGGCCGAATTTGGTCCTTGGTAGCGGGGGGGAGGAACGACCCCCCCGCCCACACACACACACACACAGACACAGCCCTGAGTGTGACCTTTCATTAGAGCCTAAAATGAAGTTTCTACATTGAATTATTCAAAAGTTACAGACGTTTTTCCAAACTGTGCCATTTGGCACAATTTGGCACAGTTCCATAACGCCTGGGAACAGCCTGAGAACAAAGCTGTGTAAAATATTCATTTTTGGTGGTATTGTTACCAAATTTGGATCTCAGCTGGATAACACTTGGTTCTACATTTCTGTTGCATTTTCTAGCCAGATCGGACAGCTGTGTGTTATTTACAAGCATTTGTATCCAAAAAAACAGTGTCCAATTTTTTTTCTTCAAGTTCAGTATGTTTAGATGACTGTAACTCAGTGGCCGGAGCACGTAGAGAGATTATGGTTTTTTTGCCAAAAAATTCAAAGTGTTTTCTTTTAAATGAGACCAACCCCATGAAGATGCTGCTAAGGGTTGAATAACAGCTTTCGATTTACTTTGGGCACGTTATTTTTGGGCATTTTTAGGAAAATTGCCCGGAGTGCAAGTGGTTAAACTAATCAGAAATACACTCTAATATCTAATATACATTGCTAATGTGGTAAATGACTATTCTAGCTGCAAATGTCTGGTTTTTGGTGCAATATCTACATAGGTGTATAGAGGCCCATTTCCAGCAACTATCACTCCAGTGTTCTAATGGTACAATGTGTTTGCTCATTGCATCAGAAGGCTAATGAATGATTAGAAAACCCTTGTGCAATCATGTTAGCACAGCTGAAAACAGTTTAGCTGGTTAGAGAAGCTATAAAACTGACCTTCCTTTGAGCAGGTTGAGTATCTGGAAAAAATTATTATTTCAAATACAAATCATTATTTCTAACCTTGTCAATGTCTTGACTATATTTTCTATTCATTTTACAACTCATGGTGGTAAATAAGTGTGACTTTTCATGGAAAACACAAAATAATTGTCTGGGTGACCCCAAACCTTTGAACGGTAGTGTAAGTATTCACAGCCTTTGTTCAATATTTTGTTGATGCACCTTTGACAGCAATTACAGCCTCAAGTCTTTTTAAATATGATGCCACAAGCTTGGCACACCTATCTTTGGGCAGTTTCACCCATTCCTCTTTGCAGCACCTCTCAAGCTCCATCAGGTTGGATGGGAAGCGTCGGTACATAGACATTTTCAGATCTGTCCACAGATGTTCAATTGGATTCAAGTCTGGTCTGAGCTCTGACTGAGCCACTCAGTGTCATTCACAGAGTTGTCCTGAAGCCACTCCTTTGATATCTTGGCTGTGTGCTTAGGGTTGTTGTCCTGCTGAAAGGTTGAACCGTTGCCCCAGTCTGAGGTCAAGAGCATTCTGGAGCAGGTTTTCATCCAGGATGTCTCTGGACATTGCTGCATTCATCTTTCCCTCTATCCTGACTAGTCTCCCAGTTCTGCCACTGAAAAACATCCCCACAGCATGATGCTGCCTCCACCATGCTTCACTGTAGGGATGGTATTGGCCTGGTGATGAGCGGTGCCTGGTTTCTTCCAAACATGACGTCTGGCATTCATGCCAAAGAGTTCAATCTTTGTCTCATCAGACCAGAGAATTTTGTTCCTCATGGTCAGAGCCCTTCAGGTGCCTTTTGGCAAACTCCAGGGGGGCTGCCATGTGCCTTTTACTAAGGAGTGGCTTCCATCTGGCCACTCTTACCATAAAGGCCTGATCGATGGATTGCTGCAGAGATGGCTGTCCTTATGGAAGGTTCTCTTCTCTCCACAGAGGCACACTGGCGCTCTGATAGTGACCATCGGGTTCTTGGTCACCTCCCTGACTAAGGCCCTTCTCCCCTGATTGCTCAGTTTAGACGGCCGGCCAGCTCTAGGAAGAGTCCTGGTGGTTCCAAACTTCTTCCCTTTACGGATGATGGAGGTCACTGTGTTCATTGGGACCATAAAAGCAGCTGAAAATTTTCTGTACCCTTCCCCAGATTTGTGCCTCGAGACAATCCTGTCTTGGAGGTTTACAGACAATTCCTTTGACTTCATGCTTGGTTTGTGCTCTGACATGCACTGTCAACTGTGGGACCTTATATAGACAGGTGTGTGCCTTTCCAAATCATGTCCAATCAACTGAATTTACCACAGGTGGACTCCAATTAAAAATTAAATTTAAATTAAATTTAAATTTACAATTAAATTTAAAGTTTTCCATAAAATTCCTTAAAGGCTTCATTTATTTCAGTTAGATCCACAATGTTCTCATTATTATTGTTTTGTAGTGAAGTGATAAGTCTTATGTTCTGTAGTTGTTTTTTTACGCCATGCCAGCACTTTTCCAGATTTTTCACCTTGATCACAGAGTGTCTGTTTAAGTCATAATAAACTTGATACTGCCTTTGTTGCAGATATTTCATTGTACTGTGTTCTTAAAGGGCCTATATCATGCAAAATCGACTTTTTTGAGCTTTTAAGCATGTTATAATGTTAATTCCTCACCAAAAACACCCCCAAAGTGGTATTTTGCTCCATTCACGCATCTCTGAGTATTCCTCCTCAACCCTGCTCTCTGAGCTGCTGCTCCGCCCTGTCCCTGATAATGATTGGGTCCCCACGTTCATACGTATGAACGTGGGTGAGCCGCCCACTCCAGGAAGTCCCTGTGCTGCCAGCACCGCCCCCAGGCTAACGCACACACCAACTTTCTCCACGCAGCTAACGGAGCAGTGATCGGCAAAACTCTTTCACTTTAGCATTGACGCTGTGAAGAAGCAGTTCCTCTCGCACCTAATCTGCTCAGTGACAACAACTGTTTGCTTTTTTACGTAAGACAATGTCTTCTAAGTGGCGTTTGTTTTCGTGGGCGGAACCCAGCAACACGCTGCAGCAGCCGGCTCAGGGTGACATAACGTTCGGCTCAGGAGACGCACACACACAGGCTCAGAGTAGTTTAAACTGTTTATTAACAACAGGGATGTATGGGTGTGTGTCTGCGGAATGTTAATGTGTTGGTGGTGGCGTCTGCTTCGGGCACA